>OY282411.1:10313425-11513425 GCA_958295455.1 Coleophora deauratella
TGGCTTCATAGCTCGGCGGTTGCCATATTACAAGTATACGCCGGAGTCGGTTCTCGAAAACGACCGCGCCAAGCTCTACTGGGACCGAGACATTCAAAGTCAAAGTCAAAGTCAAAGTCAAAATATTTTTTATTTAAGTAGATGCTGTACGCATACTTTTAAATCGTCTTTTTTTCTACCTAGTACAAAGTTCCTACCACGCGGAACTTGTACACTCAACGTTTCGGGAAGTGTTAGCGGAGCGAGAAGAAACGTCGAGCCCAAAAGAAACTCGCCCCAACACATTTTTTGAAATAAATACTTAATATCTATTACAATTGATGTCATTACTAAAGCTATGAGCTGGAAGATCTATACATGTCCATACATCATTGTCATTAACATAGTCTTGGGTTTTATAATATCCTCTTGAACACAGGCATTTCTTTACATAAGTCTTAAACTTATTTTCGGATAAACTAATTACATTTTCAGGTATTTTATTGTAGAATTTTATACACTGCCCCATGAACGACTTCTTTACCTTACTCAGTCTCGAATAAGCAACTTCGATATTATTTCTATTTCTAAGATTAAAATTATGCCTGTCACTGTTTTTTGGAAATAAATCTAAATTCTTACGAACATACATGATGTTTTCATATATGAATTGACTGGCAACAGTTAAAATATTTATTTCTTTAAACTTGTTCCTCAATGACTCTCGAGATCGCATCTGATAGATAGCGCGAATAGCTCTTTTTTGCAGTATAAAAATAGTTTCTATGTCAGCCGCATGTCCCCAAATTAAGATGCCGTAAGACATTATACTATGAAAATAGCTAAAATACACTAGTCTTGCAGTATCTACATCTGTTAGTTGCCTTATTTTCTTGACGGCGTAGGCAGCTGAACTAAGCTTTCCTGCTAAGGTTTCTATATGTGGTCCCCATTGTAAAGAAGCATCTAAAGTAATACCAAGAAAAACAGTGCTATTTACGAACTCTAAAATATTACTATCTAATATTACATTATCGTGAATTTGCTTGAAATTTGGTAATCTGAATTTTATTACTTTTGTCTTTGTGGCATTTAATAGCAAGTTATTAACAGTAAACCATTTATGTATCTCTGAAAGTGTGTTGTTTACTTCGTCAATTTTGCTGTCTTTCCTGTCTACCTTAAAAATAAGAGATGTGTCATCTGCAAACAACACAATATTTGAGAGACGTTGCACCATAAATGGTAAGTCATTTATATAAACAAGGAAAAGAAAGGGGCCTAAAATAGATCCCTGGGGAACACCTATTTTTACTGTAGAGCCGAGAGAATTTGTGCCATTTACTTGGACTGTTTGTAACCTATTGTTAAGGTAAGAATTGAGAAGACTGAGAGCCCTATCTTCCACACCGTAATGCTTTAGTTTAAGAAGTAAAGTTTGATGTTCCACACAATCAAATTATCACGGATAGGTCTGTTGATCATAACAGACCTGATATCGTGTTGATGGATCGGGCGCAGTCAAGGGTGTTTTTGGTGGATATCACTATTCCACACGACGAAAACCTCGTGTAAGCCGATGCCGACAAGAGGTTACGGTACCTTAACCTGGCGCACGAGGTTACGGATGTGTGGCAAGTGCAATCCACTGAAATCATTCCTGTAGTCCTGTCCGTTAATGGTTTGATCCCCACTGACCTGGATCGTAACCTTAGGCGGTTGGGACTTCGAGGCAGACCGATAATAGCGGCTATGCAAAAGGCAGTCCTCCTCGACAATGCCCGGATTGTCCGACGCTTTCTCTCCTCGTCGCACTGACCTCCAGCCGACTGTGCTTCTGCTGGAGTAGCTCCTGTCGCTTCGCCTAGCGCGAAGTGGTCAGAGTAGCCCAAATTTATATTTCTGCATAATAATAATAATAATAATAATAATAATAAAAGCGTAGGGATGTGACGACCCCATCGCCACTGAGGAAGAGGCAGTAGTCACAGCACGGCCTCTTCGTCAGTGTAATTAGTCAGTACCCCTTGGGCTCGGTGTTGACCGTGCTGAGCTCCTAATTGACCCCGGGTACTAAAATATAGGGGTCCATAACGGTCTTTTGTACAATGATGATGGATAGTTATGATAATGAGAGTCGCATAGGGTCGCTGCCCGGGGGCCGCCGGGGCGCGTCTGGTCGCGCTAATGCCAGGCGCGGCAGCATGCGAGTTGGCGCATCACGACCGGCCCGAACACCTGGCCGGTCACTTCCATCATCGCCACCAGTGCGCTTGGCGTCGGCAGGGTCTTCGCAGGCCCAGCAAGCGGCGCCCGCCGCTGGTGGGGTACGCCGCATGAGATGGACTAGGTCTCAAAATGAAAACCTCATGCGAGCGTACTACGGTGCGACGGGGGGAGAAACTCGTCGAACGGGGTACCGAGTGAGGATGCACCAAGAGTTTTTGCGCTTGGAGCCCGCATTGTCTGTCTCGGAGCAAAACCTGTCGGACCGAGTTCGGTACATATTGCGCTCGAACATCTTTAGCGCGGCCGAACTCGAAAGACTACGACGCGAAATCGTTCCGGTCTCAAGATCCTCATTAAATGGGTCGCGACGCTTGTCGGCGCATGTACCGCAAGTGCATGAACCACCCACTGGCCCTCGACAATTACCAGATGAGCATATTGAGACTGAAACGATTTCCCAGGAATTAGAGCAAATCGGGAGCACACTTGAGGAGGCGATTCAGGAATTCCGCACTCTGCCTCTTGAGGAGAGGCCGCGGCTTCCACGATTGCCCCTTAGCGTCCGGAATCGGGATGTCATTGAGGCCGTAAATCGCATGCTGCCAGATTATTTGGCGAGTAGCAGCAACCTTGGTGATACAAACTCAATCCTTTTTGGCGCTGCAATGGCGGTCTGCCGATTTATTGGTACCAAACTGCCAGAACCGGCTCGCACCTCCGCCCCGCGGGGAAAGCCGGCTTGGCGGAAAAGGATCGAGCGTCGTATCACTAAGGCAAGGGTCCTCATTGGCAAACTGATTGCTTTCAGGTCGGGCAACACCAGGCCCAGAGTGATGCGCTTCGTCAGGCTCGCATTTGCAGGATCAGACTTTGATCCTGCAGGAGACCATGCAATGCGATTAGTTGCAGAGCGCATCGATGACCTAAAGCAAAGGATAGCTGTGTGGGCAAATCGTATTCGGCGATACTCGGAGCGAGTAGACCGGTTTCGTCAGAATCGCCTCTTCATGAGTGATCAAAAGAAGTTCTATAGATCATTGGACCGACCTGCTGTGTTGAACACAGGTGAAAGCCCAGAGAGCGCAGGTATGGTGGCCTTTTGGCGAAACCTGTGGTCTAGGCCTGTTCAATACAACGAGGAGCGGTGGATGGCTGAGCTGGAGGAGGCGTGTGATGGCATCGAGCCTATGAACCCCGTGACCATTAGTGCCGATGATGTGTTGCAAGCGGTCCGAAAAGCTCCAAATTGGAAAACTCCAGGAAGCGACGGACTGCACCACTATTGGCTCAAGGGGTTCAATGCTAGTCACGAGACCTTAGCCATCCAATTCCAGCAAGCTCTCGAGCAGTGTCAGGTCCAGAACTTCTTGACTACTGGGATCACTCATCTTGCTCCTAAGTCTAGCAATACCGCTGACCCTAGCCAGTACCGCCCCATTACGTGTCTTTCCACAACATACAAGACACTTACATCCATTCTGAAGGCCAAGATAGACGCCTTCATAGAGGCGAATAACATCATGGCTGTAACTCAGAATGGATGTAGGGGCGGCAGTCGCGGTACGAAGGAGCTGCTCCTGATCGACGCGGTCGTGGGCAAAATGGTGAATCGCAATCGACGCAACTTCTCCGCTGCCTGGATTGATTATAAGAAGGCTTTCGACTCGGTTCCCCATTCATGGTTAAAGAGAGTTCTCGAGCTGTACAAGATTGATAGTACAGTTAGAGACTTCCTCGGTGCATGTATGGGGCAATGGAGTACGATCCTTAGTCTCCATGGTCAGCGGCTATCGAATGCGGAAGACCGGATTAGGATAAAGAGGGGTATATTTCAGGGTGACTGTCTGAGTCCACTTTGGTTTTGCCTGTCCCTTAATCCACTCAGCTTTCTGCTTGAGAAGTCAGGGACGGGATTTCAGTTTCAGAGAGGTGGCCTACGCATGACGCACCTCTTGTACATGGACGATCTCAAGTTGTTCGCTCCAAATGCGACACGGTTGGGGGAGCTGTTGAGAATTACTTGTAATTTCAGCAGCTCCATCAATATGGAGCTAGGGGTGGACAAGTGTGCGATCCTTCATGTTGAAAGGGGTAGGGTCGTGCATTCGAATGGAGTCGATAGTGACTCCATGGACATTCGTACCCTCTCTGAGACTGAGACATACCGGTATCTGGGTATGTTGCAGAGTATTGGTGTCAGCGAGACGGAGATGAGGCAGGTGGTATGTGGCGTATTTTGGGAGCGCCTGACAAAAGTTTTGGATAGCTATTTGTCGGGCGTTAACAAGATACGAGCATTTAATGCTTGGGTCGTCCCCGTTCTCCTGTACACCTTCGGCATACTCAGATGGACTCAGACTGAATTGGATACCCTGGATCGGAAGGTCCGCACTACTATGACACTCCACAGGATGCATCACCCGAGGTCGTCAGTGATGAGGCTGTATATTCCGCGGATGAATGGCGGTCGTGGCCTTCTTAATGTAAAACAAATGCACAACCGGGAAATATGCAGCCTCCGATGCTATTTTCAGGCGAAAGTCGATAGTGATTTGCATAGAGTAGTCATAGCATGTGATAAAGGACTAACCCCTCTATCCATGGCCCAAGAGAACTGGCAAGCGCCGGCTGTGCTTAGCACTGTTGAGCGGGAAGCCATATGGAAAGAGAAAGAGCTGCACGGAAGGTTCTTTAAGGCTCTCTACAGATCCTTCGTAGATCAGAAGGCTTCCGTGCATTGGCTGCGCTTCGGAGACCTCTTTGCAGAGACCGAGGGTTTTGTCTGTGCAATACAAGATCAGGTTATAAAGACGAACAACTACAGGAGGTTCATAATGAAAGACGGTACCTTGGACGTATGTCGGTTGTGCCGTCAGCCAGGTGAGACCCTGCGCCATATAACCTCCGGTTGTTCGATTCTTTGTAACACTGAGTATCTGCACAGACATAACCAAGCAGCCAGGATCCTGCATCAAGAGATCGCTCTAAAATATGGCTTCGTAGCTCGCCGGTTGCCGTATTACAAGTACACGCCGGAGTCGGTTCTCGAAAACGACCGCGCCAAGCTCTACTGGGACCGAGACATCATCACGGACAGGTCTATTGATCATAATAGGCCTGATATCGTGTTGATGGATCGGGCGCAGTCAAGGGTGTTTTTGGTGGATATCACTATTCCACACGACGAAAACCTCGTGCAAGCCGATGCCGAGAAGAGGTTACGGTACCTTAACCTGGCGCACGAGGTTACGGATGTGTGGCAAGTGCAATCCACTGAAATCATTCCTGTAGTCCTGTCCGTTAATGGTTTGATCCCTGCTGACTTGGATCGTAACCTTAGACGGCTGGGACTTCGAGGCAGACCGATAATAGCGGCTATGCAAAAGGCAGTCCTCCTCGACAATGCCCGGATTGTCCGACGCTTTCTCTCCTCGTCGCACTGACCTCCAGCCGACTGTGCTTCTGCTGGAGTAGCTCCTGTCGCTTCGCCTAACGCGAAGTGGTCAGAGTAGCCCAAATTTATATTTCTGCATAATAATAATAATAATAATAATAATAATAATAATAATAATAATAATAATAATAAACACAACGTAGGAGCAGTGGATGGCTGAGCTGGAGGAGGCGTGTGATAGCATCGAACCTATGAACCCCGTGACCATTAGTACCGATGATGTGTCGCAAGCGGTCCGTAAAGCTCCGAACTGGAAAACCCTAGGAAGCGATGGACTGCACCACTATTGGCTCAAGGGGTTCAATGCTAGTCACGACACCTTAGCCAGCCAATTCCAGCAAGCACTCGAGCAGTGTCAAGTTCTGAACTTGTTGACAACTGGGATCACTCATTTAGCTCCTAAATCGAGCAATACCGCTGACCCTAGTCAGTACCGCCCCATTACGTGTCTTTCTACAACTTATAAGACACTAACATCCATTCTGAAGGCCAAGATAGACGCCTTCTTAGAGGCGAATAACATCATGGCGGTAACTCAGAATGGATGTAGGGGCGGGAGTCGCGGTACGAAGGAGCTGCTCCTGATTGACACGGTCGTGGGCAAATTGGTGAACCGCAATCGACGCAATTTCTCCGCTGCCTGGATTGATTACAAGAAGGCTTTTGACTCGGTTCCCCATTCATGGAGAAATAGAGTTCTCGAGCTGTACAAGATTGACAGTACAGCTAGAGACTTCCTCGGTACATGTATGGGGCAATGAAGTACGATCCTTAGGCTCCATGGTCAGTGGCTGTCGAATGCGGAACAGTTTGGATAAAGAGGGGTATATTCCAGCTGGGTGACTGTCTGAGTCTTCTTTGGTTTTGCCTGTCTCTGAATCCACTCAGCTTTCTGCTCGAGAAATCAGGGACGGGATTTCAGTTTCAGAGAGGGGGCTTACGCATGACCCACCTTTTGTACATGGACGATCTCAAGCTGTTCGCTCCAAATGCAACACGGTTGGAGGAGCTTTTTATTGTGTTAGTTAGAAAATGGCTGACAGACCACCAGATGGAAAGCAGCTACCGCCACCTATGGGGTGTAACCCCAGATATAAGAGTTATCACTGCCATGTCTTGAAGGCTAAGCTTGGAATGAAGAATATGATGGAATGCCTCTTATGCCGGTAATTGCGCTGGCTCTCTCTTTAATCGATTTCAGTTCAATTTTTCAAAAAAGTCACACAATACCGACATATTATTATATATTTATTTTATTTTATTGTTTATTGTACACTGATAGATGATAAATACAAGGATTGTAAACGTAATTACAAATGGTATGCTTAACTCTGTAAGAGTTTTCTGCCAACAAATGTATTGTATACCTGATTCAATTACAGATATAAAATTATTTTAAAATCATCTGGTTAGTTTCCTTTAAATTCAGACAAAATACGGACACTCAATTTCACAATTATTTTTTTATGGCAGAGGTGGCAAACGAGCAGACGGATCACCTGATGGTAAGCGATCACCGCCGCCCATAGACACCCGCAACACCAGAGGAGTCACAAGTGCGCTGCCGGCCTTTGAAATGGCAGTACGCTCTTTTTGGGAAATGGGATCAGGATTAAAAATCCTTTCTTAGTACTGTAGTGATGGAATCTCTACAGCCGCGCATTGTGATCTTCACGACGTTGGAACGTTTATATTAAAAATAATAAGGATTTAAATCGTTCGCTGTCGGATTTTGATGGTTTGGAACCGAAGATTCTCTAAGGGTTCGTCATGATGAAAACCTGTATGTTAATATTTTAATAAGTTTAATTGGAAATAAACGATAATAGTTAAAATTACTCAAGAGTTTCCATTGAGAACCTTATAGTACTCTACTATACCCTTCTAATACATCTTCAATGTTCTCGACTTTTCGTTGACTGTAAGACATGATACATTGTAGATAGATAGAAAAATGTTCGATCTTGCCTTTGTAGTTCATTGTTTGGTTATCACAAAGGGAATTTAATGTTTTTCCTTTCAAATAATTACAAATACAAATATACAAATATTTTTTTTATTTACCGTATGCTTATGGTACAGAGGGTTTCTAAAATTAAATATCACATAAAATTTAATCAAATATCGCTTTGAAGTTTATTGCACACATACATATGATACGACACACACATGATTAGAGATTTTATATGCAGTTGGTATGAATAAATCTGTAACAGTTTTCTTTTTACATACCATCAGCCGAAGAACGTCCACTACTGGACAAAGGCCTCCCCCAAGGATTTCCACACCGACCGGTCCTGCGCTGCCGCATCCAGCGGCTTCCCGCAACCTAAATTACCAGGTCATCGGTCCACCGAGTGGGAGGCCTGCCTACTGTGTATCTTCCGGTGCGCGGTCGCCACTCGAGATCAGTCAAATAAATTAATCTAAATGTTTTTTTATTTAAGAAGATGTCCTACACATTCTTTTAAATCGTATTTTTTTCTACCTAATACAATTTTTTTAGCACTCTCAATTAGTATGGATAGGAAATAAAGAAAAAAAGAAAGAAAGAAAGAAAAATACATAAGAAAGGAAAGAAAAGGGATCATAGAATGAATCTGTATTGTAATTAAAGTTTTATTACATTTTGACTGTAGTCCTCTGTTCTTGAAATTGAAAGTCCATTTACAATAACTATAAAAACGTTTTTTTTTTTATCACATATACTTATTTAAATATCAAAATCACGACTCTTTCATTAGTTCTAAAAATAAAACAATTTTATTATCATTTAATATTCCAAGAAGTTGTTTTTAAGTAACTAGTTTAAACGATAATAAAACCAGGATAAATTCTTGGAATTAAACCCTCTACTTATTTAATTAACACTCCAAAAACTGTTCTATTTCAAAGAATTTTTTTAAACGGATTTTCGTCTAAAAGTCTACCAGAAATTAACGGTGCTAGGTTAAATTTCGCAGAATTTTCGAGGACTTTCACAGAGATGGAACATGGCCGCTTTGATGTCTTTTTTATCTGTCATCCATTGTGAAACGACTGTCTGCCATAGCCATTCAAATATCAGACAGAGCACTGAGAAAATTTTATCGGGTTAGCTTTAAAAGTTCAATGCAAACAGCATAGTTCTAATTACTCTACGGATGATATTATTAATTGAAACAAAATTATATGATCCAAAAAAATATGGCTGTACTGGCGAAACTGTAATACTTAAAGCGAAAAATTTACTCCCCATACAAAAATTGTTAAAAGGCTGATCAATTTGTATGAAGAGTCGAACAACTCATTTGCTAGAATTTGGGCCAGTGCATAGTACACTGGCCCACATAAATATCTGAAATCTTAGGTTTTTTAAACATAATTCGCACTTTGCATTGAAGCACTATCTGTCGCAATTTTTATTAACTGGTAGTAATGTCTTCTCTGTATTCCATCCATTGTTAACATTATTTGAGCTTGCGTGTACCATCCTCGACTACATCATCACTTTCCATCAGGTGATCCGTCTGCTCGTTTGCCACCTCTGCCATAAAAAAAAAAAAAAAAAAAAAAAAGGTGAGATGTAAGTCAAACCCACTCAAATTTTTAATTAAAAAAAAATATATATATATGGTTTCTCGATGGATTTCGTTTTGTTGTTAGTTCAATTTTTCGTGATCATGGTGTGACGAGGGGGTTCAGATATCTTTGTGGCTGTCTGTACAGGTCCGACTGTCCGTGTGTCCATATCGTTGGGATTACAATCAGACGTATGATACCTAAATTGTTGGATGGATTAAGGAAGCGCTTAAGGTTAAACGTCAGTCACCCTATTTCATACAAATTTACCTGGCTATTAACTACACAAATAACCACTATATTTTCGATTTTATCTGTCCAACGTAAACTTTGCAACCTTTTATTTTCTCCAAATGTATATAATTATATTATTTATTTCTGTAATATCATTAAAAACTGCAGTAAAATAGCATAAATTTTACGCATGTAGTGGTGTATAATTCAGCACCACCTTTCTGATATTACAGTAACTACAATCTCAATTGGTCTGTTAAGCTTTGTTTAGCCCAGGATTTCGTTTTTAGCGCCATCTTGCATTTTGCTTGAGCATTACCAAAGTAGCAAATTTATTATAAATACTTTTTAGTCTGAGTAATTAATGCTGGCAAACTTTTTTTATATTCAGAAAAAAAGACGCTGTCCGTCTCACGTCAGGGACATCTGAAAGACGAAAATATTGTTCACCCAACAAGGTCTAGTTGTGAGTTTCAGCTCGATATTTGTGATATACAGGCTGATATTTTTACTTATACGGGATGTAAAAAGATCACTCCTGGAAATTTAAATTATGGGATCCACTCATGAAACTGAACAACTTTTCCGAATGAACCTTAAGAATGCTGAATACTTAAGACAATTTTTGGACACACCATACAAAATTGGTCGGTTATCTTACCATATTATATGAAAAATTCATTTTTATGCGAATTTAGTATGGGTTGGTATGTTAAAGTTTCCGGAAGTTACAGCCTGTATAAGGTGCATAAAAAAATTTTTAGACTCATACCATGCCCCATTTCAAATTTTAACCGCCTCCGCTTGTCCGCTCGCTTCACATCAGGAGGTCGCGGGTTCGATTCCCGGCGGGGTGTAACTTTCTGCATTCGGTTTGGTTGGTGGTAGGGCATTTTCTGAGCCCGCCTGGCATATGCCACCATCTTATCTAAGTCTTGCCGCCAAACATCAACGTTAACAGCATTGATGTGTTCCGGCATGAAGGTAAGATAACCAGTTCCCCACTGCGTTGGGGAATCTTGGTAAGCCCGCTTTCGTATTCGGCATCATCGTCACTTACCATCAGGTGAGATGATGCCAAGGGCTTACCAATTGAGGGTAAAAAAAAAGATGATAGCTAACCATGCAGGCTCCGAGAATGCTCTACCACCGACCAAACGGAGTCTTACATATTATAGTTAGACTCTGCCGGGAATCGAACCCGCAACCTCCTGATGTGAAGCGAGCGACTAGACAACGGAGGCGGTTTTCCGGGTGTATTATTATTGTCTCGTTTGACAAAAAGTAAGTAGTTACCAGTAACCACGTGATACAACCCGAACCTTAGATATGTAGATTTTCATACACGGAAAGTAAAATCCCGACAAAAACATTCACATATCAAGTAAAAAGTCTTACACGTCAATATTTATAGACTCGACTGTAAAAAGTAATGAATTCCCGCCATGTAGCACCAAGTTTCAGGTTATAGAATAATTTATTTCTCACAAAAGGATAAACAGTTATTCACTTACACAATAATTTTTGTCACCAAAATATATTCCTAAACGTAATCGTCTATGTACAAAAACCTCGTTTTATTCAAACTCACTTGTCAAACATGGTTATGATAATTTTTTCCAAAGTATTTTGGCGCTTTTAATGTCTCCACAAGACAGGCATTCCAGGTTTCGAACGCGGTTTTCTTTTCTCTTTAATTAAAGACTAAAAAAACAGTATCACTCCCTATCAGAGCATGAAGTATGGGCAGCGTTGCTTTTTATGTTCTTGAAATTGTATCAAAATCGCAGAATGTTAAGGTTTTATTTTAAATTACTTACCTATACGAAAATTTTATTGCACACCAAAAGAGTACAAATAATAACGAAAACACATAAAATATTTAAACATTGATATGCAAATGCGGTCTTATCGCTATCAAAAATAGCAGGTTCGATTTTTGTAAATTTTAATTTTTTTGTCTGACATGGTACAAAATCAATCCAAAACTGAAGGCTGCGTCCTCGGTTCATCCGAAAACTACACCAAATTCAAGATTATTGCCCAATATAATAGTTAACTGAAGCGCGGCAGATTAAAACGCTCACGCATGCCTTGCGCCGTGCAACGTTCAAAATTTATTTCTGAAGCTTTTTATTTAGTAATTGCAGTTAGTGTTTCTGTTTTTTTATTTTTGATTAGTTTGGTTTTCTACAAAAAAAATTTGTTTATGCCATTAGTGCACATTTTTTAAACTATAGCATCTTGTTGTTTTTTTTTATTTTTATTTTATTAGATTTTTTCCCAATAAGAGTAATAGATTGAACAAAAGTAATACAAAAAATGAAAGCTCCATTCTCGGTTTATTCGAAAACGATACCAAGTTCAAGATAATAGGTCAAATAGACCTGCCAGGGGGTGTGGGGTGGCTACCGGGCTAAATCAGCTTCTATTTATGTACCATATACGTGTGCCAAGTGGTTTTCTTTAATCATAAAATTTGACCTCGGATACATATAAGCTTACACTATTCAGGTGCCAACAGTGAAGGAAGATTTTTTAAAACAAAATAATTATTTGTGCTATGTTAGGTACCTTGTATTTTTGTATTTTATCCTGTACAGAGAAAATAAATAAATTATGAATTATTATGAATTATAGAATATTCATATCTGCCATTAAAAAAATACCTTGTGTACCCAGAATTCAAATAAAATTAAATGTATTTCAGAACAGAAGTTACAAATGGCACATTTAAAACACATTTTTTATCATCAGTACAACAAAAAAACCGGCCAAGTGCGAGTCGGACTCGCGTACCGTGGGTTCCGTATAAATTCATAATCACACATATCTTGAACTCTATATTTTTTTTATTTGAGTTGATTGAATGAAAAGTAATTTTGATTTATGACGTATTAAAAAAAACTACTTACTAAAGCTCGTTCAAACCAATTTTCGGTGGAAGTTTGCATGGTAATGTACTTCATATATTTTTTCTACTTTTATCTTTCTCTTATTTTAGAAGTTAAAGGGGGGGGGGACACACATTTTACCACTTTGGAAGTGTCTCTCGTGCAAACTATTCAATTTGGAAAAAAATGATATTAGAAACCTCAATATCATTTTTGAAGACCTATCCATACCATACACGTACATGTTTGATGAAAAAAAATTTTTGAGTTTCAGTTCTAAGTATGGGCAACCCCCAAAATTTATTGTTATTTTTTTTCTATTTTTGTGTGAAAATCTTAATGCGGTTCACAGAATACATCTACTTACCAAGTTTCAACAGTATAGTTCTTATAGTTTCGGAAAAAAGTGGCTGTGACATACGGACGGACAGACAGACAGACAGACAGACATGACGAATCCATATGGGTTCCGCTTTTTGCTATTTGGCTACGGAACCCTAAATAACTAGATGCTTTATCCTATACTATTAAACGAGTTAAGTGTCCCGACGATTTCGAAAACGGCTTGAAACCTTTTGATGAAAATCTAGGATTAGGGGTTAAAAATCACCATAAATCCAGATCTATGAGGGAATTATCTTCGAAAAGATTCATTTAAGGGAGAATTCATTTAATGATCGAAATTACATAGAAGGAGAACGCATATGATGCTTAAATTTAACCATCGCTTATAGGTACATTGGTAGACTAGCGGTTTTGGTGCGAGCCACTTACGTTTTGCTGCTTTTAGGTCCGGATTCGAATACCACCCATGAGACTTTATAGTTCTTTGTTTTTTATTTTTTTTATTTTGTGTGAACTTATGTAAATATTATGAAAATAAATAAAAAGACTTAAGAGTGATAAAAATATATATTTTAACCTCTGTATTTTAGAGACAAATAGCGCCATCTTTGGCCATATAAGTTAATTACATACCTGGTGATTGTGCCGCTCTGTCCCGTGTTTGAAAATAGGAAATTTTCCACGGTTTTCTCTAAACTCAACCAGATGGCGCTGATAACCTTTGCAATAAGAAAATCTCTAAAAAGTCGCCAAAACTGATTGATATTACTGACTTATAAACGATGAACAACTTTCTAATATTACGTATCTTAAAATATTATTCTATTTTTTTTATCAAAAAAAAAAGGATGATTTGCATATATTTTTTTCAATAGAATCAAATTATAAAAAAAAAACGATATTTTCAGAACAAATATTGCTTGTCCTTTCGTCCCTTAGAAGGCCACTACCGACTAAAACAACACCCTGCAAAATGTTTCATAGAAAATATATCTTATATGTACTACTAAACAAGTTATCTTAGTTTATAAAAACTCCGATTGAACGAGCGACGCTCGGTCTCCCAGCTAGTTCAATATAATAAGAAAATTATCAGTATCATTATTTATATTACAATGAATTATTTTAAAATTATAATACCCATTTAAATTCAGTCACTGGGACGATATTGGGTTGTTAACTAAGTAACTATGATGGTTATCATCCCAGCGAATGTGTTATTGTCAATCAATCTGATGAGACCGTGAGAGTGAGTGACTGAATTTAAATGTATATTGGAGTAATTTATTATTCTTTGAATGATTATACTGATAATTATGTTATTTAAATTAACAAAACATCAAATTTTCTAAATCAATTTTATCAATTGAAAAACTTTCATCTGTATGGATAAAATAAATTGAAAAAATTAATAAAAAAATGAATCTATTTTTCTCGACAATGAAAACGAATTTCAAGGGGGCCATTCCCTATGACATATACATAAAAATTATGGTAATCTGTGATTCCTAAGTTTGATACTCTCCTTAGCTTGCGGAGGCACAACCGTGACTCCAAATAGCGTAAGACTTGGCTTGCAAAGGCTTGCAAGGCCGTGCCTCCACAAATTTTCGACATCAATTCGTATCTCCTTGCATGATACGTATCTCCTTGCAGGCTATTGCTAGGCAACGTTGTTATTCAATAAATGTTATGTGACTGAACAGATATTTTATGTTTTAATATTGGCGACGAGGCCAATTCAATGGATTTAAAGAAATTAAAACGTACAAGAAGCTCAGTACAGTTTATTAACGCGCACAGAAAATGTGCTCGACACTCAAGATCCAAGTAAGTATATAGCCCCGCTTGGAGTCACTCGACAAAACAATAAAGAAATTTCACGAAATACAAAACAACATAGAACTAGAAACCGAAGATGAACATCTTGAGGAAGAAACCTTCTACAGATTCGAGTTTGAGGAGTTGTGTATAGCACTGAAAACTACATTACGAAAACTATGTATTACTTCACCACTCATGGGGAGACCTCAGTCCGCTTGAGGCAGACAGAAACTCCAAGAGGGACTCCCTACCTACTGATGTTTGGAAAAGAGTTTAGAACTAAGCTACATGCCATGGTAGTCCCATACCTAGACCGGAGCCACGTAGTCAGAGGACAAGGAGAGGACATTTCTCTCCTGGAGACAAGGTGGCCAGGAGTTACTCCTCTCTTGCCCAGAAGTTTGAATTCGGCACAATAACCGACGTCTGGGTGGAGTACATTATGAAGTCAGAACCGATGGGGGACTCCTGTGGATCCGTCACCTCGACCAGATGCTGCTGTCTCCCCTGGTGTCCTGATTCGCGGGGGCGACGTGATACATATCTCCTTGCAGGCCAATGCTATGAATGATTGCTATGCGACATTGTTATTCAATAAATGTTTTTTTTCTTTTAAAAAATCTTTTCTTTTATCGCTCTTGGGTCTTGTTATTTACATATTTATTTATGTTCATACTAAATAAAAAAAATTAAAAGACAAAAACAATTAAGTCTCGTAGGATACGAACCCGGACCTAAAAGCAATAACATAAAAAGGTTCGTACAAAATTTGCCGCTTGCACCTCTGGGTTACGGACTACTTATAGAGGTAAGTCAAAAATAAGCATCATATACGTAAAAAAATTATGTATGTGTGCGTAATTCGAGCCCTTATTCATACAAGATAAACGCAAAACTATAATTGTAAGGGGACAAATATATCGAAATCCTTATTTAATTAACATTATTATGGTTTATTAGCGTACATTGATCTTGTAACTGCTCGCTGTTTTACGTAATATGGTTTAGGGTTATTTATACTATTTTTAAATCGAAAAACCAAGTTATAGTCAGATTAACGCCATCTATCGGTTTTTTTCAACCAGGGAGCACTAACGTTTAACCTTAACATCAGAAACTGATTCGTAGTTTAGCGATATATTTTTTAATAATACAAGCAATGTCATAGTTTTTTGTTTTATTGAAAAAAGTCTATATAACCGAAATGGGTACAGCTTTTTTTAAAGCGAGATTTCTCATATGAAACGTGGAACGAATTCTGTAAATGTGACGCGTTTTAGCGTAAAATATTGTTTTTTTTTGTATTCGATATAAATCTCAGTTTGGTTTTTCAGAAAAGAAACACGGTATCGACAAAAATATACCTAATCCGATGTCAGGATTAGTATACCAACTGTAAATAAAATAAGTTTCCCAAAAATTCAAAGACTACATTTTCTCGAACTCCAGGGTCTAAAGGATTCTGAGGTATCATTTAATTTTCACCTAATAGAATTTCTGATTAACATAAATAATATTTCAGTTCATCATTCCCATTTTTAATTTTCAGTAACGTTCGTTTTCTTATCGCCTTTAGTCATCTCATCTGATGCTAATTGATGATTATATCGAAGATGAAAGCGGGCTTACCAAGATGCCCAACGTGATTGAGAACTGTATGACTTATATCAATGCAAGAACACATCAATACTATCAACCTTGATATTTGGCGGCAAGACTTAGATAATATTGGGGTAGCTAGCCAGGCGGGCTCCGAAAAGGCCTTAACAACAACCAAACCGACTCCAAAAAGTTCGACCCCGCCCGGAATCGAACTCTAAACCTCCTGATGTGAAGCAAGAAACCTAGCTACCAGGCCACGGAGACGGTCATAAAATCTTCTAGGAAAACAAGGGAGTACCCATTCTTTACGGCTTAAGTGACGTCAGTTATATTTACGGTACAAACCAAACGATGTGAGTTTAATGCATTTCCTGTGTAAGGCGTGCGGTATCGCCTTAAGTAGTGCACGGATGAGAGGAGCGTCTTCACTCGAGAGTCAGGCTAATGGTCAATCAGGGGACGTGTCGAAATGCTTCTACTTTTAAAAGGAAACAAAATATATATGCAAGATGAACACGTTAAAAACAACCGAATAAAATCGTAACAACTACAATTTTGCAATGTTTTTGTTTTTGTTATTTTTCCAAAAAGCGCTGAATCGATTTCGATAAAATTTATATGGCACCACCCCTGAAAAGACCCCTGACCTATCAAACAAAAAAGAAAGATCAAAATCGATTCATAATTGGCGAAGTAATCGCGTAACATACATTTAAAAAAATCATACAGTCGAATTGTGAACCTCCCCCTTTTTGAAGTCGGTTAAAAATAGGGTAGATGAAGACTGAAGAGTCTTTATTTCATGATGACTACTTGTCATTTTAGCTACTTTTAATCATCTGTCAAAAACTACATTTTGTTCTAAAAATGTTAAAATTACCTAAACGTCTATTCTTAGCTTAAGCGTCATTGATGGACTCATTTTGTGATTTTTATTAATAAAAAAAAATTAAATGGCATGGAAACCAAAAAAAAATGTTTTATTGAAACAGTGAAAAAAAGGCTTATATTTTTTTTTGTGCAGTCGTGTAGCCTATTTAGGGCGAAGACTTTCGTGCATGACCTTGAAATTATATACTTATCGGTATTGTTTTGGCTCGGTGAATGTATTTACATAAAAATGATAAAAAATAAAAATATAAATAATATATGAAGTCTTTTTTAAAATTTAATAACTTTTTAGTACTTGTACACTATGTTCATTGATTTGATGTAAAGCGATATGCCAGCAAAAATTGTGAGTTTATGTCATTTCATATTAACTTTATTAGATGGATAATTATTATTTTTTCTGACTATCAGACTTTAATCGGATAAAATAATTTATATTAGAGTCAAAAATAACATTATTAGCACTTGACTTCTTTTGAAAAATATATTGAAATTTCGTAAACAGAAAATCATTTAAAATTCGAAACACTTACAAAAGTAATTTACGCTGACGTCGTAGCAGCATTCAATTAACATCATATTTAATGAAAAACATTTCGCATATTAAAATTTGTTTGTAAACTAACTGCGCTGCAAAGCTAGTATAAAACATTGACTTATACATATAAAGGACAAGCCTTACGAAAGCGACAAATGGCACCATTTTATTGGCCCCAAAACTGATATTAGAATTCTTTGAATAAACTCCCTAGCCTACTTTTTAAGTGAAACTTAATAAAAAAAGTTTAATCGCAGTAACAGTATAAGTTACATAACACATTTCGTTGGTCATGTAAAGGACACGACTAACGGACGCGACAAATGATTGATATTTTGGGACCAATAAAATGGTCCCATTTGTCGCTTCCGTAGGGCCTGTCCTTTATATTAGTCGATGGTATAAATTGAGCTCATTTCTGATGTCAAAGTTAGATAGTTTTAATGAGTCGGACACCAGATGGTAAGTTAATTTTAAATTGAATATAATAGAATAATTTTAAGTTAGTAGGAACCTCGTAATACGTAGATAAAAGAATGACGTTCGAAAAGTTTACACTGCTACCTACTTCGAATAAAATATTTTCATTTAATTTTCATTTTCAATGTTGACGGAGTTGAATAATCCCGTTTTTATGAGAGAGAAAAAATGTTAAACCATGCAAAATAGCTAAAGATTATCTAGGTTCTCATTGACTGCATTTATACAGGATGTAACAAATTCGTGTAGGACCCGTTAACTGGGGATTCTTCTTATTGCACTGAACAACTTTTGTTCTACGACTTTGCTTCAATTGCGACAACAAAATATTTGGAAATTTCAAACAAATTGATCACCTGTTTTGCTATTTTTGTATGGAGAGTCCAAATTTTTTTTGCGATTTGAGCAAAGACGTAGAACAAAAGTTGTTAAGTACGATGAGTAGAATCCCCAGTTAACGCACTACTCATTGCACTGAACAGTTTTGTTCTACGATTTTGCTCAAATCACAAAAAAAATTGGACATTTCATACAAATTGATCATCTGTTTTGCCATTTTGGTGTTGAGAGTCCAAAATTTTTTTTGTGATTTGAGTCCTACACTAATTTTGTTACAACCTGTGTATATTATTTATGAAATATAGACTTTTTGAGTCTGAGGATATAAGTTTTTATCCTGCGCTCAAAAAAAAAACACGCTCTGCAAACCGAAAAGATGGATTCTTTTACTTAAAATAATAAGCCTGTTGAAATTATTGTGCATGAGATAAGATAGGTTTGATACATCTTCATTTCGGTCATCAGTAATTAATGTGTTACACACTACTAACCAGAGTTCAGCCGTCAGTATATTTTTTCTTATGTGCACAACTAGTTGAGCCTATGAGAAAAAAAAGTACGAACGGCTCAACTAGTTGTGCCGTGGGGATTTTTTTTTTGGTAAGGCTCAACGAGTTGAGCCTCGCAGTTGAGCCTAGGGGAACAAACGGCTTTAAATATATGTTAAAACATTGTTGCTTGCTTTCATTCGCTTATTAAGAGAATTTAATAGGCAATATCGTGCTGCTGTAGATCAAACTAATATTTTTCATTCTATTTTTAACCAGCCAACCAAATCATCTTTTATTTTGAAGAAAAAAAACGATCTTTTCAATAAAATATGATTCTTTTATTGAAAAGATCGTTTCTTTCTATTGGACATTAACCCTCGTTACAGTTGACAACATTTCATTATTTATGAGTGTTTTGTGGAGAATAGGTAATAATAAAAACCAACATTTTCCACTTTTTATAATTAAATTTTTTTCGAGATATTTTTATTTTTCTCCTTAGGTGTTTTGATGATTGTACGAAGGGCTAGTTTCCATTTTTTTTAGGGTTCCGTAGCCAAATGGCAAAAAACGGAACCCTTATGGATTCATCATGTCTGTCTGTCTGTCTATCTGTCTGTCTGTCCGTATGTCACAGCCACTTTTTTTCCGAAACTATAAGAACTATATTGTTGAAACTTGGTAAGTAGATGTATTTTGTATACCGCATTAAGATTTTTACACAAAAATAGAAAAAAAACAATAAATTTTGGGGGCTCCCTGTCTGCAAATAAATGAGTTTTTAGAAGGACCAGCTTTAGTTGGAACCCCTTAAAGTACCACAATTGCAACCTTCCCCAGTGATATAACAAATAGAGGCTGAAGCTACTTACGTGGAGCGGCAGCGCTATCTTCTTGTGTCCGGGCCCGGGACGATAATCCACATATTTATAGTTGAAAACACACAATATAGTTAACAAAAGTAATTATTGTTCAGCCACAGGGTTTTAAAAACACATAGAAATGAAATAAAAATGGCACACGATCGGCGCCGCGTTACACCATCCAAGACGCGTAAAAAACCACTGAACTTCCAACAAGAAGTCTCTTTTTTCATAAAACGCTATGCCACCTCCTTAGACGCAGCAACAACCTACTTGATACATCAAAGAGGTCGGAAGCAATTGTGGTTTATCAAACATGCTCCCCCCGCTGCGAAATTGTTTAATTTCCAGACATTTAAGAACATATTTACAAATGGGAGAGGAATATAAGAGGTGAATAATTATAAAGATGGATAGACGGGTAACGGGCAAAGCTTAACCGCAGGTCTTTTAAGTTCACCCGATGTAGTACGAACCGTTGCGACTCTAACTACTCCGTCAGATCCCGGGTGAACGTTAACTATACGCCCTAATCGCCAGTATAAAGGTTTCACGGTATCTTCTTTTATAAGTACAATATCATTAATGGATAAAGCTCCTGTGTTTTGGGTCCATTTTGACTTTTGCATGAGAGAGTTTAAATAATCATGGTGATAACGGTGCCAAAAATCTTTGTGAATTTTTTGCAACAGTTGCCATCTGTTGTGCAAATTTAAATGCGATTCAGATGCCTCAGGTAAGGCAGTTAAGGGTTCTAAAGTCAAGAAATGTCCCGGTGTTAGCACTGACAAGTCATTCGGGTCACTGCTCACCGCACATAATGGGCGTGAGTTCAGTAACGCTTCTATTTGGACTATGAGTGTTTGGAATTCTTCATATGTTAGGAGTTGGGATCCAACTACCCTTTGGAGGTGACCCTTGACAGATTTTACCCCGGCTTCAGCGAGACCTGAGAAGTGAGGACCTGAAGGGGGATGTGTACTGAAGGCAATGTACTCCGCTTCAGCAGCTTCCTTCATAACACTAGCTAGTTGTCTATATGCTCCAACGAAATTGGTTCCACAATCGGAAAAAAGATTAGAACACCTACCTCTACGCGCTATAAAACGTCGAAGAGCCGCTATGAAAGCATCTGACGAAAGATCATTGGCGATCTCCAAATGGAGAGCCTTAGTGGCGTGGCACACAAAAAGACATAGATATACCTTTTGTGGTCGAACACCGCGACGACGTTTACCTAAGATAACGTTAAATGGACCAGCGTAGTCACATCCTACAATCCTGAAGGCCTTAACGCCAGAGACACGGGTCGAAGGTAGTTTAGCCATAACCGGCTGGACAGGGATTGGATTAGTTCGAAAACAACGAATACAGCTATGTAGACATCTACGAACAGCTCTTCTTGCGGATAGCACCCAAAACCGTTGAGTTAGTAAGAAATGAACAGTCTGAAGTCCAGGATGCAAGTTAGTTTCGTGTACATCTTGAATGATTAGGTTTGTTAGTCGATGATTGCAGGGCAACAGCATCGGGTGTTTCGCGTCATAATTCAATGCAGCGTTTCCTAAACGTCCTCCAACACGAAGTATATCCTTACTATCTTATGAGATCATCTAGGGACTTTAGCCGAGCCTCCACTTACATTTACCTCCTGAATACACTAATCAGATCTCAATTGGAATATGCAAGTGTAATTTGGGATCCCTACTACAAAAAGTATATTGACTCCATAGAAAAAATCCAACGCAAATTTCTCCGTTTCATGCACTATAGATTACATAACCGCTATCGTGTTCCATATGATTTTCTCCTAAACAAATACAAAATACTGCCATTAAAATCAAGAAGATTACTGCTGCAAACTATGATGTTATATGGATTATGCCACAATAAGATAGATTGCTCGGACATTATTAATCAAATTTCTTACTATGTGCCCAGAAATACAAACAGACGCGCGGCGCGATCTTATCCATTGTTTTCCACACGAGCGTGTCGCACTAATGCTGGCTTACGAGTGCCATTACGCCGTCTTCTCACCACCTATGACTCACACTTTCAGGATGTTGACATATTTAACCCGTGCGAGTACAAATTCAGAAAAGATGTGATCAGGAAAATGTTAACACATACAATTAGTTAGTTTCAAGATCATCGTATTTCTTTTTCCTCTTATATGTAATCGATATCTGTATTCTGTATTCCTTGATGCTTAGTCGTATTTATTTTATTGTTTTTTATGTATAAACCATAGTACAACTAATAGTTTTTAAACGGCAACGTCTTCCCATTATTATTGTTTTAGTAAATTGTGGATGACGCTGTGGGCTGTGCATGTACAAACCTTAATTTATTCTAAATTAATTGTATATATTTTTTGCTCAGCTGTTTGTTGTCCCGAATAAACTATTTTATTTTATTTTATTTTATTTTATTTTATCTAAAAACGGGCTGAGTTTCCGCATAGGCTTTGACAATGGCTTGGCCTTAGCAATGCACGCAAACTCGTTAGAAAAACACTGATGTTGGGTTCGTGACACTAATACGTTCAGCGCGTCCTCCATTTCTATTGCTGTTATAGCACCCCGATTGCAAGGGAGTTTACGCACTGCCTTTATAAAGCGTTGCACATATACAATCGTTCGTTGAATTTTCTTTAAAGAAGAAAATCGGAATAACAGGTCAGTGAGTCTGTCGCCTGAAGCAGTACAGCTGACAAGGGCAGTTTTCCTTTGTTCTTGTTCCGACAGAATTAATGTCTGTGACGGAGTTTGTTGGGCAGATGGCCAACAATCTTGTGATTTAGACAGCCACAAAGGTCCTGTAAACCAAAAGGGATGTTCTACAAGCTGCTTCGGCAATAGACCACGTGACACGCAGTCTGCGGGATTGGTCTTAGTGTCAACGTAGCTCCATATAGTGTTGGGAAGTTTACGCTGGATGCGGCTAACCCTGTTGGCTATAAAAGTTTTCCAACGATTTGGTGAGGACTGGATCCATGCTAGTGCAATTAACGAGTCAGTCCATGTGAAAGTTTTGTCTATAAGTAGTACAGGAGCTCTACATACATATACAGGACTCTTTGTCAAGGACATAGCGAAGTAAATCTGCGACAAGTACAGCCGCACACAGTTCGAGACGTGGAAGAGTCACTCTTTTGACGGGCGCTACTCTAGACTTTGCACACAATAGGTGAGTGCAGAAAGTTCCATCAGGCAGTTCATAACGAAGGTATGCTACCGCTCCATAGCCCGCCTCCGATGCGTCTCCGAAGCCGTGGAGTTGGTAAGACTTCGCTTCTAAGTTGGTCACGTGTCGAGGTATCGACAGCTTAACTAAATTAGGCAGCTCACTGATATACTGTTGCCACGAAATCACAATATCAGGGGATGGTTCTTCATCCCAGTCTACTCCTTGGAGCCAGAGTTTTTGGACTAAACATTTGGCATAAAAGGACAAAGGTGCAAGGAAGCCCAAAGGATCAAAAATCCTTGCTAACTCGGACAATATAGTACGCTTCGAACAGCCTCTGTTCAATGGACGGACGTTATAAACAAAACGATCTGCTTCTGGATCCCATTTTAATCCGAGAACCTTAACAAAAGAGTCTTGATCCAAATCACACGTTTGGGATTTGGAAAGACAATGCTCTGAAGGCAAGTGATCAAGGAGGAACGGTTCATTGCTAGCCCATTTCCTTAACTCCAGACCGGCGGAACCCATCATGCGTATAAGTTGTTTCTGCAAGTCGTGCGCGACTTGAATGTCGTTGTGTCCCGTGACAACGTCGTCAACGTAGATGTCGCCTCTTTTGATGACATCGGCAGCTAAAGAGAAAGTCTCACTTTCGTCCTTTGCTAGTTGTTGTATGACACGCAGAGCTAGAAATGGTGACGACGATACCCCGTACGTCACTGTATTCAATTCGTACTCGGTGACTGGTTGAGACGAATCGAATCTGAAGAGCACACGCTGCAAATGACGATCTTTAGGGTTCACCAAAATGTTACGGTACATCTGGCGAATGTCTGCAGTAAACACTGTTTTGTGCACTCGAAAACGGGCGAGGATGGCCGCAATATCTGTTTGAAGCTTCGGTCCAATCAATTGGTATTCATTAAGGGATTTTCCTTCTTTGTCTTTGGCCGAAGCGTCGAATACTACCCGAAGACGCGTTGTAGGACTATTCTCATTAATCACGCAATGATGCGGTATAAAATACGCGTCTGGTCGGTGTGTATCTTCAGGCGGCACTTGGCTCATATGACCGCTATCTAAGTAGTCTTGCATAAACTCTTTATATGGTTCCTTTAAATCTGGCCGTTGTTGTTCTAGGCGTTTTTCTAAACCATGAAATCTTCTCAGTGCAATATTACGCATATCCACAAATGGGGGTGGATCCCCTTTTATGGGGAGGTCCACAACGTAACGACCTTGTTCATTTCTCCTATGAGTATTAGAGAAAATATCCTCGCACAACTCATCCTCAAGAGAAGAATTATACTCGCCCGGGATATCCTCAATTTCCCATAATCGCTGGATGGCGGCACTCAGTCCAGCATTCCTCGATTCGGTAATAGCTAAGAAAGAGCTAAGCTTACCGACGTTCTCACAAGGCACGGTACCCATTAACACCCATCCGTAGGTAGTATTTAGGGCCATGGGAGAGTTTCCGATAGCTGGGATAGAGCCAGGACACAAAATGGACGGCCACAGCTCAGCACCAATCAACATATCGATTGGGCCTGGAGTATGGTAATTGGGATCGGCCAAAGTTATATTATTAAACATAGACAAGTTACTAATGTCAACCTTGGAAGAAGGCATGTTGCTACAAACTTTAGGTATGACTATAGCTTCAAACGTTAAGTCTCGATCTGGTTCGCCGCTGGGGCGGACGGTACAATGAACTTTGCCTAGATCGAGGACTTCAGTGTTACTTAGGCCAAGAATTGGCACAGCACTTCGCGACTTCTTCAGACCCAAACGGTTAGCACAAGCCTCAGTCAAAAAGTTAGCTTGGCTGCCAGAGTCGAGTAATACACGTACTCGTTGATAGTTACCCCATCGGTCCAAAACTTCCACCTGAGCAGTCGACAATAAAACTGTCTTATTGTTAGTGACAGTGTTCGCTAAAACATTGACCGCATTTTCTATAGGCGGAATGCTAGCCTGAGTACAGGGCTGCGGCGGCGCGGAAGGATTAGTACCTTGAGGCTCGCTGGGGGTCCTCGAAGGCAAGTGCAGCAGTCCGTGATGGCGACGGCCACATGTGCGACAATTCGATTTTGATCTGCAAGTTCTGCTTGTGTGGTTTACGCGAAGACAGTTCATACACCATTGTTTCGCTCTGGCAGTATCAAATCTCTGATGGACTGTCAGTGCTTGAAAGTCAGGACAATGGCCTGTGTAATGTTCCCTAGAGCAATATAGACACACGTTATTGGGTGTATTTGCTAGGAGTGTAGTGTTGTGATGTTTCTCAACCTTAAAAGCAGTTGGTCGCATGCCAACGTTGCTTTTTGACGTATTCGCGACAGGCGGTGACTTATCGTTAACGGACGAAGACCTTTCCCAAGCCTGGCAGAATGTAGCCACAAAGTCCTTTAAGACTTTAAACGAAGGTATATCCTGCGACGCTACGGTCATTTCGAACTCTTTACGAGTTGACGAATGCAGTTTACTCAATAACGTATGAAATAGGATAAAATCCCAATCGTTAACTGGTAAATCTAACGTTTTCAAAATAGCAAGATTTTCAGAGAAAATATCCAAAAGTTGTCTTAGAGACGTGGCGGTATTTGCGATAAGCTTAGCATTTAGGATGGCTTCCCAGGATGTGAAAGCTAGGCAGCGCTTATTTTCGTATCTGTTCAATAGAGCTCGATATGCTTCTTCATAATGGGTGTCAGACAATGGAAAGACTTTTATTAAGTTTAGAGCAGGACCCTGGAGCGCGGATAAGAGGTAACTAAACTTCTCAACATTAGATAGCCTCTCGTTGTTATGTATCATCCGATCAAAAAGATCACGAAAGCCTAACCAGTTCTTATGGTCACCATCGAATGTTTGCAACGACAGGACCGGCAGCTTCACATGTGGCTGCGAGCTGTGATCTGTCACTGGGACATCACAAGAGCTGTTAGTACTACCACTCACGGTAGTGGCAGCTTTTGGTTGGTCAGGAAAAACCTTACATTTTATTTCTAATATATCCGCGTAAGTGTTGTCAAACATTTGACGTACCTCATCCTGCAATAAGAAAGCTTCATCGTCTCCCTTTTCTAAGTATTCCGATATAACTTTTGTATGAACCTCATCAAAATTTGTAAACATTTCGGGCAAACGATCACACCATGTCTTGAACCTATCCTTATAAGAAGGATCAGATTCACATCGTTTTGCACACAAATAAGCATCATTTATTCGTTTTATAAGAATACGCCTACGAGCTTCATCCATGATATTCATTTTTAAAGTTTAATTATTATACGTCACAGTTTGTCATAGAAGAGTATCACTTTACCACTGGCGATAAAATAATAAAAAATAATTACTTATGATATTGACTACAAAGTCTATGTCCACAACGGGTACAATAGCAGCTCTATGTAATTATAGTCGCACGGATGCACAAACGGGACACGCGCGATTTGAATTTCGAATTCGAATTTTCGAATGAAAAACAAAAGATAGTGTGGCGGGCGGCCGGAAAACATGAAAATTATAGAAATAAAAATGGGGAATGCAAACAAATACAAAATTAAAACGGATTTTTGTGAACTTGGGTAAACTAAGGGTAAACTAATGCAATTATATTTTCAATGGTGCAATTTTCCATAAGGCTTTAATGTACGAATATACAAATCCGGCTCGATATAGGACCAACAATGTCTGCAAATAAATGAGTTTTTAGAAGGACCAGCTTTAGTTGGAACCCCTTAAAGTACCACAATTCTAACCTTCCCCAGTGATATAACAAATAGAGGCTGAAGCTACTTACGTGGAGCGGCAGCGCTATCTTCTTGTGTCCGGGCCCGGGACGATAATCCACATATTTATAGTTGAAAACACACAATATAGTTAACAAAAGTAATTATTGTTCAGCCACAGGGTTTTAAAAACACATAGAAATGAAATAAAAATGGCACACGATCGGCGCCGCGTTACACCATCCAAGACGCGTAAAAAACCACTGAACTTCCAACAAGAAGTCTCTTTTTTCATAAAACGCTATGCCACCTCCTTAGACGCAGCAACAACCTACTTGATACATAAAAGAGGTCGGAAGCAATTGTGGTTTATCAAACACTCCCCATATTTAGAACTGAAACTCAAAAATTTTTTTTCATCAAACCCATACGTGGGGGTATCTATGGATAGGTCTTCAAAAATGATATTGAGATTTCTAATATCATTTTCTTCTAAACTGAATAGTTTGCGCGAGAGACACTTCCAAAGTTGAAAAATGTGTCCCCCCCCCCGTAACTTCTAAAATAAGAGAATGATAAAACTAAAAAAAATATATGATGTACATTACCATGCAAACTTCCACCGAAAATTGGTTTGAACGATATCTAGTAAGTAGTTTTTTTTTAATACGTCATAAATCGTAAACCGCAATTTACCTTTCATTCAAGTTACAACGAACTACAAAAACTTTTATATTATGTTACTTGCTGCTACGGAACCCTTCATGGGCGAGTCCGACTCGCACTTGGCCGCTTTTTTTTTATGTGATAGGTAGCAAACGAGCAGACGGATCACCTGATGGTAAGCGATTACCGCCGCCCATAGACACCGCAACACCAGAGGAGTTTTAATATGGGGTCGTTCGTGTTGCTTGAAGAAAACTCCAAATATATGGAAATTAATCAAGAAACTGTATTTTCGTTTTAGCACACAAAAAACAAGTTAGGTTATTACAATAGAAAAATCGCCATTACACATTCTGTCAGTCTGTTTTTATCAAACATAGAGCAAAAAATTAACAAAAAATTCTTATTGGTTGTTAACAACATTATCAAAATATGATTGGTCAGTTACTCCCGGAAACGGGCGGGCAACTGTCTTATTCGCTGAGTGCGACCGACGAGACTCTGAGCAACACTAGGGTTACCATTAATAAGAGAGGGTGTTATAGACTCCCCCTCCAGGATGGAAGTTCGTCCCGAATCCATACTGGTATCTTCAGTACTCTCGCGGTTAAAAGTCAATTTAGGCTTACGTCCTCTACGTTTCCTAGGCCTTATTGTCTCCTGGGAGTCGTGTTCACCTAACAACCGAGTCAACTCAGAGCTGTGGTATTTACCCACTACTCTGTTCTCCAAGTCAGCGAGAACGAAGGAAGTCGGACTAACTACCTGGTGGATAACATAAGGACCGTCACGCTTTGGCAAAAACTTACGTGTGACACCTTTTGCTGCATTGCTTAATTCATGAGTCCTCAGCAGAACCTTGTCCCCAACCTCATAGTTTGGAGCGGGCCGACGCGCCGTATCCGCTGCAAACTTTCGCTGATCCTGTAAGTTTTCTACGCGGTCACGAATGTCCTGTAGGGAGCGAAGGAACGACTTCAAATAAGGCGTTGCTTGCGGTATGTAGTTCTCCTTCTCGAGTATTCCCTTGATGTCGTGATGCGTGTCGAAAGGAGTGCGCATCTCCCGGGCAAACGTTAAATATGCTGGAGAGTGACCTGTTGTACTGCAGACTGAACTGTTCATAGAAAATCGAACGTGAGGCAAGTATTTCGGCCAGTCTTTGTGCTCGCTCTTAACAAGCATAGCCAGATGTACCTTTAGATCCCGATTTTTCCGCTCTGCGGGGTTCGCCTCGGGGTGGTAAAAGGGAATCAACTCCTGTTTGACACCTAGCAGGAACATACATTGTTGCATGATTGCAGATATGAATTGAGGTCCATTATCTGAAATAACTCGCCTGGGTAGTCCATATCGTAGGAAATATTCCTCTATGAGTGTCTTTGCACACGTCTCCGCTGTGGCATCGATGAGCGAGTACACCTCCACCCATCTGGTGGCTACGTCTTCGACGAGAAGAACCCAGCGCTCCCCCTTCTCTCCTTCTGGTAGTGGACCAAAAAGATCAATAGCTAATACCTCTGATCTCTGTTGAAGAACAGGGGTTTGAAGCAATCCAGCTGGTTTCTGGTTACTGGCTTTGTACCTCTGGCACACTAAACAGGTTTTAAGGTACTCCTGTACATAGCGACGCATACCTGGGAAAAAATATCGTTGGCGCAGCCGATGCAAGGTTCTGTCGACACCTTGATGTCCAGCAGTAGGAGAGTCGTGGAATTCTTTAAGGATTTCGTCCCTCATGGAACTAGGAACTACCAGTTGAGCCTCTTCCGAGTCTCCTTCAGGGTCATAGCGGTATAGTACGCCTTGCGACATAATGTATCCTCTTTCAAGCCACCTTTTCGAAGCAAGCTCGTCAGAATTCTCTAAATCCTGGATAATTTTCTGGACTTCCGGATCACCTACTTGCGCAGCACGCAGACTGGTGGGGCTGATTCTAGGTAAGTCTACAGTGACAGTACATACCTCACAATCCGCGCTGTCATCGCAAGAGGGACGACTCAACGTGTCCGCCAGAACGTTGACTTTACCTGGAGCATATTCAATACTCAAGTCATAGGCCTGAAGTTTTAGAGCCCATCTGACGAGACGACCACTAGGCGTTTTCACTGTGAAAAGCCATCGCAGTGGTTGGTGATCACTTTTGACTATGCAGGTGTGTCCATCAATGTACCCACGAAACTTATCCACAGCCCAGGCGACTGCGAGTGCTTCCCTTTCGGTGGTGGAATAGTTGCGCTCCGCCTGACTAAGAAGACGGCTGGCATAGGCAATAGGGCGTTCGTCCTTACCATCAATCTGCAGTAATGCTGCGCCCAAGGCGTAGTTACTGGCGTCAGTCCGGAGGATAAATTCCTTGGAGTAATCGGCCTGGACCAGTATGGGTGCGGAGGTCAAACGGTTTTTCAACTCCTGGAAAGCTTCGGACTGCTCTGCGCCCCATACCCATGGCTCTTTTTTCCTTGTCAATCGAGTCAATGGCTCTGCCACCCTGGAGAAATTTTGAATGAATTTCCTAAACCACGAACAAGTTGCTATAAATGATTTTAAATGTTTAACGTTACCTGGCTCTTTCATTTTCAGGATAGCATCGACCTTGGAGGAGTCTGGGCGTATACCTTGGGGTGTGATGACGTGTCCTAGGTAAGTAACCTCTTCTCGAGCGAAGAAACACTTCTCGCGATTTGCGCAGAGTCCAAACTGACGTAAACGGTCAAATACCTTTTGAAGGTCACGTAGATGATCACGGAAATCCCCTTGGGTGATCACTAGGAGATCGTCTAGATACGCCAGAAGAGTTACGTCCTGCAGGGTAGAGCCAGATCGTAGACGACCGATGAGCCTCTGAAATGTGGAGGGCGCATTTTTGAGCCCGAACGGCATGCGTTTAAATCTGTATGTGCCGAATGGGGTGACGAACGCAGTTTTATCGCGGTCCTGCGGTGACACACTCACCTGCCAGTAACCGGATTTAAGGTCGATGGAAGACATGTAGCAATCCCTTTTTGTAAGCTGCAGAAGTTCGTCGATCAGGGGAATAGGATAACTATCCGTTTTTGTTATAGAATTGAGGCGTCTGTAGTCAACGCAGAACCTTACCTTTCCATCTTTTTTTGGAACGAGTACTACAGGGGATGTCCAGGCGGATTCACACTCCTCGATAACCCCCGCGTCCAGCATATTGTTCAATTCCTCCTTCATAATCTGCTTCTTCGCCGGTGTGAGACGGTAAGGAGGTACAGAGACAGGGGGGTGATTACCTGTCTCTATATGGTGCTCTGCATATGCAGTTGCAGCTCCCCCTGCTTTAAATATATCTTGGTTACGCTCCAAGAGTTCCGCCATCTGATGTCGTTCCGCAGGAGCCAGCATGACGCCTTCATCTTCACGCAAGAAATCAGCAGAGGAAACAGCTGTGCATGTTTTGCGAGCCTCAAACTCAAGTGGGTAAGTATTACTGCTACCAGAAAAGTGCCACTTAGCCGAAGCAAAATCAAGTACCATACCTGCAGCACATATAAAATCCATTCCCAATAGAGTTTCGTTTGTTCGGGCCTCAGGAAAAATAAGGAACTCTAGAGATACTGACCGTTCTCCTTTTACGCTTACTTGCAGGTTCGTTATAAACATCTGCCGCATCTGTACGGAGCCATCTGCTAGCCGGATGCGGCGAGTCACCTCTTCCATCGGATGGTTATGTTTGAGGAGCAAGCTGTATAAAGATGAACCAGCAATACTACCTTTGGCCCCAGTATCCAATAAAGCACTTCCTTTCACACCTAAAACTTCAATACCTAAAATAGGTCTCCTAGTTATTTGATTGAGTGAAGACTGCGGCTGCTGATTTTCTTCATAATCAACAGTTGACAACTGTAAGTCCTGAGACATGGTCACCCTATTAAAGGCATCATCGTGCATATCATTATGCATGTAAACTTTATCAGTACTATTACGCATCAACTTACTCAAAACTTCCGTTGTTCTGTTAGAAGACATGGTCACCCTACATCCAGGTGCAGCATCAGGAACATTGCAGTCATCACCTAGCAAGTTATCTGAATTTAAAAAAATACTTTCTTTAATTATTTTTACCTGGTCCAACATAGGCATGCTTACCCTACTGTTATCATTATCATCAGGGTGATAAAAAGAATTTTGTCTCTCATCACATAGAAAGAACTCAGGTAGTACATTATAAAAGTCACAAAGGTCAAAACATGACTGGTCCTTAGTTATATAAATTTTATGAAATTGTATAAATAAGTTTGCCTTGAAGTCGCTGGGAAAATATTCCACCAACACATTTTGTTTGTTTTGTTTAGGGGTTAACTCTTTTATTTTGCCCATATTATCAATAGATTGAGAATTACTGTTAATAGTGGTCAAACTCACCTGCTTGTCTGAGTAACAGTTTTGAGTTTTAGAGGGGAGCGTAGACTGGGTTAGTGGACTTCCATTATTACAACTCAGAGCATCGTCAGCGCTATCATAAAAGCTTAATGTAAAAAATTCAGAACTACATTTAGAGCACTGCGAACGGGTTACACCCTTCTCACCACATTCATAGCATGACGGCACTACCTCAACACTTTCATTCATAGACCTAGGGTTAATACTTTCACCGTTAGCCTTTGCAGCTAATTTTCGACAGTCCTCGCGGGTATGTCCATGGTTCCTGCAGTACTGACAGAAACGACGTTTGAAGGCCATGGACGACGGCGGTGTGGAGCTCACCGGGGGGCGGAAGTCACGCGACGAGGGCACAGAGGCGGCGGCCGACGTGACGCGGCGCGCTGTAGACGTCGGGACTCCAGTGACAGTGGCGTTTGACGGCGGTGGCTGCGGCGGCAACGCACGTTTTTGCGTGGCCGACAGCGGGCGCGGTGAGGCAGACGCAACAGCACCGGGGGCATAGGCCCTGGCCGGCGGCGCGACGCGCACTCGTGCTCGCGCGAAGGACGTCGTCTCTTCATCGTTAGCGTCTTCTATTTCTCTCGCCTTCTTCAAGAGTGTGTCGAAAGACTGAAACTCATCACGGCGCAGGCGCGCGCGCACCCGTTGATGCATTAGCCCGTAGACCATATCCAGCTGAACCCTTTCACCAAGGTCTCCTGGCGGAAGCGAAGCGAGGAGTGCTCGTGCTCTCGCAATGAATAACTCAGTTCTTTCTCTTCCATCCTGGGGTTCGCTAAATAGAAGCCGGTACACGCGATGTGGGGGGCGGCTTTCTCCAAACGCACTGCGCAAGCTTTGAAGCGCGTCGTTCCAAGAAGTGATGGTAGACTTAACACCTTGCCACCAGGTCGCGGCGTCATGTGTCAGCAACATTGTTAATCCGCGTATGGCGTTCTCTTCGTTTATGTTTTTGCAGTCCTTATAGGCGGATGCGGCATTGATGAACGCGTCCAGCGCCTCGCCAGGCGATCCGCTGAAACGAGCCGTGCATCCTTAAAAGTTTCCTGTCTTTGTGGCGGTGGGCACTGGCGGCGCAGGCATGGGCGACGATGACTCCCGACGGCTATCTAAAACTCTGTCAAGTATTCGTTCCATCGCTTCGGTATGCGACTTTTGGAGAGATTCCAGCATTGATGCCATTGCGTCGGGCGTAAAACTATTTGATGCGCTAGGTGGCGGATCATCCTCCTGTGCGTCGAAAAAAGTTTGACGTCGTGATTGCCGGCGAGTGCGCGTCATTTTTCTTGAAAAAATTTCTGAAGTCTCCTCAATCAACTTTGCCCACCGTTGGAGCGCCAGTTTAATATGGGGTCGTTCGTGTTGCTTGAAGAAAACTCCAAATATATGCAAATTAATCAAGAAACTGTATTTTCGTTTTAGCACACAAAAACAAGTTAGGTTATTACAATAGAAAAATCGCCATTACACATTCTGTCAGTCTGTTTTTATCAAACATAGAGCAAAAAATTAACAAAAAATTCTTATTGGTTGTTAACAACATTATCAAAATATGATTGGTCAGTTACTCCCGGAAACGGGCGGGCAACTGTCTTATTCGCTGAGTGCGACCGACGAGACTCTGAGCAACACTAGGGTTACCATTAATAAGAGAGGGTGTTATAGAGTCACAAGTGTGTTGCCGACCTTTGAAATGGGATGGGTGGATGGGGGAAATGGGGGGGGGGGAAGTTGGGCCTCCGGTACCCTCACTCGCTCGGCGAAACACAACGCAAGCGTTGCTTCACGCCAATTTTCTGTGAGGCCGTGGTGTCACTCCGGTCAGGCCGGCCCATTCGTGCCGAAGCATGGCTCTCCCACGGTCTTGCCATGCCTCATAAATCTATTGTTCTCGAAAAAAGTTTCACACATTATAAAACAAACAGGATGATATGGGTGACAGCTGTCAGCTGCGTACTTCTAGCGCTGCATCTCAAAAGACGTTATGAAAACGCCATAAGGTTCGTCCTATGGATATGTCACCCATATCGTCCAGTATGGAATGGAGTCAGATACCTTTGCACACTGGGTTTTTTTCTTCTTCTTATCGTGTGGCAAAATTAACCGTTTATCGCCAAGTATAGATGGTGGTTGCCTGGTGTTGCTAACTGGGTGACACCAAATAGTAAAAAAAAACATCACCTGAGGTAAACAGCTTTTAAAATACTAAAAGACGAATAAAGTAATTATTTCGAGAAGGAAAAAATAATATCTCTAAATAAACATAGAATTTGTATTACTTCCTATAAACTATTTTGTATCTAATTTTTATTGAAAAAGGTTTTTGAAGTAGGATTCGTAATTAAGCATACCTAACCTCTTTTTATCCTTAATATCTCCGTCGATAATAATTTAATATTTGTGGCTTCTAGTAACAAAACTTAATAATTTTTTCAAGCGCAAAGTTGTATGGGTTTCCCGAGAAAACTTTAGCTTTCTAAGTAGAAGCTACAGGTAATAAAAACCAATGAAATAACTTTTCATCTAGTATATTTTTTGAAGTTCTTATTAAATTATATTTTAATTGGTTCAATTTAATCATAAGTCCACTGTTAGACAAATCATCGCTCCACCTAGCTACGCTTGCCCAAACGCGGTCTCCACTGTAGAACCTTTTTCAGTGTTTACCATTTTAAAGTGTCAACTGCAACCACACACTATCGATTCACTTCTCGTCTCCTCCATTCGCCAAAGGTTGTCTGGAAGAAATCGCTCAAACTAATAAGGCCGCCTTTGCATATCAATAATTTTAAGTATTCTGTGTTTTCATTTTGTTATTTTTCATTCGTTTGGTGTGCAAAAATCTATCTTAAATATTATTTGAAATCTGTATGCAATAAAGAAATGTATTAACACTTCTTAGGAGGCGGAAATGTAAATTAAGACTTAATAGCAAAAGAAAATATAAGAAAAGTTAATCATTTATAAAAAAACTCACTTAATACATTTTCAACTTAAGAGTAACAAGTTTTTTACTGTTTAACAAAAACCAAGCCACCCTGTAGCGTTTTAGGGTTCCGTGTGCAATAGACAAAACGCAGTGTACAAGTTCCGGTGGTAGTAACTTTGTACTAGGTAGAAAAAAAACGATTTAAAAGTATGTGTACATCACCATTCTACTTTAATTAAAAAGATTTTGACTTTGAATTTGCAGCAATGTTAATGTCGTCACTCTGCTCCATGACCGAATGTTATCCTAAGCAAGTCTTTTTTATATATTTTTAACCGAGTTCAAAAAAAAGGAGGTTCTCAGTTTGACCTGTATGTATGTATGTATGTTTCTCCGCGATTATCTCACGTTTGGCTGAACCAATTTTAATGCGGTTTAAAAAAAAGTATTTGTTACATTTAGGAGAAGGTTCTTGTATTTTAACCGACTTCAAAAAAGGAGGTTCTCAGTTTGACCCGTATGTTACGCGATTGAAGTCGGTTTTTTGACGCTTTCAGCGTTGTCGATTATTAACTCTTCAATTCCCAATGTGACTTGTAGGTGACAGAAGTTTAATATTTTATTTCTACCACATGGAGGTTTTATTATTAAATTCCACTATCATTGTTGCAAAGCCAATAAGTAAAGCTATAGCAGAACTTGGAAAAGAGTAGTCTCGCTAATGTCACGTCCCCATACAATTCATTAGGGGATAATATTTTTGGACTCTTCATACTAATTTGGTCGCTCCGCTGATCGATTTGTGTGAAGAGTCCAAAACTTTTTTGCTATTTGACTATGGGCTCCTTGGGGACAGTTGATCAGAATCAGGAGTAGAAGCACTGGCTAAAATATCGGGCACTAATAAAGTAGCATCTTATAGTGATACGGAACCATCAGTACGCAGACTAGAATACACTTGACCCGTCTCTATTATCTTAACTTCTACCCTCTTATAATTTTATTCCTTTCTTTACCAAGTCAGATGAAAATACTTTTGCAAATTGGTTTAAAATTTGAACTCCGCTAAAGTTTAGCACTAAATACTTAACTGTTCTTTTGTAGTTCAAGTTTTATTGTGGACAATAAATGTACTGTGAATGCATAAAAATGTCCAGAAAACTGTAGTTTTTAACTATATTAAAGATACAAAAGTTGAGAATAACAGAATTTACACAAGATTAAGAAACAACTGACGATTTAAAAGCATGTGTAAAGCATCTACGTAAAAAGAAAAATTGAATTTGAGTTTGAGTTTTGATTCAGAATACTTTTTTTTGTTCTAAAAGTCAATACGTATATAGGATGTTACAAAACTGGAGCTTTTATTTGTTACACTGACCAAGTTTCGTTTTAGGATATTTTTGAAATGGCATCAAAATTTGGCCTCCACATAGGAAATTTACGAATCGACAATCTATCCGGCTTTCAAATCGCTGTATCTTTTGAACCGCAATTGACAACGTTTACATTTTTTGCACCCAGTATTTATGATTTTTTTATGTAAAAAGTAAAAAAATAAAATACCCGTATTATTGATATTTTTATTGTTGATATTTCTCGAGATAATTACTTTATTATTTGTTAGGCCTTATCTATGTATATTAGGTATGATGCATTTCCGTAGTTTACGTCTTTTTAGTATTATGTAAAATTGTCACTAATTTTGGCAGAAATTTTTACTGAAACCACACTTCACTTTTACTTACTTAGCGACCGGTTTCGGACATCATTTTCAGGCAGGAGATGCTGAGGATTGCAGAGGATTCTGCCTGAAGATGATGCCCAGAACCGGTCGATAAATAAGTAATAGTGCAGTTTTTTTTTAAATTTATGTGGAATTAGTAAAAAAATCCCTGCCAAAATGAGTGATATAATGTTCCACCAAGAACCTACAATCAAAAGTATTAACTATCGTAAAATTATGTGAAGGTTGGAACTCTCAGTTTTTTTTTTGTTTTTTTTTTTTTATGTGATAAGGAAGGCAAACGGGCAAGTGGGTCACCTGATGGTAAGTGATCACCACTGCCCATAGACACCTGCAACCCCGGAGGGGATTGCAGATGCGTTGCCAACCTAGAGGGCTAAGATGAAATGCCTCTTGTGCCTGTAATTTCCTCGGCTGTCTTCCTCTCCACACCGGAACACAACAGTGCAAGCACTGCTGCTTAGCGGCAGGGTTAGCGAGTAAGATGGTGGTAGCGATCCGGACGGACCTCGCACAAGGTCCTACCACCCGCAAATCGGGAATCCGAGTCACACTTGGCTGTTTTTTTTTTTACAAAAACCTGTTTAATGTCTTCATTAACTTCTTAATCTTGAAATCTTCCACAATAGCCCTATGAAGTTAGTTTCGTTATATTGTGCGACAAGACAGTTCCGACATTATTAAACTCCGGCGCTCGTATAAATGTCAGTTTGTAGCTGTGAGTTTTTGTATTGATCTTATTGGATTGGATAGATATAAATTGTTAGTGGAACTTGAAACGCAGTGGCATTTCGTCACTGTCACAGTGTGGGATTTCTTGAGTGTCTCTGAACTTTGCTTAGTCTATTGCAACTAACGAATTTAGATCAAATCAAATAATCTCCATCATAATAGCAATTAAAATCTAGTAATATACGTATAAATGATTTTACTAAATTCTATGTATTTGTATTAATTACGTGTATCTGTACTGACATGATAAATAAAAAAGGTAATGAAATTGCAATTGAAAGATCTTTATTCTGTGTCAAAAGCACAACACAAGCTTGAATTAATGTTACGAAATGTAATGAACCTGATGAGAACCAAATTACTACTTTAAAACTGTTTATTGTTATTGTGGTACGAAAGACCACCGGGTACAAAGCTAGCTACCACCCAGTGGGATAGGCCTCATTGCTCCAGGCGATATAACATTTTTCCGTTACATTCTATTTCTATTGTATAAGACGGGTGTCGGGAGGAATCAAACGGATATTGGGTTTTGTGGAGCCTTGGAATTTTTCAGGTTATATGAAAACATACTTATTGCTTACAGGCGTAATAGGGTTTGTCAGACAGATCTACAAAGTGCTTAGTCTATGGAAGGAAGGTATATTATAGTATTAAGGCTCAGACGAAAGAAACTTTAGTGTTCTTATAGTATGATAGGTAACATCACTTTATAGAGCGCGAGCGTTTCAACGAATAGTTCCTATGCCGTTATGTTGGCAGCAATGTTTTTCACACACACTACATAGAACGCAGACACACACTAACAAAATCGGTAGAAGCGTCTTCGCGTGTTGATGTCGTTGATAGACAGGGGAGCCAACATAACGGCATAGGAACTATTCGTTGAAACGCTCTATACGATCATTATTAAACGTCTCGAATGGATATTCTCGAAAGGATTTGCTAGACAAAAAATGTAATGTAATAAAATTGTACGTGTATATCTGAATAACTCTTTCTTATTTTGAGAAAAAAGGCAAACTTGAATATGTCTTGAGACATGAGATTTGGCTGGGTTGCCATTAAATAAAAATAAAAAAAGTTCTATTACACTTATAGGAGTTAAACAGCGAATTAAAATCTCTTTGTTGAATAATGCCGAAGAATTAAAAGAAAAACAAAAGCGCATTAGTTTTTAGGGTTCCGTAGCCAAATGACAAAAAACGGAACCCTTATGGATTCGTCATGTCTGTCTGTCTGTCTGTCTGTCCGTCCGTATGCCACAGCAACTTTTTTCCGAAACTATAAGAAATATATTGTTGAAACTTGGTAAGTAGATATATTCTGTGAACCGCATTAAGATTTTCACACAAAAATTGAAAAAAAAACAATATATTTTGGGGGTTCCTCATACTTAGAACTGAAACTCAAATTTTTTTTTTCATCAAACCTATACGTGTGGGGATCTATGGATAGGTCTTCAAAAATGACATTGAGGTTTCTAATATCATTTTTTTCTAAACTGAATAGTTTGCGCGAGAGACACTTCCAAAGTGGTAAAATGTGTGTGTGTCCCCCCCCCGTAACTTCTAAAATAAGAGAATGATAAAACTAGAAAAAATATATGATGGACATTACCATGCAAACTTCCACCGAAAATTGGTTTGAACGAGATCTAGTAAGTAGTTTTTTTAATACGTCATAAATCGTAAACCGCAAATTACCTTTCATTCAGTCTACTCAAATATAAAAAATATAGAGTTCAAGACATGTGTGATTATGAATTTATACGGAACCCTCGGTGCGCGAGTCCGACTCGCACTTGGCCGGTTTTTTTTACAATGACACAAAATATATCGTCCTTCCTTCTTTAGCATAAAGACTCTCTAGTCTGAGTTCTTTAGTACAATATATTAAGAGTGTACTTCCAAAGGAGATGTAGCAAAAAAATCCTTTATATTCAAGCTCCTATCTGTATCAAACGAACAGTATTCACAGCGGTGACACTCTGTCGACAGCGCAGCGTGATGTGATCCCTATCAGATGTAACGTCGAGAGCAAACAGATGGTAATAGGAACATAAGGGCGAAGTTTAACGTGAAAGGGTTGGGGCCACGAAAACAGCGTTAGCGAATAACGTTGTCAGAAATAAATCACACGGTCCATCTGGCACCAAATTAGACCGCCTACCTGTATGAATGATGTATGATGAATGTCTGTAGAAGCAGTCGTGGCTCAATACAGTTTGCGTGGTCGCGTGGATCACGCAGGATAACTGACTACAGATACGGTCATAATCTGAAAGGGTTTGACTGTTAGTGGCATTTATCTCGAGCGTTTCCTTGCTTCGGTAATGCACGTTAAACCATTGGTGCCAGCTGCTGTTATTAAGCCATGTCGGAGGCTTTATAGGCGACTTGAAAATCTGACACTGGGGTTGGCCATTAGCTCCACAACCTCCACCAATCCGGACTTGGCCCCCATGTGTTGAGTAAGGCCTAACCTTCCCGAGTTATAAGAGACCCGTGCCCCTGCAGCGGGGACGTAATGGGTTGTTAAAATGTAGTACTAATGCGTAAATATACAGTGAAATAGACTCTGCGTGGTTTTGAGCTACGTATTTCATGCAAATTATATTGTATAATAACGGGACACTTCGTTGGAGGATCCTGGGTTAGCTAGAGTATCTATAAGTCTATCTTTCCGTCAATCTCATGGCCCAACTTAATGATTTTCCGAAACATTTTCGCTGCCATTATTGTGAATTTTTACAGCTTCGCGGTAATGAAAAAGTTCTTTACAGAATATAGGTACCGACATTAAGGACACGTAACATTACGTCAAGGGAATTTTAATGGAATTCGTATTCTAAAGCAACGAAATAGTAGCATGAGGATCCTTAAAAACTGTCATAGAAATCACAAATACTACAAGAGATGGAGGGATACAATACTTCCTTGTAATTTACACATGCACTCACAGAATCGCTAAGCTTTAAGTGGCAGTGGGCGGGGCACATAGCTCATAGAACAGATGGCTGTTGGGGTATTTTTCTCGAGTGGCGACCGCGCAATGGAAGATGCAGTGTAGGTAGGCCTCCCACTCGGTGGACCGATGTTCTGGTGAAGGTTGCGGGAAGCCGCTGGATGCGGGTAGCGCAGAAACGGGCGGTGTAGAAATCCTTGGGGGAGGCCTTTGTCCAGCAGTGGACCTCTTTCGGCTAATGATGATTTTTCACATAGGACATGAGACTTATTACTTATACAAGAATAAGAATAAGAAAAGTATTTATTGCCAAAATACAACAGTACACACATACATAGTAGTTGATTGTGAATATAAATCCTATGCAATTGTATTTTCATTTTCTTTCTCTTTTTCTTCTTATTTTTATTTTTTATTTTATTTATTTCTTTTTTTACTTTTCTTTAATTCGTTTTATTGTTTAACATAATTTTGTTATTTTCTTATTTCTAAATAATAATTTAGCAAACCATATGAACAATTGGAAAAACCCCAACACTAACGCGTATGAAGTCGCGGGCACCAGCTAGTACATAATATACTTACTAACAATTTTTACGTGTCACAAATGGAATTTACGTGGTTACCGTGTCTACACTAATTTTTAACTTTTTTCCGTGTCCAATAAACATTTTTTACTTTTAACTTTTCATCCAAATTATCCTGGGCAAACGAACACATTTCTTAAAATAAGATAAGATAAAAGTTACTTAGAAACATGCAAAAAATTGCAATGCACAAAAATATACATATTTTATTTAACGTTTGTCGACCGAATTCGTAGTTATTCCACTTGGAACTGGATTATCCGCCATTCCAGGGAGTGTTTGCGGAGTGAAAAGAAACGACTTTTCTTTGTCCAAAGAAACTCCCCCAGAGTATTTTTTTCAAAACTGACAGAAATGTGTTCGAATAAGAGACTCCAGAGAATCCATAAGTCCAGAGTTCCAGTGTGGGGAAAAAGGTGACATTTACTTTTTATTTATTTACATATTATTACATTTTGTTTACATTTTATTTACATTTTGACAAAACTAACAGAGCAATTAGTGTCTAGAACTTCAAGGTTGAGTTCGACTTTTGACACAAATATTTTTGGAGTTTTCATACAAATCTTTCATATGATTGGCCAACTATATACGGAAAGTGTTTTATTTTAAGCAGTTCGGCAAAGTTGTTCAGTTTTATAAAAAAAATCCTACCTTATAATATTGTAACTTTTTAACTTCTTAACATCCTCTGTAAGGAGTCTTTTCCAAAATAACTAAAAAATAATTAACCGTGGCTTCAACTTATCAAACTAAACTTTTCTAATAAAAACTTATATTCTGTTCACCAAAAATGAGAGTTTATTGCTAATTAATTAATAATTATTCAGCTAAATAGCCGGTTTTTGCGAAAGTTTTTCAGTCTAACTGTTCAAAAACCACAATTACTTTTTATTAGGTTTTATTAGAAGGAAAGCTTTTAACAGCCGGCTAGCAAAATAGTAAAATAAAGATCTTCCGACTTCGAGCTATGCTAGTTTTTACAATTACCTAGCCTATTAAAATTTCGCTTTTTATTAAAGTTTATTTTTCGGCAGCTTCATGGAGTGACTTGGACCTCCGAACCAAAACTTTCTGGTTCAAGTCATAAAGTCATAAAGCGACATCCACGCGGGCAGAGCCGCGGGCAGAAGCTAGTCCTACATAATGATAAGACACTTTATAACACTTTACTACGATAAATAAGACACCATCCACATTATCCCAAAATAAGTAATCAAATTTTTTCCGATAGTTTAACGAGAATTGCCATAAAAACACAATTTTTCTTTTCTAATGTTTTTTTTTTAATATATGTAGATGCTGTACAAATTCTCTAATCCTAGTACAAAGTTCCTACCACTCGGAACTTCTACACTCAACGTTTCGGGAATTTAAAGCAGAGCGACAAGACACTTCGATCCCGAAAGAAACTCTGGACGAGCTACTTTTTGAAACTCATGTTTTCAAAAAGTAACTTATTTAAACTTAATAAGCTTATGGTAACCGCAATACCCAGCAAAGTTGTAAAGAAAATAAACCACCAATATTAACCAATCTCACACCAGCAGCACATTTCAAAAGTTTCGTACCGAACTCCAGTAAAGCTCGTATAAGCGCAATGCTGAAACTAAATTATAGAGGGTGTCTACACTTCAAAATTCACAAAATTGTAACAAGAAGAAGGAAAACTTCGCGAACAAAGTCCCACGGGTGCAGTTTGCGGGTGATATAATGAATTAACTTCAGAACATCCTGTGTATAAAGCAGAGCTGAGGTTTCAGACATCAACAAATACGGTTTCGGTTCTGTGTTTGAAAACAACCACGAAAACTTATTTTGGTAACTTAACACACACTGGCATATAAACGCATTATTTACTTACTTTGCTGAAAAAATAATCTTGTAAATTAACTAAAATTACACAATGTCCAAGATACTTTTAATACGAGGAAATCTAATAACATTACAGTGTATACTTTAACAGCTGTTGATTTTTCTTAAGATATAAAAGTAAAATAAATAATTATCTTTGACGACTCTGTGTTCAAACAACACAACTCACTAAACGCAAAACCTGTGGATTGTCATTTTGAATGGACCAATCATTGACCCATTGGGCTGTCATTAACGTTAAATTTTGATGACTATCTAGAGCTTTTGAAAGAATTACTAATAACACTTATTAGATTTGCAAGCTTTATATTTTAATATAAGGTGCTACTTTATTAGTGCCCGATATTTTAGTCAGTGCTCCTACTCCTGATTCTGATCAACTTTCCCCAAGGGACCCATAGTCAAATCGCAAAAAATTTTTTGGGCTCTTCATACTAATTTGGCCGCTCGGCTGATCGATTTGTATGAAGAGTCCAAAAATTTTTTTCGATTTGACTATGGGTTCCTTTGGGGAAAGTTGATCAGAATCAGGAGTAGAAGCACTGACTAAAATATCGGGCACTAATAAAGTAGCACCTTATATACACACATATTTTTAAGTATTATTTTATTTTATTGTGTGTACTGATTTAATACTTAATATGTTTATTTGTAGTAACAAATAAACGAGTTATCTATCTATCTATCTATCAATTTTTGCTCCTAATCAACTCCTTGGCAATAGCTTTATAGTTCCATGAGTAACATCTAAGATGTTTTGCTCGTTTGTAAACGTCATCCTTTGAATACAGGGCGTTAAAAAAGGTCGTTTGAAATTTTAAGGGGTTACTCAGAATCAAGTATAGAATACAGGAAAAATATAAAAAAAAGATCTGCATTTTTTTTCTGTTTCCCATACAATTTTTTGATTCACTATTCAAATTTAGTATGGGAAAGTTTAAAAAATGAAGATCAGGTTTTTTCAATGTTTTTCCTGTATTTTATACTTGATTCTGAGTAAAATTTCCTCTCAAAATTTCAAACGCACTTTTTTAACTTCCTGTATAATAAGCCAACATTCGGTTAAGTTATTTTTGTACTGCGATTTCTACTTTCATGTTATTTTTTTTAGTTTACGTTTAGTTTAAGACATCAGGTCTTTGTAGGTAGAATACCTAGTTGTGTAAAAATAAAACTACCAACAATATGGCTGCCGAAAAACTGAACTTAAATAATTGACCACGTTGAATACATTAAAAACAACCGACTTCAATCGCAACAACTCCAATTTTGCTATGTTTTTGTTGATTTTCTCAAAAATCGCTAAATCGATTTCGATAAAATTTATATGGGAAGTAAGTATACCACCTGTGAAGTATACCCGTTTAAACAAAAAAAGAATTTTCCAAATCGGTTCAGGCGTCTTCGAGTAATCGGTGAACATACATAAAAAAATTAAAAAAAAAAGATTCCGACGAATTGAGAACCTCCTTCTTTTTTTGAAGTCGGTTAAATATTAAATTTAATATATCCCTGATATATTGTGATGATATTTTATGGAACCGTTGGAATAAATCTAATCGGTTTGGATTAGACGGATAACTCACTGCTCCGGAATCCGCTCCGGTGGTTTTTTTACTATACAAAATGACTACTAAAACCACAACGCAGCGTATTCTGGAGCAGTTTGTTATCCGCCTTAAAGCTCTATTTATTTTTTCTTACTTTTTACTCGCAAGAGGAATAAAAGTGGAACAAACAAAAAGTCAACGAACCCCCGGGGATTCCTATCTTATGTTTTCGGTTTTCATAATATAACAAAGATTTATGGACATGTATACATCTTCCAGCTCATAGTTTAAGTAATGACATAAATTATAATAGACATTAATTTATTATGTGGTGAGTTTCTTTTGGACTTGACGTTTCTTCTCGCTCCACTGTAGTAGTAACACTTCCCGAAACGTTTATTTTACAGATTCAGTGTAGTAGGAACGATGTACCATGTAACACCCTTCCTAAGCTAAACAAACTAAACTAAAGAAACCAGTACGATTTAGCTTTACTTACTCATCCTGGTAACGTGTACCAAATTGTAACAACCAAAAGACCTAACTAAACCTAAATAGAAATACCTGAATAAACAAATCTGGAAACCGGCACCAAATTGTAAGAACCAACCCTAGCCTACCTAAAACCTAAATCGGAACTAAATATAACTAAAATATAAAATCGATTAAATTAACTAAATCCTGGTAACCTGCAACAAATTGTAACACCTAACCTAGCTAACGGAAACTAAATATATAAAGAACCTACCTAACAAAATAAAAGCGGATCTTAAAAATATATATGTAAGGCCAGTGATCGCTAGTAGCGAGAACCCTAAGTTGTGATAGTCTAGAAATAAGTAACGCTAATTCTTTTAGAATGGACTGAGATTGATGAAAAGTCAACTGAACGGATTTCCCTAAATATAACCTTAAATCCCTGAACCATAAATCTAGAACCTAACAAGATAAATACTCTTTGTATAGGACCCCTCCCCAAAGGGAGAGGGAATGTTGCCCCCTTAGCTTAGTATAATGCGTAACTAAAATTTAGTCGCGCATTATATTTGATGTATAAATTCAGCCAAAACGAGCAAAGGTTAATTAATCAGAGAACTGAACCCTGTACAAATAAATAAGTTAAATTTAGGCGCTCCCGCAACGTTCCATGCACCTCAACCCTCCTAAGTTGGATAGTGCTCTGTCCCCATAATTTAGTTCATACTCTTTTCTTGTAAATATTGGAAACAGCGCTTGGACAAGAATGCCTTTTACTGTTTTAGAGTAATAAATTATTCACAGTAGATAACAACTTTGTTCCGCCCGGAATCATCTCACTGGACAACTGATTGGTCGATTACTCTGATCTCGCAGAAAGCTGAAGTTTTCTGTATGACGAGTTTGTAGACTTTCACCGTAGAATGTAGCTAACTAAATTCATCCAGGACTCAGGTCAATAATGCTGTCATAGCGTAGTACTTTTCAGGTTTCGCGACACCACTAAGAACCCAAGTGTAAACGCATAGGTTTGGAATGAATCTAGCGACGTCGGCGAGTAAACGTGAAGACATAGTAAAACTGCAGTTTTTTAATGCTTTAAAGCTTAGTACTTTTCAGGTTCGGCAGTAACACCAAAGAACCGAAATGGGAACCCGGACGTTGTTTGAAGTAGATATCTGAGTAGTTTGATCTCTTATTGATATTGTACAGAATAGCTTCAGCTCTCGACGATATTAATATAATAAGTTCCATAGAACTCAATAGCAGGATAAAATATTATAGTTGTCAAGCATATTGCGTAGTAGAGATTTGTATCCAAGCAAAACAAAGATGTCACATTATAAAACACATGAAAATAGACAAATTAAAGCATGCAAGTCCAAACCGCATATTAAATAAATCTAGGTCCAAATAGGGAGACACCCCAGAACCCCATGTAAATAATACACTTATTATTTCAAATCAACACTCGAACCATACGAAAACAAAATCCATGGCGCTTCTAAGGAATCGCCCTAGAGTGAATACTTTACCGATTCGGCCACTTTCCTAGCTAACCTAATAGATTCACGATATCTATTTTAATACAAACACTGATAATCTATCCCGCAACCCATTTGTCTATCTAAATAAACTGAAATAAATTTCCCCACTTCAAATTAATAAAACTAAACCACTCTGTTTCAGGCTCGATTCCCCAGTCCCCCACCCACAATCATTTGTACAGCTGAGTAGGAGTTGTCAATCCCTTTACTTTTTATTTTCATGAAGCGTAAAGGAGACGAAACTATATTAAAAAGATTTTATACCTGAGAATTATTTGCAAGAAGACTGAATGTGAAGCATTCTTTCTATTAGTCTTTATATCTGCTGAAATTCGTAAAAGTTTTATTAAATAATTGCATTTGTGAATATGTAACGTAGTTTGGTCCGTTACAACCACTAGTTAAAAAAATGACGATTTAAAAGAATGTGTACATCGTCTACTTACATAAATAATGTATATTTGAATTCATAAAACTAACGAAGTCTGTTATGTAAAATCGAGCTAACTATCTGCGGAATTCCGAGCTCGCTTCAGTTAGTGATCCCACAGTTTATGACATCTAGATATACCTACTATAAAAAAAGGAATGGCGGTTTCTAGTATTTCGCCAATGACAATAATTCCTAGAGCTTGGCTAATGAAAGCGTGACTTGGAATAAAAACAATTTTTGCCTACTATAGTCGGTGATACCACATGAAGATTTTTGAATTTTTTTCAGTTTACGGTTTCATTTGCTAAACTTTACTAGACTCTGACTAGGGAAAGCTGTCCACAAGAAATGGCGGCAAATTCAAAAAATCTTCAGCTGTTAACACCGAAGTATAAAGGTAGAACCATATTATTGAAACGCCACCGACTCGACGACACCCGACCCGACAACACGCATATCAAATCGATACAAAATTCTATTCTAGGTTGCAAGCAAACGGCGACGGAGATCCTATATAACAGTTCAAACTAATTTTTTTGAGGAAGACAAGTTTTAGCTTCGGACATATTAAAATTAAAGTGTATTATATTATTTTTTTATGTGGTAACTTTTATTTATTAGAATTATTTTTATACAGGTTCTACAAATACTTCTTTTGGAAACTTAAACAGAGACTCATCACATTTAACATCTTTTTGGATGGAACTTATATGGACTTATCAAAAATTATGTTAAACTTTTCATACACTCGGTTCTCGTGAGAAAAATTCTCGCTAAAAACCTCGGTCAAGAGCTTTCCAGCCCACTAAACAGAATAGGTAATATTCAGTTCCCTTAAATATGTATCAAACTAAAACTGTTTACTTGCCTAATGTAGGAGTTGTTGACAAACTATTAATGTTAGTTAACTGAACTCGCAAATACAGAATATTAGGCAACTTACGTCATCGTATATGTTTAATTAACATCAGTTTCCAATTAAGAGTAGTTCGCTCCATGTATCCCGAGGGTATTGGTACATATTTGCACAGAATCATCATTTACATCTTCGGCTGAGACTTGAGGGGAATGTACAGAATGTACTAAGTGGTTTGTAATACAATATTTGAGCTAAAATCATCTTAGACAGTTTAGCTTACAGCTGTAATGCGTATTAGAAGCGAAGTGACATGCTGAGTGTCTATAAAAGATCTTGAAATACAAACTTTGAATATTTTATCTTCGGGCGTTTCAATAATATACTCGTAATGTAAATCTGTGATTTAAGTTTTGTTTTTAATTGCTTACATGAGATTTAATGTTAATTAAAAAATTACATAACGGAAATTCTAAATGTTATTCCTTTCCAAGGTTTTTTTTAAATAGTACTCTGATGCTTTTAAGAAAATAATGTTGTCATTAATTTTCAAGACTCACAATGATGTGCTGTGATTACTTGTTTGATATTTCATTTATTTGTGACCATTTTACAGAATACTTTGGTTGAAAATATATCATTTATTTTTTCATAAAATCAGAGCCGTGTTTTCAGACTGTACTCGACTTAACGAAACGCACCGTAAGGAAACTCGACGCGACGTAGCGGCCCACTCGACGTTACAAGCATTTCTCATTACATATGCAATTTTTGAAAACGACTTTACTAAATTATGATCTCATAGACTGCTATTTTAATTTTTTTTAGAACAAATTGATACTTAGTACATTTGATACAATTAGAGTAACTCAGAGTATGTCCTAATGCGAATATTCATTACCACACTCCGGACACTTCATACAAATATCGCGCTATTGTTTACAACATAGGAATTCGATACTAATACTTCATGTACTTCGTCTGTAAACGTGTCAATGCGTGTGTGAGGATCTCTAAGACTGCTTAGGCTAAGGCTTCTTAGTTACACCGCTTTTTTATGGCAGAGCTGGTACACGAGCAGACAGATCACCTGATGGTAAGCGATTACTGCCGCCCATAGACACGCGCAACACCAGAGGAGTCACAAGTGCGTCGCCGGCCTTTGATATGGGAGTACGCTCTTTTCTTGAAGGTTTGAATGTCGTATCGGTCCGGAAAAACCGCAGGCGACAATTCATTCCACATTTTGGTTGTGCGAGGCAGAAAGTTTCTAGTGAAACGCACAGTTGTGGACTGCTAACCATCTAAGTGATGGGGATGAATATACTGCCGTGTAGAACGATGGCGAAAAGAGGCAGCAGGGATCAATCCGAACAATTCCTCGGAGCAATCCCCATTGTACATGCGATAGAGAATGCACTTCCTTGTCCTAGGATACACTTATTTTTCTTATGTTGACGTTTTTAGTAACTGATGTTTCCGAAAACAGTAGAACTTTTAACTACAGATATGAACATAAACTACAGACTTTTACAATAGAAATTTTTAATGAAGTGAAAACCTACTGTATATGAGACAAGGTCTCTCCTTATGACAGTAAAATTGACTTAAATTTGCCAATCTCTTGCCAAATGGTCATTCAGAAGTCACATAAGGAGGGTGAGGAAGCCTTCAGAGAGCGGCAGGAAGTGTCTATCTGATCTCATCTCACTTCTCATCTTATCTTACTAATATTATAAATGCGAAAGTATGGATGTTTGTCAGTTTGTTTGTTTGTTTGTTCCGCTTTCACGCCGAAACTACTGAACGGATTTGGATGAAATTTGGTAGGTAGATAGATAAACCACTCGCCTAACACATAGAATACTTTTTATCCCGGAAAACTTTAGGGTTCCCGTAGGAATGCTTAAAAACTCAAAATTTCCACTTTGTCGCTAGATGACGCTAACTTAACATTTTCTTTCTTTCTGGACACAATTCTGAAGTCCACGCGGACGAAGTCGCGGGTGGAAGCGAGTACTGTATAATGTCCTTATAATGTGATTCATTATTAGTTCCTTAGGGGAACTTGTGCAATAAGATGAGTGGAGGCTCTAGTTTAAGTTACAACCTATAGGTGTATATTTTGTACGCCTAAATTGGTGTTAACTATAAATTTTACTCTATCTTCTCTTGAATTTCAAATACCCCATAAAACAGCAGATAAATTCATTCTTTATTCCGCATTTACTTTTCTGTGCGTCTAAGCCGGAAGCTGTGATGTCACATGTGGACAAATCCCCGAATTCTAGGGAAACTTAATCTTCTTTTTTAATTTTACAGCAAATGTTTAAAACTATTAATTACTCATTTGTTTGTAGTACTTGACTTGTGCGTCTTATTGGTGACAGCGGTCTTTGTCGTTCGATACAATTTCGTCAAAAGATATTTATTATATTGGTGGGGAATTGAGAAGTTACTTTTTTTAAATAAATGACCACAAATTTTGGACTCTCCATATTAAAATTGCTAATGCAACAATCGATTTGTATAGAGAGTTGAAATTTTTTGTACAATAGTCTCGTTTGCTCAATTTCGTCATCTCTGATACTTTCAAAATTAATAACTACTTAGACGCGGAATTTACAGAGAGGTGAAATAAATGTACATAGTCCTGTAAGAGATGTGACTTAATAACAAAAATAAAATCGTTCGCTTAACTCTTATCATTTACATATACGTCGCGACGTCTTGAACACCCTACGTATTATGCTCACATCTGCCATTAGAAAATACCTCGTACTTAAAATATTTTAATTTTTGGGGATTTTGGTTCTAGCGGCTGGCAAACCAAAACGGAAGGGACATCCCATTTATCTCCAACAAGGAGGACGCTGCCAAGCTAATTAATTTACTGCCAGAATGCATAAAATATTACAGTTACGAACCAACCTACAGACGGATATTCTTCGTCGCGGTTTCGCTGAAGATATGAATATTAGTTTTATTATGATCTTTTGTTCGTGCAAAATATAATTTATTATTTTTTGTGAATGCGAACCGCGAGATCAGATTATGAGGGATTGTGAGCGGGAAAAATGGGATGGGATTGTGTGGATCCGGCAAATTGTTTTTCGCAAGAAAGTGTTTGTTTGTTTGTTTGTTTGTAAACTCTTTATTGATAAAATAAAATATGTACAAAACTTTAACAGGAGTAATATACAATGGCGGACTTATCGTGTTACGTTTGATGCTGGTTATAAGGAAACTGTGCTAGGTTCGTCTGCAATGAATACAATTGAAGAGGATAAGAAAAATAGTGATGTTACTCATAATCAATTCGTTTAATAAATAGCTTAATATAGGGTCCTATATAGGACAAAAACTATAGGGTCCTTCTAAAATCCCTGATTTTTTAAGCCACAGCTTCTCAAGAAACTGAAGAAACTGCACAACTTTCCCCAAGGAACCTATACTCAATTTGTAACTAAACTAAATCTGAATAGTGAATCAAGAACTACCTATATAAAACTGAAAAAAAATTGAAAATCGAATTTGTTCAATATTTTTCGAGTAAACATTACTTTCTAGAGCGGACTTCATAACCGAAGTTGGCGGCAAGATCAGCCACAAGCTTGCGAGTGGATAAAGCGAAATCAGCCATCCTATAATAAACACAATAAAGCAAGCATTTTATTTATTCTCATGATATTTTCTGTTAACATAATAAACAAATAAAAATAATACCACTCTTGACAGTAAAAGACGAAAAACTCTAAAATCACTGAACGATGTTTATTAAACATTGCTAAGATCCACAAGGACGATCCTTGTGGAAAGGGCTAAGATTCACTTCGATAAAACCTGTTTTCATGTGAAAGAAACCCAACTCGAATCGGTTCACACTGATAACATCAAATCTTTTAAACACAGAAATGTTGGCCCTGGCTGGGAATCGAAATCACAACAATAGGGTCAGTATTCAGAAGCGCTACAATCAAGCCAGTCGTAAGGGAGGTATATCACAGAAAGAAATAAGCATAACTACAAACAATAGAGTTACTCTAAATCGAATAAGCCTAAGCGAATACCTTTAGTAATAACAAAGAACAAGTAAATTACATTCAATAATAAATGCTGCAAACACATTAAGCCGTTGATCCCGGCTGCTATCACTAGATGGCAGTCGTTAAGCCATGTGAGAGCCTTATCTAAAGGTGGCTTGAAAACTTCTGACACTGGGATTGGCCACTAGCCCCACAACCTCCACCAATCTGGACTTGGCCCCCTTGTGTGGAGGTTGGCCTTTCCTTCCCGATATATGGGAAGAGACCCGTGCCCCTGCAGTAGGTACGATAAGGGTTGTTAACAATAAATGCTGTAAACATCATGCAGCAAACTTATCAATAAAACATGAGTGAACAATACCAGCTGAGAACAATAACCAGCCAAGTCTCTGACAACTCGAAAAGCGTAAACAATTGTTCTATGAACCGTTTGGTTTCGCTATCAATCTGTTAGGCTGCAAACATACTATCGGACACGTCTGTATGTCATTTTTAACCCCCAACGCAAAAGCGGACCAGACACTCAGTAATAATGACAGTATTTTCAAGTAATGACAATATACTGACATTATACTGGCAGTGTAGTGATTGGAATGATGGTCTGACGCATACTAAACGATGGAATGTCAGTATAATGATGTAAAAATACTGTCATTATTACTGATAGTGTCTGCTCCGCTAATAAGAGAGACCATGTTTGGGAAAACGTAGCGCCTCCCGGCTAGGTGGAGCGATGTTTTACGAAGATAGGTATAAGTTACAGGCGTGCCTTGGGCTTATGTCCAACAATGGACTAATATACAGGCTCATGGTGATGATGAACGCAAAAAAGAGGAGTGTTATATACAATTTCAATGTGAGTATCTATGTGTCTGCGTATGGCACGTAGCTCCAAAATGAATGAACCGAATTAAATTTAGCTTTTTGTTTGAAAGGTGACTTGATCGAGAGTTTTCTTAGCCATGATTCAAGAAAATCTATCCAGCTGTTTCTCTTCAATCTCATCAGCTCTTTTCTAATTAATGAAGTAATGTGAGCAACTTCTTCTGGTTTGATCGATTCGAAATTTAGTATTTCAGTGATATTATTTACAACAACATAATAACCTTGACATGATGCTGAAGCATCATCTAAAATCAGCAGGATACCTATCGAGGTGCTTAAATTTTCATTTCTGTTAGTTATCTACTGAGCCATGCAAACTATTGGACATAAATCGCGAACGAAAGCCATACGAGCAAGGGTACACACATTGTTCAGACATATCCGTCAGTTATAACTTACGAACGCATCCGATAGTGAGTTTACAGCCTTACAATGTTATGTGATCAGGGCTGCATTTAGTATCTGATATTCAGGGGCCCGCTCTCTTTACACACCTGTTTAGATCCTATATAATTTTGTCGTATGAGGCACAGCTTTGAGATAAAACGAAATGACTTGCAGGTTAATTCTGGTAAAAAATAATGTGCCTACCTTAAAAGGCCTTACAGAACCTTAACGCCAAATAATTTATATAAAAAAACAGGTTTTAATAAAACTTTGTATAAAGACACAACATCGTGAGACGATTCACAAACATTTTTATTTTCTGTCTTCAATGTTTAAGGTTGTGCGTTGTCTTTCAGTTAGTATTTCAGGGTCTGTTCACTCTATAAAAATAAGTAGTCGAGAAGAGTGTTAAATATGACAGACTGGCAGTGGATGGATTAGTGAGAACAAGGAGGTCAAATATGACATGGCAGGGTTGTGTGAAGGATGAGTGTGAAAGGAGTGAGCACTGAGATGACAATTTTAATGAATAAATGAAAGAGGACAATCTCTGGCTGAGAACTGGGCAAGTAGTTGATAAAATAAGAAGATAAGAAGTATTAGGTCATAAGTAAGAAATAAAAGTAATAAATAACTGTGTCATGACAGCATTGACTGACAGCGTTCTGTTCCGGGCGTTTCGAATCTACAGTCACCAAAAAATAAGGTGAATTGAAAAAACTAAAGATAAAAAAATATAATAATTTTATATTTTTATTCTTAGCCTACATTACAAAAGCAATGAAACCATGTGAATACAAGCGCTGGTTTACGATTGAGGGCAAGTCGCCAAAATGCCACATCGTACAAGCACTATATCTTATGTGGGCCGAATATCGTCCACAGATATAAAATTAGGCTAGATAGTACTTAATCTTTTAAGTGAGGAAGGATACAGATACGAAGTTTGTGTGTGAACTACCTTTCATCACGTGAGATGTAGTCAAACGAACATATTTTTATTTGTATTTACAAAATACGGCTAAGTGCGAGTCGGACTTGCGCACCGAGGGTTTCATATAAGTTCATAATCACACATGTCTTAAACTCTATATCAAATTCTCAGGCCTGCAATCCCTTGAAGCTGTGAAAAAATCACACTTCTATGCCAACGCAATCAAACGATACGGCTGTTTATGTCGTATATTTGGACAGTCGCATGGGAATCAAAACCTATAGGGTACTTCCCGTTGACCTAGAATCATGAAATTTAGCAACGAGCAATGCTTATAGCACAAGCAAAGGAAAAATATGAAGCATAAATGGCATCTAGATTGCGTTGGCATAGAAGTGTGATTTTTTCACAGCTTCAAGGGATTGCAGGCCTGAGTATTTGATATAAATTTCACCTTGATACCTCTACGCATTCCTGAGAAAAATGGTCTTGACAGATAGACAAACAGACAGACGGACATATGGACAGACGGACGGACAACGAAGTGATCCTATAAGGGTTCCTTTTTTCCTTTAGAGGTACGGAACCCTAAAAAAAAATTTGAGAAATAGTTAGTTATGTTATCCTTTCCATGTATTCTTTTCTCTGTGTTCGCCTCTCTTATACTTCCTAGCTGAATATTTTAGTTTTAGAGCTTTTAAAAATATCACCTCAACGTTTTTGCAAAGAGGATGTGGTTTCTTTTAGCTCGTAAAGTAAGAATAAAGTGTCACATTAAAATTATTAACTGCAAAGGAAAATTTTCCTCTGTTTTTAACAGAGCATGAATATATAAGGTGAATTTTGTTCGATTTGGTCCCCTTATTCACCGTACAAAGTTTTTTAGTCAACGTAAAAATTGGAAGGGAATGTTGTTTTATTTTATTAGTGGAAGCTGCATTTAATGGGAACTAAACCAGTGATAAATGCAAACTGAAACACCAAAATCAAACTGTTTTGGCTAAAGATGGTATTGATAACACAGACATAATTGATAACTTGGTCAGTCAAAACTTACAATGAGTCGAATTTTATAATAACAGACTGCATAAAACGTATCCTATTCGATCTGAGGATCAAAAAGAATCTAAAGATCTCTTGTTAACAACAACCCATTATGTCCCCACTGCAGTCTCATCCCATACCTCGAGAAGGTTAGGCCATGCTCCACACACGGGGGCAAAGTCCGGATTGATGGAGGTTGTGGAGCTAGTGGCCACCCCAGTGTCAGAAGTTTTCAAGCCGCCTATGAGGCCTCCGACATGGCTTAACGACTGCCATCTAGCGATAACAGCCGGCACCAACGTGCCTTGCAAAGCACGGAAACGGTCGAGATAAATGCCACTAACAGTTAAACCCATCGAGGTTATGACCGTCTCTGTAGATCTATTAGAATCTCTTAAGTAAGATCTCTTAGGCGGTATCAATGAAATGAATATAAATGACTAATAGTTATCATATATGTAGAAGTATTTCCAAATATATACAGGGTGTAAGAGACAGGTATCCGAAAACTTTATGCCGATTTTTTTTCGTTTTCTGAAAAAAATCCTTGTGGAAAGTTGTTCAGTTTCGTCTACTGAGCAAGCCCTTAAAGTTTTCGGAAACCTGTGCCTTACACCCTGTATGTATACTTATTGTCTGATGCTTGTCACTTACAAATAAGACTGACTCGGTGGCTCAGTGGTTAGCGCTCCTTACTACTAATCCGAGGGTCGTGGGTTCGATCTCATAGACTCATTTATTCAGTGACAGGACACATTTCTGTTATGAGCAGATTTGTTTGCTCTGTGTCTGGGTGTATATCAGTCTCTGGTTCCTATAATACAGGGAATCCTAATTTAAAGCCAAATGACCGTGTGTGATTTGTCCCGGATATATAAATAATCAGAAAAAAAACAGTTTGTAACAGAGACAAACCAAGCCATTACAATACAGAGAGCCATAAACGGACCGAATTTCAGTATTTCACGTTGTTAGGTAATCTCATGACTTTCAAGGCGCCTAATGAGGCAGCAAACGTACCCTTTACGACTCAATAAAAATATACTTATTATCATAATGTACAACGATACCATGCCGTGTTTCTTTTTAGTCCACAAAACATTTTCAGAATTCGTAAGCTTATGGAGTCCTAGTAGCTGATATTACTTTAGTAAATATTTTTTTTAATAAGTGCTTCTAGAAAGCACACTTGAAAGGTTTTTAATTTCATTAATTGTTTGTTTGTTTATTTGTAAAGTCTTTGTTGATAAAAAATAAATTAAATAAGACTATTTTTTAAATTTCATAATTGAATAAAAATTAAATTAAATTACTTAATTTTTTTTTATTTGTTAAGCATGTTGTATTACATTTTTGTAACTATGTGTTTTCAAAAAACATTATGGCGGTCGTTTAGCCAACAAAGACATTTCGCGTTGAAGCCCACCTGATCCGAAATGGTATTATTATATTGTTTGAACAAGTTTCCTGATTAATTGCTATTTTCTAAGGCTATTTCTGCACTTATAAATAAAAATTATGTAAATTTCAACTCAACGATGAAAAATAAAATAGAAATTCCTCGTCCCTCTCCAAAGGAGAAACAATAAAAACTTCTTGGGTAATTGTTTCAAAGACATTCTAGTTAGAAGTTTTACTCGGAGTCACCGCACCGCAAGGGTCGACTCTTGGTCCCAATTGTCATATCCTGCGATTTATGAGGGACGAAGTATATTTTTATGACACTAAAGATTTCACTGGCTTTGATATCATAGCAGATATCTTTTATGTGTTAAGTTTATGTGGCTGGGACACGCCTTGGTCTGCTTGGAAATAATTTGTAGCAGAAGATAAAAGGATATTGTCTCAAATCGTTGCAAGATTTTGGTTCGTTGTTTTTATGGGAGGAATTCACATATTTTTTGTAGAATACACATAAAAATATGAGGGTCTTGGGTCTTATTTCTAGTGGTATTATTTCTTATGTATCCTCTGCGGTGAATTCAAAAGTAAAAAACCCATATTATCCGTTAAAATATTAAAAAAATTGTGCAAGTCTTTGCCTTCTAAAAACGTATCTTCAGTTCTGAAGTTTATCTCGTGAATGATTTAGGCTGCGCGTTGTCTGACATGGATCACGATACTGTTTTATAGGTAGGGTGTTACCACCGTGTATTAAAGAGAATCATACACTTGCACTATGCTTCACTATAAAATCCGCCACTCTCATGGACGGATGGCGAGTCGAGTGGGGTGACCGTGAAGTTAGAAGCCTCATGCTTGAATCTCCGTCCATAAGTGTAGCGGATTTTATAGCACAGTATAGCGCAAGTGTGTGACGCCCTTAAAATAGTATTACATATAGTACGGTCACTCCCTGCCTGTTGAACTAGTAGCGTCTTTCGAAGTAGTTGTTGTAGCTCTCTGAAAGCGACCTCACCCCCTGGGGGTACGGTCTGGTGACGGTCATACAGTCGTCACTCAGTTATCTCACTTACTATCTCAAGGTCGGCAACGCACGTGTGACTCCTCTGGTGTTGCAGGTGTCTATGGGCGGCGGTAATCGCTTACCATTAGGTGATCCGTCTGCTCGTTTGCCACCTAGCACATAAAATAAAATGAATAAATAAATACTATGTACATGTTAGAAAGAAAGCCGCAGTAGGTCAATAACTTGGACTATGTTTATGGAGTATCCGGGTTCCACACTCTTCGGTGTTACGCTTGATTACTGAAGGGAGGATGAATTAAGGGTAAGAGTGTGAAAAAATCCAACATTAGTAGATACAACACTGTAGCTAGGTAGAAATAAATGTGGTAAAAGCGTAGGTAAAAGTATTAATAGCAGAGAGAACGCTGTTATTCTGCAAAAGTGTTCCCACTGTACTCCGTAAGGCTGGTTTCAGAGCAGTGCATATTTTCCGTACGGTACAGTCGCGGTCGTGCGGACGTTTAGAGCGGAGAAACGTGTGAGGCGTTATAAAACGCTTCACTGAAGTTTCTGTGTAAAGAAAGGACACTACCTGACCCTAGCAAATTTACTGCCTCTACAAGGGTACCAAAGCTGGAACGAAATACTCTGTTGTAACAGCTAGCTGAGTGCTTGTGCTATTCATACCTATTTCTGATTGTTTAATTTTTGCTTCTTCACTAGCCGTCGTTACGCTAGCTATGCCGCTGCTACTTATGTATTTATCATAAATTGTTACTGAAGCAACAAAAAAACGCTATATGTAAGCAAAATGTACCTCCATTTAGCTTACGTATAGCGTTGTTTTTGTTGTTTGAGTGATAATTTAATGATAACCCTACTCTTACAATAAAATACACCCTAACATGTGGGGACAGTCCGATGTTTCTTTAGTCGTAGTAGCTAGTTATTGCGATCGAATTGTATGAAGTTTCTGGGGTTTGTTTTCATAGTGGGGTCACTATGAAAACACGAAACACGAAACTGCCAAGAAAATGCCATTTGTCGTATCACCTCGTTTTGAGGACACTCCCCTAAATGCCTCAGCTAGTATCGGAATTCTTGGTGTCGACATATCGAGTGAAGTCCAGTTCCGTGGCCATCTAGAGGGTAAGGCTAAATTAGCCTCGAAGAAGCTTGGTGTACTCAATAGATCGAGACGGTATTTCACTGCGGCGCATCGCCTGCAACTTTATAAGGCGCAGGTTCGGCCTCATATGGAATACTGTTCTCATCTTTGGGCAGGGGCACCCCAGTACCAGCTTCTCCCTCTGGACCGCATTCAACGAAGGGCAACTCGAATCGTCGACTGCCAGGATATTTCAGATCGGCTTGACCCCCTGGCGCTGCGTAGAGATGTAGCCTCGCTCTGCATTCTCCATCGCATGTACAATGGGGAGTGCTCCGAGGAATTGTTCGGATTGATCCCTGCCGCCTCTTTCCGCCATCGTTCTACGCGACAACATATTCATCCCCATCACATAGATGGTTGGCAGTCCACAACTGTGCGTTTCACTAGAAACTTTCTGCCTCGCACAACCAAACTGTGGAATGAATTGTCGCCTGCGGTATTTCCGGACCGATACGACATTCAAACCTTCAAGAAAAGAGCGTACTCCCAAATCAAAGGCCGGCAACGCACTTGTGACTCCTCTGGTGTTGCGGGTGTCTATGGGCGGCGGTAATCGCTTACTATCAGGTGATCCGTCTGCTCGTTTGCCACCTCTGCCATAAAAAAAAAAAAAAAAAAAAAAAAAACGAAAGACTGCAGAGTCCACCCGGACTACCTGCACAGATCTCTGCAGTCTTTCGTGCCACGCAGCCAACCAGTTTGTCGAGAAATTCTTTGAAATAAAGAAGGACGATTTTCGTTCCAACATGGCAACATTTGAGCTTTCACAAAGGAGCGTTCAGAATTTTGAGGTTGCCATCAGAAATAATTAATTGTGGTCCCAATAAAATCCATTTTCAAGACTTTTTTGGTAATCTGTATACTAGCTCGTACGTGGTTAAGTGCATCGATGCTAATTTCACATTTTGAAGTATTACCCAATACATATGCGACTAGCGAAAAAATAATTCGGACCGTACGCACTACTCTGCAACCAGCCTAACGGATCACAATCGGTGTACTATCAGATAAGTGTCAACGAATTCACAGTAAAAGCATTGAACGGTAAGTCAACTTAGATTGCCACTATTGCAACCATTTTGTAGAACCCAATTATGGTAATGTTTATCACGTGTGTACGTGTTTCTTTTGACGAAAATACTCTGTTAGGTTTTTCTTTATCGCCTAAATAAATACAATAGAATAACGTCAATGTTAACAACCTATCGCGTTTTCGTTGCTGAGGCACTGGTCTCTTCCAATAATCCGGAAGTCTAGGTTGTAAAAACGGTGAACAAATTCGGATTGGTGGAGGTTGTGGGGCCAGTGGCCAACCCTTGTCAGTTACAAACCGCCTAGACCACTGACATGGCTTAACGACTGTCATTCAGTGATAGCAGCCGAAACCACCGCCTTTTCATATCTTGCCAAGCACGGAAACACTAACAGTACCTCATCCAGCTTGTAATCAAGTCTGTAGTCAGTTAACTTGCGTGATCGACGCGACCATGTAAACGTCACTGAGCAAAAACAGCTTCGATGACCATAAAATATTGGGTGAAACTTTATTTGTATGAACTATTAACTGTAGCTGATTTTTACCCATAAAACTAATATTTTTTCCCAGCATACAATGAGAGTAAAAACATTTTCATTATTTTTTAATAGATATTTAAGAAAAGTTGTGAGGAATTTAATTAAAGCTTATGCTAATATTTGATAAAGTCTGGTTTTTATATTTTAACTAAATTCGTTAGGCAATTAAATAGAGCAGTGAATCTGTAGGTTTTATTACTATAACCAAAAGACTAAACAATTTTTTTTTTTATGTGATAGGTGGCAAACGAGCAGACGGATCACCTGATGGTAAGCGATTACCGCCGCCCATGGACACCCGCAGCACCGGAGGAGTCACAAGTGCGTTGCCGACCTAAAAAAAAATCGATTCAGTGCTTTTTGAAAAAAATAACAAAAACTAAAAAAAACATTGCAAAATGGTAGTTGTTACGATTGAAGTCGGTTTTTAGGGTTCCCTAGCCAAATGGCAAAAAACGGAACCCTTATGGATTCGTCATGTCTGTCTGTCTGTCCGTCCGTATGTCACAGCCACTTTTTTCCGAAACTATAAGAACTATACTATTGAAAATTGGTAAATAGATGTATTCTGTGAACCGCATTAAGATTTTCACACAATAATAGAAAAAAAAAAACAATAAATTTTGGGGGTTCTCCGTACTTAGAACTGAAACTCAAAAAATTTTTTTTTCATCAAAACCATACGTGTGTGTTATCTTTGGATAGGTCTTTAAAAATGATATTGAGGTTTCTAATATCATTTTTTTATAAACTGAATAGTTTGCGCGAGAGACACTTCCAAAGTGGTAAAATGTGTGTCCCCCACCCTGTAACTTCTAAAATAAGAAAATGATAAAACTAAAAAATATATATGATGTACATTATCATGCAAACTTCCACGAAAATTGGTTTGAACGAGATCTAGTAAGTCGTTTTTTTTAATACCTCATAAATCGTAAACCGCAATTTACCTACAACAAACTACAAGAATTTTTATATTATGTTACTTGCTGCTACGGAGCCCTTCATGGGCGAGTCCGACTCGCACTTGGCCGCTTTTTTAACGTCTTTAGCGTTGTCAATTATTGAATGCCTGCGGTTACTGATTTTAAATATGATAAAAGATATACATGTCGGAATATTAGTATATTTGATATTATATAGGGTCCTTCTAAAATACCTGAAAAAATTTTAACCGTGGGTTCTACTCATGAAACTGAACAACTTTCCCCAAGGAACCTATACTCAATTCGCAAAAAAATTTTTAGACTTCCCATACAAAATAACGGATCAGTTGATTGATTAGTATGAGAAGTCCAAAATTTTTTTTGCGAATTGAGTATAGGTTCCTTGGGGAAAGTTGTTCAGTTTCATGAGTAGAACCCAATGTTTAAATATTTTCAGGTATTTCATAAGGACCCTATACAGGGTGTAAGGGACAGGTTTCCGAAAACTTTAAGGGCTTGCTCAGTAGACGAAATTGAACAACTTTCCACAATAATTTTTTTCAGGAAACGAAAAAAAATCGGCTTCTCCATACAAAATTATAAACTTGATTGGACAGTTTGTATGGAAAAACCGACTTTTTTTTCGTTTCCTGAAAAAAAATCTTGTGGAAAGTTGTTCAGTTTCGTCTACTGAGCAATTCCTTAAAGTTTTCGGAAACCTGTCCCTTACACCCTGCATAATGAAGGCTAGGCTATGATTTCAAAAAAAAAACATTTATGGGCTTAACTGAGATGATAAAGGCCTATATACCTCCCCTACTTTTTGCTATAGTATCTATACTGCAGTGTACCTCGCTGTCCTGTAACAAGGTTTATTTAGCAATTGCTGTTGTTTGCGGAGGCCTCCATATAGGCCCGCGTCCGTACCAGGTAACTGGGTTACAACAGCACCGCCGTCATAAAAAAAAAGGCTGCAAACTATACGGAAACTCCATACAGGGTGTAACAAAATTGGTGTAGGACCCGTTAACTGGGGATTCCGCTCCTCGTACTGAGCAACTTTTGTTCTACGACTTTGGTCAAATCGCAAAAAATGTTTTTGGTCTCTCCATACATAAATGGCAAAACAGATGATCAATTGGTCAGAATTATTATTCTCAGACTTTTAACTTAAATTTTTAACACTTATTACTGATTGATTGCACTTGAAAACATTTTCACATTGAAACTTTCACCTTATAATTATTTTGCAACTGTTTTTAGATAGAATATTTCAGTAGAACATTTTTAAAAGACAAAAAATACAGAGCTAAAGACTAATAGAAACGTGTATTTTTGACGTTGTTGCTCGATCTTAATAATGGCAACAGGTAGACACTTGAAATGCTCACAGAGTTTTTTTATTACTGTAGTCGCTAAAAATATACAGGGTGTAACAGAAAGGTGTGATAATACTTCAAGGTTGGCTTTTACCCATCAAACTGAACAACTTTTGTTCTACAACTTTGTTCAAATCGCAAAATTTTTTTTGGACTTTTCATACAAATCGATCAGCTGGCGAACAAAGTTTGTATGAAAAGTCCGAAAATTTCTTTGCGATTTCAACAAAGTTGTAGAACTAAAGTTGTTCAGTTTGATGGGTAAAAGCCAACCTTGAAGTATTATCACACCTTTCTGTTACACCCTGTATATTGAAAAATTAAAGAGTTGCCTATACAAGAGACGTGTTTTTGGAGTTTCTTCTACGATGGTACGGAACCCTTCATGCGCGAGTCTGACTCTCACTTGACCGGTTCTTTTAACTTAATCACGGCGCATCATAAAGGGTGTAACAAACAATTAAGTAACACAATCTCACTCACTTTGCAATGGCCTACAAGTTGATCTGTGTCCGAAATCCGGTGTTTACCTCTGAAATATCGTTAACTGGACTATGTAGGTATGGAATTGTTTCGTGCAGTTGTGTTATGTAGCTCGAAAGCCGGAAACATATCAGTGTACGAGTAATTGGTCTCCGTGTGTGGAAAATAACCTAGCATTTTTTTATTACGATAGTGAAAGCAGTTATACAGCTGGCAGAGGTACCTCCCTTTTCCTCCGAAGAGTGGGAACACACAGTTTCTACAACTTTATCGAATTTGAGGCAGAATGTACGTCATTACTATCGTACAAATATGCGGGAAGAAAACACGCTGAGCAAGAGGGAAAAAATATGAAAACGTGCTTTTTTAAATATCGGTAAACTAAATGTAAAATGCCAAAAAGTTTTTATCTCCAAGTTCGCAAAATGATACTGGCCACAAGCTTTTTCCAAACATTATTTTTAAGAAATAACATGGGTTTTTTATTTTCCTCGTAGGTGTAGTATAAATCACTATGTTCACTCGGAAGAAAGTGCGATTCCCAACTCGAGTGTATTAAGGCTCAAACTCTATCTCTCGCTGGTAATCGGTCACTTTCTCGCCTTGATGAACAATGTACTTCTTCTTCTTCTACTTAGCGTTATCCCGGCTGGAGCCAGGGTCCGCTTTCCTACTCAATCTACTCCACTTTGCCCGATCTTCTTACTATTGTTTTCATTTCCGTCCCATTTTAAATTTCAAATAAAAAAAAAACACAAAATTATTCCATTAATGACGCTGAAAACTATGATGTCACGTTTTGGTATTCTAGACATTTTTAGAACACAAATAACTGTATTTAACATATCCTACCAAGATGTAAGACTAACCAACCATATGAAAGTGTGTATTTCAAAGAGCTTTATCCCCTTTTGTATTATTTATTAAAAGGCAATCACTGGTTCAAAAGCCCGTAATCATAAAATAAATAATACCATTATCAGCTTTAATACGATTTTGATTGCTGCCCGTTGGTACTAGTCTCAAGTTACGACGTTTTTACAAGCGACAATCAACTTTTATGATCATTTGGACGGAGATTATCGCTTATCTTCGCGTATTATCATTATATCTGAAAAAAAAAGTTAAGTTTAGATAAATATACTGTAACTAGCTGTTGCCCGCGGAGGATGGCATGGAAATGTTATATCCAGATCCCCTTAAACTATGTTCTACTATGTTGTTTTCCAGCATTTACTTAAAAGTATTCTATGTGTTAACCGAGTGCTTTGTCTATCTACGTACCAAATTTCATCTCAATCCGTTCAGTAGTTTCAGCGTGAAAGCGGAACAAACACGATGAAATAAAAATTACACTTTCTGGCTATTCCTCCAGAAACCCTCAAGTTTTCTGGGATAAAAGTATCCTATGTGTTAGCCTAGTACTTTGTCTATCTACTTACCAAATTTCATCCAAATCCGTTCTGTAGTTTCGGCGTGAAAGTGGCACAAACGTGATAAAGTAAATATTTCACTTTTTAGTCATTCCTCTAGGAACCTTCAAGTTTTCTGGGATAAAAAGTATCCTATGTTTTAACCGAGTGCTTTGCCTACCAAATTTCATCGCAATCCATTGAGTAGTTTCAGCGTGAAAGCGGAACAAACAAACAAATAAATAAACAAACAAACATCCATACTTTCGCATTTATAATATTAAGTGAGATGAGATGAGATGCACACCAAAAGAATACAATAAAAAATCATTGATGTACAAAAGCGGTCATATCGCTTTGAGCGATTTCTTTCAGACAACTTTTGGCGAATCGAGGAGACGAGAAGTGAATCAACAGCGGGTGGGTGCACTTGATTACCACGGCTTCTACTCACGAAACTGAACAACTGCCACAAGAAACCTTAATGCTCAGTTCGCAAAAAACAATCGACTCCTACTAATTGATCAAGTGATTCGCCATTTTTGTATGGGAAGTCAAAAAATATTTCAAAAATCAGAAACGACGTCGGCTCTGCTGCATGGACACTATAATATATTCGCGACAGACACTACATCGACCATCAAAATACTTATTTTAAAAGAAAGGACCAAAAATAACAATGAAATACAGTATTTTTAAAATTTTTCTTTCAGACGTTACTTAAATTAATACTATTTATTCCGAGACACTATAAGTAAGATATTTCAAGAAAATACCTAAATTGCTAACAAACAAGGGCATTCTCCTCTTCAAATAACAATACCTATCTGTTTTATTGGCAATTAGACCATAACCTAGACCTCTTCTGTTCTTATATTTTCAACCAGCATCAATTGAGACGAATAATTTTATATAATATAATATAATATCTGGGACAAATCACACACGGTCATCTGGCCCCAAACTAGGATTCCCTGTATCTTGGGAACCAGAGACTGATATACATACACAAATACTTTTTAAATTCATACATATATAGATATAATACACCCAGACTCAGAGCAAACAATTCTGCTCATCACAGAAAAGTTTGCCCTGTGTGGGGATCGAACCCACGACTCTCGGATCAGAGGTCAGGATCGCTAAACACTTAGCCACCGAGTCAGTCTATCTATAAGAATCGAGAATTAGTATGGAAAACTGAAAAAAAAGTTGTAGATCAGATTTTTTCTATATTTTTCCTGTATTCCATACTTGATTCTGAGTAATCTCCTAAAATCTCAAACTCACTTTTTTAATACCCTGTATATGTCATTAAGCGGGCTGATTAAGATACCCCAAAACACTCTTTTACTAGTAAGAAAATAAAGACTGACTCGGTGGCTAAGTGGTTAGCGATCCTAACCCCTGATCCGAGAGTCGTGGGTTCAATCCCCACACAGGGCAAACTTTTCTGTGATAAGCAGAATTGTTTGCTCTGAGTCTGAATGTATTATATCTATATATGTATGTATTTATTAGCGATCCTGACCTCTGATCCGAAAGTCGTGGGTTTAATCCCCACACAGGGCAAACTTTTCTGTGATAAGCAGAATTGTTTGCTCTGAGTCTGGGTGTATTATATCTATATATTTATGTATTTAAAAGTATATGTGTATGTATATCAGTCTCTGGTTCCTAAGATACAGGAAATCCTAGTTATAATTATTTCGTTAAATATTTATCTGTTAGGCTGTATAGGGTATGGATCTTTGCGCCAGGTCGATGTCACGTTTTTTTTTAAATTATTTGCCTCCCAGGTAGCATAGACACCTTACATATGCATACAGCCTAAAAACTCTAATGGAGAAAAATGAAATTTTCTCGAGAAGTCTCTAATTTTATTCAATAAAAGGAAAAACGTGGGTGTTTTATTATTAATTTTTCTTCGAGAAGCACAAATAAATAATTTGAGTTCTATTTTAAATATAGTAAATTAAAGTTCACAACATTTATGTACAAGGTTATTTTTGGACCCCCCACCAAAACTTCACAGTGGCTTCTACTCATGTAACTGAGCAACTTTCCCCAAGTAACCAATAGTCAATTCGCAAAAAAAATTGGACCATGCATACTAATTTGATCACGTGATCGGCCCACTTTGTGTGGAGATGTTCAAAATTTTTTTTGCGAATGTTCCAAAAGTTGTTCAGTTTCATGAATAGAAACCACTGTGAAGATTTGGTGGGGGGGGGTCCAAAAATAACTCTGTATAAGCAATCTTCATTACAGCTACAGACAATAAAATAAGAAAGCCATTAGGAGGCTTCAAAACAATAACTAGGTACTCGTATTAATAATTTTGTTAAGCCTTTGATACCTCTCCACTCAGATTTCACTTACATTGGGAGGCTTGTAAACAAAAAGCAAAAGTTTATACGAAGTGAAAATAAGTAAATATCTAAGTAATTAATATTATTTTGAAGCTAGAAACTCGTTTCTTAATTACAGTTTAGAAATAGATTAGTTAAGGTTATGTATAGAGAGATAGAAATAGTCAAAGTATCATAATTATAAGATTCTTTAGAAATTAACTTTTGGAAGACACTTTTCATACAAATGGATCGGTCGATTTTGTATGGAAAACTAAAAGTTTAGAATCGGATTTTTGAGAAAATTTATCTCTATAATGAGTAGAAACTAGCGTGAAAGTTTCGGGGTCTATTTACACCCTTTTTACGTGTTACTCGAGCTCAAACTCAAAATGTTTTTAACCGACTTGGAAAAAAGGAGGAGGTTCTCAATTCATCGGAATCTTTTTTTTTTATGTATGTTTACCGATTACTCGAAGACGCCTGAACTGATTTGAAAAATTCGTTTTTTATTTAAAAGGGTATACTTCACAGGTAGTCCCATATAAATTTTATCGAAATCGATTCAGCGGTTTTTGAGAAAATCAACAAAAACATAGCAAAATTGGCGTTGTTGCGATTGAAGTCGGTTGTTTTTAACGTATTCAGCGTGATCAATTATTTATTTAAGTAGAAGGTTTACACATGCTTTTAATTCGTAAATTTTTTCTACCTAGTAAAAAGTCTCTACCACGCGGAACTTGTACATTCGTTTCGGAAAGTGTTTGCGAAGCGAGAAGAAACGTCGAGCACAAATGAAACTAGCTTTAACACATTTTTTGAATAAAGTCTTAAATTCTATTACAATTCATGTCAACAATAAAATTATGAGCTGGAGGATGTCCATATCATTGTCATTAACGTAATCTATTATTTTGTAATAACCTTTAGAGCATAAACAATTTTTAATATGCAGTTTGAATTTGTTTTCTGGCAAATTAGTTACATTTTCGGGTATTTTATTAAAGAATCTTGTTTGTTTGTTTGTATACTCTTTATTGTACGACAAAATAATACAACAAAATTTATGAAAAAAAATACATGGATGCACAAAGGCGGGCTTTTGTTCTACAACTTTGTTGAAATCGCAAAGAAATTTTCGGACTTTTCATACAAACTTTGTTCGCCAGCTGATCGATTTGTATGAAAAGTCCAAAAAAATTTTGCGATTTGAACAAAGTTGTAGAACAAAAGTTGTTCAGTTCGATGAGTGGAAGCCCACCTTGAAGTTTTACCACAACTTTCTGTTACACCCTGTATATACTATATACAGTGCAGTTCATTAGGGCCGTCTCAGATGTGTCAGAAATTACAAGGGATTATAACAGTATACGCAACAATATTTATTTTTATTTTTCTTACATATTAATCAACTTGTTAGCCAAGTTTGTATGAAAAGTCCTAACATTTTTGTGTGATTTTAGCACAGTTATAAAGTCCCGTGCACCTACGGGCGCTTTTATTGTCAAGCGTCTTTGAGCTCGCACGCGGGCCATGCCCACCGCCCGCAACCTATCGTTTGATTACATGTTTTTAGGGCCCTTTTATTGTCATGCGTGGCACACGCACGCGGGCCTGGCCCACGTGCGGGCACAAATCCGCATGACAATAAAAGTGCCCTAAAAGTACACAGGGTGGTCATGCCATCTAGTACTACTTGCACTACTTGGCTTGGTTTTAAAACCGGAGTTGCCATATAATCCAACTCCGGTTTTGAAAGCCCTACACGAGACTGTACATAAAACAATAGTTTTTTCCAGATGAGATAGGGAGACCATTATACTCCTTACAAAATACATGTTTAATAGATCTTTCCTTTTTATTCAACAATAAACAATTGTAGGTACTATTTTTTTTTGTACAGACTTCATGCAACTTTTATAAAGTCCTAATACAAACGTTACAACGCTATCTTTTATCATTTGACATAATAAAAAGTCTGCTGTACAAAGTCAAAGACTATAATATTATTCAGTTTGCAGACCCATTCTCAAACTTTATCATGCGTCTGAAGCCGACTTAATAATGTTGACTATTATATAAAACCCACCCTATTTGCGAAAGGTATGCCACATAATGAGTCCTTCACCATGTGAGCGCATTGCCTTTACCCTTTCAGCAGTGTCCTATTAGCACTCCTCATTATGAAAATAATGAGTTTATCAATTATTTATCTAGAGAGTTAGAGTTACAAACTCATTTAGAATGTGTGTTTCAAGACATCTGCAGTGCAGGGCCTGCATAAACGCGATGAAAGCTTTATAGTTTTTTTTACCTTCAATTGGTAAGCTTATGAAATATTTTGATGAATTCTAGATACTTCTCGTGTTAGTTTCTTTTAAGTCATAAAGTATTTTTAACCCCAACACAAAATAATGGTTTCTTTTTAACCTTAATTGGTAAGCTTTTGGCATCATCTCACCTGATGGTAAGTGATGATGATGCCAAAGCAGAAGCAGCAGTAAGCCAATTCCATCTTCGGTATCATAATCACTTGCCATCAGGTGAGATGATGCCAAGGGCTTATCAATTGAGGGTAAAAAGAAAACATTATTTTGTGTCGGGAAGGTTAAAAATACATTATGACTTAAAAAAAACTAACACCAGAAGTATCTAGCATCCAAAGATTTCATAAGCAATACTTAAATGTGGAAGACATCTTGTGGACTTGCGCAATTTTAAAAAATCCCGCGGAAATCCTTTTGCCAGATGAAAAGCGGACTGCACTTGGGAATACAAGAACTCTTTTGGTACTCCTTGGGTCTGTAGTCCAGTGACTGCGCTATACTAGTTTTTACCTAAAGCTAATATAAAGAGCTATAGAGTTGAGGCTTTAGAGTTTGAGCCGAAACCTTCAGTGTACAAGTTCTGCGTGGTAGGAACTTTGTACTAGGTAGAAATAAGTTACAATTTAAAAGAATGCGTACAACATCTACTTAAATAAAAAACATTTGATTTTGGTTTTGATAGGCAAAAAAGTAGGATAACATTAATGTACACTCTAGGCTGTATCACATACATAAAAATTTTTGAATGTTAGATCTGTAATTTATAACTGTGTTAATTAAAATAAGCCAGATTTAAAGTAGATTGTTAGTTTTTAATTGGTTTGGCAGCATAGATGGCGGGCATAGCTCTGAATAAAGGCAAAAATATTTGTCTCTTTGTGCAGAGTTTTTCACGAATAAACTACATATATTGATATAAAATTTAATAATATGTAGGTATCCCTATTCTGTTGTACAAAAATAATTATAATATGTAGGAATAAGACGAGAGTCGCATAAGCAATTAGGCTACGTCTGATCGAGAAAAAGAAGACTACCTAGATATCGCTTACAGCAGACATATCTATCACTATTCCCTGGACAACAATCCTAAATTAGGTTCACGACGACGGTATCACGTCCCAGGCAGTTTGAGTTTTGCAAGTGAACCCAAGAACCGAGTGTCGGTGTGGAATTTCAAATGTTACAAGTTGGCCGTCGCGTCAGCGAAATGGTGATGATATAGTGTGTTAGAATTGGTGAAGATTCAGTTTATTCAAGACGCGGGTGTGAACTGCGTACACAAATATTATATGCGCTTTTGACGAAAGATAATATCATAAATAAATGTAGTAATGTCCATATGTAAAACATTACATTGTTATGTTATGTTAACAACCCATTACGTCCCCACTACAGGGGCACGGGTCTCTTCCCATACATCGGGAAGGTTAGGTTAGGTTAAACATACTCCACACACGGGGACTAAGTCCGGATTGGTGGAGGTTGTGGGGCTAGTGACCAACCCCAGTGTCGGATGTTTTCAAGCCGCCTATAATGCCTCCGACCTGGCTTAACGACTGCCATCTAGCGATAGCAGCTAGCACTAACGGCTTAACGTACCTTGCAAAGCACGGAAACGGTCGAGATAAATGCCACTAACAGTCAAATCCATCCATGACCGTGTCTGTAGTCAGTTAACCTGAGTGATCGACTCGACTACGCAGTCCGCACTGAGCTACGACCGCAAAACATTAAATTACAGGTCTCAAATTAGGGTGTATCTAAACGGGTTAGTAGGCATCTCGCACATGAAATTTTTAGCACACGTGCGAGTTTAGACATTAAAGAAATGGTATGGGTCCTTTCGCACACCTATGAGTGCGACTTGTCCTCCTCAGTGTTTGGTAGTAGTCGACTGACCGCACACTGATAGACAGAGAATTTTTTTTACCCTTAATTGGTGAGCCCATTGCATCATCTCACCTGATGGTAAGTGATGATGATGCCGAAGATGGAAGTGGGCTTACCAAGTTTCCCCAACGCGATGGGGAAAATTTATTCACCTCATTCATCTCTACAGTAGCAAGCATTTGCTGCTTGGCGGTGAATAAATTTATCCTGTATAACACGATTTCTTCAGTTATAACGTGAAATGTAATTCCGATGTGAACATGTATGGATGAATCCATAAAATGGTATCAGCGTTCTTTCGCCTTATGATATGAGATATTATAGCTATTATGTACCTATAGTATAGATATGGAACTCATGCTTGATTTCGAAATGAATGAGTAATAATATCTATAATATAATAATATCTGGGACAAATCACACACGGTCATCTGGCCCCAAACTAGGATTCCCTGTATCTTGGGAACCAAAGACTGATATACATACACATATACTTTTAAATACATACATACACATATATAGATACAATACACCCAGACCCAGAGCAAACAATTCTGCTCATCACAGAAAAGTTTGCCCTGTGTGGGGATCGAACCCACGACTCTCGGGTCAGAGGTTAGGATCGCTAACCACTTAGCCACTGAGTCAGTCAAAAGTGAATGAATATTGTTGTTGTTGCTGTCTTAGGTACCCCAGCAGAGGGCCTTTGTGAGTGTATGAATGAAAACACTTTATTGCATATACCCAAAAAAAATAATCAAATGTGGGAACATTGCATTGGTAATCCAATAAACCAGTTCTGTGATGGAACTAGTGCACATTTTTGTCTCATTAGTTCCATGGGATTATGATTGTAATGGAATAGTGTAACTATTCATTTTCGCTAGTTCCCTTGTAGTTCGTCTATCTAGTAGGTATCCTCCTAAGGCCCCATGGCCTACTTAAAGGACCAAATGAAAGTAGTCATTCAGACCCAAGGCCGTTTTTTAATTATTTTTTTTATGTCATCTACAGCCCAGGGTCCTTCTAGTAGACCATAATCCGCTATTAACTAAAAGTCCTATTGGCGGGACCTTGGGCGGTAATGATTAAAAAGTCAAAAAGTCTTGGGTCTTAGGACTATTATTTAATCTGTGCCTTATGAGGCTCTCTCTCTCTTAAATGCCCTACACGTGACCAAGGGTGATGATAAGTGCAACACCAGGCAACCGCCGCCTATACCTTGTTGATAGGATGATTAAATTGTGCCACACGATAAGAGAGAGAGAGCTCTGTTGTTTTGGACGATAATTGTCTTAGTATTGATATCGCCATCATTAGATATTTTCATTAAAAACAGATAACACGATCTTACAGTAATATTACAATCAACAATTGTACGGTTCGCAAAATAAAAATCACTCGTGAAAATTACAATTTTAATTCAGTTTTGCCAGGTGACGCGTCCATCATAAAGTTATTATATAATCACAGAACAAAGTTGTGAAGTCAGTAATTCCGGCACCATTAGGCTGTGCACAAACGATGCTTGTACTCACAAAATAATATTTTACCAGAATATACAGGGAAATTGTAACAATATCTGATTAAAAGCCGTTAATTACAGTTTCTGCTACCTGTTATATTTCAAAGAAAACCACAGTCCATTTCCAAAAAATACTGATCATATAAATAACACTGCTATTTCGCCAAATTTGATCTCCAAAGCATTTCATTTATTTTTTATTTGGCTAATATGTACAGTTTGCATCTCAGATTAAAACATATTTGTTTATATTACATGTTTATCTGCGTAGAAAGTACATTAAATCTATTGGAGAATGTTGTTCAATTTTATGAGTATCAATGAACTCCAGTTTAAATAAACTAAAATCTGACCTTGTGAAGGTTGCCCACCGGGAATCGAACCCGCGACCTCCTGATGTGAAGCGAGTGGACTGCCACTGGGCTAGGGAGGCGATTAAATTTTAATCAAATGTGGTAGAAAATATGTCTTGGCAACCAACGGATCTATATCTCTTCTATTTATAAATCACTAGCTTCCGCCCGCGACTTCGTATGCGTAAACTTCAGAACTGGCTCCAGAGTCCAGAGAGAAAGAAAATGTTAAGGTGGCGCCATCTAGCGACAAAGTGGCAATTTTGAGTTTTTAGCATTTCTCCGGGAACCATTAAGTTTTCCAGGATAAAAGTATCCTATGTGTTAGCCGAGTGCTTTATCTGTCTACCTACCAAATTTCATCCGAATCCGTTCAGTAGTTTCAGCGTGAAAGTGGAACAAACAAACAAACAAACATCCATACTTTCGCAATTATAATATTATAGTGAGAAAACTGAGCTCAATATAGTTGACAACATCAACAATTAAATATGAAAAAAAATCCGTGAATATATTTTCGCAGGAAGGGTCACAAGGAGATTCTTGGGGGAGGCCTTTGTCCAGCATTGGATGTCTTTTGGCTGATGAGGATGATGAAATAATATATATTTTTTAACCGACTTCAAAAAAAAGGAGGAGGTTCTCAATTCGTCGGAATCTTTTTTTTTTTTTTTTTGTATGTTCACCGATTACTCGAAGACGCCTGAACCGATTTGGAAAATTCTTTTTTTGTTTAAAAGGGTATACTTCACAGGTGGTCCCATATAAATTTTATCTAAATCGATTTAGCGGTTTTTGAGAAAATCAACAAAAACATAGCAAAATTGGAGTTGTTGCGATTGAAGTCGGTTGTTTTTAACGTATTCAGCGTGGTCATTATGAAACAGTACAAAGACTTCTTATTTCATTATATGCTCATTTTTTTAACCGACTTCAAGGAAGGTACTCAATTCGACTGTATGTTTCTTTTTCAATTACTCCCCCAGTTATGAATTGATTTTGATGATTCTTTTTCCGTTTGGTAGGTCATACTTCAGAGGTGGTCCCATATAAATTTTATCAAAATTGATTCAGCGCTTTTTGAAAAAAAAACAAGAACAAAAACAAAAAATATAGCAAAATTGTAGTTGTTACGATTGAACTCGGTTGTTTTTAACGTATTCAGTGTTGTCAATTATATTTACAAAAATTTTGTAACGAGTATGAAAGCGACTACACTAAATTGTGGCATCATTTCTAGAACATTTTTAGAACAACTATCATTTTTGACATTTGCTAAAAAATAACTCAAATGATTAGCTGTTAACTCCCCTATCTGACACCAGCCCCAAGCCTTTAAGACTCGCGGGGGAGGTCAGAACGACGAACAAAGGGTGTTTCAAATTGTTGAAATTTTGTAACAGCCTTAACGACACGACTAATTTGAATTTAAGGTAGCTTCTTGCGCTCCTGTTAATTATGTTTTGAGAGAAGGTATTAATAGTCTACTTGAAATGTTGTAGATTTTACTTTAAATGTTTTAATAAGGACATTCTGGACACTTGTATTATGGATCTCTGTAATCTGAAATAAATGAATTTTATTCATTTATTTATTTATTTAATAAATATCTCAGGGAAGCGGTCGCGGCTCCGTGCGGATTGGGTGGTTGCCTCGATCACGCAGATTAACTGACTACAGATACGCTCATAACCTGGATGGGTTTGACTATTATTAGCATTTATCTAGACCGTTTCAGTGCTTAGCAAGGCACGTCAAGCTGTTGGTGCCGGCTGCTATCATTAGATAGCATCGTTAAGCCATGTTGAAGGCCTTATGGGCGGCTTGAAAATCTCTGATACTGGGGTTGGCTACTAGCCCCACAACCTCCACCAATCCCAACTTGGCCCCCGTGTGTGGAGTATGGCCTAACCGTCCCGTGGTATACGAAGAGACCCGTGCCCCTGCAGTGGGGACGATTTGGTTTGTTAACGAGTTATAAATATCGTATCAATTAGTAAAACTGAAACAAATAAAATATTAGGGACAAATCACACACGGTCATCTGACTCCAAACTAGAAGAAGCAAACAACCAAAACGCTTAAAAAAACCGAATAATTTTCATATTCCTATAAAAACTGTTAATCTGTCAGTGTTCTAATTTCTTTTCGCTTTTAAATCATAGTTTTCATTGAATTTTCAATAATTGCAGTAAACATACATACAGGGTGTAACAGAAAGGTGTGATAATACTTTAAGGTTGGCTTTTACCCATCAAACTGAACAACTTTTGTTCTACAACTTTGTTCAAATCGCAAATATTTTTTTGGACTTTTCATACAAATCGAGCAGCTGGCGAACCAAGTTTGTATGAAAAGTCCGAAAATTTCTTTGCGATTTCAACAAAGTTGTTCAGTTTGATGGGTAAAAGCTAACCTTGAAGTATTATTACACCTTTTTGTTACACCCTGTATAATATAGTGCTTGCGAACTAGTACAGGCTACTTCTAGTACGAATACAGGTTAAATGTTATCTTTTTTATACCAGTTTTTAATTAACCGTAAAATAATTGTATGAATAATAAAAAAATTAAAACACCTTCAATCCTCCTTTTTTAAATCCGTCCAAAAACGAAGATAATTTTAAAATTGTTTAAATATTAAATATAAATCTAAAAATATCAAGACCAGACTATAAATTAAATGTTTGCTGTACAAATGACTCTACACAAACATATAGGGTGCTACTTTATTAGTGCCCGATATTTTAGTCAGTGCTTCTACTCCTGATTCTGATCAACTTTCCCCAAGGAACTCATAGTCAAATAGCAAAAAATTTTTTGGAGTCTTCATACAAATCGATCAGCCGGGCGGCTAAATTAGTATGAAGAGTCCAAATTTTTTTTTGCGATTTGACTATGAGTTCCTTGGAGAAAGTTGATCAGAATCAGGAGTAGAAGCACTGACTAAAATATCGGGCACTAATAAAGTAGCACCTTATATTTATTCCTTTGAAAATAAACAACCACTTATCTTCTTAAACGCAACTAAAGTGAACAAGCGAGTAGAAAATACACTAATATTTCAATGTTCTGAGGCAGGTCCGCACATATACGTTGTCATTGACTATAATTGCTTGTGGTTTGCGAAAGATAGAGCACGCGGGTAGATGTTTGCTCAAGCTAGGAGAAAACAATCTGTTCTGCCCTCATAACATAAGAAACAAGGCCGCAAGCTGTATGGAGTTTCAGAACACTTTGCGGCTTTCTTTCTCATGACGGCAGTGTTGTCCTCGCCTTGCTACGAGTGGAAGTTAAATAAATTTTATTTGTTGCTATTCTTTTTGGGAACTGTTGACATAAAAAATATCTAACATAATTGTAGATTGTCAGGTATAAATGCACAAAGTTTCACCCAAATCGGTTAAGCCGTTGTGATAATTAACGTATACAAAATTTACGCTTTTATTTCATATTTTTGATTCACTTTATTTTGCCAAACTATAAATATAACTATTTTACCAACAAAATCAGTCAAAACGCAATGGATATATCAATGGAAAATATTTAAAATGGATGGCTGGTGTGGAAAATATTTAAGTGGTTTTTTTTTGTAAGGAACTTACTTAAAATAATCAAATTCAAAATGAGGTGTTAAGCATAAGGCAATTTGAAGTTTCAATAAGGAGGAGGCTCATATTATGGATATATCAGATATTATGGCCTATGGATCTTCTAGAAGTAGCAGTCTTGAACACAAAGGTTCTGATAAGCGTGGGCTGGAAGACCAACCTAATGCTGCATGATCCTCTTCAGACGGCCTTCAGATAAGGACCAGATTTTTTGTCTTACAGAACTCTAATATCTATTAAAATGGCATTCTGAAATTTACACTGCAAAGTATCGTTTTGTATTTGTATTCAGAATTCCACTGAAATGCAATAGCATTAACATATAGTCATAAGCATTATATTTGTGCTCTCGCAAGAGATTATTGCTTTTTGATTTAATTTAGTATTTATGCGTATACAATGTATATTATACATGTTATTATGTTTCTTTCTTTTACTTAACTTTATAGATTCTTTTTGGATTCTTGGTGCGGTTAGATTCCTCTTTATCCCTTGACTATCACAACATTTTTTTTTATGAAACCCTATAATTTACGTTTTATTTATATTAAAACTGTGAAAAGGTCTCACTAATCTTGGCAACCCTGAGTGTGATTTACCTAACATAATATGTATTATCTTCTCATTATATTGTTTATTTTATTAACAGTGCTACCCAAAACTTTCGCACCTCTGAGCCAGATAGCTTTGGAATATAATGGCATGAGCCAGAATTAATTAGCCAACTAAGAAGTTGGCTCATTCTGCATAACACCGTTCGAGGGGCCGAGTTGCCCAACTCCTTTCTGTAAGTGATATTTAAGCCTAAAGAAATAATAGAACGGATAAGTTTTGGACTTGTTTGTTGTCTTTAGAGCTGGAGAGATGTGCTAGTTATTTCAGTTGTTTTATTGAAAATTTATGGATTCGATTGCCAGCGGGATTCAGACTTAAACTCTCAAACTCAAAATGTTTTATTTATTACTAGCTTCCGCCCGCGACTTTGTCTGCGTGGACTTCAGAATTGGGTCCAGAAAGAAAGAAAATGTTAAGGTGGCGCCACCTAGTGACGAAGTGGAAATTTATAGTTTTTAAGTATTCCTCCTGGAACCGTTAAGTTTTCCGGGATGAAAAGTATCTTATGTGTTAGCCGAGTGTTTTATCTATCAACCTACCAAATTTCATCCAAATCTGTTCAGTTGTTTCAGCGTGAAAGTGGAACAAACAAATAAACGTCCATACTTTCGCATTTATAATATTAAGTGAGATACTTTTTGAATACCAGAAAACGAACAGACCGACTGTATTGGCGCCTTAAAACGAGGATGGTTGACCTCAGACAAAGGTATAAGGCATTGAAAAAGAAAAACAGAGCTTTACACATTCTTTTAAATCATTTTTTTCTACCTTGAACAAAGTTCCTAATAGCTATGCAGAACTTGTACACACAACGTTTAGGGAAGTGTGTAGGAACAAAGAAACTTCAGGCCCAAAAGAAACACACACACACCCAGACAGAGCAAGCAAATCTGCTCAACAAAGAAATTTTTGCCCTGAGTGGGAATCGAACCCATGACCCGATCAATAGTCAGGGGAGCGATAACTACTGAGCCATCGAGTCAGAAGAATAAAAGACACCCTTATGAAAAATCTAGAGACAGGCATCATATTATAAGAACCTGTAAGTGGTGTTTTTGTTAAAGGCGAGAGTAGGTATTTCGGAAAGCTCTCAGTACCCTTATGCTCGCGCGCATAAATGCGCGCAAATGCGCATGCGCGGGTCGCATATACGCATTCCAATTCAGGGGATAGTATAACATTTAAGATACAATAGTAGCAAGAAGCGGTCGATGCTAAGTGCGGCTTGCATGCTCGCGTCGATCACGGAGGTTAACTGACTACAGACACGGTCATAACCTGGATGGGTTTGACCGTTAGTGGCATTTATCTTGACCGTTTCCGTACGTCGCAAGGCACGTTAAGCAGTTGGTGCCGGGTGCTATCGCTAGATACAAGTCGTTAAGCCATGTCGGAGGCCTTAAAGGTGGCTTGAAAACTTCTGACTTTGGGGTTGGCCATTAGCCCCACAACCTCTACCAATCCGCACTTGGTCCCCGTGTGTATGGCCTAACCCTCCCGATGTATGGGAAGAGACCCGTGCCCCTGCAGTGGGGACGTAATGTGTTGTTAACAACAAGATATAATAACTGATACTCAAAATAATGATAAAATAATGCTGATTGGAAACCATTCTCACATCCATCCCCTCAATCAAGTTATCAACAAAGTTACTCCAAATCGACCATTTTACTTTTATATTTTTTTACTGGACCTTTAATGACAGAGCAAAAGTTACCGAAGCAATTATAAGTTTAAGGAACTGGCCTTAACTTAATTTAAGGCAGCACAATTAAGATTCATTGTTACAACCTTCTGTTATTTTGTCGTTGGGAGAGTGAACATCTCATAAGAGTTTTATTTTTTTGGTAATTTTCGAAATATATTTGCTGAACAAAATTATGCTGACAGTATTGCTTATTTCATTAAACTCCCTATTTCGTATTCATTTGTTGACGCCGATGCACGCAAATTCGTTGTTTTTTTTATCATACTTAATAAATTGTTAAACTATCTATTTCTGATCAGTTCAAAGAACTTTTTTATTAGGTAAGTAATTAGGTCAATTATAAGAACGAATAAACCAAACACTTTATTGTAAAAAGCCTAAAAATATTAAAAGTATATGTAGGATTAAAATTTATGACGTATCACTGGCTGATAAATAATCCAACTACCCCAAAAAAGGAGTGTAATATTTTTAATATTATTGACAGAACTTTTCAACTGCATACCAATAAAAAATGGATTTAATAAGTTTATGGAATGGATATACGATAAAATCTTTTCAGTGAAGCTTGATTTAGTCTATTTTCAGCGTCCTGACAAAATTGCTAAGCATTAAAGACTTCTTCGTCCAAGTTTTTAAGATTAAATGTAAGATATACAGGGTGTAACAGAAAGGTGTGATAATACTTCAATACTTCAAGGTTGGCTTTTACCCATCAAACTGAACAACTTTTGTTCTACAACTTTGTTGAAATCGCAAATAAATTTTCGGACTTTTCATACAAACTTGGTTCGCCAGCTGATCGATTTGTATGAAAAGTCCAAAAAAAATATTGCGATTTGAACAAAGTTGTAGAACAAAAGTTGTTCAGTTTGATGGGTAAAAGCCAACCTTGAAGTATTATCACACCTTTCTGTTACATCCTGTATAATCTTCTTAGTGAACCCTATGTTGGTCTATTTAGTTGTGTATTATAGAGACTAACTGGCCATCAAATATAATATTTGTATTATCACGGAAGACGTTCAGGGATCCCTCTAAGGAAGCCATTGAGAGGGATAACGACCTCTTAGGCAGTACTCGCGATATACGGTATGATATAAGGATGTACAATAGTCCTGGCTTGGTCAGGAAGGCTGGAGTAAGAATTGTGTTTCAGAGGATAGATGTGGCGTCACCATGAGATTTATATTTTTTCTTCTGTATGTATTTTTTTTATGTGATAGGTGACAAACGAGCAGACGGATCACCTGATGGTAAGCGATTACCGCGGCCCATAGACACCCGCAACACCAAAGGAGTCACAAGTGCGATGCCGGCCTTCTATATGTATCTGTGTTGTTAGCACAATAATAAGTTGTTTACACTATGTCCTTTGCCTAATTATGATGTACAGATTATAGTAAAATACTACGGATTGTGTATGCAACCAAAACCATCTCTTTTCCATATTTAACAGTACTGAACCAACGACTTTCCAAACCATCACAAGATAATCCTTAACCCTCTCCAAAAAATTGGAGGTTCTCAATTTAACGCGTATGTTTGTTACGCGATTACTCCGCCAATCATGAATTGATTTTGATGATTTTTGTTTTTTTTTTGGTAGTTCATACGTTAAAGGTGGTCACATATAAATTTTAACGAAATTGATTAAGCGATTTTTGAAAAAAAAAAACAACCAAAACAAAAAGAAACATAACAAAATTGTATACAGGATGTAACAGAAAGGTGTGATAATACTTCAAGGTGGGCTTTTACCCATCAAACTGAACAACTTTTGTTCTACAACTTTGTTGAAATCACAAAGAAATTTTCGGACTTTTCATACAAACTTGGTTCGCCAGCTGATCGATTTGTATGAAAAGTCCAAAAAAAATTTTGCGATTTGAACAAAGTTGTAGAACAAAAGTTGTTCAGTTTGATGGGTAAAAGCCAACCTTGAAGTATTATCACACCTTTCTGTTACACCCTGTATATTTTTAGCGACTACAGTAATAAAAAAACTCTGTGAGCATTTCAAGTGTCTAACAAAGTTGTAGAACAAAAGTTGTTCAGTTTGATGGGTAAAAGCCCACTTTGAAGTATTATTACACCTTTCTGTTAAATCCTGTATAGTTATTATGATTGAAGTCGGTTGTTTTTAACGTATTCAGCGTTGTCAATTATTGAAATATTCTTGAATCCAGTAGTTGATTGCTAGTCATTTGAGTAACTTTTTATTAAATGTCAAAAACTATGTTTTGCTTTGAAATTTTGTACGATGAATTCATTGTTCAATGTAGTAGTTTACACACTTATTACGAATTTGTTATAAATCAAAAATTGAATATGTAATAAAAATCCAAGCGAATATGTTTTTTCTGCAGTTTCAATAAAAAACTATTTTGTGATCAATATTTCATAATTTAATTTTGATGCAGGCAACTCGCGGAGTGCCGCATCCATCACGTGCAGCGTTTCCCATATTCTAGTGCTACTGAAGACCTCAATATTCATGACCCTTATGAACTACGTTGGATCAGTATTAGATTTACTTTGTAGCCTTTACTAGCAGCTAAGAGCACCTGAGACTTTAGCATAAAGATTATTATACAAATACAAATAAATTTATTGACGAAATAACATACATGCATAAATATACCTGTTACATTGATCTCCACACTAGGCAAAGCCTGTATCGTGGAGGCCGAAATGAATGAAGTATAGATCAATATTTTACGTAATTTATTTATCTTATATTTAGAATACTTGTACTTATTGTCCTACGGTGTGTGTCTGAGAGTGTGTGTATGTGTGTGAGTGTCTCTGTGTGAGTGTGGGTGTTTTTGTGTGAATGTCATAAATCATTATGTCATAAATTATTAAAGATCAAGTGATAGCCAACGTCAACGTCGTGTCATACCAGGAAGTTAAGGAATTGGCAAGGAGTAGGAAAGAATGGCGGTTGCTCCACTGGCAAGAGCCAGCTAGGCTTAAGAAGAAGTTTTATTTTTATGTGATAGGTGGCAAACGAGCAGACGGATCACCTAATGGTAAGCGATTACCGCCGCCCATAGACACCCGCAACACCAAAGGAGTCACAAGTACGTTGCCGGCTTTTGAAATGGGATGGGGGAAATTGTTTTTGGGCGATATCTTTTTGTTTTTGTGATGCATCATGGTGGCGTACATTTAATAATAAAAAAACAATTTAAGATAAATAGAAGTTAATTGCCGTTACGACACTAAAGTACAAACAATAATTTTTCGAATGTCAATCAAAAAATGAGCGCGACGTGAAAACCTTGAAGTTCGGAAAGTATTTCATAGGTTAGTAGACATCAATCTTAAAAGCTAAGTATTAAAAATGTATAATTTATCTGTTAACCAAAATTACTCAGATTTAAAGAATGCCAGTAACATTTTAACGTTTTTTTGAATTTTTATTAAACCTTTGATATCATGGAAACCTTACATTAATAATAGCCAAACGTGGATGCACATAACATTAAAAGTTGACGTTTAAGTGATATGGGTCAGGTTTAGCTGGCCATTTCATGAAATACGACCATTTCATGAAATGGTCGGCCACATCATGAAATGATCAATTCTATGAACTGACCACGACACATATACACAAATACATACAAGTCAAACTGATAACCGCACTTTTTGAAGCCAGATGAAATATGCAAGCAAACAATATATTACGTAGCTAAATAAATAAAAAATATTCAAAATAAAATTTCGTTCAGTTTTGTCGCTTCAAATTTCACCAGCTGCCAAACTGCTCCCGGCTGGTGTCTGATAACGGAATTGGAAAGAAACAGAGACGTACTTTGGTAAGGGCCCTAAAAATATTGCACTACTCCTTAAATATCTACTATAACTTACAACATTTGCATGCTACTAAGCAAAATATACTGCCATTTATTTATCACAAAAAATATATATATATTTGTATTTCTCATTGGATTTTCTAAAGTGTTACTATCGTAGGAACAGAAAATCATTAGAAGTGAAATTTTACTATGCAAGGTCCGATGGGTAACAACTGCTCGCTCTATATATGCAGCCAAGCAGCGTGCTATGTTACGGTAAGTGGCGCGAGATGACCAGCATAATACCGGCAAGAGGCATTCTATTTTAGCCCTCAATTATCTGCAAGGCACTGATAACCCTTTTGGGATTATACTTAGATGGTCATAGGCAGCGGATTCCACTTTCCATCAGACGGGCCATGAGCCTTCTGTCATCCTACACAATAAATAAATAAAAAAATATCAAGTGGGAAATGTGTAAAATTTGTTAAAGAAAAGGAACACAGGTTGACGTTCGATCGGTCGCCCCAAGTACCGATGGGGTGACGTGGTGAACGCAGACCTTCGTGAGCTCCAAGCTAGCGACTGGCATGAAATCGCACAAGACCGAGACCAGTGGTGACTTCTCGTATCGGAGGCCAAGACACACATTGGGTCGCTGAGCCAGCGGAGTAAGTAGTAAGTAAGTAGTAAAAGAATATTCAGCAATTTCGCCACAGAAAACAACATTACTAAATTAGTCGGACGTCAATTCAGTTAGTGTCGTAAGTACACTGTTATTGATGACTGTTGTTATTTACGCGGCAGAATCATCGTGGGTGAAGTTCCAACTCCGCAGACGCTGCCTCAGCTTTCTTCAACACCCCATTACGTCCCCACTGCAGGGGCATGCGTTTCTACCAATACATCGGTAAAATTAACACACGAGTGCCAAATCCGGATTGGTGGAGGTTGTTGGGCTAGTAACCAACCCCAATGTTAGAAGTTTTCAAGCCGCCTATAAGGCCTCCGACATGGCTTAACAACTACTGTCTAGCGATAGCAGCCGGCACTAACGGCTTAACGTGCCTTGCAAAGCACGAAAACTGTCGATATAAATGCCACTAACAATCAAACCCATCAAGGTTATGACCGTGTCTGTAGTCAGTTAACCTGCGTGATCGACGCGACTACGCAAGCACTGATCAGAACCTACGTCCCCCTCTCACTCAACCTCGCTGGCTATATCCCTGGACTTCTTATTACTGTAATAAGAAGTCCAGGTTGACTTCAGGAGAAACATACCTAGTCTAATCTTATTGAAAAGGCCCTAAAAAAAGGCCCAAACCTACTGAATCCGACTCTGTACAGAAATGTTGGGACACAACTGCTTCCGCCTATGCAAATGCACAGCACAAAATTTAAATTTCGAATACTCGATTACCTACCATCTGTTTCGACTAGAGAATTTAGAAATTCGAATGTGTTTCAATACGATTGGTAGGTATTTTAGGGTAACAACAAATAGTGTACCCATTACTGAGGCACAAATTTCCACATCTCTTTCTACTGAAAGCAACACTATAAACATCAATCATTATATCAGCTAAAATAAATAGTGACTCAAAAGCCTCGTTGTGAAATAAAATAAATACAGTAATTTTTATTCATTTGCCTAACGAAATGTACGTTTGCGATGAAAAATGGTATTCGCTGATCATTTTACAGGCATTTTTGCTGGATGTGAAGCAATTTTTTATCCAAGCTGATTCGTTACGCGGATAAATATAATACAAAATAACATTGATATTTGGTTCGGAATTATTTAAACGGTTGACAAATATAGGGTGTAATAAAATGAAAAAGGATCTGAATTGATTGAATGATTGAAAGTAGCTTTTACTTATTGTGATATCAGCAAAGTCGTAGAAAATAAGTTGTTCATTATGAGTTAAAGGTTTAAGGTCAATTATTATATATATATATATATATATATATATATATATATATATATTGTTTTAAGCTTTTCATATAAATCAACTGTGGAATGAATTGTCGCCTGTAGTATTTCCGGACCGATACGACATTCAAACCTTCAAGAAAAGAGCGTACTCCCATATCAAAGGCCGGCAACGCACTTGTGACTCCTCTGGTGTTGCGGGTGTCTATGGGCGGTGGTAATCGCTTACCATCAGGTGATCCGTCTGCTCGTCTGCCACCTCTGCCATAAAAAAAACAGTCAACAGTTCGACGTATTTCATATGGTAATGAAATACGTCGTACGTGGAATCGTGAAGGTTCTTTAGTCAAGACCCAACGTCATTATCATTGTCAACAGCACATCACCCAGAAGACGTCCACTTTCAATTTGCACAGGTTTGAGCCTCATATGCGTTTTCCTACAAGTTTCCTAAAACCTAAGTGGATCATCAGTCCACCTGATGGGAAGGTGTTCACGTTCAACACTATCGGTTTCACTAAACTACTTGTCTATGCCGTCAGTTTACTTCTATTTTACATGTTCAGAAAACCAACAACTATAAAATATCACAGAAATAGGAAGCCAATTACAAGTCTTCACTAATAACGCTTCAGTCAGAAACTAATAAAAGTAGCAAAATGATCATTAGGAAAACATACAGCGACACGCTGGTACAAACAACAGCAACAAAACAGAATAGTTAAAAAACAAAACGAAAATCGGTTCATCCGTTTGGGAGCTACGATACCACAGACAGATACACCGATACACAGATACACAGACACGTTAAACTTATAACACCCCTCTTTTTGCGTCGGGGGTTAAAAATAAAGGTACTCGCTATGCAACTTTACTCAATGTAGGTTAGAAGTAGATAGTTAGTCCTCAAGGAAAGGCTTACTGAGCCTTATTGTAAAACGTACTGTTTCTACTGCTAGAATCTCTTTAAAGAATAACAGTATAAAGCCAGATAAAACATTAAAATTCTAAGATCAGCAAGTATTTTTCTCGAAATATTATAGCTTTAGCCATGTCGTCGTTGCGTGGAGTTCTTATTACAAAAACCTGAACTGTCTACGAGATTTAAAATATAAATAGCAAAGTTTTCGGGATCGTAAATTCGGGACCACTGGGAACGGGCGGTGGACCAGACGTAATTCCAGTCCAGGCCTCTGAAGCAGAACGTCAAAACTGCAAAATGTCGTATAGAGGTAGAACACTGTACATAATAAATTCAGATAATGCCAGAGAAGAACCTAGTTTTATTTCTGTTCCTAGTAATCATTTGAATAGTCAAATGTTTACTAGGAACAGAAATAAAACGAAGTATCGCTGGATTAAAAAGACTTACATGTTTTACATATGAATAAAGAAATAAATGGAATGTTGACATCTATAACATTAGTCTTAATAAATCATTTGGAACTTTTCAAACCTCCTGAAGGTTTCTTCATAGTCAACTTCCAAAAATAAATCGACTTTTCATACAAAATTGATACTGTAATTGGCAGTGTTGTTCAATTTCATGACTAGATCCACCAGTGTAGTTTTATTCGTCAGATGTGTTATTCTCTTATAGTCATTATCATCAGCCATTCCAACTGCTAAATTAACCTTACGCACTTTTTGCACCTGCATGACATTATGCATAAAGAACAATATGCAACCAAAACATAATTTCATGGGGTAGCCAAAATTCTGGATGCAAACGGTGCGAAGGTAAACGCTCTTATTTGCATGGTATTAAGGAAGGCTTATGCGGACTGTGGGGTTTAGGTAGGTAACTGTTATGCTGCTATTACATAATAACACTGAACTGTTTTAGTCACAAACTAGCTTCCGCCTGCGACTTCGTCTGCATGGACTGCAGAATTGGGTCCAGAGAAAAAGATAATGCTAAAGTGGCACCATCTAGTGACAAAGTGGAAATGTTGAGCTCCGGGAGCCCTTATGTTTTTCGGGATAAAAGTAGGTATCATATTATGTGTTAGCCGAGTGCTTTATTTATCTGGCTACCAAATTTCATCGGCATGAAAGTGGAACAAACAAACCAATAAAGAATCAAAAAATCATCCATACTTTCGCATTTATTATATGACGTAGTGAGATTCTCGCTTGCATATTCTGATAAGTTGTTGAGATGATTATCAGTGTACTGATGATGATCATAACAGGTCATGCATTGCATGCATGATACTTTTTATCCTGGAAAACTTAAGGGTTGCCGTAGGAATGCTTAAAAACTCAAAATTTCCACTTCGACACTAGATGGAGTTATCTTAACATTTTCTTTCAATTCTGAAGTCCACGCGGACGAAGTCGCGGGCGGAAGCTAGTATATTAATATCATAAAACTCTCCGCATGCTGTCAGACTGATACGGGTATCTTCGTATTCCTGAGAAGATTAGGCCCTATTTTATACACAGAGGAGATCTATACCGAAGAAGGGGATGCCGTGTTACTTTGGCCAACCCCAGTTTCAAAAGTTTTCAAGTCCTCTATAACGCCTCTGACATGGCTATCTAGTGATGCGCTAATAGCCAACCCAGTATCAGAAATTTTCAAGTCGCATACCTATTAGGCCTCTGACATGGCTTAACGATAGCAACCAAAGAATTACCACAATATGAAGTCAGTGCTAAACTGGCTAGCAGTATCCTACCACAGTGCAACCCAATACCAGATGGCCCATGATCTCACTACTGCTGTTTACGAATGGTCCACGCGAGAATCGTGTTGGATTTTAGTGGATAAAATTGTGCTTAAAATGATTTATCTTCTCTTAAAAACTGACTGCACAAGTACACAGATAAAATTTAGATATGTCACCACCATAAGATCACGTAAATTCGGGAAATTACGCAATAATTCATGAAATAACAGATTTGTTATGTAATTTCACGAAATTCCTAAAAATCGTGTCGTGTTCTTTCGAGATGTAAACTATAATTTTCATTAAAAAGTTTTAATCCAAATGATCAGGTAAATCGTATAATTAGAATAAGTCTCGGGAGTATTTATGATAAGAAAAAATCTAAATGCAAATGTAAGAGAAAAAATCTAAAAAAAAATTTGGTTTTTTCCATAGAAAGTTGGCTACCAAAGTCATCGATATTTTGTATGAAGAGTCATTTTTTTTTGTTCCGATTGAATAGGTTTCTTAGAGAAAGCTGTTCAGTTCCATGAGCAAAAATCACAGTTAAAATTTGTTCCACGATTTCAATTTCACCCTGTATACTTTTAGATTTTTTTACGTCATCAGAGCATGAACTGCTAGAAAAAAACACAAAAATATGTTATCTATATGTATATCATCGTAAAAATGTTATCGGACTAACGAAGTGGCAAAGATACGATCTACACAAATACCCCAATAACATAACCAATGTTTAATAAAGACTTTTTTAGTTTGAGTTGGGTAAAAAAAGATTAATAATAATAATTATTATAAATGCGAAAGTATGGATGTTTGTTTGTTTATTTGTTTGTTTGTTCCGCTTTCACGTCAAAACTACTAAACGGAATTGGGTGAAATTTGGTAGGTAGATAGAATAAATACTGGACTAATACGTAGGCTACTTTTTCTTCCGGGAAAATGCATGGTTCCCGTGGGATATCTTAGAGACAGACATAAAGCGACATCCACGCGGGCGGAGCCGCGGGCGAAAGCTAGTAAATAATAACTCTATAGTCTCTGACATTTCATACATCGTAAACAAAGAAGATTTTTTAAAATTTAAAATAAATCTTTATTTCATAAAGATATCTTTGCTTTTTAGTCTGAGATCGCAAATATTGACATTGAATTGAAAGAAACTAAATAAATATGTGCAAATATATAAATAGTTATTAAAAAATGCAACATTTTATATTATTTTTCTATTTTTTTGAAGTTTTGAGTGCAATTGGTATGTTTATTTATTTATTACACAATTAAACAATATGTCTGTGAGGCCTTTATTTAACAGTGGGAAACTATTGGTTAGAAATAAATTATTATAACAATTATCCCGCCCTATTGAAAGCAACGGTACCACGTTTTCCCTTATTGTGCGTTATTAACTATAATAAGAATAGACTGATTGCCTGGTGGTTCACTCAGCATCGCACGCGGTCACAATGTAGGGCATTGTTCGTACCTACGACTGTAATTCCGAAATGTTTTCCAATAAGAAGTCAATTGTTGGCTCAAGAAACCATGTAAATTGAAGTTTTATTCGATTTACAGATTTCGAGATAGATTACGAATCATCCATTGACGATTACACCGTCCAAGGGTCTGAGAATCCAACAGCAAATTCTGTGATAGTCATAAACAGGACAGAAGTGAGAAGGAATGCTATTTTCAACGTGGACTGCGACAGTTTTGCTGCGTACGCGTCGAATTGTACTGCGGCTGCGGCGACGATATACACGTCGAGTTCAAAATCTCCACCACCTCCATCCTTCATGAAGGAATGGTGCAGGTAAGTAATGAAAATTTCGTAAATGTTTAAAGTTGTGTCGAAAATAAGGAGCACTCTTGAAACTAATATTCTTAATGCATTTGACATGCAATGTTGACCTGGGTGTAACAAATTAGGCCGAACAGATGATCTTTTTATGTGAAACCAACAGCAAAGCAAAAAGGCAAAACTAAGATAAGCTAGCTATTCTGTCCTTGGCAAAGATCGCAAAATATATTGGTTACCAAACGGGAAAGCTTGTGGAATCTTTATGAATGATAGCTTATGACTTCCATGTCACAGGCTACATGAATGCCAAATGTAGTTAAGACCGCAAAGTATATGGAGTTTTCGTATACTTTGCGGCCTTCATTCTTATGAGAGCAGACTATTGTAACGTGCTTTAATGAATTAAGTTAATTTTCAGAGCCTTAAATCACTTACTGAGCTGTGCGCAAAGGTGGAACGAAGAGTGCGAGCATGTTACTGACAGTAGGTTTAACCCAGAGAGTATCAAAGGTCATGCGCATGTCGTATCGAATATTTGTGAGAATAAAGTGTTTCTGACACGTAAGTGAATTTAATGAAATAATTATTTTTACAAATCAATAACTTCGAAAAACAAACGGCAATGTTTTTGGAACTTTCATACATATCGGTCGGTCTGATTGGTCAAATTTGTATGAAAACTTTGTTTTTGATATCACTATTATGTACACTATTGCCACTGAATTGATCAAAAGGATACTCTGGATTTTCATTGGACAATGCTTTCAAGTAACATGAATAGAGCTGAATGTGGTACCAGATTTTTACCTTAATACGACAACGGACTGATGTGACGTTCTCAGAGATAATGCTTACATATACGCTGAAATAAATAAATATTGTATTATTTTTCTACTATTGAAATATCAAAATAACACCCCGCCTGACACTTCATATTGTGCAAATATTGCGTTATTGTTTGCTGAATAGATTTGACACTTCTTCATGGGTGTACACGTGTTAATGTGTGTGTAAGTATCTAGGGCTGCTTAGGCTAAGGCTTCTTGGTCATACCACCTTGTCGTAGGTTACACTTGTTTTTGTTATGTTGACGTTTTTAGTAATTGATATCTCCGAAAACAGTAGAACTCTTAACGACTGATTTAAACTTCAACGACAGACTTTTACAATAGACATTTTAAATGAACTGAATACTGTATACACGAGGCAAGGCTGTATAGCCTTAGAAACCATTATCTCTTTTCTTATGAAAATAAAATTGTCTTTGGTTTGCCAATAGGGTATTTTACTCTATACAAGATAAAATCTAAAACTGCTTATTTACTGTGGTATTTGTAATAAGTAATCGAATTAATATGATTTCTATATAATAAAATGAGAAAAAACATTTTATTTTTGATTTAAAAAAATCTAGTTTTTTAATCTGTTATGCAAATATCTGAAACGACAGCCGCCTTGCTGGTTGTCATGTGACGTCACAATAGTGGTAAACGATGACATTTTGTTCACAATATGTGTCAAAATTTTAGTACAGAGCTGTTTTGTTTACTCCTAAAATGACGTCACGACGTAAACATCATGGCGGCTAGCGTTTTCGCGCGCTAATTGGGAATGGTAATTTAAAATGTGTTTTTGGGGTACTTATAGGTCTCACAAAAAAAAATAAAAAATATTTTTGACTTTTTCCCACCTAATGATCAATTTGAGATACTTTTCAAAAAATAGTGAAAAACCCTATTTCTTGACAACTTACTGGTTACTCAGAAGTTACACAGGTGGGGTGAGGTAGCCCTCAGAGAGCGGCAGGGAGTGTCCATACTCGTACTGTGTAATGTCCTTATACTGTGATCAAAATTTATTCCAGAATACAGTGCAATACTAATGTCATGTATTCAAAGCATATCAGCCCCATGGGAAGCTTGTTACATGGACTTCAAGTCAACAATCGACAAACATAAGAACACAACAGATGAGTGGACACATTTCCAAATACATTTTCAGTTATGTTGGTAAGTATTCGTCATTAATACTTGTTTTGGGTTCACTGTTGCATACCCAACTAGCAAAATGTATCCTCATATTTATCTCATGGCTCCCTTTTTTTACTTTTATTTCACTCCTATATCCTCTTAAAAGCCTGGGTTTGGGCACTCCTTATAAGCGCGTTTAGTTTTAAATCCAGTCTCTCTGAGTCAGTTACTTACGTATGACCAATTGACCAATAAAAGCCTATTTACGCTTTTAAGTTACTTTCGGATAATTACTATCAGTATGAACGGCATTCAGTAAGACTGATATAGACTGGATTTAAAACTAAACGCGCTTATAAGGAGTGCCCAAACTCACGCTTTTAAGAGGATATAAGGCCCCAAACTAGGATTCCCTGTGCTATGGGAACCAGAGACTGATATACATACACAAATACATATAAATACATACATATATAGATATAATACACCCAGACTCAGAGCAAACAATTCTGCTTATCACAGAAAAGTTTGCCCTGTGTGGGGATCGAACCCACGACTCTCGGATCAGAGGTCAGGATCGCTAACCACTTAGCCACCGAGTCAGTCAAGAGTTTACTTGAATAAATCCTTGTTTTCACTCGAAAGGAAGATCACACCATTTTTCAAAGGATTCCCAGAAACTCGTCTTTTAAAGACCTAATTCTCTTATCTAAGACTTTTCAATGACAATCTCTTTCGTCAATAATTTCATCATAATATCAGATGCATAACATAATTCTTTGAAAGCAGAGGAGTTTTATTAGTCTAATCTAATGATCAAGATTAAAAAGCAAAAGCAGGAAATTAGATTATTTATACGCACAGTTTAAAAATCGTATATTTTGTCTACCTAGTACAAAACTCTTACCACTCGGAATTTATACACTTGACATTTCGGGATCACCAGGAATTTGAGTAGTAAACACGACACTGGGCGAAACGTTTTCTGAATCTGTTAACGTAACTTTGTCTTTCAGCGCACGAGCGAAATTTCGTCGCTGTACATTAGATGTTCTCTTCAGGACCACAAAATATCTGATTTCTTGCTCCCACAACCAAGCTCTGGTGCTTCAGAAGTTCTCTGTTGTTGTGTCCGAGGGAGATGTTTATCAGGTAAGTTTCCTTGGCTTTAATTGATAGGTTTACTGTTTTATTTATAATATGACTATTGATTTCGCATAACACATTAATGGAGACGTGGGAGCCTGTACGTATGAATATCCTGTCGTATGCCAATATTAGTATTTTCAAGAAAATATTATTGTTTCCACTCAGAAAATACATTTTTAACACCTTCGCTGTTCATGTATTACATCAGTGCACTGAAGACCAAGTTTTGTACATCCTTGCATGACATAAATAAATCACGTTTTCATAAATGACCCCTTATTACATCCCGATATGGTATGGCTGTTGGGTGATTTTGGGAATTGCAAATTAGTACATTCAGGCAATTAAATTGTTAAATTCACCTTACGAGTTGTCAATTAATCACGTGAGGCTCAAAAGGGGGGGAGGGGGTTCAGAAAAATCACGAAATATCACAAGGGGGATGGGGGGTGTACTGAGATATCACGTGTATTTATTTTTTCGTTGAACGCGCGATTTCTAGAGTAATTTCCAAACGTCGGACTGTTGTTTTTATGTTGTTTTTAACTCTTCCCAAGGTCAGAAACAACCTGCAACCTTAATGTCTGGAAATTTTTATCATGGTGCTTAATTTTCCAGAATTAAATTACATTATACCTGTATTTAAAGATAATATTTTGTACCAAAAAAATACACGTGATTTTGGGTAAGGGGTGGGGGGTAGTCTAAAACCTCACAAAGTATCACCAGGAGGGAGGGGGGGTCTAAAAAATTGCTAAAAATCATCACGTGATTAATGGACGGCCCCTTACGCGCTACATAATGTATCGGGTACCGAATAATGGATTTAGTACCGATACTTAAATATACATACGAGTAAGTCTAAGGATCTTAGAGCATTAAGAACTGGGAACGGTACGAATATATACGGGTGAAGCCCGCTGCCAAATTGTAATATGTATGCGCTTACAGGTAAAGTTTTAGTGTGACAGATTTTTCTAAGTGTTTACTTTCATAGTCATATTTGGACTGTTTGCTTATGTGGGTTCACCGTAGTGCGTGTTTACTTCGTCTCCCGTTAAAAATGACAAAAAATACTCGAACAAACGTCAACGCAAGGCCTCTTCATTTCCATACCCATATATTTCAACCTTCTTATCAAAATAAATGTCTAATGGAACTTCTAGATAAGCCAGTTGTTCAAATTTCTTAGATTGTCTTCCTTGCAGAACTGTGATGACAATATTATCTACGTCAACTGTCCTGGTGGTGACCCAAGACCTTCGGAGAACGAGCTGTCACTGGTCCTCCGTCAGAGCCAACCTGATGTAAATACGGCGGACGAAACCAAACCTTTCCATGCATTTTATTTGTCAGCTTTTTTATTATATTTTATTTGTTGAAGTCTAAAGTTTTTGTCTGTATTGAATTTATTTTGTATGTCCTGCGAGTTTTCGTTAGTATTCTATAACACTAAACTGCGATCGCCAACCCGCCTGCCAGGCCTGGTAATTAAGGTCAATCATTTCACCACCAAAGTCGGTTGTCATTTCATGTTGTGTACGCTAGCTGGCCTTTCTTTATTTTGGCGGTATGGGTTACTTAAGCTACTCAATAAACATTTTGGAGTATAATTTTTAATCAATACTTTAAAGTCACGTAAAATTGTTACACTCGCCAATACAAAATTGGCCAAATGGCAGATTAATATGTTTATCAATTTACATGTTCATCAAAATTACAGAACATCCTATATTTTAAAATAAGCTTCATTGGATACGTTTCAAAGGAGCGGATAGGTTGACTCAAGGCGGCATTGAGAGGTTCCCATCAAAAACCTATCGAGTGAACTTATGAATAGCACATTCAATAGGACTTATTCAGGAAACTTCAATAGACACGGATTTCTGGGTGGTGCTGGTACAAAGGAGAGATCTAAGGCCCGCGCAAAGTAACCCTGTCTGTTTGTGTAGATTGTGGAACTGAAATCTTAGTTTCTATTCAGTATTAGGCTCTCAACAAATTTGACTGTGAGATACTTGCCTGATGGTCCGTGGTTGTTTATTGAAAGTCTTGTATAGAAACAAATTTATTTCAAAATATTCGACTCAGACTTATTTAAAAAAAAAATGCACGGAAACGGTGCAAGCGTGATGGGCACCTGCAACGTCTAAGGGTTTGGTCTCTTTGGTTTGATGTTGACACAATTGTAATTTAAATATATTTTTCTTTAAAACAACGAAAATTATATTGTTACCATTAAATCAATTATTTGTTTGCTATAATTAAACGAATTCACTCAATCATAAAAAAAAATAAGGTAAATTTTTATACCGAAATAAAAGATTTTTTAAAACTGTAGTAGTTACTTAAAATATTGTTTCTGCTGATACAAAAGTTACTGAACATAAAAATATAAAATTGATTAAAAAATATATGGAAGCACGATGTAATTAAATTAAGTAAGTTCTAACTCATTTGTTCATGAAAAATTATAGGTATATATTTAAAAACAAAACTTAAACATCACATTGCAAACAATAAATTGGAACAAGACCATAGAATCACGAATACAATTTCTACATTTTGAGACAGTACCTCGCCAGAATTGTATTCAAGACGTTCCATAGTGAGAGAGAAAGGACCGTCTATATATTGACAGTCGGACACATGGAAATTGTTACAGGACTGAAATAAAAGAAATAAATATAAATACATAAATTGAAAACAAAATAAAAAAATTGTAACTAGAAAACTACTGAACCGATTTTCAGCAAACATAGATGAGCCACCTTGATGAATACAGTTATTGAAATCGCTTTATTTAGTTCTTCTTCTCCAATTTAAGAGGTGGGCTCTTGTCAGTGTAGCTCACACCATTTGCTACTATTCAGGGCCTTATCTTTATCTATGTAGTTCTTTGACAGTTAAATATGCTCAATTTCATAGTTATAGTGTTACAGATATAAATGTGTCGTTTAATTTCAACTGCGCCAAGTCCACTTTCAAATATGCCTTATATCGTGCCTTGTGGTCGAAGTTATGCCAAACCGTTAGGGATAATGTACTTCATGTCAGTGATATTTTTAACCGATTTCAAAAAAAGGAGGATTTTTATGTATGTTCACCGATTACTCAAAGACGCCTGAACCGATTTGGAAAATTCTTTTTTTGTTTAAAAGGGTATACTTCACAGGTGGTCCCATATAAATTTTATCGAAATCGATTTAGCGGTTTTTGAGAAAATCAACAAAAACATAGCAAAATTGGAGTTGTTGCGATTGAAGTCGGTTGTTTTTAACGTATTCAACGTGGTCAATTATTTAATAGCGCAGCCGCAGTTTGAAATGTAATGACACAAATAGGCTTCACACTTATAATTATTATAAAACACTTGTCTTTTGTATAAGGGAATGGGAAGAAAACAAAAAATACTTACTCTATAGGAAAGTCCGTTTGAAAAAACCATCGTAAATTGTTTTAAGACATCCAAATTCTCTGGAGAGCAGTAAGAGTTGTTTGTTACAAACAACGCCTTCTCTGACTTTAGCAAAACTGTTACACAGCCTCGAAATCTGGATCGTGCACTGAAAAGTAATCGTGCGATAAAATCTTTCTTTTATGTTGCTTTTGAAATAACTATCTTTTTCAGAGACATGCACACGTTCACTGTTAGAAATAGACTTCAATGCAACTCCAAATTTACAACTGAACATAAAAAAAAATATATTCTTAGGCACATGCATTGAAATATCAATATGCTTCAAATTTAGTAAATGCTTTGCACATTCTTTTAAATCATCTTGTATATCTTCCTAGTACAGTTCCAAAAGGGACTTGTGTACAGTTACCATTTGAGAAAGTAATTTACGAAGCGAGAAGAAACATCAAGCTTTTAAAAACTTCCAGCCTAAACAGAACATCAGACCTGCAACAAGAGTTGCAGGTGAACGTGTATGAGGGCTTCGGTCTAGTACCCTGCACATTCCATATGAAGATGCACCTATTGCGTGATTAACTTTCTTGTCCCCACTAGTGGGAACGATACGGGTTGTTAACGAGATAGCCAGACGATGTCGGCTTATTTGACCGTTGGTTTTTTTGGGTTTTGAACTCTAAAAATGTCATAAAATGTATACCAGCAAAAACTAGTGGAGTCATTGGGATGTAACTCATTGTAATTTATCATGTCGTATAGAGTTATCAGGTGGTTTTCAAATTCTCTGTAACAATAGTTCCATTCGGTCTTCAGGCGATCGTGGCACGCTCCAAGTTCGCTGTACCCTGAAAAAGAAAACAATCTGAATAATTCAAAAAATAATGTTTAATAGATCAAGACTGTATAAAAAATACAAGGTACCTATAAAAATTCCACTCCTGGTGGGTTTCACTAATGAAACAAAAAAATGTTTCCTAACCCATTGTCGCTGGCAGCCTTGGTCATCAATCATTTTTTGAATATTATGTTTTTATATTTTCTTTTTAATATTTTTGATAGTTAATGTTTTTTGAAGTAGTCTGTTGCCTGTCAGGGCTCAATAAAGGTGTAAAAGTCTCCCAAGTCTTTTCCCTGGTGTTTCACCTTACCCTCATTAGGCAGGCGACCCTAGGACTCCACACCCATAAATAATAGATAACAATGAGACGAAAATACAAAATTCAAAAAAATTCAAAATCATTTATTTCTTTACGTAGGTACATTAAGCACTCTTATAAACGTCATATCATTTTGCTGGAGGAATATTCCAAATGTCATTATCACACCTCCATACATACCATCATAAGCCCAAAAGGCCTCCCCCAAGGATTTCCACGCCGACCGGTCTCGTGCTGCCCGCATCCAGCGGCTTCCCGCGACCTTCACTAGATTATCGGTCCACTGACTGGGAGGCGGCCTACCTATGCTACGTGTTCCAGTGCGCGGTCGTTGGTCATTTACATCGTATCTCGTCTGTATGTGTATACCCGAAAAATATTACCATCTGTCTCAACAATAAATCCTTAACCAATACTAGTATATGGGCAAATATAGACAGAATGTTTCTAAACTGTTTTCGGCAGAAATTCTAAGTCTACAATTCATTTTAAAATAAAATAAATACCAACTTTGAACTTTTAAGATGTTGTTGCAAAACTGACTCATAATGAACGCTTTGCCGCGCGTATAATCCGAAGTTTCGATTGGACTATCGCAGGTCGATAGCCATTTTATAGCACAGTTGATTTTCTCATTTATACCGCTAAAACAAATAAAAAATCGAAGTTGAAACAAACTCAATTGGTATTGGTCATCTAAGATTGCATTATCAATCATTAGGTGCGATCCGGTAAAAAAATACTGTTAAATTGCAATGAACAAAGATCACACGGAGAATAAGCAGAGAGAAATTGTCATTTAGGTTCAGTTTCGTGTAACTAAAAGTAAACTTTTGGTACTACCCGTGTAAATTTCAACTTGATACGTCTACGAGTTCCTGAGAAAAAGGGTAGTGACAGACTGACAGACAGACAGACGGACGGATAGATGGACGGACAACGAAGTGATCCTATAAGGGTTCCTTTTTTCCTTTTGAGGTACGGAACCCTAAAAAATGATTCTTACCAGCACCAATTCTTGATCTTCCATGGAGTGGGCAACTGGTATCGACTCATATCATACTGGCAATAGTTTGAAACATTTCCTATGCAATCGCGCTTAAAATCCTTCTTGTTCTTGCAATTTGGTTCAGTTATCACAAACGGAGCTTTAGTTTCGTCATTCAGTCTACGTCCACTTGTTATTGATGGATCTAGGGAGTCCACAATACCTAGTGTTACTAGCAAATCTATAAGTGGACGCTCAGCTCTTTCAATAGCTCGACGAACATCTGCCAAATTTCTGATACCGTACAACACTGATGGCAATGGACGTTTTTTACTCAAAGCTTCTAAATCCTCCATTGTAAGCGAATGCAACGGGTTAATTTCAGAAGGAAGATGATAACCTAGCTTTTTTAAATCACTAAAAACAAGTTTCCTTTGTTTGGAAAGAAGAAGATCTTTCATCCAATCAAATTCTAGATTTTTTGAGTATTTCATATTTGCGTGATGATCGTGTCCGATTGTTTTTAGAGGCCAAGGTGTGCCCAGTTTTTTGAAGTCGTCTATAGTGAGAGTATTGTTCAGTGCTTCTATGACTTGTGGAAGTTTGAGGCCTAGAACTTTGAGGTCACCTATCGTGAGCGGACGGTTCTCATTTTCATTATCATCAGGAAATGGGACTCCAAGTCTTTTAAGTACTTTAACAGTCAAAGCTTCATATTCAGATTTTTGGTAATCTGAAATGTCATTGCCTGGGCCTTCATTGTATTGGATTTCTTGTGTTGTTGCTTCGAATTCAAATGAGAATGGTCGGACGTCTCTTTCCGGCCAAATGTTAGGATTTTCTGTATTTTCATTAAAATTTCCTGTTTCATAATTTCCAGAATCATCTTCACCTAAAATAATAAACTCGAGATATTTATTTGAATGTTAAGATTACCAAACATTGTAATATTTCGGGAAGGTAAAACACAGGGGTTAATTCCAGATTGGTCGAGATTGGGTCAGAAGGTAAAGGTTAGGAGCGGAAAGAGCCTAGCCCAAGGACATATACCAATATTTTTAATTAGTAAGCTGATACCTAGTTTTTTATAGAACTAAATTAAAATGGCTTAAATATCGATAAGTGTAAAAAGTAAGAAAAGTAAGTATGTGCTATTTACATTATAAATGTTTACTAGAATTTGTTATAAAAATATTTAAAAAACATACCATATGCAATTACAATAAGAAATAAGCATAAAATAGTAACAACAATAGGTTTATGTTTAGGCATTTCCAAAAAAACATATGTAAATTTATAAATTCTTCTCTAAAACTGAGAGATCAAAGTTTGAAAGCTTATTTTATTATTATTACTAAGTAAATCTATGGTATCAGCACTTGAGTTCAAATAAAAAAAAATATTATGGCACAATACGAATTAAAATCTTTTTAGTCTGAGGACATGATGTTTTTATTTATGGTTATTTTTTTTTCTACGTTTCAATACGGGAAGAAAAGATGCAACTTTTCTACGATAGTTTTGCTATGGATTTTTTGTTACCTATTACTATAAATGTATTTAAATGCTATTTCAATACACGATAATAATATGGCGATATCTCTTATGATAACAATAATGTTTCTGAAAAATAAGTAAATGCAGTATCTCGTTCAGATGGCGAATTCATGAAGGGTTGACGGTTTCGACAAAACGACTAGCCATTACAGAGAAATGGCGCGGACCTTGTTTTCACTCGCAGTAATAGGGTTCTCAAACTCTTTGCTTTTCACAATTGGTAAGACCTTGGCATCATGTCACCTGATGGTTAATGATGATGATGCCGCAAGATGGAAGCGGGCTCCAATATTCCCAAACGCAATGGGGAACTGGCTATCTTCATACCGAAACACATCAGTGCTTCTAATGTTGCTGGAATCATTTTGATTGATGTAAGTTTAGACTTAGAAAAAATGGTGGTAGCTAGCCAAGTAGTCCCAGAAAAATCCTCTTTTACCAACCAAAGTGAGTCCTATCTTTTCTCCATGCCGGAATACATCAAGTTTTATGAAAAAGCGTCGGTAACTCTACGGCATGACTTGGATCTCCTAACCAGACATCTCGGGTAATTCCTGGACAAGTTAAATACCACCCACTAGCAGTCCTAATCCATCAAGGCTATGATCTTGTCTGTAGTCACTTAACATGCATGATTAACACAACCACGCAAGTCGCACTAAGAGCTGCTATTTTCAACCGACTTCAAAAAAAGGAGGAGGTTCTCAATTCGTCGGAATCTTTTTTTTTTTTTTTTTTTTTTTATGTATGTTCACCGATTACTCGAAGACGCCTGAACCGATTTCGAAAATTCTTTTTTTGTTTGAAAGGGTATACTTTACAGGTGGTCCCATATTAATTAAATCGAAATCGATTCAGCGGTTTTTGAGAAAATAAAAATAAACAGCAAAATTGGAGTTGCTGCGATTGAAGTCGGTTGTTTTTAACGTATTCAGCGTGGTCAATTATAAAGAATCTCTCTTCTCTTATCGTGTGGCACAATTTAACCATGCTATCAACGAGGTATAGACGGCGGTTGCCTGATGTCGCACTTAATAGTAAGCAACATCCGCGGTCACTTAAAGAACCGAGAATAGTTTTATAATATTATAGTAGGTTTTCTGTATTTTTACTTTTTATGTGTATGTCGTGGCCAGATCATAGAATTGATCATTTCATGATGTGGCCGACCATTTCATGAAATGATCGTATTTCATGAAATGGCCAGCTGAAACTGACCATATCGTTTAAACGTCAACGTTTAATGATATGTCCATCCACGTTTGGCCATATCATTAATGTAGGGTTTCCATGATATCAAAGGTTTAATAAAAATTAAAAATACGTTGAAAAGTTACTGGCATTCTTTAAATCTGAGTAATCTTGGTTAATAGATAAATTATACATTTTGAATACTTAGATTTAAGACTGATATCTACTAACCTATGAAATACTTTCCAAATTTCAAGGTTTTGCTCAGAAGGAAGAAAGCAAGAAACTGCAACGTTGGGCTCGTGTTTTGATTGACTTTCGAAAAATTATTGTAGTTTAGTGTCGTAACGACATTTAACTTCTATTTTATCTTCAATTTGCGCATTATAAATAGCCTTTTTTTTCATTATTAATTGTACGCCGACATGATGCATCACAAAAACAAAAGGACATCAGCGCCCCTAACGGTGGATACTGTAACTATTTTACGATATGATCACTAATGCTTGACCATTTCATGAAATGGCCGTGCGTTTAGCTGTATATCGTCAAACGTTGATGTATTCATTGATCTGACCAGACCATATCATGATGTGATCAGCGGATATTTTCCATTTCATGAAATACGACCATTTCATGAAATGGTCGGCCACATCATGAAGTGATCAATTCTATGATCTGGCCACGACATGTACATTTGTGTCAGTGCCTACTACTATGTATAATTTTTAATATTGTATTTTTAACTATGGCTTTTTTGGCTGAAATAAAGAAATTATTATTATTAAAGAGGGCATTAAACGATTTCCGAGTGGTAGGAACTTCCTAGGTAGATTAAAAAAGACCTGCGAAAAGTGTACAATGCGACCTACTTCGATTAATATTATAACATTTTATTAATAAAAATATTATACTCGAACCTACCCTGAGTCTCAAACTTTGAGAAGCATAGCCACAACATCTGGCTTGGTTCGTTAATGAATTAACTTTCGACAGTGCCGCAAAATGGCCAAAACTTCGGTCTTTGGGGGGTAGATGTATACGTAAAAATTTTACAGGCCCCTACGCTATACGACGAGCAGTTTGTGAAGTAGAGGAGTGACCAAACAGAGAAGTATCGATTTCGGTCAGCTTTTTGGGGCGAATTTCTATTTTTATATAAACCTTTTTTGGAGGGTGTTTCTTTTGGATCTGACGTTTCTTTTCTCTCCGCAAAAACTTCCCGAAATGTTGGTATACGAGTTCCAAATGGCAGGAATTTCGTATAAGGTAAACTATAAAAAATACCTTCGAAAAGTGTACAAAGCTATACCGACTGCGAATAAACATACCTACATATTTATTTTATTTTAAAATCACGTTTTTATTTATTTATTTAAATCAGGTAATGCCATCGATAGTCAGTTCCCTATTTCGTTGGGGAAAATTGGTGTGCCCGCTTCCATCTTTCGCATCATTACCACTTATCATCAGGTGTAATGCCAAAAGGGTTTATCAATTCTGGAAAAAAAAACCCACCCGAAAAACTTTACCGTTCACTAGTCAAGAAATACTATTTTTTGCGACTTCCCATAATGAAAGTCGAATAACTCATAAACCAGTGATCCGTTTTTCACCAAACGTAGCTTAGAACAACCGCATTAAATTCTGCTTTCAGTTAAAAAAAACCTGGTAGAGCGATTTTAATGTATTTTTTTTTTGATTCGAATGGTTTTATACGACGCCGATGCTATAAAGAGACACACAGATAAAATATACACAAAGGCTTCACACCTTATACAACAATATTTTGCGTCTAAAGTTAAAAAAAAATATAACTGTAATGTAAAAGTTGATATGAAAATGACAGAAACGGAAATTTGTTTTCGGCGAAAAAACCTTCAGCTCTAGCCCTATTTAATGGTTCCAAAAAATGGGACTTGTTTTCTGTTAAAGGGCCAGGACATCGAGTTTGTATTGCAGTTGACAATTTCGTGGGTTGTGTTCGAGTTTCAACTGCTCATTGTTAATAAACTGCCTGATTATTATTACGGTTCTGTAGGAAATTTGCCACTTTTCCCATAATGAAACAAGCCCATAATGAAACAAGTACATAAAATTATATGACCACGCTGAATACGTTAAAAACAACCGACTTCAATCGCAACAACCCCAATTTTGCTATGTTTTTGATGATTTTCTCAAAAACCACTGAATCAATTTCGATAAAATTTATACGGGACCACCTGTGAAGTATACCCTCTCAAACAAAAAAAAAAATTCCAAATCGGTTCAGGCGTCTTCGAGTAATCGGTGAACATACATAAAAAAAAAAAAAAAGATTCCGACGAATTGAGAACCTCCTCCTTTTTTTGAAGTCGGTTAAAAAATATGGTGCGAAAATCGTACTATCGTTTAACAGTCGACTTTAGTTATTAAACGATCGTGGCCAAGTGCGACTTGTGTGATGGCGTCGATCATGTACGTTAACTGACTGCAGACACGGTCTCGACTCTTTCCGTGTTTCGTAAGCCACGTTACAGCTAATGTAAGATTTCTTGGGAAAAGTTGTTAAAATCTCAAAACAAATAATTCATAAATTGAACCCATGATCTTAGGTTAATAATTGGGCGCACTAACCACTGAGCCAATCAGGTCAGTATCTCTCTTAAAACCCTCTACCATAGCAATTCTTTTCAATATTCATTGAACTCATAAATAATATTAGGCAAACTACATTTTTTATCGAAATAAATATAAACAACCCACTCAAATGAGGAAAAGGTCAAGAGATATTATTTATTGTATTTTATAAGCAAATTTTGGTATCGAAACCCGAAGGTAAAGGAAAGGCCGTTATCCCAAATAACGAGAGATCCAATATACATACATACAGGCATCTAATTCCACAATAGATATTGCCATACCTTTGTTTCCAGGGAAGTTATACAGGAGATATATTATTTGATGAAACGCGGTTAAGAGCGCAAACACTAAATAAGTTTTCTAAAATAATTGACCAAACTTAATACGTTAAAAACAACCGACTTCAATCGCAACAACTCCAATTTTTCTATGTTTTTGTTGATTTTCTCAAAAACCGCTGAATCGATTTCGATAAAATTTATATGGGACCACCTGTGAAGTATACCCTTTCAAACAAAAAAAGAATTTTCGAAATCAGTTCAGGCGTCTTCGAGTAATCGGTGAATATACATAACAAAAAAAAAAAGATTCCGACGAATTGAGAACCTCCTCCTTTTTTTGAAGTCGGTTGAAAAAACTGAAAAATCGAACAAAAAATAATACTCATAAAACTTAATAACTTACCACAAAGACCATCATCACTTACCACCAGGTGAGAAGATGCCAAGGGCCTTACCAACTGTGGCTCAACCAATAGTGCTTCAAAACAAAACTTTTGAATTTGAGTTTATTCTTTACTTTATATTAAAAAAAAATTCAATCTACTGTTTGTATAATTAGTATGGAAGTAAAAAAAACATTATGATTTCGCGACCCGTAAATAATTTATACTCGTAATGATGTGATGCAAACTTTCTATGAATTTTATTCTTAAGATTTTATCCCTTCCAGTCTTTTCTTCGAATAAAATAGTCGCTCTATATAAAATAATATATAAAATATAAAATGTAAGTACGTAATAAATATCAAGAAATATTTCTCAATAATCAGTTTCTGAGAATACTGGAGAGGAAAAACTCTTACTTGGTCAATTTGACATATTAAGTATCATGGGGTCTAGGAAAGTTGGTCGTTGAGGCAGAATAGTTCGTAACATTAAAATCGAAACTAAGCATAAAACCTGAGACACTTTGGCCTGAATTTTAACAGGTGTCGCTATGAAAATACACTTAAAAAATACACTCTAAAACAGCATTTATCTACTTTGGCAAAATTTGACAGAGAGATTCGCTCGTACATGCCATCTCGGTGGACCGAGGACCTGGTAAAGGTTTCAGGAGGCCATCCAGATTATGACCGAATCTATAGTTAGTTAACCTGCATGATCGACGCGCGACTACGCAAGCCACACTAAGCCACGACCGTTTGTGTTTTTTTTCTATCCCAATAAATACAAACTTATTTTAATTTGAAGTCGGCCGTTTTTTTTTGGAGTTCAAAATCTAAAAGTACGTTTTAATGCACTAAATTGTACATAATACAGGTACTCCATAGAAAAGATTATAATATATGGTGTCTAAAAATACGGCTCAAACTGGGGCGTCTACAAAGGATATTAAACAACTTTCCTCAAAGAACAAATTCGCAAAAAAGAACATTTTCAATCTTCACACAAAGTTGGCCCATCACTGTATCGATTAGTATGCAAATTTTAGAACTCTTTTGCGAAATGACTAGGTATGTATTCGCCAGAAAAAGCTGTTCGATTCGTGTATCGGAAACTTAGTTTAAACGGTGAAAGATATTTTTAAAACACCTAACGATTACACAAATAAATGTTACAGTTACGTATAAAAATTGCTTTTCAGGGAAAGTCTCAAACGCTTCTAATTCAATAAAATCCAACAAAAATATTTGAAATCCTAGCTTATACTCGTAAAAACAAAAATTTCACATCTCTGTTGGCTGTAACCTAAAATCTGTGGACTTTTTCATTTAGTCAGCTAAATCTGAAAAGTTCGGTATCGCACCAAAAGGTGAAAATGCTTTCAAAAGTATTATCATTTGCTATTTTATGCTTTTGATAATTTCAGTAAAGATTTAAAGTCTGCATTGTGCTCAGGTCTAGAGTAGTAACATTAACATCCTATAGTATGCCCAAGGGTATCTTAAGCTCAGGAAGGTTAGGTCATACTCCACACAAGGGGCCAAGTCCGGATTGATAAGTGTTGTGAGGTGAGTGGCCAGCCCCAGTGTTAGAAGTTTTCAAGTCCATAAGAACTCTGTCATGGCTTAACGACTGCCATTTAGTGATTGTAGCTGGCTCCAATAGCTTACGTGCGTTGTCAAGCTCAGAAACGTCAAGATAAATACCACTTACAACCAAACTCATCCAGGATATGACCGCGCTAATGACTAAGAATCGTTTGAATTAACTATGACGTTATGTTAACAACCGATATCGTCCCCACTGCAGGGGCACGGTCTTCCCATAGATCGGGAAGGTTAGGCCATATTCCATACACGGAGGCCAAGTTCGATAAACTATAAAACCACAGTATAAGGACATTATATAGTATGGACACTCCCTGCCGCTCTCTGAAGGCTACCTCACATCCCCTGTGTGACCGATCTGTGACCATTTGTCAAAAAGTTGGCACAATTTCAAAATGGTTCCAAAGCGCAGTATTATAACCAAAGACAATTTTATTTTTTAAAGAAAGATCTAAGCCTTCTAAGGCTATACAGCCTTGTCTGGTGTATACAGCCTTTACTTTATTTGTAAAAGTCTAGCTAATAATAAAGAACAATGAGTGCTAATTACATCTCGATTCAACCCTAGTACATCACGCACACATTTACATGTGTACAAACATGAATGTCTTTGTAGTAAACAATGGCGCGAAATTTGTATGAAGTGTCCGGGGTGTGCTATGAAACAATCCATATCAATCCCACTATCTGCCGACAGATAGTCTGTGATGCACTCACAGCAAGAAAATATACGAACCATTACAAGCAGTAGTAACATTCGGTATATTAAGACGTATGCTTTAACAGACTGTACGTTAACTCTTTTCTCAAGATTTCCAAGGTAAACGCAATAAAATCTGGGATAGTGAGGGTAGCACGACTCTTTTACGACCGTCTTAAATCGTGTTTTGACCCAACTGTGTTTTATGACTAAACTGTTTTCGAGGACTAGGCGCAAATCTTCGGGTTCTGATGCAGCGGGTACTGTAAACAGTTTTAGGTTAATAAATGTACTATGAATATTACCTGACTCGGTGGCTAAGTGGTTAGTGCTCCTGACTACTGATCCGAGAGTAGTGGGTTCGATCCCCACCCAGGGCAAATATTTCTGTGATGAGCAGATTTGTTTGTTCTGTTCTATGTCCGAGTGTATTATATCAATATGTATGTATGTATTTAAATGTATATGTGTATGTGTCAGTCTCTGGTTCCCATAGTACAGGGAATCCTTGTTTGGGGCCAGATTACCGAGTGTCATTTGTCCCAGATATTATTATTTAACACACATTAATAGTATAGTATATTTTTCTTTTGGACATTTTGAGAATACCATTTAAAACTAACCTTTTTGGGTCTCTGAGTGGTTTTTTCTCTACAAAAACGTCATGATAAACAACCGTTTCATCATCTATTCTGTCTATTTTATCAGCCGAAATACGTCTACTGCTGGACAAAGGCCTCCCCCAAGAATTTCCACACCGACCGGTCCTGTGGAGCTCATCATCTATTAAGTTAACCTTTTCGCAAATAATTTTTTTTCGTAGAAATTCAGCAAATTGTGAAACCAACGAAATTCATGAGTAGAATCACCAGTTAAGAAGTTAAAAAATATGTAATAGTCACCCTATATATTATTTGTAATAAAATTAGTCAAAAACAACTTCGAGAATTTACATGGTTGGCTGAGGAAAACTAGATATTTCCTAGGTCCTAGATAAACTAGGTACTAAAGATTTGGATAATGGCACAGCTTAGATCAGCGGTTCTCAAAAGGTGTTCCGCAGAACCCTAGGGTTCCGTGGGAGAGTCACAGGGGTTCCGAGGGTTAGGCCTTATATTGTCGTAGCTACATAGGAAACACGCTGCCTTTTATCGGCCAGTTTAGTATATTTCGGTACCGATCTCTGCAACACATAGTATTCTTACTCTTTCGCGCATATGGTAGAAACATAGCGCAAACAAAAATTCCAATCATTGAATTCAAATTTCAAACTTGAATGAGTTTTGTATGGGACTTAAAGGTAAATATTCCCTTTGGTGAGGTAGGGTTCGGCCAAAAAATGGTGGATTAATTAGGGTTCCACAGCAAGAAAAAATTAGGAACCGCTGGCTTAGATAATACAATAATACGCATAATAAGCTCGTATGTATTTATGTGTAATGAAATAACAATTTCTGTGTATTTCGTGAACAACCCATATCATCCCCTCTGCAGGGGTACGTGTCTCCTCCCATAACTCGGGAAGGTTTGGCCTTACTCCATTCACGGGGACCAAGTTCGGATTTTTAGTTTTTTTTTTATGGCAGAGGTGGCAAACGAGCAGACGGATCACCTGATGGTAAGCGATTACCGCCGCCCATAGACACCCGCAACACCAGAGGAGTCACAAGTGCGTTGCCGGCCTTTGATATGGGAGTACGCTCTTTTCTTGAAGGTTTGAATGTCGTATCGGTCCGGAAATACCGCAGGCGACAATTCACAGGTTGTAGAGGTGATGGCTAACCCCCAATGTCAGAAGTTTTCAAGCCGCCTATAAGACGACTGCCATCTTAGTGATAGCAGCCGGTCTATGAATCGGTACATTTCCTACGACTTGACAGTCGATGGTAGCTTTGGTTACCGATGCCAAGGTTTTCTTGACAGTCCCGGTAGCTTTAGTTACCAGTTTTCCGCTTCGAACAAAAGCTCGATTTTTTAATGTTTTACTGAATTATCGATATGGTTATCGATTCTGAATTAATCTTGATTTATCATGGTATCACTTAGTATGAAGGTCTCTACTGTGCGAGTTACAAAAAAATTAGAAAAAAATATCAAAAGTCATTCGGTGGTTGAGTGTTTGTTTCTAAAATGTTCTTGTGAGTTTTACAATGCCGTAAATACATATTTCTATAACTATTATGTACCAAAATGATCGTTATAATATCCTTAGTCTTCTTATGTAATAACATGATCATGTTTAAAATGTATTTGTTGTAAAATATTGACGAAACTATCAAGAAGGATAGCGGAGATTATTGTAAAAAAATGCATATTAGTTCATTTCTCACTGCATTCTTTTTAATTTTTTTATACCATTTGAATCCCTATAGATCTAACTTATTATGGTATTTTTTTGATTACCATAGCCCCCGTGGTTTTAGAGTGTCAACCATTTTTCTAACGCGCGATGATTTGCACACTTTTTGCCGCAAGCTCGGACTGTCAAGAGTATATTGACTGATGCGCGCGGACTGTCAAGTGGAGCGTATTTTAATAGCAGTACAAAAAGTTTAGTTAAAATAAACTACCAAGTTTTATCATTATGAGGCTTTAAGTTTCTCAGCACCCCAGTAAAATTGATGATCTGTCATTATTTAGTGTGACAACTTCAGAAACTAATTGCTGCTATAGATCTTGCTTTGCATTACTAGGCACGTAACAACAGGGTGGAATCAAATTCCTATACATATTAAATTTATTCAAGCAATACCGCAGCTTTAATACATTTCAGATAGGAATTTGAAATCAGAGAGCTGGTTGGGGGGACTTAAGCCAAAAAGGGCGTAAAGTTTACCTAAAACTTCTTCAAAGTGCAAATTAAAATAATCGTAAAGTACCTACTGTTTATTTAAGCTTTGGTATTGAAGTAAGTGAAAAAACTTGATTGGAATAATAATTAATACCTATTAACACTATATTAACACTATATTAAGTTCCGCGTGTTAGGAACTTTGTACTAGGTAGAAAAAAAGACGATTTAAAAGTATGCGTACAGCATCTACTTAAATAAAAAATATTTTGACTTTGACTTGACTTTGACATTATATATGTATGCTGTATACTTACTACGGTGGGAAGCGGTCGTGGCTCAGTGCGGCTTGCGTGGTCGTATCGATCACGCAGGTTAACTGACTACAGACACGGTCATAACCTAGATGGGTTTGATTGTTAGTGGCATTTATCTCGACCGTTTCCATGCTTCGCAAGGCACGTTAAGCCGTTGGTGCCGGCTGCTGGAGCTAGCAGTTGTTAAGCCATGTCAGAGGCCTTATAGGCGGCCTGAAAACTTCTGACACTGGGGTTGGCCACTAGCCCCACAACCCCACAATCCGGACTTGGCCCCCGTGTGGCCATCCCGTGTGGGGATGGAGAAGGACCTAAACCTTTTCGAGTTATGGGAAGAGACCCGTGCCCCTGCAGTGGGGATGTAATGGGTTGTTAACAATACTTACCAAATAAAAATAATTATGACGTTTCTACACGCGTAAAGGCGTGTGTTCTTGGGATCTCAAACGCAGGAGGGGTGAGGTCGTCTTTACATACATAAAATGACTCGCCATACCGTCGAGAAGCTCATCGTAACCTTTTTTTTATCGTTGGGAAATCCATCATGGATACCCAGTCGCTGCGGGGGCAGTAACCGGGTTATGCCGGACTCCTGCCGGCTAAAATCCAACGGCGTTCCCGCTTCGCCGTATGGCAGGGGTCTGGGAAACTGGCAGAGCCTTTACCTCCAGTCCCCCACCGGCAACTGCCACCCGAAGGGGGCCCGGCTGCGTGAAGGGCAGAAAAATTCCGCCCACTCGCTTGGGCAGGGCGCTCTCAGACGCTGAGTGCACCCTCCAACTGCTTCCTCACAGTGGACAGCAGACCCCCCGGTCTACTGTCTGGAAGCGATGGGGACCAGGAAAACCCAACCCCCTGCGGCGGATAAGATGGTAGGCTCCGCCGCCAACCGACGCCACGCAGAGATGACATCTCTGGCGGCACCCCCCTAGGGTATCGATAAAATCGACGCCCCCGAGCGTCCCTAAATTGGACCCTTCAGCAAGGGTCCAAGGGAGCTCCTCCGCGGTGGCGCGAGGCACATCCCTGAGGATGGCCTCAAGTGCCCCCTTCTGTGCTGCGCTTCGTCTGGTCCCTCGCTTCAAGCCTGTCCGGTATGGGTAACCCTATCCGGTATAGTCTTGAAGGTCATAAGGACACGCAAGCCCCCCCCACCAACGACAAGCTGTAATGTGAGATACTTTACAATAACAAGATCTGTACTTACCACATGTAAAGCAATAAAGATTTATCATTATATTATCATCAAGGTGGCAGCACGATGGGGGGAAGCTCATCGCAACCTAACTTAACCTAACCTAGACTTTTTTCAGAGCTCTTCAATGATATACTCAGTACTTTATTAGCATCTACAATATTATATGTATATGTACAATGTTATAGGTGTTAAAGTAGATATATGTACCCTGTAATAATGATGGTCATAATGACGATTTTAAGCGTCCATTTCGTGATCTGGCCACAACATGTAACTTTTCTCTTTGACTAAGCTTTCTCTTTGACTAAGTATTTTGACAACAAATTGCTGGACTTCCAGAAATTAATGGTCATTAAATGCTTGTTGCCCAGATATTGTATTTTCAGAGCTTGTTGGAGATGATTTTGTAAAAAAGATTTCTTTGTATACCAGCCAACTTTTCTTTTTTTATTAATTTTATAGCCTTAAAGTTGCTGTAATAGGCTCTTCGTCACAGCTGCCGTTGGTCCCAAATTGTACTTGGTCAGTTTTAGAAAAAAATGGGTTAATAAGAATTCATCCTTAAAACTGTTCTATGTAACCTTGTTCAGTAAGTTTGTGTTCTAAAAGCAATACTTAGTGTATTTTCGAAAAATACGCCTAAAACACGAAATGCTTATTTTGTTTGTACATATAATAAAATCAAAACTGAAATTACAATTTCATAGGGAGGTCAACATCAGTATCATCATCATATGCTAAAGGACGAGACTGCTGGACAAAATACCCACTCCCAAGTTCAAGATTTCAAGATTTCCAGTATTTCGGTGGACCAATAACATGGCGGGAAGCTGTTGGATGCGGGCAGCGCATCACCGAAATTACTTCATCTTCTACTTAGCGTTATCCAGGAGCCAGGGTCCACTTTCCGACTCAATCTACTCCACTTGGGCCGATATTTAACATCCTCCTCAGTGAGGTCAAAAAATAACTTACTAAAATTATAAAAATTACTTATTTTATGAAAATTAATATCACCCTATGTAAAATTAATACTCTTGAACATCACTCAAGAAACTGCGTAACGACCAAATACTATTTCGAACACTATTAGTTTAAGACTTGAAGGTAAATAACAACAAACAAAATATCATTAATTACTACAGACAGAGATTGATGTTTATAAACATAAAGTGGTACTCGAGTACCCAATTCCTAATTTAATGTGTGAGGGATAGTACAGGGTGACTTTGACAATGTGAATTGAAAATTACCAAATTTTAACTGTGGTTTCTGTACTTAGGTTCATTAAAACAATTAATCTTCATATTTAGAATATGCTATGTAAACATATTTAGGAATTATAGTCTAGAACTTTACTCTTGTAAACATTATGTTCAGCTCTTTTTATGGCCGTAATTTGTTTTGTGTATCCAATAAAGTAAATAAAAAAAATAATGAAAGTTTTAAAAATGAATCTTAGCGGGATATAAGAGTTTCTTTGTTAAGGGTCCCTTCCCATACCTCGGGAAGGTTAGGCCATACTCCACACACGGGGGCCAAGTCCGGATGGGTGCAGGTTGTGGGGCTAGTGGCCAACCCCAGTGTCAGAAGTTTTCAATCCGCCTATAAGGCCTCCGACATGGCTTAACGACTGCCATCTAGCGATAGCAGCCGGCACCAATAGCTCGATGCAGTCGTTGCTCTGTGCGGCGTGTGTGGTCGCGTTGATGACACAGGTTAAGTGACTGCAGACACGGTCATAACCTGGATGGGCTTGACGGTTAGTGACATTGATCTCAACCGGTTCAGCGCTTCGCAAGGCACGTTAAGAGTTTCTTTATATCCAGAAAAAATATTTAAATCCATATTTATAAAAAAATAATAACTGACCACGCTGAATACGTTAAAAACAACCGACTTCAATCGCAACAACTCAAATTTTGCTATGTTTTTGTTGATTTTCTCAAAAACCGCTGAATCGATTTCGATAAAATTTATTTACCCTTTTGAACAAAAAAAAGACTTTCCATACAAAGTTGGCTGGCTAATCAGCCTTATCGATTTGTACGAAGAGTAAAAACTTTTTTGCTCACAGAAAGTTGTTCAGTTTGATGAGCAGAAACCATGGTTAAAATTTCAATTTCACCCTGCATATAAACAGACATTGAGACAAATTCATTATTTGAAACAGATATAAGGGACGTTTCCACTAACATTACGTTTTCGTATTTCTCCAAATAACAGTAAAACATTTATTTGTTTCATTCAGAACATATACATTATAGAATATACCTACCCGTATAACAATATGTTCTAGACAGGAAAAATGTTATAAAATATTGTGTGTACTATAATAAAATACAGAACCCTAAAAACTGGTCAATTGGAAGTTGTTTTAGTGAGATTTCAGTTCCGTACGCTAGTCTGTTATTTACTTTAGTAGACAATATAAACTCAAAATTAAATTCTATTTGAATCATCCACAATATGCAGTCTTCTTGCAGAAATTTTAAAAACAAATTATGATCCAATGAGGTTTTATATCTCTTTTTATCACACAGGTGGCGTACAGAACTTCAAAGAACTTTATAAGTTCATTGCTTATCTTTGAAACAAAGACTTTTTTAAATCTATGTAGCTTATTTGGTGGAGCTTATTAGTCTGATAGATGGATACCAAACACATCCTTAGTTACGCAGCGTAGTACATCTCTGGTGGAAAAATAGCCCTAAAGGCTGGAAGTTACAGGACTGTAAACAAAGTAATTATACTGCCGTACTTACGATAAGAGCAGTAAGCATATTTTTAAAAGCAGTAACTTCATCCATTTCATCATTTAATAATATAAGAACTTATAATTAAGACAGATAAATGATAACACAGTATAAACATACATAATCTGAGCTACACGTTTCACAAATCGTAATTAAAATAATCGAAGGAAACAGTTCGGAAAATTTAAAAATGTGATTAAAACTTGAAAGTTTTTTTCACAGATTTACTGCTCTTATCGTAAGCACGGCAGTATATGCGACGGAAGTTTTTGAATAATTGACAACGCTGAATACGATAAAAACAATGGACTTCAGTCGTAACAACCACGCAATGTTTTTTTTTGTTTTAGTGATTTAAAAAAGCGCTAAATCGATTTCGATAAAATCTATATGGGACCACCTCTGAAGTATAAGCTACCAAACAAAAAATAATCATCAAAATCAATTTATAATTGGCCATAGTTATGCCATAACGATCCAGATGATTTAAAGTAAGTAAGAGATAATGCACATACTTTATGTCACTAACATAAAGTACATTATCCCTCGCTTACTTTAAATCAGTTGGATCGTTATGGCATAACTACGGTCAATTGGTGGAGTAATCGCGTACCATACATACAAAAAAAACATACAGATGAATTGAGAATCTCCTCCTTTTTGAAGTCGGTTAAAAATACACTTTCATAGAGGACGGATTCATGGTAAGCAACGATTCTCGATTTGACTGAGCGACAGGGATCCCTAAAACGGAATAGGGAATGTTTCCCGAAAGCCAATTTATCTTCCTTTAATAGAATGTATTTGTTTCGTAAAGTAATATACTAGTTTATTCATTGTTGAGGAAAAGTAATATGCTAAGCAGAGCTCTTTTATAACAAACTAGCTATTGCCCGTGGCTTCGTTCGCGTGGATATAGGTAGTTTCTATGACTGTCGGAATGACTTCTTATCGTGTGGCACATTTAACCGTTCTATCTACAAGGTACCTATAGGCGGATTGCCTAGTGTTGCACTTAGCATTACCTGCAGTTATGTGCAGGGCATTTAGATTTACACGTCGGACGCGCGCAACACGACCATCATACATATCTAGAAATCAGATGTGCACGTTTCCTCACGATGTTTCCCTTCACCGTTAAAGAAGTCGGTATGAAAATACACGTAAGTTTCGAAAAATTCATTGGTGCACTGCCAGGAGTCCTCTGGTTAGAAATATGGAGTCACTAATCGTTGCGTCACCAACGCTGGAGCGACTGGAGCGTCGCGAGCACGTAAATGAGTTTTTCGGGATAAAACTATTTTATGTTTTTCCATGTCCTTCAGTTAAGGTTTTGATGCAATAAACTCAAACTCAAACTCGAAATGTTTTTTATTTAAGTAGATGCTTTACACATGCTTTTAAATCGTCAATATTTTTTTCTACCTAGTAAAAAGTCCCTACCACGCGGGACTTGTACACTCAACGTTTCGGGAAGTGTTTGCGAAGCGAGAAGAAACGTCGAGCCCAAAAGAAACTCGCTTCAACATATTTTTTAAATAAAATCTTAAATTCTATTACAATTCATGTCAACAATAAAATTGTGAGCTGGAGGATCTATACATGTCCATATATTATTGTCATTTACATAATCTAATATTTTGTAATACTTTTTAGAGCATAAACAATTTTTCACATGCAATTTAAATTTCTTTTCTGGCAAACTAGTTACATTTTTGGGTATTTTCTTATAGAATCTTGCACAATCAGTCGAGTAGTTAAAGTAATAAAAGCATTGTCGCTTTATCAAGTTGCATTAAGGATTCCCAGTTCCCATTCCCATTCGCCGAGTGAGTGAGAGTACCGGAGGCCCAACTTCCTCCCCCCCCAGTTCCCCCATACCACCATCCCATTTCAAAGGTCGGCAACGCACTTGTGACTCCTCTGTTGTTACAGGTGCCTATGGGCGGCGGTAATCGCTTACCATTAGGTGATCCGTCTGCTTGTTTGCCACCTATCACATAAAAAAGTCCCAAAGAAAACTGGGACCTTTTACAGAATAAAATGTAGCCTAATATCACTTTCTACCCCGCCAACATCTCTATGAAAAACGTCATGTCGACCCATTGTTTCGTTGCGACGTAAAAGGACAAACAGACGAATATTTTTTAGTATATTTAGTGTCGGACTATAAAATCCATAGTTTGATAGTAAAGTTTGTCTTAAGACTGACAAATGAACTCAATTTCGCATTTATGTGTAAACAAGTGAGGAAGTATTCTATTGGAATTCGATTTGAACTCGATTTGACATATTTCATAATTTTATTACAATTACTAGTAAAATTTCCTCAACAATGTAACTGTAGCACTGCAATTTAAAAAAAAAACTCGGCACATGATTGTTTAAGAATAATAAGTCGGAAAGTTAATTGTCAGTTTTGTTATTTTTTCGATATAAAAAGACAATGCCGACTAGTCGCCGACCGTAAAAGGTGCCGGCCGGGTAAGGGTAAAAGGACCCCTTTTAAGAAACAGGAAACGCAGACAACATGAATATTTAGTATAACATGACGTAAGTACCTTGTGTGACATGTCTTCTCCATTTCTCCAGTTGATAGATGGACTACAAAGAGACATAGAGACAGAAATAAGATAGCCATTTCCTCATTATAACTATTATAACCACGCTGAATACGTTAAAAACAACCGACATCAATCGCAACAACTCCTATTTTGCTATGTTTTTGTTGATTTTCTCAAAAACCGCTGAATCGATTTCGATAAAATTTATATAGGACCACCTGTGAAGTATATACCCTTTTAAACAAAAAAAGAATTTTCCAAATCGGCGTCTTCGAGTAATCGGTGAACATACATAAAAAAAAAAGATTCCGACGAATTGAGAAACTCCTCCTTTTTTTGAAGTCGGTTAATTAAAACACAAATTGTCTCTATTGCTGTAAGTTATTATAAATCTGATGTAGCTCTATTTATTTAAAAGCATGTTTGATTCGTCAGAAGGTCCTATCCCCCTTCCCTAAAGGGTGGCAACTGAAAATCAGCGCTATTATCTTAAGAGGATAGCACATGCTGAGTTGTAGCCCTTTTCGGTGATTGTTACCCATTATTAATATATTATTATTGCTTGTCAACTTTCTTGTTTTAATCGCCGAATAAACGTTTTTTCTTTCTTTCTTTCTTTCTTTTTTTCATTTCACTAGGGAATTTTAGTAACCTACTTCCATCTCGGGAACAGATCTTAGGGATCTTACCACCAGGTAAGAAAATGCTGAGGGCTTACCAGTTTTGGTCAAAAATATAAGACACATAATATTATACTATGAAATTTGAAGAAAAATTTTCACTAGGTTGATCACGGAACTTTGAATTTTGAATTTTGAATTTAAATAAAAAAAAAACCCTCAATTGGTGAGCCCTTGGGATCATCTCACCTGATGGTAAGTGATGATGATGCCGAAGATGGAAGCGGGCTTACCAAGATTCACCAATGAAAATGAAAATATTTTATTCGAAATAGGTATCAGTGTACATTTTTCGAACGTCATTTTTTTATCTACCTAATACGAGCTTCCTACCCCTCGGAACTCGTATACCCGCCGATTCAGGAAGTGTTTGCGGATTGAGAAGAAATGACGGGCCCTAAAGAAACTCCCTCCAACACATTTTTTGAAAAAGTCTTAAAGTCTATTACATATTAATGCTAGGTCAAGATGATTTTTATAATATCATGCCTGTAAATAAAAATAATATGAATAAAAAAAGAAAGGATTCAAAAGAAATAAAAGTTATTTGTAGCTAATGACTAACAATCCCGCGAGTCCGTGCGATCCCGCGAGTCGTTGAGGGATAAGTTTAAGGAAATTAATATTTTAACGGTTGCTAGTCATACATTATTCATATATTATATTATTCATATATTATATGAATTGACTAGCAACCGTTAAAATATTAATTTCAGATTCTTTCATAATATGAGAGCATTATGTACGTCCGCAAGAATCTGCATTTGTTTCGTAAAAACAGTGACAGGTATGATTTAAACCTCAGGAATATAAATAACATTGATATTGCCTATTCGAGACTGAGCAAAGTTAAAAAGTCGTTTGTGGGGCAATGTGTACGATTCTATAATAAAATACCAGAACATGTAACAAATCTGCTTGAAAACAAATTCAAAACGCATGTAAAACAATGTCTGTGCTCAAAAGGTTATTATAAGATAATAGATTATGTGAATGACAAAGACATTTGGAAATGTATTGCTCTTCCTGATAACTTTATTGTTGATAACAAACATTGTATTAGTAATTATGTGTTATTTTAAAAAATGTGTTGAAGCGAGTTTCTTTTGGGCTCGACGTTTCTTCTCGCTTCGGAAACACTTCCCGAAACGTTGAGTGTACAAGTTCCGCGTGGTAGGAACTTTGTACTAGGTAGAAAAAAAAAGACGATTTAAAAGTATGTGCATAACATCTACTTAAATAAAAAACATTTTGAATTTTGAATTTTGAATGCTCCTGACTACTAATCCGAGAGTCGTGCGTCTGGGTGTATTATATCTATGTATTTAAACGTATATGTGTATGTATATCAATCCATTTTTCCCATAGTACAGGGAATCCTAGTTTGGGGCCAGGTGACCGTGTGTGATTTGTCCCGGATATTATTATTATTAATTACAAAAACCAATGACAAGAGCAGGCCAGTTCACACGGACAGCACCCGATCACGAGTATAACGCGAGAGTCAGCCATCGCTCCCCTAAACCATATTTGAGGGAAGGGAACGACCCGGCTCCCAATGCAATGGAGAAATGGCTATCTTATCTCCATGCCGGAACATCAATGCTAAATAATTGACCACGCTGAATACGTTAAAAACAACCGACTTCAATCGCAACAACTCCAATTTTGCTATGTTTTTGTTGATTTTCTCAAAAACCGCTGAATCGATTTCGATAAAATTTATATGGGACCACCTGTGAAGTATACCCTTTTAAACAAAAAAAGAATTTTCGAAATCGGTTCAGGCGTCTTCGAGTAATCGGTGAACATACATAAAAAAAAAAAAAGATTCCGACGAATTGAGAACCTCGTCCTTTTTTTGAAGTCGGTTGAAAAATGATGTTTAGCGGCAAGACTTACATAAGATGGCAGTAACTCGCCACGCGGGCTCAGAAAACCCTACCACCCACCAAATCGAGTCCTACAAAGTTGGACCCCGCCGGGAATCGAACCCGCGACCACCTGATGTAAAGCAAGTGGACATACTACTAGACTACGTAGGCGGTTTCATAGCATCAATGTTAGGTTTTATAACAACAAACAGGCTACACAAAAACCCTGCATAAAACCTCCCAGATAAAGAAAGCATAGTATAACTCCACCATAAACGGAAGCTGTATTTACAGACCACGTTCAAGTGATAAAAATATATTGCTGCTCATTTCATTTGAGGCCCGGCTTTGACTGAGCAAAATCGTGCCTAAGTGAAATATATGAGATGTTCATTGAAATATATTGGCCTATATTTGTTTACGATGAAGAATTTATCTGGTTGGTTAATAAAGTGTCTTATTTTTGATGGATATTAATGTTTTTTGGAGCTAGGAATAAATTACCGCATTTACTCAAAATTTCATTGGCTCAAATACATACTACATACCAAAAGTAAAGGCAATTCGGTAGCTATATATAATAATAAATAAATAAGTATCCGGGGCAAATCACACAGAGTCATCTGGCCCCAAACCAGGATTCCCTGTATTATGTGAACCAGAGACTGATATTATACACACATATACGTTGAAATACATAGATATAATACACCCAGACACAGAGCAAACGAATCTGCTCATCACAAAATTTTTTGCCCTGGTTGGGGATCGAACCTACGACTCTCGGACCAGTAATCAGGAGCGCTAACCACTGAGCTGTCTATAAACTAGTGCTATATAGTCTTATTAAATCTGTACCGGGAGACTTGGGATATTTGTAGACAAACCAAGCTCTAAAATCATAGTAATACCAGTTGTGGACCAAAATGGCCAAAGTTACCTCCATGGTGTTCCAAAAGTAAGGTTACTTCAGTGGCTATAAACTACTCTAGTATTACAACTCTGTATACGGTTAAAACAATTTCTTTCATTCAAGAAAATATAGTTTCATACGCACCATGAAATATTTTTATCAATAGAGAGAATGACTTTCTTGAATCAGCCCTCAGAATGTCATATTTTTATTGTGTGAGTCGAAACTTTTGTCAGGTAAAACAAATATTATTTCTACAGTAAGAAATAAATCCAAGACATCAGAACCTCTTGGCGAAAAATAATTTCCAACTCTTTTTGTTAGAATAGAATAGAATAGAATAGAAATTTATTTACTCTTGAACTGGGTACAATGTCGTCTTAGGAATTAATAGTACAGATCACCAAGCTCAGCCATGCAGTTCATGACATGTAAATCTAAAAATTGCAATAAAATATTAATTAATGTTTATGATTTAAAAATTCCGTCACTGAATAAAATAAATATTGAAGAAGCCATCTGTTCAATTCTGTTTTAAACTGATTTGCCGATACTTCTCTGATGAATTGGGGAACTTTATTAAAAATAATTTTACACATCCATAAGCAATTTTTTTGGTACCTCGTGGTCTTAGGGACCTCTTCATGGACAAGTATTTCTGGGTAACGTCTGCTTCTCAACACGGTTTCGTTAGCCTGTGTATAAAAGGTTTTGCGGTTTACTTTTACAAAATATGCAGCTTCGAGTATATATAAACAGGGCAGAGGAAGGATTCCAAGCGATTTAAAAAGAGGCTTGCATGATACGTCAGGGGCTACACAACATATAGCCCGTATGCATTTTTTTTGGGCAATAAAAACTTTGCCTACGTCCGTACTATTTCCCCAGATAATTAAGCCATATCTAAGCACTGAATCCACATATGCATAGTATGCTGTTAATGCTGTCTGCTTTGATGCCACCTTTGTCAACCTATACAATGGAAAAATGAACCTGTTTATTTTATTACATGTTTTTTCAATTTGATCTTTCTAGTTAAGATTCTTATCTACTATCAAACCTAAAAATGTTGTTTCATTTACACTCTGGAGAGCTTCATTTTCATAAATAATTTCTGAAATGTCATGATTGTTAAAATTAATGAATTTGGATTTATTTAAATTAATTTTTAAATTATTATTATTTAACCATTTTACTATAGAAACTAGTACATTATTTATGTCATCTAAATGTTCATTTTTTGTCATATTTTTATTTGATGTCACAATTATAGAAATATTATCATCAGCAAATAAGATACTCTGGTGCTTTGTTACCTCTGGCAAGTCATTAATATAGATGAGGTATAAAAGAGGACCTAGAATGCTTCCTTGCGGTACATCTGTAGCATTATGTTGCAATTTGGAGTGATAGGATATTGCTTCATTTTTTTTATTTAAATTTTGGATTTCAACATATTGCAATCTGTTGCACAAGTAAGTCTTAAGCCAGTTTAGGGCAGGACCTCTTATACCATTATGCTCCAATTTAGATAATAGCATGTCATGTGATACATGGTCAAAGGCTTTTGACATATCAAAGAAAAGAACGGTTGAAAGTAAGTTACTATTTAGTCCTTGCAGAATTTCTTTCACTAAAGTAAATGTAGCTAGTGTTGTGGACTTGCGTTTCTGAAAACCGTACTGATTTTGTTTTATGACATCATATTTTTCAAAGAAGCACATAAGCTTGTCATGCATGGTTTTTTCGAATACCTTTGCCACCTTTCTTGTACAGAGGTTTTACTACAGTACAGAGGTACACTTGTACAGAGGTGATCAGTGTAGTATTTAAAACTGTAAGTCAAACGATTTCTAGGCTAAAAAAGTGGATTTGAAATTTGAATAGGTTACTCAGAATCAAACGTAGAATACAGAAAAAATATCGAAAAAATTCGATGTTCAAATTTTTATTCACTTTCCCATACAAAATCTGTTTGTATGGGAAACTGAAAAAAATAAGAATAGAGCGGATTTATTCAATATTTTTCCTATATTCTATGCTTGATACTGAGTAACCTAAAATTTCAAACGCAATTTTTAAACACTGTATAATAATATCCCAAAAAAATGATGCATTTCACCGGGTCCGATGAGAAGGAATAGAATGAAAAGAAATTGAAAATAGTATGACAAAATTACAATTCGATAGGCGAGTATTTGCGAGACAGGAATTAAAATAGTTGTTCGTTGTAATATTAAACACTATTGCTAAGATAAAAGAGTTTTTATTTAATCTGCAGTTGGACAGGATTCTTACGATGGCTTTAACTGAACTAGAAGCTAAACTCTAAAAAGACCATTACCCAGAAATTAACTTCCTAACCTAAATAGGTAACAATTTATGGCCATGCTCAAGTATGACAAATGAAATAACTTTCAACTTTTTTTTGTTATAACTGTTTACCATGCTGCTTAAAGGGCGCCCCAGGGATCAATACATGGCCCAAGTGAACAAATGGTGCTGTAGTCACACATATCAAGAAACAAAGACGATGGCTCAAGATAGGCTGAAATGGAGGATGCTGCAACGATAGAGGGCCAGGCCCTCTTCATTGTGATGATGATGACCTTACCACTGTGGTACCAAATTCGTTTATTCCTCTAAAATTATATTTCGCTACTATCGTATCTAAGTCTTACCGCCAAACATTAATTTTAACAGCACCGATTTAAATAAGAACGCCATTTCGCCACCGTAGTGAAGGTTGTTGGTTAGCCCGCTTCTTTCTTTCGATGCCATCATCACTTACCATCAGATTAGTTGATGCCAAGTTTTAAAAATTGTTAATAAAAATAATAAAAAATCGACTCAAGATTTGTTGCTCGACTTTTGAAAAAAATAACTCAGTCTACAAAACTGCTAAACACCAAAAGCAAAAAACTAGAAAACCATCTAACTAAAATCATAAACAGTAAACACACAGTTTTTGAACTTTTGGTTTAGTTTTATTTTGCTAGATTGAGTTAATTTTCCAAAAGTCTTGCATGAAATTTTGAGTCGATTTTTTGTCCATGAGTATAGTATATTTCGTCCTTAATGTATGTGAGGTATGATTTTGTAGTGTGATCTATGTAGAGGTATGTAATATATACAATCATGAATTGATAAGTATGCGTTTTGCATATTTATGCTTATACTTTTTTAATTTATTATTTTGTTCCTTATTATAACTAGGTTTTCCTTATTGCGCATAAACCTTAAACTATGTTTTGTCAAGTTTTCTTCCACCCAAAGATTATTGAGATCAGTAGCGTAGCAAGGCGTGGGCGAAGTGGGCCCTCGCCCACGGCCTCGCGCTCAGGGGGGCCTCGCGCGAGGCCCCCCTGCCTAAAGTGCTAACGTAAGGGTGTCATATTTTTACATTATATTGGCCGCGCGCGAGGCCCCCTTCAGTGCTTGATGTAAGTATGGCTACAAGTAATAGTTGAAAATCTCTTTAGAATCAAGTGAAAAATAGGTAGTGGAAATAACCCCGTGAAGTGACTGACCATCTTATAATACCTATGTAAAATTTCTGAAAGATGGGGGGCCTCGCTGTGCGACTTCGCCCAAACCTAGATTACACCTCGCTACGCCACTGATTGAGATCGCTCTTTAGTGTAATATAGGGTGTAATAAAATTGGACTTTTCATACAAACTTGCATTCGTATGAAAAGTCCAATTTTTTTTCGCGATTTCAACAAGGTTGTAGAACAAAAGTTGTTCAGTTTGATTAGTAGTAGCCTGTATATTAAGTGTTTTAATTCATTCTTTCATATTTCAGATTCACTGTAATCTCCTAAAAATATATCTAAACACATTTTGTTAAGTTTCGAAGAAGAGCATTAGATAAGATAGTTAATATTACGTTATTACTGCCAACATTTTATGTCTTAGACGAACTTATCTCCTAAAACATACTATAACAGACTTCCCAAATAATATTTGCTCGTAGGCACTTTGCTTCTCCTAAAAGATTTATGTCTTCTAGAGATTATGTAGGCTTAGCCTTTACTCCCAGTTTCACGGACCGTAAAAATAAGCTATCCCATTATACGAAACACTCGCATAATGGCGTAGTAGCAAGCAATGAAATTTACTGAAAAACTACAGTATTTTATCTAGTTTGCGCAATAAAACTTTTATATTTTATCTTATTTAAGTTTAGCTAACTGTATTATCACATACCTATTTACTGAATGCGATTTTTAACAAACCATTCGCTTTTTACCCTTGACACAAAACAGAATAGAACGAAAACTTTTTTAGCACACAATACAATATTACAGTTTATTAACTATATTCTTAAAAATAAAAAAAATCGTTGGGTTTATAATTCATACTTTTTGTCAGTGCGGGAAGGGGTCGTGGCTCAGTGCGGTTTGCGTTGATTACGCAAGTTAAGGACTACAGACAAGTTTTATTAACTCAGTTCATAGCTTAACAAAATTTAAAGCATAATAAATTGTTAAACTGTGTAATCAATGCAAATGTTGAGTCGTACTTAATTTTGTTTAAGCAAAAAGACAATGAAAGTGTTAATTTAAAACACACATCTTAATAAATGCAGCAGGCAGTTGCTTCATATCTTGAATTTAAACGAGTGCAAACTTTGATATTGCTCTATCAAACTCACGCCATTACTGGAGGCTTAGAGGCGCTCCTTGAGAGGATGGTGTAACAAAGTAAAAAGCCAAGATTTTTTAAAATGTTCTACTTTTAAACGGGTGCTACACGGTCGCCAACAAGCATCCCAACCAATGTGACATTCGTTGTTTCCAACCGTGTAGACCGTGGTTGGTGACCAAATTTCGTTGTCTACACGGTTGGAAACAGAATGCATTGGTTTTATACAGAATGCATCTGTGGGCCGATTAGCTGGTGAAGCTCGCGGATAGCCACTGGAAGCGGACAACGTAAGACCAAATTTTGTGGAAATCCTCAGGGAAGGCTATTGTGTCTTGATGATGATGATGATGATGATGAAGAGACTGAGTTTTTAGCAAAATATAACTATTTGCCATCGATTTAAGTCTTTAAACCATGCGAAAGGCTTTATAAGCGGTTTTAAAATTTCTGAAACTGGGGTTGGCCACTTCCCAATAATTCAAACTTGGCCCCTATGTGTGGAGTAAGGTTAGACCATACTCCACACATGGTGGCCAAGTCTGAAGGTGGAGGTTGTGGGGTTAATGACTAACCCCAGTGTCAGAAGTTTTCAAGCCGCTGCTTAACGGCTGCCATGTAGTGATAGAAGCGGCACCAACGGCTTAACATGCCTTGCGAAGCACGGAAACGGTCGACATAAATACCACTAATAGTCAATCCCATCCAGGTTATGACCATGTCTGTAGTCAGTTAACCTTCGTGATCGACGCGACCACGCAATTCACACTGAGCCACGACCACTTCACCTATATTACAATAGATAGATTATGATCTTTTGGCAGTTTGATGCCTACAGCATGTGTTTTATAATGCATAACATCATCCAATAAACGCGTGGGGAACCTTCTGCACGTAACGTGCTCCAGATAGCGAGCCGTGCGACTGAATTCATTACCGACTTCAACTCCGTACACCCTGTATATAGGATTAAAATACAGCATGTAAAAATAAGTTATGTAAACTTGTGTACTTATATTGTTATGTTTAAACAACATAGATTCTTTATTTGCGGAGGTAAAAAGTAAACAAGCTGTAGACTTGTATCGAGAAAAAAAATATTTTTTGATCTCTACTGTAATTGATAGAGATGTCCCTCATTATAGTTTTATTACAATACTAGCTTCCGCCCGCGACTTCATCTGCATGGACTTCAGAATTGGATCCAGAGCGAAATATTATGAAATATATTAGAAAAATTATGATAAGGTGGCGCCGTCTAATGACAAAGTGGATATTTATAGTTTTAAAGCATTCCTCCGGGAACTCTTAAATTTTCTGAGATAAAAAGTATTCTGTTTATTAGCCGAGTGCTTTATCTATCCACCTGCCTTTCATCCAAATTCGTTGGGAAGTTTCGGCGTGAAAGTGGAGCAAACAAACAAACAAACATCCATACTTTCGAATTTATGATATTAGTGAGATGAGATGAGATGAGATATTATCTTTTCCTTACGTTCTATCATATTCATATCCTGTTCTAACCAATTACAGGAAATGAAATGGAATATATCTAGTAACGTCCTTTGTTTTTCGTACAAAACAATGCATAAAACTTAAAATATTCTATCTCCAAAAATACACAAACATACCGCGCAACTCAGTGAGTGCGAGGAATATAAAAGTTTCCCTACATTTGCCTTTCAACCGCAAATAAGCGCGGTTTCCAGTTTCCTCATTGAGAAAATACCACAGAACATATATGTTGTAAGATATCGTAGAACAGCAAACTTGACGGGCGAAACACGCCTTCGGTCGTCAACAACACGGTTACTTATTTATTGCTAGGACTTGTGTTTAGGGAAGATTAAGTCTTCAGTATATGTATAAGGTTTAATTTACCTAAAACTATTTAAACTGGGAGGTCTACTAATGAAACTGCATTTTTCAAAAGACGTTTGATTTCTTTACAAAACGATCAGTCAAACTCAATATAGGAAGTCGAAAAATATTTTCCCAAATTCACTATATTCTGATCCTTAAGGAAACTTGTTCAGGTGCATGCATAGTACTCTCAGTTTAATTTTAACGAAGGTAGCTTACAAGAAAAACTTTAACGTTATTTTACGTGAAAAATATGTTAAATTCAAATCTTCAAGAAAAGAGCGTACTCCCATATCAAAGGCCGGCAACGCACTTGTGACTCCTCTGGTGGTGCGGGTGTCTATGGGCGGCGGTAATCGCTTACCATCAGGTGATCCGTCTGCTCGTTTACCGCCAATCTTGGGTATTCAGATTAAATCAAATCGAAAATATTGATTCGAAAGTAGCTAGCACTGTACAGTTAGTCTAACTAATACGAAGTTCTTACACTTGGAACTCGTATACCCAACGATTTGATAAGTGTTCCCAGAGAGAAAAGAAACGTCGTCGGGCCAAAAAAACTTCCTGCAACAAATAAGTTAAGGAGCGTAGTTTTTTCTATCCATATCATGATTCCAAGAGTTTTCTTTTACTCGACAATAAAAAAATCGGTTATTACCATCCCTTTATTTACGGAATGGAAAATCACAGTGAAATTTTAAAAATATTATGGACACTTTGATCGTACAAAAGCACTTAAAGAGATATAAAATATCTTCCAGACAGACCTCTGAACAACAAAAGATGAATTATTTTCATTTCATGTTGTCTTTAGTGAAGACTTTTCTATTGAAATTTCTTTCTGTGGCGTACTCAGACGGGAGCTGTAAAAGTTACTACCACTTTGGATCAACATAAAATCATAATTCCCATGGTTCTTCGTTATAACTTGATGTAATAAAACGTAATGCTGTTTAATATTCGACCTTTGTGATGGCAATGCTATGAAAATTCATTGTGTATTACTTTAAGACTAGCCATTTTCCGTGACTTTGAACTTGCAGAGTTGGCATCCCTGGTAGTTTTGGCATTTCATAAAAAAAATAATAATAAAGCGATAGCAAAGTTAGTATATGAATAAAATCATGGTAGCTATCGATAATCAAAGAGACGAAACGCTGGATTTTTCAAAGGTCTTCACTAGATGTATGTCATTAATAAATAAGTATCATACAAGGTTATAACAGGTTCCTGGACTAGTAGCTAGTCTGCTAGCTTTAAATCAGGAGGTCGCGGGTTCGATTCTTGGCGAGATCTAACTTTAAAGGACTCGGGTTAGTTGGTAGGGCATTTTCTGAGCCCGTCTGGTTAGTTACCACCATCTTATATCTAAGTCCTGCCACCAATTGTAATTGTAAATAGCATTTTTGTGTTTCTGCATGGAGATATAGCTAGTTCCTCATTGCGTTGGGGAATCTTGAAAAGCCCGCTTCCATCTTCGGTATCATCATCACTTTACCATCAAGTGATATATATAATGCCCAGGGGTTACCAAGTGTGGATACAAAAGTTCTCCTGCCATCTCACACGTTGCCTTGTGAAGTGACGTAATGAAGAAGCAGTAAAAAATATTATGTTTTTTATGGACATCGACCACCAATTTGGCTCCAGCATTAAATAAGTAATTTCCGAAGTAATATTATGTTACTTCGAGCCGGATTCAAACCGGTGACCTGTGGATATAGGTCAGCGAACACTGGACGATAAAGTAATACGGATACTGGGAGGGTGTCATAATGACCACTTGAATTATTTTGACAAGTTCAGCAGAAAAAAATATTGACGATTTAAAAGCATGTGTAAAGCATCTACTTTAATAAAAAAAAACATTTTGAGTTTAAGTTTAATAATAACAATTTATTTTATTTCAAATCTCCTTACAAAAATCTTTATTTTTTAACCGACTTCAAAAAAGGAGGAGGTTCTCAATTCGACTGTATGTTGTTTTTTTTGTATTTTTGTTACGCGATTACTCCGCCAATTATGAATCGATTTTGATGATTCTTTTTTTATTTGGTAGGTAATACTTCAGAGGTAGCCCCATATAAATTTTATCTAAATTGATTCAGTGGTTTTTGAAAAAATCCTCAAAAACAAAAAAATGCAGAATTGTAGCTGTTACGATTGAAGTCGGTTTTTTAACGTGTTCTGCGTTGTTGATTATTTTTACTCTTTTTCATTACTCACCATCAGGTGGGATAATACTAATGGTTCACCAATTGTGGATAAAAATTCTCCAGCTTTTTTGTAGTTCAACCACCTACACAGATTTTTCTTAAAAAAAAAAAACACAGCATCAGGCGTTGCCCGATGCGTCGTGAACCATGATACCGCTTGCTCTGGAAATATGAAGTTGGCAAAGATCTGAGATCTGATAGTGCCGAGTCCCGTACATGTTCACTAGAACCATTTGACTCCAACCATTTGGCGCAACGGCTCCCCTGAAACCTTTATCCTTTTTAAATCAGCTTGAATGACCGAATGAACATTTCATTTTGCTGTGGTTTCCCGAATGAATTTCAGACCGTAACACCTTTGAATAAAGAACGATAGACCAGACTGGTCACACTTGGCACAAAATAGGAAAATATGGCGCACTTTGTTATCCAAGGATAAAATCTATTTCAGCGAAGTAAGTAAGTAAAATAGCTTCTAGTATCAGCCATATTTTTGTCAAACTTTCTAATGGGGCACAATAACAATTTTTATACTTTATTGCTGCAGTAAATCGTCAGTGTATACGGACACCGTATTTATAGCGTACTGTTGTCGTTTTAGTGTGTTTCAATTAGCGAAGATTTTCAGTTGAAAAAAAGATAAAAAGAAAGCATTTTATTACCTACGGCAACTAGTAACAAAATATAATAATTTTCGCTCCCGAGTCCCGACTCGTCGTCCCACCGCGTTGACCCACTGGTGGGTCAGCGAGTAATTGACTGTTTACTCGTGGTCCCACCGATTCAGCCTTGACTGTTCTTGGAGGATATGAAACAATGATGTAGCAATATGGTATGTTACTGTCATAAAATTATCGATTTAATTTTTAACTGAATAATTTGTACAGAACTCTTAACTTTTGCTATGCGAGGTCACATAAAATGAAATGTTTACACAACTACAAACTAGGATTTCCTATACAGGATATAAATCTAATCGTGCGTCAAATTTTAATTACTCCTGATTCTAATCAACTTTCCCCAAGGAATATAGTCAAATCGCAAAATAAAAATGTTGGACTCTTCATACTAATTTGGCCACTCAGCTGATCAATTTGTATGAAGAGTCTAAAAATGTTTTTTTGCAATTTGGCTATGGGTTCAAAATCAAAATCAAAATATTATTTATTAGAAGTAGGTATTACTGTACACTTTTCGTAGGTCATATTTATTTCTACCTAATACGAAGCTCCGACCACTTGGAACTCGTATACTCAACATTTCGGGAAGTGTTTGCGGAGAGAGAAGAAAGGCGGGCCCAAAGAAACTCGCTCCAACACATTTTTTCAATAAAAGGCTTTCATTCTATTACTTTTTTTTATGGCAGAGGTGGCAAATGAGCAGACGGATCACCTGATGGTAAGCGATTACCGCCGCCCATAGACACCCGCAACACCAGAGTAGTCACAAGTGCGTTGCCGGCCTTCGATATGGGAGTACGCTCTTTTCTTGAAGGTTTGAATGTCGTATTGGTCCGGAAATACCGCAGGCGACAATTCATTCCACAGTTTGGTTGTGCGAGGTAGAAAGTTTCTAGTGGTCTTAGTTTGGAAAAGGGAAAGTTTCCTTGGGGAAAGTTGACCAGAATCAGGAGTAGATTTACAGCCTGTATTATGGCGACCATGTGCAGTACTTAACACATACACTTATCTACTCATCTCATAAATTCCCTGTACGGGAATGAATCGTCAACTTTCGGCATAGAAGTCAAGAACCCTAACCATTACGCCAGTTGCGCCACCGCTTAGTCAAAGCCTTAATAATTCGATACGTATATATATTTTTTTATTATTTACCCGTTTATTTCAGGCACAAGGCCCATAGATATGTATGTATACAGGGTGTAAGGAACAGGTTTCCGAAAACTTTAAGGGCTTGCTCAATAGACGAAGCTGAACAACTTTCCACAAGAATTCACGAAAAAAATCTACTTCTTCATACAAAATTCTGTGCCTCCTGTGAAAAAGGGTCTAATTCAAATTCACACTTTTACAGGGCAGCAAAATAACTGTTTTTTGAACCATTTTTTACCGATACTAACATCTTAGTATAAGAAAGTTACACAAACTTTGCTATGACTAGGCATAACTTTTGTTGCTTTTTTTACTATGATATTATATTTTTGATATCTTGTTTGATTAAAAAAATAAACTAATTAGATTTTCCTATTTTAACCATACTTGTTCGGTGAAAAACGGGCTAATTTTAAATGAACCGCTCGTAAAATTACAAAACTTTGTGAAAATCTGTTTAAATCTATTTAAATTTATTTTTTATATCGAAAATATTGTATGCAAAGATCCAACCTAACTTAAATCACAAGGTAAGTATATCTTTCAGTATCATTTTCTAAGAACTTTTGTAGCTTTTAAATATGCAACACACATCGGTCACACAGGGGGGGGTGAGGTCGCCTTCAGAGAGCGGCAGGGAGTGTCCATACTGTATAATATCCTTATACTGTGGTTTTTGTTTTACTTCATAATAAATATTTTTAAACGGATATCGGTTTGTACTTATTATAAATAAGTAGTATATTATTATTCTCCCCACCGAAATAACACTTAAATCCTTTATGTATTACATAAAATAATCTAATAACAATAATATAGCCTAATCCTTTATGTATAGATATTACAAATGTATAAATGATTTATACGTATCAACAGAACTTAAGTAGTAATGCAGTGCAATACAATATAATATGTACTTAGGCATATCCTTACATCTATGTTATACAATAAATAGTTAAATGGATGTTTACAAGTTAACAGAACGTTAGTGATAGTACTATTAACCTATAAGTATCCAATTTTATGACAATAACAACTAATCGATATCTATACCGAATCTTTTAGGAGGTTTTCTTTCTCTTTTAGCTATTGCAACAGATGGGGCCGGCGGTGACGGTGACAGTGTTATGCGTGACGGACCGGCGCTTTTATCGGGACTAGATTTAGGTGATACGAAAGGTGGAGTTCTGCACGTTGGTGTAACTAATTCACCCTCTCCTTGCCTTGTTAACATATTCGATTGAGGGTTTTCGATATCATATTTATACCTCATACTAGTGTCGTGTGCGATAGTGCCGTCGGACGCCACCTCTGGTCCATCTTCTATATTAATATTTGATGGAAAAATACATGAGCTTCTCAATCTCCGTTTCATCTGGTCAACGTGCCTATGGTGAACAGTTCCGTCCTCTGCCGCAACCCTATAATCAGATTTGCCTAACTTTTCTGTTATAATACCATCAGACCACTTTTTATCGGATCGATACTCCCTATATCTTATCTGATCGCCAACTGACAGTTCCCTACACGGTCTAGTATCCCTTTCAACACTTTTCCCTTGTTTATTTAAAACTGTCCCCGTTTTATCCGGTTTGAGTAAATCTAGATGTATGCGTAAATCACGGCCCTGTAACATTCTCGCCGGCGACTCACCAGTGGTACTGTGTGGTGTGTTATGGTAATGTAGCAGGAATTTGAGTATTTCTAAATCAATATCAGCACCTCTGAAATTAGCTTTCTTGATTACATTCTTAATGAGTTTAACGGCGCCCTCGGCCGCTCCGTTTGATGATGGGTGATATGGAGCCGAGTACATATGTTGTACTCCATTTGCTTTCAAGAATGTATTAAATTCATTGCTACTAAAGGGGGGTCCATTATCCGATACTATCTGTTTTGGGATCCCCCACCTAGACCAAGATTCACGTAGTTTTGATATGACCGTACCTGCTGATGTACGACCCATCCTATATACCTCGATCCATTTTGTTCGAGCATCGATAGCCACTAAATATGTTTGGCCGCCTATTGGGCCCAAAAAATCGACATGTACTCTTTCGTAGGGCTTCGCCGGCCAGTGCCACGGTACTGGCGCGCTGGCGGGCGGCGCGGCCGCCACGGCCGCACACGCGCTGCATGACCGGCAGCAGGATTCGATCGCCTCATCAATCCCTGGCCACCAAACGTAGCTCCTGGCCATTGCTTTAGTTTTTACTATGCCCATGTGAGGCTCATGTAACTCTTGCATCACTTTATGCCTACATGATTCAGGTATGACCACCCGATGACCCCACATAACACAATCTAGCTCCAAGTACAATTCCCCGCGCCTGTTATAATATGGTTGCAACTCTTTTATGTCAACATTTTCTGGCCAGCCGTTCTTTATATAATTTACCACTCTTCCCATTAATGGGTCTCTAGAAGTCATTAACTTTATTTCTTTATTATCTAACAATAATGCGTCAGATGCGAAATGTAAGTAAGACTGTTCTGGTGGTTCGAATTCTTTTTGTTCTCCTATCGGTAAACGTGATAATGCGTCTGCACAGTTATTATTTGTATTTACGTATTGTATATCAAAGCTGTAACCCATTAGTATAAGTGCCCATCGTTGCATCCTACTTGATGTCATGCTAGGTACACCCATTTGTGGGCCAAATATGCTAACTAACGGTTTATGGTCCGTTTTTAGAGTAAACCGCCTTCCATAAAGATATTGATGGAACTTATTTGTACTAAATACTATCGCAAGTGCTTCCCTATGAATCTGCGAGTAGTTCTGCTCGGCAGTGTTCAGTTTCCGCGACACGCAGGCGACGGGGCGCTCCCCACCGCGCCCGTCCGGCTGCGTGAGCACGCCGCCCACGCCCGTCGCGCTCGCGTCGCAAGTGAGCGTCAATGGCCGCGCTGGGTCGTAGTGTGCTAGTACTTTGTTACTTAAAAGCAAACTTTTTATTTTCTTAAATGCATTCGCACAGTCATTGGTCCATATCCAAAGTTATCCTTTTTGTAATAAACCATACAAAGGGTTCAGGATGTCGCTTATATTAGGTATAAATTTAGCATAATAGTTCACCATGCCTAGGAATGAGCGCAATTCTGTTACGTTTGAAGGGTTAGGCATAAGCGATATTGCCTTAATTTTATTTTGGTCAGGCTTGACACCCTCTTTGCTAATAACATATCCCAAGTAACATACTTCCTCTGCCAGGAACGTACACTTGCTCTTTTTTACCTTTAAACCAAATCTTTTAACCGTTTTAAGACTAATTCTAAAGTTTTTATGTGTGACTCCCGATCCGGCCCTGTCACTAAAATGTCATCGCAGAATGATTGTGCGTTAGGTATTCCGCTCACTATGGATGCGCTAATCCTACTAAATATTCCCGCGCTGGAAGATAACCCATATACTAATCTGTTATATTTAAATATGCCCCTGTGCGTGTTTATAACTGTGTACATTTTTGAAAGCAAATGGAGTACAACATATGTACAAACCGATATCCATAAGATTTTGCTAATTTTTTTTTTTTTTTTTTTTTTTTTTTATGGCAGAGGTGGTAAACGAGCAGACGGATCACCTGATGGTAAGCGATTACCGCCGCCCATAGACACCCGCAACACCAGAGGAGTCACAAGTACGTTGCCGGCCTTTGATTTGGGAGTACGCTCTTTTCTTGAAGGTTTGAATGTCGTATCGGTCCGGAAATACCGCAGGCGACAATTCATTCCACAGTTTGGTTGTGCGAGGCAGAAAGTTTCTAGTGAAACGCACAGTTGTGGACTGCCAACCATCTATGTGATGGGGATGAATATGCTGTCGCGTAGAACGATGGCGGAAAGAGGCGGCAGGGATCAATCCGAACAATTCCTCGGAGCACTCCCCATTGTACATGCGATAGAGAATGCAGAGCGAGGCTACATCTCTACGCAGCGCCAGGGAGTCAAGCCGATCTGAAATATCCTGGCAGTCGACGATTCGAGTTGCCCTTCGTTGAATGCGGTCCAGAGGGAGAAGCTGGTACTGGGGTGCCCCTGCCCAGAGATGAGAACAGTATTCCATATGAGGCCGAACCTGCGCCTTATAAAGTTGCAGGCGATGCGCCGCAGTGAAATACCGTCTCGATCTATTGAGCACACCAAGCTTCTTCGAGGCTAATTTAGCCTTACCCTCTAGATGGCCACGGAACTGGACTTCACTCGATATGTCGACACCAAGAATTCCGATACTAGCTGAGGCATTTAGGGGAGTGTCCTCAAAACGAGGTGATACGACAAATGGCATTTTCTTGGCAGTGAACGCGCAAACTTGTGTCTTAGTGGGGTTAAATTGGACCAAATTAAGTCGACCCCATTCTGAGACTTTCTTTAAAGAGGCCTCAATTTCCGACACAAGTTTGTTTCGGCTCTCGATGACGTTTTCCCGAGAAATGTTGGCACGGCCGGTATAGAAGGCATCACCTGTGCTGTCATCCGCATAACAATGAGTGCTGCTGATTTGCAGCATATCATTGATATGCAGAAGGAACAGTGTAGGCGAAAGCACACAGCCTTGAGGGACACCAGCATTCACAGACATAGAATCTGAGCATGCACCGTCGACTACGACCTTTATGCTTCTGTCTGCAAGAAAACTAGTGACCCATTTGCATAATTCCTCGGGAAGCCCATAAGAAGGAAGCTTCGCAAGAAGTGCTTTGTGCCAGACCCGATCGAAGGCCTTCGCTATGTCCAAACTAACGGCCAAAGCTTCCCCCTTAGTCTCGATCGCCTGTGCCCAACGATGTGTCAGGTAGACAAGAAGATCACCAGCGGACCGGCCCTTACGGAAACCGTACTGTCGGTCACTAAGCAGCTGGCGGTCCTCTAGGTACCGAAGGAGCTGGCTGTTGATAATGGACTCCATTATCTTTGAGAATAAGGAGGTTATGGCTATCGGCCGGTAGTTGGACGGATTCGAGCGGTCACCTTTTTTAGGGATCGGGTGCACCAAAGCTGTCTTCCATGACTAACGCTAACTAACGGGACTACGCCAGTGGAGTATGAGAGCCGAAAAAGGCGCGTTAAAACTGGAGCCAACTCTGGAGCACACACCTTCAACACGATAGGAGGGATTTCGTCGGGCCCACTCGACTTATGAATGTCGAGGGAAAAAAGTGCTTTACGCACTGAGCGTTGGTGGAACCGCATATTCGGCATACAGCTCGTGCACCGCGGTATGGTCGGCGGCTCGTTTCCCCCGTCATCCAACGTTGAGTTGGACGCAAAGAGTTTGCCTAGAAGATCGGCTTTCTCCTTTGCGTCGTGGGCCAATGAATCATTTCCCATGTGCAGTGGTGGAAATGATGGCGTGCAGAAATTCCCCTGGACAGCTTTGGCCAGAGACCAGAACGCACGAGTTCCCGAAGGAAGACGCTCTAGTCTCTCGCCAATTCTGCCTATGTGCGCTGACTTTGCCCTGGCAATGTCTCTTTTGAAGGACCTGGAGGCAAAGTTAAACTCCTTTTTTAATACGCTGGTCTTTTCATCCCGTACCTTCGCCGCATTTGCCCAGGCTTGGTAACATTCCTGCTTTCGGCGAGAAGCCTTTTTGCAGGACCGACCAAACCAAGGCTGGGATTTGCCGCCAATGGGGACCACTGAGGATGGGATAAAAAGCTCCATACCACATCAGCGACAGAATCGGCAGCGAAGTTGGGATCATCCGGCGTGAAGCAAACCTGCCCCCAAGGGTAGCACGCAAAGAAAGACCGCATCCCATCCCAATCTGCTGACTTGTAATGCCACACACGACGGCGACAGGCGACTCGCGGTCGCGGCGGGCACGTGAGTGGCACCGTACTCCGGATAAGGCAGTGATCCGAAGAGCCGAGTGAGGCGTCAACGGATACTTGGTAGCCGTCCGGATGAGAAGTCAGCAGAAGGTCCAACAGTGAAAGTTCATGGTTCTCCACATCTGGGATTCGCGTGGGCGTAGTAACCAGTTGTGTCAAACCATATGCCAGGGCGAAGTCGTGAACAGATCTCCCCGCATGGTCGGTCTTGCTAGAACCGAGCCATTCGGCGTGGTGGGCGTTAAAATCGCCGAGTACCACGATCTCAGCGGATGGGATCTGCTGCTGCACAGTATCTGCAGCCATTTGGATGTGCTCAATGAGTCGGTCAGTTTCGCCATCGCCGGTATGGGACCTATATAGGCACGAATAGACGCGGGGATGGTCATCGCCGTCTACACGTAGCCATATGGTGGAGAGGTCCCTACCTTCAAGGTTGCTGAGACGGCGAGAACTGATATCGTCTCTAACGTACACGCACACTCCAGCCCTAGGCACGAAGGAGTGTTCCAGTCCATACCCAGGGTAGGAGAGGTATGATGTGTCTGCTGGGGACGATATCTGTGTCTCGGTCAGGAAGAGCAAGGCCGGCTTTGCTGTCTCTAGGTGGTAGTGAACAGCATTAATGTTTGAGTGTAAGCCCCTGATGTTGCAGAAGTCCACGGCCAGCGTGGCAGGGGGTGCCAAGGTGTTTTTGCCCTTCCCTTGTGCAACTGGATGATGGAGCGCTGTTATGCCCCCCCCAGAGTACGACGAGGGGCGGCCTGGACGTCCAGGCTCAGGCACATTGTATCCTGAGCATGGACGTCCAGAGAGGGATTCTCCAGCGCTAGCGCAGCTGGTACCCTCCTGGGGTAACATATTTGGTAACTGCGCTATCATTGGGTGGGGGGGGGGTTTGGGCCTCCGGTACCCTCACTCACTCGGCGAAACACAACGCAAGCGTTGCTTCACGCCGGTTTTCTGTGAGGCCGTGGTATCACTCCGGTCGAGCCGGCCCATTCGTGCCGAAGCATGGCTCTCCCACGGATATTATATATAATATTTAATGTATTAGCCATTTTTGTAATGTATATTTTGTCACACATTTTTTTTTCAATAAATTACTTACAATATCAGTGGCTTACTGAAAATACAAAAAAAAAATAAGTACAACGGTATCAATATGGAATATATTTACACGCTTTTTTTTATTTTGACAAAATACGTGACGATTATGGAGATTTGAACACATTATTTTATACTTACATTTCGAAATACCTAAATAGTGGTAAGTAGCAGGTCAAACTGAGAATAATTTCCTCATGGACATATTAAATACTAGATAATTAGATTTCAACTAGATAAATAAAATGGCATTTCAAAACAATCTGTAAATATCTTCATAATCATCACATAACTTGATCAAAACAACAAATAATCCTTTATTTATAAACAATAACTTTAAGATTTTGCTAATATTTAATGTATTAGCCATTTTTGTAATGTATATTTTATCACACATTTTTTTTTCAATAAATTAATTACAATATCAATATACAAAAAAATATAGGGACAACGGTATCAATATGGAATATATTTACACGCTTTTTTTATATTTTACATAAAATACGTGACGATTATGGAGATTTTAACAGAATATTATGTACTTTATATTTTATACATTTCGAAATACCTAAATAGTGGTAAGTAGCAGGTGAAACTGAGAATAATTTCCTCAAGGACATATTCATTTGCAGTATGACTTTCCAAAATTTATCAGCTGACACTCACACATGCATAAACACGTGTAGAGACATGAAGAAGTGTCAAATTTCTATGTATAAAAATGGCGCGAATTTGTATGAAGTGTCGGGGGTGTGGATTGAGTATTGAGTATTGACTTGCCACTGGCTTGGCAATACCGACACGATAACCTTAGTAACGATAGTACTAAATTAATCTACATATAATTCAATCAGATGCCTCTCAAACTATGAACATACTTGTTAATATTATTAACAAGAAGACAATGTTATGAATTAAAATTTATTGTATTTGATTGGAAGTATAGCCAATTAACAGTAAGTAAATACTAAAAGAAAAAGTAGTTGTAAAATTAAATATCATAGCAAGAAATTACTATTTTTATTCTTGGTACTAAACTTGGCTTGGCATATAAACTTGGCAGAACTTGGTTTATCTGCAGAAATACATTTCATATTATTACAAAACAAAGTCGGGCTGGTGTAGGATCCCTTAGTAAAAATAGGTAAGTTGATTTGAATCAGATAAAGTGTTGACAAATACAAGGTTTCAATTTAAGTTAAACCACATAGAAAGAAACAAAATGTAGTGCATAATGGTTCAACTCACACCGTAGCAGCAACTTATGCGTCCTCTCGCTTCGACGATCGACTACGGACTGGTCACGGGCGCATTCAGTTACAACCTCCCGCACCCCGCCCCCACCTTTTCTTGCTTTGTTTACTCTCTCCTACTCTAACACGTTGAATTTTATATACGTCGAAAGTACGTATATAAAATTCAAATTCGCTCACGCAATGAATTAAACCATTTTCACGGAACATTTTAAAAACAACAGAAAGGTTCAACTTTATTTAGATCTAGTTCAAAATGGTCCAAATTAAATGAGATCGTTTTTTTATAAGCCATGCAACATTTTAAATCTGTGAAAAATGGTTTGAATCAATTTATACCTCCGGATAATGAATTGATGCGATTTAAGTAAAAATAAACCCTTTTCCGCGACTTATAAATATAACTTCGCTGAATCTAATTGAAATTAAGACATTCAACATATTTTTTTTCGTTAATAGAACCATTTGACACATTTCGTATCTCCTTCCATTTTGTACATAGAGATTCGTGAGTTAGACCGTTCGAAAGGATTTTTCTTACATATTATAGATATGAAAGAAACGGAAAAGGGTTCAATTTGAATTAGACCCTTTTTCACAGGAGGCACAGAATTATAAACTTGATGGGACAGTTTGTATGGAGAAGTAGTTTTTTTTTCGTTTCCTGAAAAAAATTCTTTTGGAAAGTTGTTCAGTTTCGTCTACTGAGCAAGCCCTTAAAGTTTTCGGAAACCTGTCCCTTACACCCTGTATGTGTATGTATATCAGTCTCTGGTTCCCATAGTACAGGGAATCCTAGTTTGGGGCCAGATGACCGTGTGTGATTTGTCCCAGAAATTATAGGTAACACTTAATTGATTGAAACTTCTTGGTTCTAAAAGGCTATATTGAGAAAAAGTATTTCTAAATTCCCAATTTAAAACTGTTGTTGTTGTTTGAAATAAACAATCAACTAAAGTTACACCTGATACCGAAGTTTTTTAAGCATTTTATCATGGAATTTACAAAGTTTATTTAGGATATCTTCCTGACTAAACAGAAGTTCAAGTTGATCCTTCGCCTTGTATATTAATACAGAGTTACCGCAAGTTGTGATTGCTACTGTACAAAAATCTGTGCTTTTCAATCGAGAGAAATTATTAATAATAATAATAATATCTGGGACAAATCACACACGGTCATCTGGCCCCAAACTAGGATTCCCTGTATCTTGGGAACCAGAGACTGATATACATACACATATACTTTTAAATACATACATATATAGATATAATACACCCAGACTCAGAGCAAACAATTCTGCTGATCACAAAAAAGTTTGCCCTGTGTGGGGATGGAACCCATGACTCTCGGATCAGAGGGCAGGATCGCTAACCACTTAGCCACCGAGTCAGTCGAGTTTAAATTGATTGATTGATAAAGGTGATCCGTCTGCTCGTTTGCCACCTCTGCCATAAAAAAAAAAAAAAATTAAACCACCATTTGTTTAAATTCACAGAAAAAAATATTATATTACATTTTAAACACAAACACACAAAACCATTACATTGAAAATACATAATAAGACATCTTCGATAAAATGATTTTATAAAAATAACATGTCAACTCTTCGTGAGTCAGTATCCAAGGAGATTTAATAATATTAATAAAAAGACTTTATAATAATTGGCCAGCTACTACAAAAGAGATATTACAAAATGGCCGCTTAAAATATGTTTCTGTTGTCTGTCTTTAAAACCCCCAAGTTTGAGCTTATTTGCTTTGTTTTAACGGTTCCGATATATTACGCAAGCGCAAGCGTGTTTTTTTAAACTAGTTTAAGTTTTAGTTTTAAACTAAAAAAGTGAAAAAACATTAGATATTCAGATTAAGTATGGGAAACTGAAAAACAATTTGTAGACCGGATTTTTTTCTTGTGTTTTAAACTTGATTCCGAGTAACCCCTTAAAATCTCAAGCGCACTTTTTTAACTTCCTGTATATTGTTTGTCGAAGAATATCCGCCATTAAATTATGTGATCATACCGGTTCATACCGGTTACCTAATTACTGTTCATAAGATACCTATATCCATTTAAAAGTTCTCACGGAATTAAACAGTTGTTTCGTGAAAATACGGTTCGCATTCTGTAATTAGTCAATATTATGGTGCCACATAAATTAATTTCATTCATCACTGAATCAGTAAGCTCCTTCCTTCTTTTTTTCCTAAAATTTATTTCAATGGCAAAACATGTGAATATCATCATAATTTTAACTTTTTTTTATGGCAGAGGTGGCAAACGAGCAGACGGATCACCTGATGGTAAGCGATTACCGCCGTCCATAGACACCCGCAACACCAGAAGAGTCACAAGTGCGTTGCCGGCCTTTAATATGGGAGTACGCTCTTTTCTTGAAGGTTTGAATGTCGTATTGGTCCCGAAATACCGCAGGCGACAATTCATTCCACAGTTTGATTGTGCGAGGCAGAAATTAGACACCGAACATAATCACACATAGATACCTCACCATTATTTTATAGACAATCCGATGACAATAGCAAGGAGCTTATTTATGTACCTAGTACTAGTACACTGGCCCACAGAGATATCTGAACCCCTACTAAGTGTTTGTGATTCATGGTGTATTACGGAGAGGTTCAGATATCTTTGTGGCTGTCTGTACCTAATACTACTACCTACATTTACATGGTAATGTAGGTATAACATATTAGTTCTATAAGCATTGGTAACTCAACCATATTTGTTTGCATGTTCGGATATTTCTTAATAAATACATATTACGAAACGAGGTCAAATGAAGATGGGTCCACGAGAAAACAGGGGATAGTTGCCAGTGTATGTAATCGCTACGTTTAATAGTCAAACGTATTATACTTTGGAACTGATTTTGGAACGTACGCAGAATACAGTGTGAGTCTTAATAAAGTACACATATGTATGAAACAGCGTGAAATAAGAGCCAATTTTTTCGCCCAGAAAAATATTTTTAAAAAAGTAAAAAAAAAAATATGGACGATTATTTTTTTTAAATAGCATCTGCTGTCTCCAAGTAAACAAAACGTTGTAATTTTTAAAATTAAGTAGGTTAGAAGGTAAAACAATAAAGTAAAAAAAAAAAAATTTTCTGGGCTATAAAACTGGCTTTTATTTCACCCCCTTTCATATGTGCACTTTATAAAGACTTACTCTGTATATGTTAACCGCTATGATACTCCTATAACTAGGTATAACACGCTTTCATATATCACTTTTCATATTCCAAACAACATCATCCTTGTATAAGCTAGCTAAATAAATTAACTTCAAAATGCGTAAAGCCCTACTTCGAATAAACAATTTCCATTATCAAATCAAAACCGTGTAATGTCTCCAGTTCACTATAATCCAAATCCGCCGAGCAAACATATCGATTCTCTTCCATCCACGTTATAAAGAGGGGAAGAATTCTAAATAGCTCCATCCGAGCCACGTCAGCTATGACGTAGATAAATGGGATTGTATGACGTCACTCTGTAAAGAATAGTTGCTTTGAGTCTACGGCTTAATCTGTGAGAAACGATATGGTTGGCTTCGATCCGCTAAAGAAACGGCTGAGTGAAATTGAAGCTTGAAGATAATGCTCAAGCTATACAGGGTGTAACAGAAAGGTGTGACAATACTTCAAGGTTGGCTTTTACCCATCAAACTGAACAACTTTTGTTCTACAACTTTGTTCAAATTGCAAAATTTTTTTTGGACTTTTCATACAAATCGATCAGGGCGAACCAAGTTTGTATGAAAAGTCCGAAAATTTCTTTGCGATTTCAACAAAGTTGTAGAACAAAAGTTGTTCAGTTTGATGGGTAAAAGCCAACCTTGAAGTATTGTCACACCTTTCTGTTACATCCTGTATATTTTCTTATGGAGCAATGAGGAACCTAATATTCTCCTTCTTCGGAAAACCACGTAAAGAACAAACAACGTCACTATTTTGTCGCCTGAGAGTGAAAACCTCGGGAACACAAAATTTCTAATTTGTCTCTTACAACTATATTTGTAGCTTTTAACGAATTTGTTTATTTATTCGAAATGAATTGTAGAAGCATCTGAAACCTCATCAAATTTGGTAATGATTACATACTTAAGGGGACAAATAAAGAATAATAATAATAATATCCGGGACAAATCACACACGGTCATCTGGCCCCAAACTAGGAATCCCTGTGCTATAGGAACCAGAGACTGATATAAATACACATATACATTTAAATACATACATATAATATATAGATATAATACACCCAGACTCAGAGCAAACAAATCTGCTCATCACAGAAACGTTTGCCCTGTGTGGGGATCGAACCCACGACTCTCGGAACAGTGGTCAGGAGCGCTAACCACTTAGCCATCGAGTCAGTCAGAAATTTTAGTAGTAACAAGATTTTTACGACGAGGTTTTCCTTCCCCCTGAAAAATTACCTTTTCCGCATATAAGAATTTTTTTTATCAATTACGCGATTTTCCGCAATTTACTCTTCGAGTTGTGATCGTGTAAACATCAGTTACAACAACCTCTGGCTCCACGATATCTTGCTTTGAAATCTGAAAGTAACACTAACGAGATTTCTCCGTCGCAGTCCCCAAGTTTCTCAGCTCATAACTATTGCAGCGAACTTTGAACAAAGAAAAAAGTTTGCAGGTTGGACCCCTGCCAAGATTCAAGTTTGGATTTCATTCGCTGAGATTTCCCCGCTATTTTTATGCGTAAGTAGCTCTTACGTGATGCAAGGAACGTAACCTGTCGAATTGTCAACTTTTAAAAGTTTTGGCTGATTCAAAAGCTCAGTGATTGGCGTTCCTGATTACGTTCTTGATTGTGAATTCCGTTTCAGCCAATTGCAAACATTTCTGTTATGAGCGTGTTTGCTTGGCCTGTGTTGCGGTGCACTACATCTATGTATTACACAGGGAATCCTATTTAGAGGCCTGATAAGCGTGTGTGATTGATTCCTGAATATTTCCTAGGTATTATTTAACCTTTCAATTTATATTTATGTAGAACGGGCTTAAAAAAACTTTAAAACGCCATCTCTTTTTTTTCAGAGTACAGTATATTTTTGACATAGTTACCATTTTTTTGCCTCAGTGGTGTTTTTATTTTTAGTTTCTTTATCGCCCATTTGATAAATAAACCTTTTCATCTTTTGTAATAATACAATATAATGAATAGTAAACTAGGTATATATCTACGCGATCTTTAGATTTTTGGTAAAATTATGTGTCTATTCGTGGGAAAATTAATATGCGATAATACGGTGATACATATTATGTACACACAAATAAACATTAGAAAACTTTACCCGCAGTCGGGTGAAAAGACACATTGTTCCGACATAGATACACCTAATGTAATCGAAAGTATTTAATAAAAATATGTCTAATAGTTTCGAAAAAAATGCATATATTTTAATTTTTACACTAAGATTTTTATTATTTTATGATCATTGAGGATTCCACACATCACTTACATATTTTCTAGCAAATCAAATATTTGTCCCATCTATGAAGAGACACACTTATATTCTTTGGCGTAGCGAAGCTAAATTCAATAAGTTCTGTCATCTCATCGCGCTAAGTTGCAGACCTTCCATTCGTCTGCGATATAACTATTGTAGCTAATAGTTGTTGACTTGTCAGCGCTTGGCGTATTATTATTGTTTTGAAATTCTTTTAGTACGCGATATAAAACATGAATTTTGGCTGTCACTGTCATAACAGGTTAGATGACTACTAGTCATTTGAGTTACTTTTTAAAATATGTCAAAAACTATATTTTGTCTTATTCTATTCTATTTTTCTATTTGGCATTCCATATCTCATTTAAGGAGTGATTTTGCCAATGTCAAGTGAAAGATGCGCCTCTAAGGGTGATGGGTACTTAAAGACGATCCACGTGGTGGTTTGCTGCTGGAACTCGGAAACCGGAGCTGTTTCCCGAGTTAATCCTCTTTTTATGACCGCTTATAATATCACTGAATCGGAATCACAGCTATTTCCCCATCACAAAAATAACGTTGAGACTACTCTAAAACGAAAATAATTAAAGAAATAACTCAGCAGACGTGTGCTCGGTACAAGTCCCGGCAACCAACCCTATTCTGTTCTAAACGTGGTGTCATAGATTTGCGGCGTCATTGAACGAATAATTTTGTAAATTTGGTTGAGAAAAATTTAAGTTTGGATGAAAAACAGAACCTAATTATGTTTTTCAAAATTTTATTGCGAGATCTTTTTAATCAACGATAGTTTATAATTTAATGCAGTCATCTTACCAATTTAGTAAATTCATCATCATAATTCTGTAATAACAGTTACCAACCCAGACCGTCCAGGTCTCTTCACATACATATTATAGGTATATCGTAGCTCGAAAAGGCCATACTCTCCTCTCCGGGACCAGGTCCGGATTGTTAGAGGTTATGGGGTTAGCGGCCAGCCTAACAGTGAGAAGTTTCCAAGCCGCCTATAAGCTCATTTCATACGATGTTGAGAAATTGAAGTGGTTTTTTTGGGGAATTTTGAAAATAAAAATCAGAAATGCGATGTACACTGTATTGAGTACCAAGGCTAAGTGACAATTCTATAAAAAACGCCTACAGGAAACGGAATACTAAGCTAGAAGACAAGCACATAGTGATTGCCCATCATATTATCAAAGGCGCTGCAACATACGATATACGCGATTCTGTGGATTGAAACCGTATTTTCTTCGTGAAATTACGCTTCGCATTCCATAAGATCGCGTAATCAAATAAACACAATTTTATTGAAAAGGTTGACGGCACAACTGACATAGAGTGGTTACTGCCGTCTATAGGCATGTGATATAACAGGGTCATTACCAGTGCTTTATCAATCCTTGGGTACATACTCATGGGCAAAGTGGAGGGGAATAGACACAGAGGCCGAGCGACCAAGCTAAAGAGTTGTAACTCCACCTGCATGGAACTATTCACACCGTTGCGGCACAAAATACTATACAGAAGGTCCGCTCAATACGCTCACTAAAATCCTAAGCATATATATGCATATAGATGTAAATGGTCGTTGTAGGCAAGATCACGTACTGAGCGATCGTGACTCTGCCTCGAACGACCGTACATTTCTATAAGCATGTATATGCTTACGATTTTAGCGGTTTGTATTGAGCGGACCTTCTGTGTCTATTTTGTGGCTGCGGATAGGAAAAAATGAAAGTACATAGCTCGGCCCCAATCTACAGTTCTCACTGACTTGACCTCTTGATGGTCACGATCCCCATTTCTAGTGGTTATGACTTGAAAGAAGAAAGAAGATCAATCCTTAAAAAACCACCCCTTCTGAGAAAAGTCTTATACTGTGTAAACTCTTATTTTCCATTTTTTATGAAATATCTGACCTGGTGGTAAGTGATGATGATGCCGAAGATGGAAGCGGGCTTAACAAGATTTCCCAAGATTACGCGATATCAGAATAAGTAAATTATCCGGACTTGGCCCCCGTGTGTGGATTATGGGTTAACCTTCCGAGACCCGTGCCCCTGCAGTGGGGACGATATGGATTGTTAACGAAAAAAAAACAATCTTTTGTAGGCACAGCTTCCATAATGACATAAATTACACAATACCTCTAAATACACATTAAAATAAAAAATAAAAGATTAATAAAAAATATTATTAATTTAATTTCACAGATTACATAGATCCAAATTTTGTATGTAAACTTAGCCTAGGTTAGTGAAATAAATTATGCCAATTTAAATAATGATATGTAGCAAACTTATAAATTATAAATAAAAACAATGTAACTGCTACTCTTGGCGCAAACAGTGCCATGGCTCCAAATACACTGTAATTTTCCAAATCGCATTTCTCTGAGTAGCTGTGTATCAAATTAGGAGTATTTCTCGATAATAATATAAGAGGTTCTCATTGTAATAAGATATAATAATGTAAGTATTATCCAATTTGTTGATACAATTCTTGGAATTAGGATTTTGATTATTCATTACCTTTACGCGGATGGTGGCGTATCGGGAGCCGGGTCGTTCCCTTCCCTCAAATATGGTTGAGGGGAGCGATGGCTGACTCTCGCGTTATACTCGTGATCGGGTGCTGTCCGTGTGAACTGGCCTGCTCTTGTCATTGGTTTTTTGGAATTTGTTAGTCATTAGCTACAAACAATTTTTACTTTTATCTCTTTTGAATCCTTTCTTTATTCTTATTTTTGTATATTTTATTTACAGACATGACATTGTATAATTCATTTATTGATCTAGCATTAAGATGTAATAGAATATAAGACTTAAAAAAAAAAATGTGTTGGAGGGAGTTTCTTTAGGGCCCGCCGTTTCTTCTCACTCCGCAAACACTTCCCGAAACGGTGGGTATACGAGTTCCGAGTGGTAGGAACCTCGTATTAGGTAGATAAAAGAATGACGTTCGAAAAGTGTACACTGCTACCTACTTCGAATAAAATATTTTCATTTCATTTCATTTCATTTCATTTCATTTCATTTCATTTCATTACCCTTAAAAGTGAGCCTAATAGCTAGCGCGTGGAATGAATGTAAATAATACATATATGGATGTTCTTAAAATATTCTCTGACTCGGTTGCTCAGTGGTTAGCGCTCCTGACTACTGATCCGATAGTCGTGGGTTCGATCCCCACCCAGGGCAAACATTTCTGTGATGAGCAGATTTGTTTGCTCTGTGTCTGGGTGTATTTTTTTTTTTTTTTACCCTCTATTGGTAAGCCCTTGGCATCATCTCACCTGATGGTAAGTGACGATGATGCCGAAGATGGAAGCGGGCTTACCAAGATTCCCCAACGCAATGGGGAACTGGCTATCTTATGTTCATGCCGGAACACATCAATGCTGTTAACATTGATGTTTGGCGGCAAGACTTAGATAAGATGGTGGTAGCTAGCCAGGCGGGCTCAGAAAATGCCCTACCACCAACCAAACCGAGTCCACAAAGTTGGACCCCGCCGGGAATCGAACCCGCGACCTCCTGATGTGAAGCAAGCGGCAAGCCACTACGCTACGGAGGCGGTAAGCCACTACGCTACGGAGGCGGTGTTATTATTATATCTATATACGTATTTATTTAAATGTATATGTGTATGTATCGTATATCAGTCTCTGGTTCCTATAGTACAGGGAATCCTAGTTTGTGAGGCCAGATGACCGTGTGTGATTTGTCCTGAATATTTATTTTTTATTTTATTTATTCATTTAAATCCACACTCCACACTCGCGCTTAAAATTAACCACAGTGTTAATTTGGTATCAAGTTGAATTTCCGTTTATAGCAGCGTCAATAAATTGCGGTTCTAACTTCACAGTGACCGCGGCAAACGCATTCAGCCTAGCACTAATTACGCATAGAATGTACCATAGATAGCGCATCTACCCTATGGTAGGTACCCACTGGTTCGTGATGTTATTTCTATGGATGTGCCAAATAAACAAATTTAAAATTTTTTGTCTGTCTGTCTGTCTGTCTGTTCACGCTAATCTCCGAAACTACAGGATGGATTTTCATGCAGTTTTCTCGAGTAGATTAAGCTTAGTTTGGAGCATTATATAGTCTTTGTTTCATCGAAATCCAATGTCAACAAAAAAAGTTGTCGTCCTTTAAAGATAATTTAAAATTCGCCTGCAAAAAATTACATAGCAAATGAGTCGAAAGAAGGGTCCGAAACTTAATTACGTAGGCAAGTAATCGATTATAATTTTAATTTTACATAAACAATAAAACATCTACTTATTTAAGGTTCCGACCCTTCTTTCGACCTATTTGCTATGTAATAGTATAGATGTAATTTTTGACAGACGAGCGGCGAATTTATTTCTATTTTTGGTAAAAATATGCAACATCTATACATATAATAAAACTGTAACGGGGACGATTCTGTACATGGAATAATTTTGAAAATAATACCTGTAGGGGACATGTCTATCAATATAGAGACCAAAACAATTTAATTTGGAATTTTTGTTTGTCTGTCTGTCTGTCCGCGCATCACGCAAAAACGGCTAGGCCGATTATACTACGTAACCCGGAGTAATATCTTAGATACTTTTTATCCCGGGAAATTCAAGGGTTCCCGGAGGAATGCATAAAAACTTTAATTCTTAAAAGCCTTATTACTCAAAAACTATGAAGCCGATTTTATTGCAATTTGGCAAAATGATACTTTATCATTACTACTAAACATCCTCCTCCTTGCGTCGTATTCCTCAGTGATGAGGGTCGTGACCTCCCTTTGGCAACACCTTCTCGGTGATGATCTTTCGCCATTTCGTTCTGTCTTCAGCAAAGTGCAGAGCATCGTGGAGGTTGGTAACGAGAGTGGCACGTATTTGATCAGTCCAACGTATCGGGCTGCGGCCCCGCGGTCTCTTTCCTTCCATTTTGCCAGTAACCATTACTTTCTCGAGGTTATCTCCGCTCTTCCTAGCAATATGTCCGAAGTACTCAAGAATTCTCTGAAGGCAGATGGATGATAGCCTCTTAGTGATCTTGAGTTCATGGATTGACACGTTGGTACGTCGTGGTATCCATGGTATCCCCAGCAATATTCTCCAGAACCACACTTCGAAGGCGTCTATGCGGGTGCGATCGACCATTCTTAGTGTCCATGTTTCAGCACCATAGAGAAATATGGAGAAGACCAGTGTGCGTACAAGTTTAATTTTCGTGCGTTTAGAGATGTTTCTGTCCTTCCATATTTTGGCGAGCTGTGACATTGCACCTTTGGCCATCCCAATGCGTCTTCGAATTTCCAATTCGCAGGAACCGTTCTTACTGATGTTGGAGCCCAGGTATACGAAGTACTAAACATCCAAACTTTTAAATCTCGGTTTCATGAAGGTTTCCCACAGGAAAACGACAACACCGTATCTCCACAATAACTCAGTTTATTAAGATAAAACCTTAACTTTTTGAAAAGGCGTGTCGATTATGGTACTTTCGTATCATTCGATACATACTATTGGTCCTGGAAATTCAAAGGGATCCCGAGGGAAAAGCTGGAAACTGTATCTAAGTATTAAGGTGAAACCTTCACTCTTAGATTAGGCGAATCAAAGGTATATTCAGTTAACATTTTTGACCCGGAATTGTCAAGGGTGTCCCGAGGGAACTGACGGGATCCTCTTTTTCGATGAGATACGTCTGTATTGTTGTACGGTGTAGGTAGCTGTAGAATATCGAAAATATACGTATAACGTAGTGAAATAAACAAAGCAAACTACATTTGTAAATGGTATTTTTATTTCATACCCAACTATAGTGTAGGGCAATATTTATCAAGTGGTAGTATACAGGATGTTATAAAGGCGTAGGCATTCTACTGGACCTGTTCTTCAATTTTTTCTTTAACTACCTAATATAGGATGTTAAAAAAGTGCGTTTGAGATTTTAAGGGGTTGCTCAGAATCAAAATATACAGGAAAAATATTGAAAAAATCCGATCTGCAATTGTTTTAGCCTTTACCATACAAATTCTTAATTCACTATTCCGATTTAAAAAGTTGTAGACACGATTTTTTTTTCCTGTATTCTATACTTGATTCTGAGTAACCCCTTAAAATCTCAAACGCACTTTTTAACACCCTGTATAGGCGGCTGAAAAACTTCATAAGCTGGAGTTGGCCATTAGCCTCACATCTTACCACTAGGTATCCAAACTTGGACCCTGTGTGTGGAGAATGACCTAACCTTCCCTAGCTATAAGAGATCCATGCCCCAGTAGTGTTGATTGTGAATATAAATTCTATGCAATTGTATTTTCATTTTCTTTCTCTTTTTGTTCTTATTTTTTAAATTTACTTTTTATTTTTCTTTTTTCTTTATTCTTTTATATTTTAATTTTTTTCTTTTTCTTTCATTCATTTTATTGTTTTCATTTTTTTGTTATTTTCTTATTTCTAAAGAATAATTTAGCAAATCATATGAACTATTGGAAAAACCCCAACACTAACGCGTACGAAGTCGCGGGCACCAGCTAGTAAATAAATATAAATTACACAGAATTGAAAATATTGTTTTTGTTACTTGCATTTTGCAAATTGACTTATCCGGTGTATTTCTCACTCCATTACAATTCGGTGTTCACCATCGATTCAGGTCAACCACTAATGAGATTCTAGACGAAGTAGTCTTTATTGCTAGAACAATAGGGTAAGCACCTTTTGTAAGGTGGATGGGTTTAATTTGTTTTCAAGTGTTTGTTTTGAGTTAATAATGAATGAATAGCTGCTCGATTCTGGAGGAAAACAATATTAATTATTGAGCAAACAATTTATTTGTTATTTTTTGTAACTTTTAAGTCAAGTCAAGTCAAGTCAAAATATTTTTTATTTAAGTAGATGCTGTACGCATACTTTTAACTATTTGTGTAACTATTACTTTATCTGTATAACTATGACTTAATCTGTGCAACCTTCACCAGGTCGTCGGTTCACCGAGTCCGAAGCCTGCCTACACTGCATCTTCCGTCGAAAATGTGTCTGGTGAAGGCTGCGGGAGCCCGCTGGATGCGAGCAGCATAGGACGGGTCGGTGTGGAAATCCTTGGGGGAAGCCTTTGTCCAGCAGTGGACATCTTTCGGCTGATGATGATGATGAATCAGTGCAACGATTACTAAATCTGTGTATCTAATTAATTACTAGTCTGTATAACAATGACTTAATCTGTGCAACTGTAACTTAATCTGTGTTAAACATAGATTTATACAAACACACTTGCACCACCAAAAATTTTGAATTATTTTCTTTGTTAAAAGTACACCCAACTGTAGTGTCTAGGGTAAAGAATATCAATTTAACTGTTATAGAAATGACGTGATTGGGATAACCCTTTGGGTGATATTATATACCCCAGCCATACATGATCATATTGTAAATCGCACAAAAATAGCATAATATATTAATTAAAAAATAAACGTGTAATTTAACTAAATTCTGGAACATCGCATAATCAATGCCATTTATGGATTGCAAACCTAAATTTCACAGAAATCTTTTTCATAATTTCACCCATACACCTAATACTGCTCTTTTTGTGGAGAACTGTAGTATAAAAAAAATAATTCTTAAGATTTTTTTACTAGTTCCCTTTGAAGAAGAAATGATAAAATCTTCCAAGAAATTTAAGGCGTCTGCCAAAAATCAGGTTAATGAGATTCTCAGTCTCATTCCATCCTCGAATGTTAAGTGTCCGTATTCAATAAGTGAAGCTCAGAGTGGGTGCGAAATTGGGGATGCGTGAAACGAAAACGAGAAATTAGAATGACGAACTCATTTAAGTACTTTCGAAATAAGTTTTAAAATTTTGTCGCAAAAGGAGATGAATAGAAAACATCTGAATTAAAAATAGGTAAACGGATTTGTCTCATGGTTTTGTTAAAAACTGGAAAATGGAAAAAATATATAAATTAAATTATTACATCATAGCTTACAAATTCTTTGTTAATAATTGACCACGCTGAATACGTTAAAAACAACCGACTTCAATCGCAACAACTCCAATTTGCTATGTTTTTGTTGATTTTCTCAAAAACCGCTGAATCGATTTCAATAACATTTTTATGGGACCACCTGTGAAGTATCTTTGAAGAACCTTTTAAACAAAAAAAGAATTTTCCAAATCGATTCAGGCGTCTTCGAGTACCTAATCGGTGAACATACATAAAAAAAATACCGACTAATTGAGAACCTCCTCCTTTTTTTGAAGTCGGTTAAAAAATAACTTCACTGTTGATGTTGATCAGAATTTTTGAATTGGAATTTCAAAGAGATTTGAGTCGAACCAAAGATATTCGAAATGAAATGATACTCGACCGTTAACCTATCTCTACCTATTAAGCCAAGTCGGAGGCCTTATAGGCGGCTTGAAAACTTCTGACACTGGGGTTGGCCACTAGCCCCACAACTTCCACCAATCCGGACTTGGCCCCTGTGTGTGGAGTATGGCCTAACCTTCCCGATATATGGGAAGAGACCTGTGCCCCTGTAGTGGGGACTTAACGGGTTGTTAACAACTCGATCGTGGCACAGGCTTGTTATATTAATTTGAATGACGTGTCACTTTCGAGTATCTTGCTTAATTTTTTTATTATTTATTATTATAAGAAACAAGATCACTCTCTTATTTTCAAACACCATGCATACTTGTCAAACAAGGTAAATATACCTTAAATCCTAGCTAGAGGTAAATCTCTTCTTAACTCGGAAACGGGGGCATGCTATACACTTAATGCCAAATTATACAATAGAGAGCCGAGGCACAAAATAGACACAGAAGGTCCGCTCAATACAAACCACTAAAATCGTAAGCATATACATGCTTATAGAAATATACGGTCGTTCGAGGCAAGGTCACGATCGCACAGTACGTGATCTTGCTTACAACGACCGTATACGTGTATAAGCATGTATATGCTTAGGATTTTTGTAAGCGTATTGAGCGGACCTTCTGTATCTATGTGTTTTGTGGCCGTGGACTTAAGGCCACTCCGTTGGTTCAGCCTAAGTACATTATCATACTGCTACAGTGATGATACAGCTTAGAGGAATTTGATATTCAATTGAGAAAATATAAAGTTAAACAATGCACAGAATTACAGATTAGGATCCTTTTAAAACATAATCATCTCGAAACAAGTGGCAAAAGCTTTTACGTACTTGAGAATTTGACAGTACAAAAAATTTTCTTCTTTCTTTTCTTCTACTTCAGGTTATCATGAAAAAACGAATCATGCGATTTTACAGTGACATCTATAGTAGAAGATCGGTATAAATAACTCGTTTTGACTAATGTTCGAATCGAAAAGAGAACCATTAAACTGAAGGACTTTCAGAACAGACCACTGAGACATCAAAGTTCTCTAGTAGTAACCGCGCACTGATAGATGTAATAGCGTAGGCACTACCCAGGCCTCCCACTCGGTGGACCGATGACTTAATAGAGGTTGCGGGAAGGGGCAGGATACAGGTCATGCATGACTGGTCAGCGTGGAAATCCTTGTTGAAGGCCTTTGGCACAGAGTAGATAATAGTATTACACAGGGAGAACATTAATGCCCCAACGGCCATCTGTTCTACGAGCTATGTGTTCCGCCCACTGTCATTCTCTAAAAGTATAGATTAGATTAGTATACCTTAGGTCGGACCGATGGTAACTCCAGAGGTCATTAAGGAACTCGATCCCAAATGCATCCTATAGTTCATTAGAACTATTGGCCTTGAGGATATAATATAACAGAGGCAGTGATCTGATCACAACAGATCTACCCAGGTCGCAATGATCCAATAGGTAGGGCCCACCTTTGGTATACCCCTTTACCCCCAAATAATAATAATAATTCCTTACGTCAAAAGTAATGCTAATGATAATACGGAAAACTAAATTAATATCAGTGAAGAAATATCCAGGACAAACCACACACGAGCGTCTGGCCCTGGCTGAAATTCCAGGCTACAACCAGAGACTGATATTTATACATAGATACGTTTCGCAAACACTTTCCGAAACGTTGAGTGTACAAGTCAAGCGTGGTAGGGACTGTGTACTAGGTAGAAAAAAATTGACGATTTAAAAGCATGTGTAAAGCATCTACATAAATAAAAAAAAAAACATTTTGAGTTCGAGTTTGACTCCCAGAAACATAGCAACAATACTGAAGTAGATGGCAGTGTAGACTTTTCCATTTTTAGCATTACGTCCCAGGGGTGGCTTTTTGCTATTTTGCTATGTATAGCTTAATGCAGTGTTTTTCAACCTTTTTTGATACCCGACCCCTCTACAAGTTAAAAAAATCTTGCGAGCCCCCACCGTAGGGCCGTAAATATACAAAATGTAAGTAATTTGAAAGACTACCTTTATAATTTTCTTCAGTTGGAAAAATATTTAGTTATTAACGACTCCAAAATAAAACCGCGTTTTGACAAATTGTAAAAAAAATAACAGGCGCAGCCTTCTCATTCAAATTATATTTTCTTCATTGCAGTATAGGACCTACAAACGCTTACTTTTTCTTTAACCCGCGACCCCTTGAGAAAGGCTTCGCGACCCCCAGGGGGTCGCGACCCACAGGTTGAAAAACACTGGCTTAATGGATTCGAGAGTACTAGGTGTCGTTTTTTTTTTTGATCCCTAGACAGACATAGGAGAGATTAAGGCGGTTGGAGTTTTATTTTTAACCCAACTGCGTAGTTAATAAAAATGACGGGTTATGTGTTCAAATTCTTCTTTTTTCCGTGTGAAAGTGACTATTCCATATTTATGTATAAGATTTTTTTTCCCAGTATCGTGCCACCTCGATCGCTTTAGGTGGACCCAAATAGAATAGGCAACATGTTGCCTTCATCAGGTCTTCAGTGGTGCTCTGTGGGCACTCTGGCTGGACAGCCTCGAAAAATGAGAAGTAATCTGGGATAAGCCATACTGGAATTTAAATTAAAAAATATATATATTTGAATATGAAATCACGTCTTTACAACAACCAAAAATATGTGTATCCGCACAGTCAACCATATTAGCATACAAAAACATAAAAATATATTTAATTAATTCTAACGTTGTTCATTAAAAATAATAATATGCGCCTTAAAATAAAGGAAATTTATTTTTTTTATTTTACTTTATTGAGATACCAACAGCATTACAGAGTGATGTAAATAACAGATAATGTTTAGACAGTATGTGTAAAGCCAATAATAGGTATCTACTTTTAAAATTAATAGGCAAATGTAACAAACAAGTAAACGGTTCTGGCCTCTTAAGATTAGGTAAGTATTAACAGTAAAAAAAAAATAGTTACAAGCATAATTAGGAAGAGATTAGACATCATCAAAACAGCATACAAGACGTATGTAGGTATAATATAACTGCCTATGTGTGTGTGTGTGTGTGTGTGTGTGTGTGTGTGTGTGCGCGTGTGTGTGTGCGTCTGAGTGTGTGTGTGTGTGTATGTATGTGTGTGTGTGTGTATGTATGTGCGCGTGCGTGTTTGTGTGTAGGTACAGGTGCGGCTATTTACAATCAGTTGATATGAATTAGGTAGGAGTTGGGGATTTGTCCAGTACCTCTGCTTTAGATAATGACAGGAATAATTTGGACTTGAAGCCTGCCTTTGTATAACGGAATATATCAATATCAGAGAATAATTTATTATAAGTGGAAGGCAGGCGAGTAAATACAGAATTTTGAGAATAATTAGTACGGCTAAATGGTACGTGGAACAGGGTTGTGTGACGTGTACGTCGAGACGGAACACGCAGTTTTATTTCAGACAGAAGTTGGGAGCAGTCAAACTTGCCATTTATTACATCATAAAGGAATGACATATCTAGTAGTAGTCGGCGGTCGGATAATGGAAGCATTTTATGATATTTGCAGCCTTCGATATAATTATCAAGGGAGGTGCGAGTTCGGTAGTTAAGGCTTTTAACAAAACGTTTTTGGATCCGTTCAATGCTATTTTGGTATTTTACATAACGTGGTGACCAGATAGTGGACGCATATTCTAAAGTGCTACGAACGTATGCATAGTAAATAACTTTAAGACTGTCTGGTTTAGAGAATGGTTTACAGGAACGCAAGACAAATCCGAGATTCTTATAAGCTTTACTCACAATAGTATCTATATGTTGATTCATTGTCATTTTGCTATCAAACAAAACACCCAAGTCTCTCACAACGCTAACACGTGAAATTGGATCAACGTGAAACTGATAATTATAAAGTATCGGATTTTGCTTGCGGCTGAAAGAGATACATTGACATTTTTTTATATTAATATTGATTCTGTTTCGCAAATAATACTCCTGTAAACTATTTAGGTCACTTTGTAGTTTGTTACAGTCTAGTACTGATTTAATACTTAGATATACTTTTTTATCGTCAGCATATAAACAATGATTAGCAAACTGTAGACATTCGTAGATATCGTAAATAAACACGTTGTAAAATAAAGGACCTAAGTGAGAGCCTTGCGGAATACCAGATGGAATGGTAGTGAAATTAGATTTATGACCTCCTATCACAACTGCCTGACTCCTGTTAGTTAAGTAGGATTTAATCCAACGCAACAAATCTCCATGAATGCCCAAGGTCTGAAGCTTGTGAAGAAGGATGACGTGATCTACGCGGTCGAATGCTTTTTCGAGGTCCGTGTAGATCACGTCAACCTGTCCGCCGCCGTCCATATGATTATGGACATACGTTGTGAAATCAGCTAAATTAGTTACAGTAGAACGTCCCTTTAAAAAACCGTGTTGTTTATCTGAGATGTTTCTTGTAATGGTGTTATAAATATTTTTGTACACAACCCTTTCCAATAGTTTACTAAAGGTATTCAATATAGATATCGGCCTGTATTGTTCAACTTTTAGCTTGGTACCACCTTTGTGAATGGGCACGATGATAGCTTCTTTCCACAAGTCTGGACATATCCCCTCTTTTAAACTTCTATTAAAAATGTAAGTAACGGGTTCTACAAGCCCTTTAGCACAGCTAGCAATAAAATGTGGTGAAATGCCATCATTTCCAGCTCCTTTAGAGACATCAAGTGCTTGTAAGAGTCTGAATACTTCATCCTCATTTACATAAATGCAGCCCACTGCATCAGAGACATTTGCAGGCATGGGACCAAGTTTAGGATAATCATCGGCAGCTTGACAGAAAACACTTTCGAAATATAAATTAAATGCATTGCATATATCAACAGGCGACTGGTATTTAGTATTATTATAACTTACATAGTTGGGATAGTCAGAAGTACCTCTCTTTGTTTTAATATAAGACCAAAACATCTTAGGATTTTTCTTCAGAAGGTTTTCAATGCTATACGTATAACGTTTGAAACATTGATCTATCACTTTATGGAGCCTCGTGCGAAGTAAAGAAAATTCATTATAATCTGCTCTATTGCCAAATTTCTTCCATCGCCTGTGTGCTTTATGTTTCTCGCGAATTATCCTGATTATTGAGTTACTATACCATAATGGATATTTACACGAGCCTTGCGTCTTTTTAATGGGAATATAGGTAGCTATGCCTTCCCTCAGAATACTGTAAAATATGCTAACACAGTCATTAACAGAACATGTATTTGTAAATGCTAACGTCCAGTTTATATTGGTTAAAAATGTATTAATACCATCGTAGTCACCTTTTCTAAAATTATAATTCCGTGAAGAGTATGCTGCGAAAGGTTTTACACGTAAGTCTTGCATTATTATGTCAAGAGGAGGGTGATAATTATCAACCTTTGAGAGAGGTAAGTCACATTGCGTAACTAACAGAGGTAGGTCACTAAAAACTAAATCAAGAACATTATTATGAGAGTTAGGGATAAAGTTATACTGTACCAGTCCGTGAAAAACAAATTCATTTGATAATCGCATTGCTGCGTTTTGCACATCTACTGAGCCTAGTTTTAGGTGTGTTAAACCAGTTTCGCTCCATGATAAGCTTCGTAAATTAAAATCGCCAGTGATAAAAAAATTTTTGTTAGTATTATTCGTCATAACAGAAGATATATAATCAACAACTAAATCGATCCTATGTGCTTGTTCCGGGGATTCCGGGATGTATACTACAAAGATATGCAGGTCATTGTGTGAAGAAATGGCGGACGCTGGACACAATAAATGCATAAATTCAACTGAGTGGCCGCAATGAATCACAGAAACACCCAATTCCTTACGAGTAATAGCCATTACCCCGCCACCAGACCGCTTCCCGGTCGCTTGCAAGTCGCGGTCTCTGCGAAACACCTCATACCTGTTATCGCATAACTCGGCATTTAAAATACCGTCGTAAAGCCATGTTTCAGTAAATAATAAAATATCATAATTATTACCTAAGATTTGTTTATATAAGTGTAGGCATTTCGTACGGAGACCGCGGACGTTTTGGTAGTATATATTTATTTTATCAATCATTTTTAATGTTAAGACTACGTTCTGTATTGCTATAGATATAGGTTCTACAGGTAATCACAACCGACACTAAAAATAAAATAATCATATGTAAAATAGATCTATTCAAGTGGCACATAGGCGGTGGAGGTGGCGGTGCGGCGGCGGCGGCGGCGGCGGCGGCGGTCGGAGTGTCGTGCGGCCCGTCCAGCAGTAAATAAAAATCGAAGATATACATATATAGGAGCAGTCTTTCGTGATAAGATACATACAATTGATTGTAATAGCGCGTGCGCGAGTATTTGTGTTCGTGTCTGTGCAGTGTATGGAATGTGTTTTGTTTTTTGTGGTATGTTGTTAGTGTGTTTATGTATGAAGACGCATAGGCAGTAACAATTAGGGTATGTAAAATATTACAGTGAGTCAAAGTTTTAAGGCTCTTAATTATAATAGTTTGATATAATACATAAACCATTTTAATCTTATGCAAAACTAAAACTAAGTTCATAAAGTGACATGGCTTTAGTACCCATATGCGTGCGAGTGAGACGCATGAGGCGGGCCTATGCGCAAAAGGGAAGAGATAGAAGGTTTCGTTTGTGAAGTGAATAGCATTATTATTATGTATTAGGTATATAGGTTTGCCATCGCATGCCAGTAGGGTATTACAGCATTTAGTTTTACTTTTAATTTTAATTATCAAAATATAGAAAAAATAAAGGAATAGCATCAGTAAAAGTACTTGTGGCATGGGCGAAGAGCTCAGCCAGTGGGTTTTAACGGAATGAGTCAACGAATTTTTCCCAGATGTTCCTCGCAGTCGATGGGGATTGCCGGCGTGTTCTCGTCGCGGCGAACGAAGATTCTGCAATTTTTTACCCACACATACTGGTACATTTTAGACGTTGCAATCTCCTTGCATCGTTTTAGCAGGGCCTTATTTATGGCGGTGAGATGCTCGTTGAGAAACAGCTGTTTTGATTCGCCTGGGATATTTATATCCTTGGTGGTCACGCCGCGATTTTTTCGTATACCAGCAATTATATTGTCTTTGTAGATGCGGCTTTTTAATTTAGCGACAACTACTCGAGGACGCCCTTGATACGATTGTTTAGGCTGGACTCGGTTCACGTGTTCAATGTCTGAGTCGGACAAGGTTACTCCAGCAAATTTGGCAATATTAAGGACTACGTCCTGAAGATTTTCGTTCTTTAATTCAGGTAGGCCAATAATTTCTATGTTGAGTTTCCTGTCTCTCTGTTGTTGTTTGTTTACCTCATTTTTGAACACCTGGAGCTCCTTTTTAAGTTCGGATAATTCATTATCTTGATCTTTGAACGTACGTTGAGACTCATCTACCCGCTTTTGTAGAGAATCGACGCGATCGGAAGTGAAGTCGATAGTGGTGGTCATATCGGATATAACTGCGGCCATTTCAGTTTGTTGGCGATGAATTGAGGAGACCGATTGTTTTAAATCTGCGTATTCGGAGCGTAGGGTATTTATATCTGCCCTAATGATATTTGTAGTTTCAGATAAATCGTCAAGTTTACCTGTCATAACAACATTCAAAGTCTCTTTTATCCCACCAATTTGTGAGTCAATATCTGACTTCATTCTGTTAAAGGAGGCCTGCATTTTTTCTGTATAGACGCTCAATAAATCGTCTACCGAGTCAGAGTCCATATCTCGCCCTTTTCTTTTCCATTTGTTGATGTTGGATGCGAGGACTGTGTTGTCATCTTTAGGTTTCGATAAATCAGGATTCGATGAGGAGCCTTTAGGTAAAGTATCCATGTTGTCGCTGTGCGGAAGTGAGATATGCGATAGTAGTACTAGAGCGTGAGAGGGATAGAAGTAGTAACTAGTTCACTCACTTGAAAGTAACTGGACACAGGTGACACTATCCAGGTAAATCGCAAATTACACTCAATTCACTATAGTCGAAGGTCGAGAACTGAATGCGATAATAAATTGAATTTACACAAAAATTGTTAAAAGCGGCCAGAGACACGTCCAAGCGGCCAGAGACAACAATACAATACAAATTAAAGACGTATTTAATAATTTAGCGACAAATTAACCAGGTTCAGCTGGCGCTGGCAATTTAAAAAAAATGGACAGCGCTGGTTTTTATTATGCATTACTATATTTTTTTTTTATGTGATAGGTGGCAAACGAGCAGACGGATCACCTGATGGTAAGCGAATACCGCCGCCCATAGACACCCGCAACACCAGAGGAGTCACAAGTGCGTTGCCGACCTTTGAAATGGGATGGGGGGGATGGTGGAATTGGGGGGGGGGGGGGAGTTGGGCCTCCGGTACCCTCACTCACGCCGGTTTTCTGTGAGGCCGTGGTATCACTCCGGTCGAGCCGGCCCATTCTTGCTGAAGCTTGGCTCTCCCATGGTTTCAATGCATACTGTTTAGATACACACAGAGGCGGCCGCGGGGCGGTGCGAAACCGTTCCGGGAGCGGTATTTTTTGTAATATTCGTTAATACGAATTTTTGGTTTTGGTGGAACCTGGTTTTGGTGCGAAGGGTTTCATAGTAATCTATGAAACCCTTCGCACCAAAACCGGGTTGGGCGCTCTGAGTTCACTTCCCGCAAGTCCGCCTTCGGAACGCTACCGCCGCCCCGCGGCCGCCTCTATGTGTATTAGGCTATATCACGTAGCTGGTATAAATAAAGTAAAACATAAATCTGATGCCTCCGACAGCAATTATTTATCATATTAAATTGGATGATTTTCCTTTAAATCTTGTTTTCATCTTTTTTGAGTTTATTGATTTTTGTTTAATTTTTTTTTAACAACTTCCAAAGTTATAATAAATAATCTTTTCCATTTTTTTATAAGTTTGTATTGTAGCCACTTTCTTGTGGATACTTATTTGTCAGAAGATATAGTATATTTTGTTAAGGAAAACAATGTAATTGTGATTAACTGAAGAGACGAGCGAGACGGCAATAAGAAGAGGATTAACTCGGGAAAGCCTCGTCTAGATTCCTAGGTGGACATATGACCCTAATTAACTGCCCATCATGCTTAGAGATGCGGCATTAACTTCTTTAGTATCTCTCTTGAAGATTCTACGATTAATGTTGTAAACAGTAATTATACTTCATTCTAATCAAAAAAAAGCAGAAGCAAAAAAACCTATCCCTACTAAATACACAAATAAATATAAGTATCTATTATAAAGATTATGAAGCCTTTAGCACCAAATCAGAAAGAGGGCGTGGGTGGTGGACTCCGTGGTGTATTGGTTAGTCTGCTTGCTTCACATCAGGAGGTCGCGGGTTCGATTCCCAGCGGGTCGTTTATAGGACTCGGTTTGGTTGATGGTAGGGTATTTTCTGAGTCCGCTTGGCTAGCTACCACTATCTTGTCTTGCAGCCAAACATTGAAGTTAATAGCATCGATGTGTTTCTATAGAGATTAAGATAGTCGTTCTCCATTGCGTTGGGGAATCTTGGTAAGCCCGCTTCCATCTTCGGCATCATCATCACTTACCACCAGATGAGATGAGATAATGCCTAGGGATTGCCAGTTGTGGATAAAAAAAAAACTGACGAATTGTTGACACTCCTGACACGAAAAGTTGAAGAAATTGAAAGCCATAGAAAAAAATGAACGTGTTTCACCATCGTCTAATTTCGATAAAATACTCTTATTTATCTGTTCTTATGTCATAGTACTATTTTAAATGAATACATCTTTAATAAAAAAAAAACTATGTAAAAACGATTATAAAAAATCTTCTTCAAATATCATAGCTAAAAAAAATGTACCTTAAAATCACACCAAAAATACCGGATTGTTTTCTATTATTACTATTTACAATTAAGAGATCACAAATAAACAAACAAACTGGTTGATCAAACACACACAGAGTAAGTCAATTCGGTTCATATTTATTTTTGTCGATTTTCTTACGATATTGAGTACCAAATGCAATGTTTGTTTGATCTTTGACTTAAAGCAAAAACATTAAATTATGACTTACAGACTACCACTGCATACCTTAGGGTGTCCCAGTTATCTCCTGCTATAAAAAAAACCGGCCAAGTGCGAGTCGGACTCGCGCACCGAGGGTTCCGTATAAATTTATAATCACACTTAAAATAAAGGAAATTATAGAAATTATGGTCGTAATATTTAATACGTCAAAATCTAGAAAGTCACAGATATTATGTCAAATCGCGTTCTGAAATACAATGAAATAAAGATTATTATCCCAAAAAAACCTTAACGTAACAATACATAAAAACTTACCAGTAAGTACAATACAATACAAATTAAAGACGTATTTAATAATTTAGCGACAAATTAACCAGGTTCAGCTGGCGCTGGCAATTAAAAAAAAATGGACAGCGCTGGTTTTTATTATGCATTACTATATTTTTTTTTTATGTGATAGGTGGCAAACGAGCAGACGGATCACCTGATGGTAAGCGAATACCGCCGCCCATAGACACCCGCAACACCAGAGGAGTCACAAGTGCGTTGCCGACCTTTGAAATGGGATGGGGGGGATGGTGGAATTGGGGGGGGGGAGTTGGGCCTCCGGTACCCTCACTCACGCCGGTTTTCTGTGAGGCCGTGGTATCACTCCGGTCGAGCCGGCCCATTCTTGCTGAAGCTTGGCTCTCCCATGGTTTCAATGCATACTGTTTAGATACACACAGAGGCGGCCGCGGGGCGGTGCGAAACCGTTCCGGGAGCGGTATTTTTTGTAATATTCGTTAATACGAATTTTTGGTTTTGGTGGAACCCGGTTTTGGTGCGAAGGGTTTCATAGTAATCTATGAAACCCTTCGCACCAAAACCGGGTTGGGCGCTCTGAGTTCACTTCCCGCAAGTCCGCCTTCGGAACGCTACCGCCGCCCCGCGGCCGCCTCTATGTGTATTAGGCTATATCACGTAGCTGGTATAAATAAAGTAAAACATAAATCTGATGCCTCCGACAGCAATTATTTATCATATTAAATTGGATGATTTTCCTTTAAATCTTGTTTTCATCTTTTTTGAGTTTATTGATTTTTGTTTAATTTTTTTTTAACAACTTCCAAAGTTATAATAAATAATCTTTTCCATTTTTTTATAAGTTTGTATTGTAGCCACTTTCTTGTGGATACTTATTTGTCAGAAGATATAGTATATTTTGTTAAGGAAAACAATGTAATTGTGATTAACTGAAGAGACGAGCGAGACGGCAATAAGAAGAGGATTAACTCGGGAAAGCCTCGTCTAGATTCCTAGGTGGACATATGACCCTAATTAACTGCCCATCATGCTTAGAGATGCGGCATTAACTTCTTTAGTATCTCTCTTGAAGATTCTACGATTAATGTTGTAAACAGTAATTATACTTCATTCTAATCAAAAAAAAGCAAAAGGTAAACAAAGGTTGTATGCAGATGACATTGACATATGTCAGTTCCATAGAAAGTTTGTTTACCTTTTGCTTTTTTTTGATTGGAATGAACTATACTCGACTGCGCCAGAATAAGGGTTATGTTTTTCGAATGTATTAAGCGGACCAGACACTATCAGTAATAATGACAGTATTTTTACATCAGTATACTGACATTCCATCATTTAGTATGCGTAAGACCATCATTCCAACCACTACACTGTCAGTATAATGTCAGTATATTCTCATTACTTGAAAATACTGTCATTATTACTGATAGTGTCTGGTCCGCTTAATATCGGCCCAAAATTCATCCACGCGAATCGCACTGTACGTGTACTCATCAGATATGCCTGCAGTTTAGGGTGTCTTAATTAGGTACATTTTCATTGTCGTTACAGTCGAAGAACAGATTGGGTTATCAAATTTCTCGAGTGCCGACCGTGCACCGGAAGACGTAGGGTAGTGGTGGCAGCCAACTCTGTGTACCGATGAGCCCGTAGAGGTTGGTCTCAACGTTATTTTTGTGATGGGGAAATAGCTGTGATTTCGATTCAGTGATAAGCGGTTATAAGAAAGGGATTAACTCGGGAGACAGTTCCGTTTTCCGAGTTCCAACAACAAACCACCACGTGGAGCGTCTTTAAGTGCCCATCACCCTTAGAGCCGCGTCTTTCACTTGACATTGGCGTTTCGCCATTTTTTTTATTGAAGATTCTCCCATTTTTCACTTGACATTGGCAAACTCACGCTCGTTATGAGATGTGGAATGCCAAATAGAAAAATAGAATAGATGAGCCCGTGAAGAAAGCAGAACGCCGCCGGATGTGGTCATCATGGAAATACAAGTTATCGAAGCGGCCACTATGGGGTAAAACGGTGTTTTCTCCCATCCATTACCTATCCCTACTAAATACACAAATAAATATAAGTATCTATTATAAAGATTATGAAGCCTTTAGCACCAAATCAGAAAGAGGGCGTGGGTGGTGGACTCCGTGGTGTATTGGTTGGTCTGCTTGCTTCACATCAGGAGGTCGCGGGTTCGATTCCCAGCGGGTCGTTTATAGGACTCGGTTTGGTTGGTGGTAGGGTATTTTCTGAGTCCGCTTGGCTAGCTACCACTATCTTGTCTTGAAGTTAATAGCATCGATGTGTTTCTATAGAGATCAAGATAGTCGTTCTCCATTGCGTTGGGGAATCTTGGTAAGCCCGCTTCCATCTTCGGCATCATCATCACTTACCACCAGATGAGATGAGATAATGCCAAGGGCTTGCCAGTTGTGGATTAAAAAAAACTGATGAATTGTTAACACTCCTGACACGAAAAGTTGAAGAAATTGAAAGCCATAGAAAAAAATGAACGTGTTTCACTATCGTCTAATTTCGATAAAATACTCTTATTTATCTGTTCTTATGTCATAGTACTGTTTTAAATGAATACATCTTTAATAAAAAAAAAACTATGTAAAAACGATTATAAAAAATCTTCTTCAAATATCATAGCTAAAAACATGTACCTTAAAATTACACCAAAAATACCGGATTGTTTTCTATTGTTACTATTGACAATTAAGAGATCACAAATAAACAAACAAACTGGTTGGTCAAACACACACAGAGTAAGTCAATTCGGTTCATATTTATTTTTGTCGATTTTCTTACGATATTGAGTACCAAATGCAATGTTTGTTTGATCTTTGACTTAAAGCAAAAACATTAAATTATGACTTACAGACTACCACTGCATACCTTAGGGTGTCCCAGTTATCTCCTGCTATAAAAAAAACCGGCCAAGTGCGAGTCGGACTCGCGCACCGAGGGTTCCATATAAATTTATAATCACACTTGTCTTGAACTCTTTATCAAATTCTCAAGCCTGCAATCCTTTGAAGCTGTGAAAAAATCAAACTTGTATGCCAACGCAATTAAAAGATACGGCCGTTTATTCCACATATTTGGACACTCGCATGGGAATGAAAACCTATAGGGTACTTTCCGTTGACCTAGAGTCATGAAATTTAGCAACGAGCAATGCTTATAGCACAAGTAAAGGAAAAAGTCCGAAAACCGTATTTTTTTAGTTGCATCACATTTTTTTTGCCGATTGGCCGTATCTCTTGATTGTGTTGGCATAGAAGTTTGATTTTTTTACAGCTCCAAGGGATTATAGGCCTGAGTATGTGATATAAATTTCAACTTGATACATTTACGCGTTCCTGAGAAAAAGGGTCTCTCAGGAACGCGTAAATGACAGACACACAGACAGACAGACGGACAGACGGATGGACAACGAAGTGATCCTATAAGGGTTTTTTTTTCCTTTTGAGGTACGGAACCCTAAAAAGTAACGTATTTGTTACAAAACCAATTTATCATCGGAGCGAACAATGTTAACAATGCAATTTCGCAAAACGCATTTTTTCACATTTCAGCATTTTACGTACAGAGTTACGATAGAACCACAGAACAAAATAACTTAATGTATAAATTATTTGCAGAAGAGACACTTCAAAATACTCGTATATGGTTAAAATTTATTTAAATTCTTGCAAGTACAATAACACTAACGCACTTTTTAGCAATCAGTTGGAAATTTTGTATCAAAAATAAATCGAGAGCTATGTATTAATCACTTATACTCGTAATTATAATTAAGTGTGGCTATCCTACTGGAATTTCAAAAATCATTTCTTAACTGATAAAAAGTACATTTGTCCATTGATGACGCTAAAAACCTGTCACGGCTTGATCTTTCAATTTTTTTTAGAACAACATGAACCAATATTTTAGTTTTATTCTGCCACAATTGGTAAGCCCTTGGCATCATCTCACCTGGTGGTAATGATACTGTTACTGTAATACTAATCAGTTTTCCAATCTCTATGAAACGTCCATAATTATCTTGATCATCATCGAAGTCTTACAACAAAATTTATTCATTTTCATAAGCAGAACCTAATGTAGTTCATATATCCTTCAACTGAACTCAATCACATAACATATAGCATTTTTTTTTAATATTTATGTTTTTATTTTCCTGTTTTGTTTTGCAATAAAGTGTTTTCATTAATTCATTCATTCAATCTGCGTAGCAAGCAAAGGTAAATAATTTAAAACTAGCGATGTTGTCAGTTCTGTGTCTTAAATAGGTAATACCTCTTTTCTATTCTTTGGTAACAACGGAGACAAACAAAAGCGTAGAGAGAAATTCTCGATTTTCATAAACGAAATGTTTGTAACTATTTGTCGTGTGTTTGTGACATGGCGACTGTCTCTTGCGGTTTTGTGTTCTGTTACCACTGCATAATATACGTATAATATTTGTATGTAGGTATGTTCATATGCAACAAAGAATTTTAGTCTTACTAATGTAATAAATGCAAAATTTTGTTCTTTTAACAAAAATTGGTAAGCCTGGCATCATCACACATGATGGAAAGTGATGATGATGCCGAGGATGAAACGAGATTACCAAGATTCCCCAACGCAATCGGGAACTGGCTATCTTCAATGTGTTAACATTGATGTTTGGTGGTAAGACTTAGATAAGATGGTGGTAGCTAGCCAGGCGGGCTCAGAATATGCCCTACCACCAACCAAAGTGAGTCCTACAAAATTGTACCCCGCCGGGAATTTATCCCGCGACCTCCTGTTGTGAAGCAAGCGGAGAAGCTACTAGACCACGGATCCAGTTAAAAAATAGAAGGACATAACTGTGACACTTAGATGTACGTACAACAGTAGGCCCTTTTTTACCCAGCTCAAAATACTAACTCTTACCTCAATATACATCCTAGAGATGGCAAAGTTTGTTCGCAATAACAGTAATCTTTTCGTTTTGGAAAAGTATGTAGGGTCTAGGCCATGTAAGCAGCGCAAGAAGGGAAAATTAGCACTACCGACTTTTAAAAGACTCGAAATCTATGACAAAGGAACATACATAATGGCTATAAAAATATACAATAACATTCCCCAAAACATAAAAGAAATTGAAGCAACCAAAAATTTTATTCAAAAACTAAAAGAATATTTGATAAGGAAATGTTTTTATAATCTGCAAGAGTTTTTCTCAGAGCATAATTAAGAAAAATAATAATAATTGAACAAAACGGAACAATTATTTGTATATACTCCATTGCTTACATTATTAGTATTATACATCACCATTATAGTATGTTAAACAAATAAACATATATGTAACATCTTTATATGTAACTATATTATAACGTGTTAATTAGTTTTAAGTATATTAATAAGTCAAAGAGTGTAAGTGCAGTGCCCGCTCAGGGTTTCACGTCGATCTAAATATATGTCTTGTAACACCTTATGTATACACGTGAAAGCAATAAAGTTATTGTATTGTATTGTATTGTATTGTAGTAAGTCACTATTTAATGTTTTTGCTTCAGGTCTTTAAATCTGGGAAGCTCATACAAACTTGGCAATTTATAATCAGCTAAACGAATTCTGTTCTCTGTCTTTGATATCACATGAAAAAGTTATTTTCCCAAAGAAATATGATTATGGGTTCCGAGAACCAGATAGGGGGTATCTGGTATCGACAGTCCCATAAATACTCGTGTAATAAAACATTTATGGTTCTCAATACATAATTGGCAATTTATAATCAGCTAAACGAATTCTGTTCTCCGTCTTTGATATCACATGAAAAAAATATTTTTCCAAAGAAATAGGATTATGGGTTCCGAGAACCAGATAGGGGTATCTGGTATCGACAGTCCCATAAATACTCATACACAATAATAAAACATTTATGGCTCTCAATACATAATTGGCAATTTATAATCAGCTAAACGAATTCTGTTCTCCGTCTTTGATATCACATGAAAAAAATATTTTTCCAAAGAAATAGGATTATGGGTTCCGAGAACCAGATAGGGGTATCTGGTATCGACAGTCCCATAAATACTCATATACAATAATAAAACATTTATGGCTCTCAATACATAATTGGCAATTTATAATCAGCTAAACGAATTCGGTTCTCTGTCTTTGATATCACACGAATTCACGTTATTTTCCCAAGGAAATGGGATTATGGGTTCCGAGAACCAGATAGGGGTATCTGGTATCGACAGTCCCATAAATACTCATACACAATAATAAAACATTTATGGCTCTCAATACAATATTAGCGATACTGTACTATTTATAAAAAAAAAAACTGTGAGATCAAATTGCTATTCGGAATTTTAAAATTAATTTCTCGAAATAGCCCACCATCAATTTTAACCGCAAAACGAGATACATACCTCGATTAGAGAGTTTTTGTCAGTGTCTTTATCGTTTTTGAGGTACTAAAAACAATTTTAGGGAGTAAAATTATTAGTTATCAATGGAAAACCATTCCAATTTCCTTGACAATTAATCTCGTACACTTTTCCCGTTTTTAGAAACAGCGTCATTTTACCGTCAAATTATCTGATTATTGATTTACCTATCATATCGGTGATATAACAATTTAAATACTAAATTAAAATAATTATTTTAAAATATAATATGGTCTCATTTGTTTTTAGAATTTATTATTTAAAATATCTGTCATTTCTCTTGTATATGTCGCAGGGACTTTGTCAAATTCGTAATATATATATTTTTTTTTTAATAATAATCATACTAGTGAAATTATAATTCGACTAGAAGTATACCGTGACATTAAAGAGCAGAAATATATTAATAACTTTACTGCATGTGCAATGCTGTTAGATTGCGAGACGCGCACTGATTGTTCCTTTTTTTAGTTCCAGTCGTGGATGACAAAAAATCGATCAATAAAAATGCACGAACGAGGTGTAGTAAGATTTTAATAACAGAAGTATGGCAATACTACCAATAGGGACTAAATGAAAACCACAGTATAAGGACATTATACAGTATGGACACTCCCTGCCGCTCTCTGAAGGCTACCTCACTCCCCCTGTGTGACCGATCTGTGACCATTTAGTCAAGAGGTTGGCACAGTTCCAAAACGGTTCCAATACACAGTATTATAACCAAAGATAATTTAATTTTTTTAAGGAAAGAGCTCAAGGCTTCTTAGGCTATACAGCCTTGTCTGGTGTATACAGCCTTCATTGTATTTGTAAAAGTCTAGCTGACAACAAAGAACAATGAGGGCTAATTGAATCTCAATTCAACCCTAGAACATCACGCGCGCATTTACATGTGTACAAACATGAATGTCTTTGTAGTAAACAATGGCGCGAAATTTGTATGAAGTGTCCGGTGTGTGATAAAAAATGTAAAATACGTAAATTCGATAAAAATAAAGTCATTTAATTTTATAAAATCGTACAAAAGAATCAATCAATTCAGACCGATTTATGCCTCAGCGACTGCAGTCATAAATTGGAGCGTCACTCGTGTAAATGTGAGTACTCCTCAGTAAGAAAAAAATAAAATAAAAAAGCATGTGGCCAGTACAGTGTTGCCAACATTATCTACATATCTATTATTTAATCTCCAAGCCAACTCAGTCACTTCCCTAGAGTCTGAGGATAATTTGAAACCACGTTTGGACACGTCACGTTCCGTTCACCGCAAACAGGGCATTCGAATTAAACCGCGGCCTCGCCCTGCAGATGGTTGCGTGAATTGTATGGCTTTCGCCTGTGGAATATGGAAACTGGAGAAATCTAGGTATGGGCAGAGAAGCTATTGCTATTTCTTTATTTTACGACCCTGTCTGTTGGAAATATAGACTAGGCTGTGAGGGCAGAGAAGCCTTTTAGTTTTGTATATATATTTATTATTATAATAATATAATATAATTATAATAATATAATATAATTATATAATAATAATAATGTATTATGCCTTGCATTCTAAAAGTAGGATAGGTAATCTTTCTGACTGCCCAAACGCAGGATTCAATTTTTAAAGTTCAAAGTAAACTAACCAAACAGCTGATCGGATCAACCAACCGACCGATTTTTAAGTTATTTTATATCTATAATCTAATTATGTATACCTACAGGGTGTAATAGAATGCGTTTGAAATTTAAAGGGGTTACTCAGATTCAGGTGTAGAATACAGGAAAAATATTGAAAATCTCCGATGTTTTTTTTACAGCTTTCTATACAAATTCTTGATTAACTGTTCAGATTTAGTAAGGGAATCAGAAAAAAAATTAAGAGCGGATTTTTTCAATTTTTTTCTATACTTGAATCTGAGTAACCCCTTAAAATTTCAAATACAATTTTTTAACACCCTGTATATCGCTGTCATGTAACGTTTTAGAAAAACTGAACTAAAATCGATTAAATTATAATACGATGAAAATTCGCTTAAAATTTCGGTACTGACGCTGAAACGAGTCTTATTGAAATCTTTGCATATAATAAACTTAGTTTCAAAAAAATCCTTGCGGTACGAACATTAGTTACTTATTAGTCTATTATAAATAAAGCAAATAAGATTTGAAATTACGCGTATACTTCAAAAAATATCGCAATACTACGCATCGCTTTTAGATATTCAGCGCACTTTTATAAAAATATCTTAAGCGCCTCCGTGGCCTAGTGGCTTGTCCACTCGCTTCACATCAGGAGGTCGCGGGTTCGATTCCCGGCTCGTCCTTCTTTGTAGGACTCGGTTTGGTTGGTGGTAGGGCATTTTCGGAGTCCACCTGGCTAGCTACCGTCACCTTAAGTCTTGCCGCCAAACATCAATGTTAACAGCATTAATGTATTCCGGCATGAAAATAAGATCTCCCCATTGCGTTGGGGAATCATGGTAAGCCCGCTTCCATCTTCGGCATCATCGTCACTTACCACCAGGTGAGATGATGCCAAGGGCTTACCAATCGATGGCAAAAAAAAAATGTTTTATTGCAAAATTTCAGTTTAAGCGAACTTTAGCGAACCGCGCGTTTTATGCTAAGCTGCCACCCATTGAATTATATATTTTTTTATTCAGTATTTATCATACTATCCAAATGAAAATTATATTTCTACAATCCTAGTGAGTGTGGCTTTCAAAATATATTTTTTTCGTGCCAATATCTTTGACTATTACAAAATATTAAAAATTAAACCATTTTGTGAAAATGGTTGTCCACGTTTTTCGAATTTTATCAAATATAAATTTCATTTTCTGTCTATGGAAGGCTTTTTTTTGTTACAGAAATTAATTTTTAATCCTTGAATTATCCAATAGCTGATATCGCACTTGCCCTAGTACCTACAGATATATAGGGTGACTTTAAATTAGTTCTTGATACCAAAGAATATGCATGTGCTCTTGATAACAAACAACTTTCCTGTAAGGAACCCATAGTCAAATCACAAAAAAAAATTTGGACTCTTCATACTAATTTGGCCCGTCCGTTGACTGATTTGTATGGAGGGTCCAAAACTTTTTTTACGATTTGACTATGGGTTCCTTAGGGAAAGTTGTTTGTTATCACGAGCACAGGCATAGCCTTTCGTATCAAGAACTAATTTTAAAGTCACCCTATACATATAGGGTCCTTCTAAAACACCTGAAAAAAAATTAACAATAGCTTCTACTCATGAAACTGAACAACTTTCCCAAAAGAACCTATAGTCAATTCGTAAAAAAAAATTGCCCTTCCCATACAAAATTGGCGGCTCAGTTGATCACTGAGTATGAGGACTTCAAAAAAATTTTTGCGAATTATTTATGGGTTCCTTGGGGAAAGTTGTTCAGTTTCAGGAGAAGAAGCCGTGGCAAAAAAAATCAGGTATTTCATAAGGACCCTATAGAGATATAAGCCCCAAAGAGGAGCTGGTAAAATCAAAATTTCTCCGCTTCTCCTCGCCACCCCCATCCAATAGTGCACGTCTTTCGGCTTATGATGATACCTAAAGAACAACCATGCAAAGTTTGATCCCTTTATCCCAGTGGTTCCCAACCTTTTCTTGACCAGGGACCACTTTGATTTCTTTGTTGTTAGCAGGGACCACATGTACAAAAAAAACGGAATCATTTCGAAAATAAACCTTAATCAAGAACTCAATATTAACATGCATAAACAGTATTATTTTAATTAAAAAATATCATTTTCGTAGAAATGAATTAAATAAGTTTTGAATCAGTATGATTTTGGTCGTATCTTATTTACAAGTTCGGCAATCTCCTAAGATTACCGAACTTGTAAAGAAGATACGAGATTTGAGAAATAACATTAGCCAATCTTCACGCAAATCATCACATAGGCGGTTATCACATTGCACTGGAAACCGCTCCGGTGTGCGGCGCTGCGGTTTTTATTTTACCCGCTTACTTTCAATCGACACCTGGCCTTGTTTTTAATTGCCAACAAAGCAGAAAACCCTTGTTCGCATAAATAAGTAGTAGTGAGAAAGCCAAGGACAGCGCAAGGCGATTTCTCGAATTTTGGTTTAAGGAATTGCTTTTTTACACCAAAACTTCAATTCTAATGCGTCCTTAGAGTTTCTATATTTTTTTATTTAATTCAATGAGTTCTTCGTCGATTTCTTCTGTTATTTCACCAGCATCTGCGCTAAAAGAGTTGAGAATCAGTTTTTGATCAACTTTAGCTTCTGTTTCGGTTTATTATAGGAAGTAACTATTGAATTCATCAATCAACATTTATAGATGTTTTCTTGTATGTTTACCCTACTCGCGTAATACTTTTTATCCTCCAAAAGTTTTTTTAATATCGTGAAAGCAGAATATTTGTTTTAAATCGTTTGCGGACCATATTTTGGCTCCTGCGGACCACTGGTGGTCCGCGGACCACTGGTTGGGAACCACTGCTTTATCCAAAATCAATTTTTTTCCAACTAGGACTGAATTTTTGCAAAAAATTAAATATTAATGGAAGAAACGTATGCATAATCAGAAAACAATAAGACCTATCAACAACAGACTAGTTATAGTTTTAAACCTAGCTGTAGCATGCCTTTCATATAAATTATAAGGGGAAGAAAACTGACAAAGCTCGCCGATAGAGGCGCTGATATCGCTTGACTCATACTAACTGTCAAAACGTATAGAAATTTTTTTTTTCTATAAGATTATTTAAAAATGCCGCGTCGTGTGGCGATTGGTTGCAATAATAATGGAAATCATTAATTTCCTAAAGATTCTCGGATGAAGAAGACGTGGGAAAAGTTACGTTTCCAATTATGTACTTTTCAACTTCGTCTTTAATTGAGGAACTGTCCAAGTCGCATACATTTTCCATTTAACAATTTTACAGAAAAATAAACAAATTTATAACACCTTGATAATAAAAAACGCGGAACTAATTGAAAGTTGTTATGAGTCAAGCGTCCGTAGCGCCATCTTCAAATAGCTTTGCGTTTTCTTCCCCATTCAGTGGTGGTGCTAGAGCATCAACTTTACAAACACACACACACAGAGATAGAGAGAGAGAAAAGTAGAGAAATGGCGAGAGAGAGAAAGAGAGAGAGTTTATGTATTGTACAGTTTTTTGCAAGTACCTACATATATCTTGCATCGCAATCAAAACTTCAAGTGAGAGTTTTTTAGCATGACAACTAACTTTCTTAGTCCTTCGTTCGCTACTCGCTAAAAACAAAACAAAAAATATATTGTTACATGGAACGAAAAACTAATTAATTTCTTAATTGCTTGTGAATTAACTCGTTATAGTCTCTCAGTAAGATTTTAAATTAACGTGACTTAGATTTGTCACGAAAATCCTCCATAATCCTAAGCGTCGCGTCGTTTTAGAGACGAAAAGGGATTTTTTTTTCAATTTTTAACGAGTGCGCGGAGTTTAGGAGTTTCAGAAAGTTTGAAAAATATTCGTCCAGTTTTCAAACGTTTAAAATGTTTCCGAAATTTCAGGAATCCTGTATCAAATAACGTTCTGAAATAATGGAAAAAGTATACGATTTGATCTGGTAAAATTAAAATATCTAATTGCCTTTCTTGAGTTCATGTGTAGAAATACCAGTTTGAACTCGGGCAGATACCTATTTTAGGAGCACCTAAAATTATGATCTTACAAAATCAGATGTAACTATTTTTTTTTATGTGATAAGTGGCAAACTAGCAGACGGATCACCTGATGGTGAGCGATTACCGCCGCCCATAGACACCCGCAACACCAGAGGAGTCACAAGTGCGTTGCCGACCTTTGAAATGGGATGGGGAGATGGGGAAATTGGGGGAATTGGGGGAGGTTGGGCCTCCGGTACCCTCACTCACTCGGCGAAACACAACGCAAGCGTTGCTTCACGCCGGTTTTCTGTGAGGCCGTGGTATCACTCCGGTCGAGCCGGCCCATTCGTGCCGAAGCATGGCTCTCCCACGGTTAATTTAAATGGGGGCTTTTTCTTATGAAACATCTGTCTCATAAGAAAAAGCCCCCATTTAAATCCTGTACAGGGTAATCTGTACAGGGGAATCCCGTGCGGGGCAGTGGTTGGACCAACACCCCTAGTACGGCGTCGGTGGCTAAGCGGTATTGACTTAGACCTCCTAACCAGAGGTCGTGGGTTCAAATCCTGGCCAGTGCACGAATGATTTTTTCGAAACTTTCGTGCATTTTCATACCGACTGCTTTAACGGTAAAGGAAAACATCGTGAGGAAACCTACACATCTGATTTTTAGATGTGAATGATGGTCGCGTTGCACACGTCCGTAGGTGAAAATCTAAATGCCCTACACGTGACCGCGGGTGATGCTAAGTGCAACACTAGGCAACTGCCGTCTATGCCTTGTGGATAGATCGGTTAAATGTGCCACACGATAAGAAGAAGAAGAACACCCCTAGTAAAAGCCCGTGGTCCAACTAGTTGGACAGATCAGTTGGACCATTCAGGGGAATCATTAACTCCTGAAATACAGGTTTTTACCTAGTTTAGGAGTTAAGGTCGAATTTCATACCTTTCTTTGTTACAATAAAGATTTTATTATTTTTTATTTATTTTATTGCACTCGCCACTCACACATAATAATAGACACATGATTACACTTTTTTAGTAAACAAGTTATGCAACAGAATGTTTACAAACAAGTTTTTGCGCCTCATAATAAATACGTATAATTTAACTAGTCGGTCAAAACTGTATTTGTTTTCAGTTTGTTTTCATACGTTGGACACGCCTATTCAATTTGGGCAACAAACCATAAAAGGGCGATTCACAAATCTACCCTTGTGTTGTGATTATAATCAAATTTAACTTTTGAAATTGCGCCCAACTCGCCCCCGAATGGGATAAGTTTGTAACTGGCATAGGGCAATACGGTTAAGTTTGACACAGCCTATGAAATGAGGTACAGAAGGTCCATTTGAAAAAAAAACATATTTTTTGTAAAATAGCAACTTTCTTTCGAGGGGTATTTTGTTAGTTTGACACATGCAATATAATAATGATAAGATATAGAAGGTCCACTTGTAATAATATTTTTTTGGAAGTTACCAACTTTCGAGAGGCATTTTGTTCGTTTGAGGATTTTCAAAATATGACTTAGCTTACCCAGAAAGCCCAATTACCCAGAAGACTACTCAAACAAAACAGAGCATCTTGGCGCAGGAAGTTTACAAGCCAACAGAATGTTTAAGCCGATATTACGTAAAGTGCATAGCGGCAAAGAGAAAGAGGAAGAGGATTTCCCAAAGATCAATTTAACAGTATAAACAAAACAAGGGTTGTTACGAGTAAAGAAACGACTCAAAAAAATACGTGTTGTTTGTTAAATATGCGTATTCTACCCTCATTGGCACATTGGCTAGTCTTTGAAGTAACCTACGTACGCTTTATTTTATTTTTCTCACTTATGTAAGTAGTAAGCAGAAAGTTAAATCCTATAAACAAGTATTTTTGTAGTGATACTTCTTAACTGATATTTTCTGAACTGTGGCTATATTCTACTATAAAAAAACTCGTAATAGGATTCTGTATAATGGGCACTTCCCATGGGATATTGCCGATAATAAATAATCATGTTTTATTTGCAAAGGAAGTCGTGGGGAAGACAATTGCTTAGACAATAACCAGTTTTGTAAGGAAAATCGTTTTTTTCAGGGGATGAAAGAAAAGTAAAAATGTTTGATAAGAAAATTAGCTAGGCAGTTTTACTGGATAAATCACGATGAATTCTAGAAAATAGAGTAGAATCGGATCACGGGGCGAATCGGATCACAATTATAAATAAATATTTTAAATACCGCGCTAGACTGTTGTCATAGCAACATTATACATCGTGTTGCTATGACAACGGTCAGTCTAGCCCGGATTTTTTAAAGTATCTATTTATTTCTAATTGTGATCCGATTCGCCCCGTGATCCGATTCGCCCCGATCTACATATCTTCATGCCGGAACACAACAATGATAGTAAACATTCATGTTTGGCGGCAAGACTTGGTTAACGTGGTGATAGCTAGCTAGGCGGCTAAGAAAATTCTCTACCACAAACCAAACAGAGTCCTTCAAAGTTGGATCCCGCCGGGAATCAAACCCGCAACCTCCTGATGTGAAACAAGCGAGCAGACTTGCCACTGAGTCACCAAAAATATGAATATTTTATTTCATTTGGCACAAAAACTATTTAAATTTGAATTATGCAATAACTGTACATTACCTTCTCACTAGTATTATAAATGTGAAATTAAGAGTGTTTGTTTGTTTGTTCCAATTTTACGCCGATCCTTCTGAACGATTTGGATGTTTGGTAGGTAAGTAAATAGATAAAGCACTTGGTTAAAACATAGGATAATTAATATTTATCCCAGAAAACTCGAGGGTTCCCAAACGAATGGCTAAAAATTGAAATTTTTACTTTTTTACTATATTATGGCGATGCCTTAACATTTTATTTATCTCTGGACCCAGTTCTGGAGTCCACGCAGACGAGGTCGCGGGCCGAAGCTAGTAAGATAATAAGTTATTGGTGTTTCCGTATAAAGGAGCTCCGCAAAGCTCCCTTGACTCTTTGTCGGAGCTCCTCGACAATATGGCTCATTCATCATTATATGATCTGGCCAATTCCTATGACTAGGCCACGACATATACCTACAGGATAATTTTAAATAATTCTTGATACGAAAGGCTATGAATGTGCTCATGATAACAAACAACTTTCCTAAGGAACCCATAGTCAAATTACAAAAAATGTTTGTCTCCATACTAATTTGGCTGGTCAGTTGATCGATTTGTATGGAGAGTCCAATTTTTTTTGTGATTTGACAATGGGTTCTTTAGGGAAAGTTGTTTGTTATCATGACCACATGCATCTTTTGTATCAAGAACTAATTAAAGTCAACCTATATACAGCTAGAGTCGGCCTAGTGCAGGAGTTGTACCAAAACCACAGCGTATCTCAACATTGCTGCGTAATAATAATGCCTTTCCCAGTTGGTTAGTTATAATCCCTACGTTCATTCGTGCTGCGGACTCCAGCGAGCAGATTACAATTCAACAAACTGCAAGCTGGCGTAATCGATAAGGGTTGACTTTTCGGATATAGGTACCTTTTATTTCCAAATTTTAGTTTCGGATACTTGTGTATGGGATTACTATTACAATTCAACAAACTGCAAGCTGGTGTTGGTAAGACATGGTTTTTCGGATGTAGGTACCTTTATTACCTTTTAGTTTCGGACACTTGTGTATGAGATTGCTATTACCAAACAATTCAACAAACTGCAAGTTGGTTTTGGTAGGGCATGCCATATCGGATATAGATACCTTATTACCTTTTAGTTTCGGATTCTTATGTATGGTATTGCTATTACAATTTAACAAAATTTAACGGCGAGCTGGTGTCGTAATACCTTATATTTCCAAATTTTTGTTTCGGATATTTGTGTATGGGATTGCTATTACAACTCAACAAACTGCAAGTTAGTGTTGGTAATGTATGATTTTCCGGATATAGGTACCTTTTATATTTGTTAATGTTTGCTACTATACCAATAGTAATCTTACGTCGATAAACCATATATAATCTCCATTGCTGGGACATGGGTCTCTTCCAATAGTTCGGGAAGATTAGGTTTCATTCCACACAAAGGGAGCCAAGTCCGGATTAGTGGAGGTGATGGAGCTATCTCTTTGATTATCAAAAGGTACTTCATAAATTAACTTATTGAGACAGATAAACATGTTCATATTAGAAAATCAAATTCAGTTTTAAGGGATGCCAACCCTTAAGAGACTAAAAATAATTATGATTAAAAAAATTCGTGGTTATTTTAATATTGCGCTACATGATGATGTCCCTCGCCATTCATGCTTTTTTTGTTATATTTTTTTAAGTGTGTTCTTCTTTTTTTCTCTTTTTTGTAATTCTATTATTGTGTAAAGCTCTGTGATTTCTTTGTTTCTTATATGTCCTTTTAATCGTTGAAGAGGTTGACAGAAAGAGATCCGTTTATGGGATAAGTCCGTCTTTGTATATATTTTTTTCTTTCTTATTATGTGTTGTTGATTTAATCCTTTGTGTAATAAAGACTATAAAGCAAATAAAGAAACACCTTTTCGTCGCATATCTTCAAGTACTGAGATCATTAAGGTCTTCTAGATTTCATATTTAAACGTCATTTTGATGACACACAAAAGACCGCATGTATTCACTTGTATATTTTAAAATCTTACATTTCTTCACTGAAACCCTCTGAACACAAGTTACCTAAACCACAAAAGAAGTATGGCGAACTGGGACCCACCAAATAAAAAAAATCAAAGATGACCCATTCAGTTACGAAATTATTTCCATTATATATTTAAATACATGAGTATGTAAATTAAAAAAAAAAGACTCCAGCAGAAGCAGGGAATCAATAGTTTAAATAAGTCTTGATTCCACACTAATTCCAACAAAAACGCAGCAATGTACCAAAAAAACGCAACGGTACAACAGACAATAGACTATGACAGACACCGTTCACTCTGACAACAGGATAGCATAATATAAATCGCGTAAGTGTGAAAGAGAAGATACAAAACAGTAAGAGTGCACTCTCGGAACGCGTCTCAGGAATCAGTGTTGCCAGACGTTAAGAAGCTGTCATTGTTTTGAGGGATTTTTAAAGTATAATAATAAGCTAATAATGATACAGTCAGCCATGGTTAAGATTTGAGATTTTCATACATTTTTGTTGGCTGGAGCCAACGTTGACGGTGGGGGCACTATTTGTCAAAGAGTGGTGTAGAGGTCAATAGGTTAAGCTCGGTCTCCCAGGTATAACCTAAAAAAGGTTAAATGGTCAGTTTCAAACATCGTAATTTCAAAGTTCTCCCAACTTGTGCAATAAACACACAATTTACTATTTTGTTATTTGTAATCCAATATTCCAGAAATACCATGTATCATTAAAGCACGTTGATGAAAAGACTGGGTCCCAAAATACATGGCGTCTCACCATCATTCTTTATATCTATTTTATGCCTAAATCTACACAGTCCAGTGTAAACATTTCGAATGCACCACTTCACTTATCAAACTAGTTTCTACCGAGGACAGCTAAGTCAAGATATGTTTAACCAAACTTCGCCGGACCAATTTGTACTATAAATCTCTGGAGCATGACCAGTGACCATCCTATTTCTGTGTGCAAGTTCGTGATTTATTCGCGCGACGACGTTGGGTGCGATAAAAAGATTTTAGAGGTACATGTATCACTATTATGTATATTGGTACTACATGCAGTATGGACATTTCCTGCCCCTCTCTAAGGCGACCACACCTGCTCCGGGTAAAATTAGGTACTCAAAGATTCTTGAGCAAGCCCCGCAACACACACATTTACGCGGGTACAAACCGTTTGTGGCGACATCTATCGCACCACCACGAACTAAACTTAGAACGCGCTATTGAAAGTTTCTTCGGATTAACTACATATACAACTTCCCAACGTCATTGGTTGGACCACGGCCGGTCCCCAGGCATACCACCTCGCCTGGCGGAGGTACCTCCCTTTTCCTGCGAAGAGTGGGAACACACAGTTCCTACACGTTATAGTATAAATAGTACTAGAGGTAGATAATAACTTTATTCAAAAAAAAAACGACTGCATTAAAATGTATCTTATGTCATTCTCGGGATCAAGACAAAACTAACGACACCTCTCAAGCTAAACTTCATCAAGCCGTTTAAGCTACAGATTGTGCCAAAGAAATATACAGGGTGTTAAAAAAGTGCGTTTGAAATTTTAAGGGGTTACTCAGAATCAAGTATAGAATCCAGGAAAAATATTGAAAAAATTCGCTCTTCAATTTGTTTTTTGCAGTTTTTCATACAAATTCTCGATTCACTATTTAGATTTAGTTTGAGAATCTGAAAAAAATAATTGAAGAGCGGATTTTTTCAATATTTTTCCTGGGTTCTGTACTGATTCTGAGTAACCCCTTAAAATTTCAAACGCACTTTTTTTAACACTCTGTATACAGGGTGACTGGTAAATCAACGGACGCATTTAAGGAGGTGAATAAGAAGCTGATACACATTCCAAATATGTAAAAAAAACATGACCTTAATTTTCATCATTAAAAAAATAATTTTAAAGTTCACCTCTACATTTTACTAAATACTAAGTCACATGTACGCGGCCTAGGGCAACGACCCCGAGTGGCGGGGCGGGCTCGCCACTGCGCAATACTGCGCATGCGCGTGAGCGACTGCTCCCGCTTCTCTGCCCTGCGCCGCGCCGCGCCGACCCTAGTCAGTCGCCCGCGGGCCGTCGCAGGGGTGGCTTGCGTAACGCGGGCCTCCCGCTCGTTGCCAACATTCTGGTTTTACTTACGTCGCTGTCACGTGGATTGCAGTGCCTTGATAGTGTTAATGGCTTATCAGTACTTTAACGTGGATACTGGGATATGATGTGGTGTTATGTGATGTCAGCTAGTGTTGTTAGACGCGATTTATATCATATTGCGATGTATTACGAATTACACAAGTTGCCGTCATAGGATTTTTTTAGGAGACTAAAAGCGTTTGGCCTTCCTCCAGTTCCTAACCCTGATCAAGGACGAGGAAGGAATCCTTCGTTATCCAGTGAAGCAATGATACAAAGCAATTTACTTCGATTACCACCCACGTACGCGGAATACAGGATGGCATTTCCAGGTATCCCAGTGGTTGGGGTAACGTATCCTACATGAAGACGGACTCCATCCTTTCATTATCAGTGTGTTATCAGCCTGTCCAAGAGATAGGCCTTAGCGACCACGAGCAGCACGGTGCACGCTGTGGGAAAGTGGTAAGTACCTAGGCATAGAGTTATAAAACACAAGAATAGTTGCGTTTTAAAAAAAAATATGTAACTTGTGTTTTTTGAATGTATGATTTTTTTGTTTTATACGGTTGAAAAGTATGTTAATTATCCTATCATCTCCTTAAATACGTCCGTCGTTCAACCAGTCACCCTGTATACATACATATACTCGAAAAACATAACCCTCCTTCTGGCGCAGTCGGGTAATTATAACGTGCCTTTTGTTTTGAGAGTGCACACCAGAAAAGAAACTGTGGAATACAGTCTCTTTTGGGATGTTGATATGATGAGGTATCTCTGAATTGGGTATGCTAAATTTTTTGTAAGATATGAAAATAAAAAAACCATTTCGAGATATTTTGATTTAAAGCCATATTTTTTTATTTCCCACTCGAAAAATTAAAAGATTGTGTATAAAAATCGAAAAAAGACAATAACCTTCATTTGCATCCCTGTGACGTCACATGCTCACATACTTTGGTCACAAAATAAACACGGAAGGGCCGCTCAATACAAACCACTAAAATCGTAAGCATATACATGCTTATAGAAATATACGGTCGTTCGAGGCAAGGTCACGATCGCACAGTACGTGATCTTGCCTACAACGACCGTATACGTCTATAAGCATGTATATGCTTAGGATTTTTGTGAGCGTATTGAGCGGACCTTCTGTATCTATGTGTTTTGTGCTTTGGTGCTAACTTGAGTTGTTTATAAACAAACGAAATGACAATTGACCTGACAGTTAACTTTTAAGAAAGCGTTCCAGAACACTTTCATGAGAGTATTTTTTTACCCTGACAGCAGGATAAACTATTATAAATATTTCAAGTGTAAAAGGGATAGACTATCTCAGGTATATTTTGCCTTGTTCTGGAACGGGCCTTATTATAAACAAACGAGATGACAATTGACTTGACAGGTGACGTTTTAGAGAGCGTTCTGGAACACTTTCATGAGAGTATATTTTTAACCTGACAGCCGGACAAACTATTATAAATCTTTTAAGTGTAAAAGGGATAGACTATCTCAGGTATATTTTGCCTTGTTCTGGAACGGGCATTAGTCGAGATTAAGGCCTGTTCATTTCATCGTCAGACATTTGGGCTGTTCGTTTCATAGTTTGTGAACATGTGACGTCATCATGGCTTGAATATAAAAAAATGTATTTAAAAATATCCACAGTCTTAAAAAATGAAATAATCAAATTAGTTTTTCAAAATTGGCTAAACTATCAGAAAAAAAAATAAAAAAAATACATTGATTTTTTTTAGCATACCCAATTTGTCATGATCTGGAATAAGTCATTGGCGACCTAATTACCATATACATAAATCACTTTTTTCATTGACATTTAGATAGGCTAAATAACATCAAAAATATTGTTTATATGTAGATAAATTTACAAAAAAGTAAAGACGTAAACTTTACTATACATATTATATTATATCCAAGTATCTAATCTAGCTTTATTATACCTTTGGTTAACACACCGTCCCGCTTAGACAACTCGATTTTGGCCATACAATTTTCTATGAATTTGACTGGTTTTTTTTTAAACACAACTGTCGAATAAATGACAAATAATTAGATGATCAAACGAACTTACCTCAAGTGAAGTTCGATCTTAATTATCCTTCCTTGTCGGAGAGATTTAATTGATTAACATGTAGTAGTCCTCGTCTACGTTTGACCCACTCGCACGTAGTTTAGCGCCATAAGAGAAAAAGAGACAACTAGGTACTCTCCCACCTCGGCGCCATTGCACGGTCCAAGCCTCATTCGTTTTAGAGAATAAAAAAGGCAACCTACATCCTACAACATTGGTATTAGGGGTTTTAATACTAGCATCCTAGTATTGTCTACTCTAGGGCAGGGAGGGACCTTAAATCTCTCCGACAAGGAAGGATAATTAAGATCGAACTTCACTTGAGGTAAGTTCGTTTGATCATCTAATTATCCTTCCTTGTCTTCTAGATTTAATTGGTTAACATGTAGATGTTTAGAGAGACTAACAATGTTGTAGGTAATAGGTATGAGAATTATTGCAATAAAATATAATCTGAGAGATTTTATAACTGCAATTCAATTAACAGAAATTTATTTCTGGAAGAAATTTCTTTTAGAAACAAGTTGCACCCCTTGCGTATATTTGATGGTAAGCTTTTATATTATGCCCATTTTGTGTACACAATAAATTATTAAAAAAATAACACTTCCTAGAAGGTTATCAAATAAATAATATGAAAATAAAATTAAATCTTGTTCAATTTTATAATTGTGATTGTTAGTCTGATTGTTAGTTGAACTTGACGTTAGGTTCTGAGTGATGAGGTTACACTTAGCATAAGTGTAGCGATAGACGATAGTGTTTTATGAAAGGTAAATGCAGCGTCGTTTAAGTATGCTTTTTCTAGACGTCTTACATAACCGGATATGAATTACTTTAGCAATTAATGAATAATCTAATGATATATACTTGAAAATTTCATACGGGAACCTGTTTGACATTTCCATCATCCTTTTAGCTATTTGGAAAATCTGTTCTAAGTCCAAAGAACTGCTAAGATGATAATCTAATACGATATTCTGGTACCTTAATTACACTATGTACCTATCGTATTTTAACAAATATGATTTTAACCTGTACATCTTTCATGTACTGCTTGAATAATTCACGTTGAACATCTGAAATTCATTTTTAGGCAATTTGACAAAAAATGAAACACAAAATAAACCCGAATAACTATAGGTATACCCGCAATGGGGATGAGCCGTGAACAAACCAACGAATCTATACTCCTGATCGATAATATTCCCCCACTGTTTAAAGCTAGACGTGAACTGAAACTTGGTATTATCGACCAGTGATAGGAATTTTATATCCAGCACTGACGATATATGCATTTGTTCGTTCCTTATACGAATGAATAAGTAAATATTTGAGACAATATTTGAAAATATAAGTTTCAGGTTCACTTATAAGAAATAAAATATAGATAAATTCTGATTTCATAACTGACCCTACACGTCAGGTATGAAAACGGTAGTAGCTTGAGCAGCATTTTTTTTAAGACTTATTACATAATAAGTCATAATTTCGAAATAATAATATGAAGTTCATAATAATTGGAAAAAGTGGGAACCGTTGAAGATAGTTACACAAATAAACGGAAAACATTACAAAGATGTAAAAATGTACTTATTACATTTTGTATTTATTCTTTAAGTTAAAATTATTATTTTAGGCTGGATAAGCTTATTTAATAAGTTTTAGAATGCAGTAGAAAATATGTTTAGTATATTTATCTAAACTGTATCGATAACGGTAATTTCAGCATGTTTTATATGTATTCTATTGTCAATACCAGCAATAGTAGTCTATTGTCACAACTTTTTACCATTTTAATTTCTCGTTCTTTTGTTGTGTGTTTACTTAAAAAAAACTACCTGTTTGGTTTATAGAGAAAAGAATTGCTGTAATTTTATATTGCCACGAAAGTATATCGCGGTTTATAAACTTTCAATTGTAAATAATTTAGTTCAAAATATACAAGAAGTTTCACGTAAGCTATGACTTATAATAATTTTGTTTTTGCAAAATTCGCTGATGTTCACATTTTTCATTTTTAATTCATTCAACATATATAAATCTTTTTAATGTATATTTTGATTATAGGCGATCTTAAACAATGCCAATAAATAATTTTCACCATCCTCACAAGGACATCTCCAGCTCCAGTGTGCTGTGGAGGCATCAACAAAAATTTTGATTATGCAAAGTCAAAATTTTGATTATCCACCATCTAAGAATTCACAGATTTCACCCATCAAACATTATTGTTTATTCTTATCTGGTGATTGCGGCAGCTTTATTAAGACTTAATTGCCTGCATTAAACTTAAAAACAGGCACACCTATGAATCATTGTCATCTAGACTGAAGACATGACTTCATAAGAAAAAATAACGTAGGTATATGTATTTATTATAATTAATACTTCCCGAAACGCTGTCATTGCAAGTTTCGTGTAAGTAGCAGAAGCTAGGTACAAAAAAAACAATTTCAAGTATAAGGTACAGAAAACCTTATTTTAAAAAATACTTTTATTTTTCTTATTATAATTATTAACGATTACTTGTCAGTTATGGTAACTGTAAATCGAAAGGGTTTTGAATCGTATACCGAACTGGTTTCTATCAATTAATTATTTAAAGAATTAATGTGTACAATTGTACATACAATTTAATTCGTTGATTTAAAATATATTTGGTGTTAAGTTTAACACCTCTCAATAAGATAATAATATAATGGTGATAACATCCTCAGATGGTTCCAAGTTTTGTGTTGGCGTGGAGTTTAAGTGTGGCGTAGTTCCCCAAACAATGGAGTATTTGACGTCGTGCCCTGCATGCCCAGATAACTGCAGGCAGGCAGATCTAATGAGTGCCACGGACAGTGCAATTCGCGTGGCTGAATTTTGGGCCGAGACTTGTTATCGACCGAAAAGAAGAATAACATAGAATAATATAGTAAAAACAGATTGAAAAAACTCCTGAATCTGTTCATAAAGTTAATGAACACTAGTGTTCATAGGACTATAGTCCTATAAAAGTTGAGCACAGGCTGAAAGGTAAAACACAAGTACTTATATAGAAAAAAGTGTTTTAAGTAAGATAAAATCGTGCATGAGCACGAGGATATCGGCCTATTTTATTTATTGCTTTTACCATGTAACTGCCCTGGGCAACTATGTAGGTACGATAAAACAGATTTCAAATTATCAATATTCAAAATTTGATTAACATTTTAAATCCATTATAAATTAAACTTGTCTTCACTTTTACGGATTATAAAAATAATACTCGAAGCAAAGAGTTTTTCATAGGGTTGCTGCGTTAACGTTTACAATTTTGATCAAAAATATACCATATTTTGGCCACGACTTGTCCAGGGCCAAAAAATTCATCTGGGGTAATGAGAGTCTTTATCTCAATATTTTGTGTAAAATGGTCTAGTTATACCAAACAATACCTTTTTAATGCATCCATAAAATATTTCCATCTACCCGCTACCTTAAAATGCGGCTGAGCTGCGGAGGGCGCGCTTCGCAGCGATCGGTCAGCGCGCCAGCGCGGGGGCGGCAGCGGCAGCGCGTCGTCGGCGCGGCGGCGACGCGACGGGTTGCGTTTGGGCTGGCTGAGCGGCAGTGGCACATACATACATACGTATCTCCCTGCTCGCTATCCGATGCAACTCAATTATTTTAACTTTTTGTATATGCCCTTTGACATCTTCACAAAACCACCGAACACAACACCGAATAAATGTCTGCCTTTCGATTCCAGTGTATAAGTATCACAGAACACTATTACTCACAGATAAGTATTTTATAATATGATGAAGAAATAAATAAAAGGCTGGTATATTACTTAATTAAACTGCACTGTGCACGGGGGTTTGCCGCGAAGATTGGCTATATTCGCTATTTTCGGGCACCCCACAGTCAACAAGTCTACTAGGAGTCGAAGTGGTCGCCATGACTCGTGACTGAAATCGGTCGGGTGTTTCATCATTCATTCAATCAGTTATATAAACTGAAATGACAGGATGTCTGTTGTTTCAATAAATTAGGTTAGCGGTAGGTATTGGACATAACCGTAAGGTTATGGTTAAGAAAAATAGCTATAATATCCCTGTTTTTGTCTCCATCTTAGATTAATAGTTCAGCATCGCCTCAAATTCTGGAGTTATTGTCGGATGACAAACTCGAGAATTTTTATTTTATTTTTTAAATAGACCGTCCTTCTCGAGGTTTGTTTTGAAATAATAACACACGCGTTTGGAAACACTAGAAGGAATCTCAACTGCGGATAGTAGGCATCAGTATAAACGCACGATGGCGGTGAATATGTGCCGGAAGATTAAACAGACGTGATGGTGCTTATGGTACATATCACCTGTAGGCGGCGGCAGTTTTGGTGGCGGCGCCGGCAGCGGTTTTGGCGGACGGCGGTTACAGCAGCATCGTTGGGGAGGTTTCGGGAGGCAATCCGTCCATCGTCGTTGTCGATTTTTCAGCATCGTTGTCAGCTGCATAAGCGGCGGTGGCTGTGGTGGCAGTGCAGTGATATGAGCCACGATGCTGCCTCCGCTTCACCTGTGGCGGCGAGCGAGGGTTGATGGAGCAGCCGCATAAGCATTAGAAAGCTGGTGATTCCAGTTCATACGAAACAGGAATATTATAGTGTGATTAATGTCTCGCATTAACTCTAACAAAAGTAGCTATTGGTCAATGTCTCGCATTGACTCGAAGCAAAACTGGCTATTGGTCAATGTCCCGAATTGACTCGAAGCAAAAATGGCTATTGGTCAACGTCTCGCGTTGACTCGAAGCAAAATAAAATTATTTGATATTCTCCCATCATGTTTAAATAAAAATAACTTTCACTGCACTTGTTTTTAAAAAAAAAAATGATTTTCGTATTTCCTTTCCACATAATCTCCTTATCTAAAAGTAACGTAAGGATTTATTTTCTTCTAAGCACATTTTTGCACACTTGTTAAATTCAAATAATTAACGAACTTTTTAAGAAATATTTTTTACTACGTGCGGTAGCCGTGCGCGCACGAAAACGAATGAGGCTTGGACCGTGCAATGGCGCCGAGGTGGGAGAGTACCTAGCTGTCTCTTTTTCTCTTATGGCGCTAAACTACGTGCGAGTGGGTCAAACGTAGACGAGGACAACTACATGTTAACCAATTAAATCTAGAAGACAAGGAAGGATAAATGCAATTAGTGCCCTAAAAAGATAAGGCCTGTCATCCATGCCCACCTTTTTTTAACTGAAACTGTTATATAAAAATAATTCTGTAGTACTGCTAAATATCTAAGTTCTATACAGAATGTTAAAAAGTGTGTTAGAAAATTTAAGGGGCTACTTCGAATCAGATATAGAATACAGGAAATATCCGATCTGCATATTTTGTTTTTCAGTTTCTCATACTAAATATGAATAGTGAATCAAGAATCTACATGGGAAATTCAAAAAAAATTGTAGGTCGGAGTTTTTCAGTATTTTTCTTGTATTCTACAATTGATTCTGAGTAACCCTTGAAAATGTCAAACGCACTCTTTTAACAACCTGTATAATATGCAAATAAGTATCATTTACATAATATTCCAGTCGCGTTTGCCGCCATATTGTATTAGTTACATGAACTAGCATTTATAGTATAGCTAAAGTATTTATATCTACATACAGGGTGTCCCAGAATGGGTGAATCAAATTGCTATGGTTTTGTCTTATGTCCCAACAGATAGGCTAAAGCTAATTTTAAAAAAGCAATTGGATTTTAAGCAGCTATTGCATATCGTTAATATTATTGAAAAAAAAAGTACAAATTAACTCTAAACGTAACACTAAGCGGCAAAAATTCAAGGAAATTAGGACTTTTTCCGTCTTTTCAGAAAAACGACATTTATTAAAACCAAGTGTTTTTTTTTAATAAGCTTTAGCCTATCTAGTGGGACATTAGACGAGGTATCTATCATACCAATTTGATTCACCCATTCTGGGACACCCTGTATACACTGTTGATAACATGTCAAGCTTTTGTGGTACTGATATGTAATTCCATACAATATTGCTTAGACAATGTAAATGACAGATACTTAATAGGTAAGATAGATACGTACCTCTTATAAGATATCTAGGTTGTGAAGGTACCTTTAAATATACGTAGTACATGCACAAATCCCGGACACTCGAACAAGCTGTTATGTCATACAGGGTCTAACAAAATTGGTGTGAGACTCGTTCTGAACAACTTTTGTTCTACATTGCTCAAAATGCAAAAAAAAATTTTGGACATTTCATACAAATTGACCATCTGTTTAGCCATTTTTGTATGGAGAGTCCAAACATTTTTTTTTGCGATTTGACCAAAGACCATCTGTTTTGCCATTTTTGTATGGAGAGTCCAAAACTTTTTTTTTGTGATTTGAGCAAAGTCGTAGAACAAAATTTGTTCAGTACGATGAGTAGAATCCCCAGTTAACGGGTCCTACATCAATTTTGTCACACCCTGTATATTGTTTATCACACTATCAATCAATGAAAATATTTGATACGAAGTAGGTAGCAGTGTGCTTTTTTCGAAGTTTTTTTTTTTGCCTAACTGTTATATTACTAAGTTCCTACCACTTGGAAATCCGTATAAGTACTTACAGTTTTAGTAAGTGTTTGCGGAGTGAGAAGAAAGTCCCTCCAACACATTCTTTCAATAATTGACCACGCTGAATACGTTAAAAACAACCGACTTCAATCGCAACAACTCCAATTTTGATATGTTTTTGTTGATTTTCTCAAAAACCGCTGAATCGATTACGATAAAATTTATATGGGACCACCTGTGAAGTATACCCTTTTAAACAAAAAAAGAATTTTCCAAATCGGTTCAGGCGTCTTCGAGTAATCGGTGAACATACATAAAAAAAAAGATTCCGACGAATTAAGAACCTCCTCCTTTTTTTTGAAGTCGATTAAAAAGAGCGCTGGCTGGCGTTGCGAGGATGCACTCTGACAGCATCTGTTTAGTACCCTCTCTTTCACACTTACGCGATTTATATTATGCTATCCTGTTGTCAGAGTGAACTGTTGTGTCCTCGGAACGCCTGCCATGCCAGCAGCGCTCTTTTTACGTGACGCGAGCTGTATATACAGGGTGTTAAAAAAAGTGCGTTTGAAATTTTAAGGTGTTACTCAGAATCAAGTATAGAACCCAGGAAAAATATTGAAAAAATCCGCTCTTCAAATTTTTTTTCAGATTCTCATACTAAATCTGTATAGTGAATCAAGAATTTGTATGAAAAACTGAAAAAAGGTTTGAAGAGCGGATTTTTTCAATATTTTTCCTGGGTTCTATACTTGATTCTGAGTAACACCTTAAAATTTCGAACGCACTGTTTTTAACACCCTGTATATGTTTTTGGTAAGAATTTTGATTTATAACATATTGTTTCATCAGCACCATTAGCCGACAGACATCAGTGCTGGACAAAGGCCTCCCCCAAGCATTTCCACACCGACCGGTCCTGCGCTGCCCGCATCCAGCGGCTTCCCGCAAATACTGTTTATAATTGTATTAAAAAAAAAGAGTGAAAAGAAATACCTAAATTTTAGTAAGGATCTAATTGCTACCAATTTCCGAAATACCAATGACAAGAGCAGGCCAGTCCACACGGAAAGCACCCGATCACGAGTATAACGCGAGAGTCAGCCATCGCTCCCCTCAACCATATTTGAGCGAAGAGAAACACCCGGCGTCCGTATCCGTGTATTCTACTCACATTACCTATAAAATGTGACTTTGTATGTTTGGATGTTTGTTACTCAATTACGCAAAAACGGCTGATTTGATTTGAATGAAAGGCACACATATATTTTAAAATCTGGCCAACGTTTCCCCAGCTTACATGCATACAAAGTCGCGGGCACCAGCTAGTCGCATATAGTTTTTATAATTATTCACTTTAAAATAAAATAAATATCCGGGAGAAACCACACACAGTCATCTGGGCGCAAACTAGGATTCCCTGTCTTATGGGAACCAGAGACTGATATACATACACATATACGTTTAAATACATACATAAACACCCAAACACAGAGCAAACAAATCTGGGTGGGGATCGAACCCACGACTCTCGGATCAGTAGTCAGGAGCGCTAACCACTGAGCCACCGAGTCAGTCAAAAAATTGAAACTCACTCTTACTTGCAGTGTCACACCTAACAATAATTGCTAGTGCATCTCTTAAGACACTTTAAGACACCTCTCGCCCATCATATCTGCGCCTCTTGCAAGATTGCACCAGATTCCTAGTTCCAACCTAAATTAGTTCCACGACGGGACTTAGTGCGGAACATGCTGGGTAAGCCTGTTGTAATTAGACACCGAACCGAAGACCTTAATTCGTTTGTAAGGACAGGTCCATTGACATTAAATGGAACTATTTGGAGATTATTTTCAACCGACTTCAAAAAAAGGAGGAGGTTCTCAATTCGTCGGAATCTTTTTTTTTTTTTTTTTTTTTTTTATGTATGTTCACCGATTACTCGAAGACGCCTGAACCGATTTCAAAAATTCTTTTTTTGTTTGAAAGGGTATACTTCACAGGTGGTCCCATATAAATTTTATCGAAATCGATTCAGCGGTTTTTGAGAAAATCAACAAAACATAGCAAAATTGGAGTTGTTGCGATTGAAGTCGGTTGTTTTTAAGAGTTTCAAGTCAGTAAATAAATTTGCGTTAAAAATAACAATTCATAAAATGTTCGACAGAAAAATCTTTGCCATAAAAAAGAAAGGACAAATTACATTTCGGCATCTAACTCCAAATTAGGAATTAGAGACTATTGTAGAGTAAGAGCAAAGATATGTTCAATGGGGCAAACTCAAACTTTTTCTGTTTTCAGCCAGCACATTCACTTTCTGAAACAACGTATCTCTCTCTCTTCTACTTAGCGTTATCCCGGCTGGAGCCAGGGTCCGCTTTCCTACTCAATCTACTCCACTTTGCCCGATCTTCAACATCCTCTTCAGTAAGGTCATTTTCTCTCATGTCCGCTCTCACAACGTCAAGCCAACGCTTCTTCGCCTTCGCTTCGCTTCGCTTCGGAAAAAAGGAAATAAAAGAAAGGAAGGAATATCTCTAATAAGGAAAAATTTAAAACAAAATGTTCAGAAAACAAGTCTTTAGGTAGATGTCTTTGCTCTCAACTACGAAAGTTTGTACATAGATACTTATGTTGTAATAATACATGATGAAGGTAGATCCCAAGCTCGTTATAACCACAGATGTTATATACGATTGCGGTCTTGTGAGGGACAATTTTGAAGTGAAAACTTGCTGGTGCACTTTGCTGAGCAGTCGACGAAATTGAACCACCACGCTCGGGTCTGTGACGCTCAATCGGGCATACTCGGCTCCAGTCGGTGGTGACGCTGAATCGTGCTTAATACAGGTTGAATGTATTCTTAACCCATATATACAGGATGTGTAAAAAATGCGTTTGTTTAAGAGGTTACTTAGAATCAAGTAACAAATACAGGACAATATTGAAAAAATCCGATCTGCCATTTTTTTCAGTTTCCCATACAAATTCTTGATTCACTATTCAGATTTAGTGTGGGAAACTGGAAAAAAATTGTAGCTTGGATTTTTTCAATATTTTTCCTGTATTCTGTACTTAACTTGATTCTGAATTCTGAGTAACCCCCTAAAATTTCAAACGCACTTGCATAAGTTTTCACACGTGCGTAGGTGTAAATCAAAATGCCCTTTACGTGACCACGGGTGGAGCTAAGTGCAACACTAGGCAACCGCCGCGCCATTTATACCTTGTGGATAGGGATTAATTGTTCCACATGATAGATAAATAATATAAATAATTATCTTTATATCAGATAATACAATCCATATGTGTTGGTAAAATGATGGTAAGTGAGATAAGAGAGAGAGAGAGAGACAAAGAGAAAGAGTTTTCATTACTATCGTGTAATTAGAGGCACAAAAAGTTTTCTTATCCATGTTTGTTCTATAGCCTTGCCTTTGATCGAATCCAAAAAAAAGTGGTTGGACTCTTCACACGAAAGCATCGACTACATAATTGACCACGCTGAATACGTTAAAAACAACCGACTTCAATCGCAACAACTCCAATTTTGCTATGTTTTGTTGATTTTCTCAAAAACCGCTGAATCGATTTCGATAAAATTTATATGGGACCACCTGTGAAGTATACCCTTTCAAACAAAAAAAGAATTTTCGAAATCGGTTCAGGCGTCTTGGAGTAATCGGTGAACATACATAAAAAAAAAAAAAAAAAAAAACCGACGAATTGAGAACCTCCTCCTTTTTTGAAGTCGGTTGAAAATCCTTTCTGAGCGGAGTTATTTATGTGCACTGGGTTTTGCCTTTTTAAATCTTTTTTTTTTTTTTTTTTTTTATGGCAGAGGTGGCACACGAGCAGACGGATCACCTGATGGTAAGCAAATACCGACGCCCATAGACACCCGCAACACCAGAGGAGTCACAAGTGCGTTGCCGGCCTTATTTAAAGAAGTGACTGTTATTTCTGATGATCCTTTCACTTTATTTTATAAAGGGTGTTTTTCTTTTACTGACAAGCGGCAAATGCTACTTTTTTATCCACAACTGGTAAGCCTTTGATATTATCTTATCTCATGGTAAGTGACAATGATGCTGGAAGTGGGCTTATCAATTTTTGAATGCAATGACTACCATTTTCCCGTTAGACCACATCAATGCTACTTTTAATGCGCATATTATGTATTAAGTAAGGAGTCTGTAATATTTGGGATTCAATAAATTATTATTATTAACTAATGCTACGATATTTAAATTGTGATTTGAGGGCAAGACTTAGATAATGTGGTAGACGGACTCAAAAAATTACCAAAAATAAAATAAAATTTGTTTGGACTTTCTATATAAAGTTAATAAATCTATGGTATGGGTCATATTACAATAAAAATGATTCAGTTTGATCAATAGAAGCCTCATATAAATGGAGGCCTAAAACTATTTTGTTACTTAACTTATTCTATGAGCTCTCCTAATCTTAGGTCCTAAAAAACCTTTTCGACCCAAAGTAAAATAATCTCACAGCGAATGTTAAATCACACACTTTGACTTTTGATACCAATTCAGGTATAAGCAAGTAACATGAAAATCCCTAGTGGTTTCATAAGTAAGTAACTTTTCCGAACGATTTCTCGTGAAAAATCTGAATTCATATTTTTCCAACCATGCCGATTTCGTTTGGGATTGCTTGGAATTGGATATGTTAGGTAACTTTTCGATTTTTCCAAAGGTGTAAGGTTGAGTTGGTCTGAAATAAAAAGGTATTTTTACGACGACGTCTATTTAAGACGTGAAACTGGCGAGCAAAAATAAGGATTGCAAAACCAAAAAGTCTTAATAACTTCACACTTGACACCGACTCAGGGCTAGGCTCAGTTGACGCTGAAGGCTTTTTTGCTCCCAGTGTAAACTGAAAATCTTTTCTCAAGGTTGCTCACTGGACAACTTATATCTACACCCAGTTGCAGAAACGATCATTATCTTTTAATGGAGGCTTTAAATACTAATGTCTCTTTAAGCTGTTGCTACTATAAAAATAGATATATAGATAGATTTATTTCACATAGCCAAGAATACAGACATTTGGACTATAAAATAAGGTAATGCTTAAGAGAAAACGTAACAAAAAGTAAACAGACTAAATAATGCACATGCTAGTGAAAATGGCCTGGACTCAGCATATGTTATGTCCAAAAATTTTTTTTATCACTTTTTAGGGTTCCGGAACTCAAAAGGAAAAAGGACCCCTTATAGGATCACTTCGTTTTCCGTCCGTCTGTCTGTCTATCTGTCACAACCCTTTTTCTCAGGAACGCGTAGACGTACCAAGTTGAAATTTATATCAAATACTCAGGCCTGCAATCCCTGCTGTGAAGAAATCAAACTTCTATGCCAACGCAATCAAACCAAAAAAAATTAGTTACATCACAAAAAAATTGTGATGTAACTAAAATTTTTTGGTTTTCGGACTTTTCCCTTTACTTGTACTAAGTACTAACTTATAAGACATTGCTTCCTGCCAAATTTCATGATTCTAGGCATACGAGAAGTACCCTATAGGTTTTGATTCCCATGCGAGTATCCAAATATGCGGCATAAACGGTCGTATCTCTTGATTGCGAATATTGCGATAGCATAGAAGTTTGATTTTTTCACAGCTTCAAGGGAGGCCTGAAAATTTGATATAGAGTTCAAGATGTGTATAGAGCCATCATGGGCGAGCAAGAGGGACAGAACTATAGGCTAGACAAGGACGTACTTACATCGTTACTCTACTTTCATATAGCTTTGTCTCTCTTGCTCGCCCATGATGGCCCGTCGTGTAGAGGAGCTATCGTATTTGAAGATCTAACCACAGCAGACCAGAGCTTACTTTTATCTCCCTAAAGTTAATGAAAACCGCTTCCATAAGTAAAACCACGAAATCAAATTTGCGCTCTTATCGCATATTATAATTCGTAACTTACACGGGAGAGAAGGTGGGTTCTGTATCGTTTCAAACTTTCCTAATAACTTGCATGTTATCATCAATATTGCCAAAATTCTGCTACTAACCCGGGGTCTGTAATTTAAATTGAAAATTATTCAACGCCATGCCTCCAGACATAATTTGATTCTGTGTCTGATAGGACCCGCTCGTGGGTCCCAAATTTGTTTTGAGTCGCTTGAGAAGTTTTTTATGAGTTTCAAGTTATTTAGCAAAAAAACTTATTTAGAAACGTTTTACCCACTAACATTATACATACGAGTATACAGGTGTATGTAGAAATACGGCTCCCGGAAACATAAGAAACCCATAAGTACTATATTCTCAAAAAATGGACTCTCTATACAAAATTGGCTGATTGGCATTTTTTTTTAAAAGTCCAATTAGGTATTTTGCGAATTTATTGAAGTTGAAGTAGTCGTGGCTCAGTGCGGCTTGCGTAGTCGCGTCGATCAAGCAGGTTAACTGACTACAAACACGGTCATAACCTCGACGGGTTTGACTGTTAGTGGTATTTATCTCGACCGTTTCCGTGCTTCGCAAGGCATGTTAAGCCGTTGGTGCCGGCTGCTATCGCTAGCAGTCGTTAAGCCATCTCAGAGGCCTTATTTCAAGCCACCTTTGGCTTGAAAACTTCTGACACTGGGGTTGGCCACTAGCTCCACAACCTCCACCAATCCGGACTTGGCCCCCGTGTGTGGAGTATCAAATTCTTTTTATTTTATATATTTAAAATCAAATTAATTAAACCTTCCCGAGTTATGGAAAGAGACCCGTGCCCCTACAGTGGGGACGTAATGGGTTGTTAAAAACAACCAATCATAGAGAAATCAACCAAAGTGTTTTTAGTAAATACATTGAAGACTCTGAGATCGTAGTTATACAATTAGGATAATTCTTGTTGCAGGTACATATAAGGATACTTTTATAGGGTGAGTGGGGGGAAGTTTGAATGTTTTTTTAGTTAGACTAGCAGTGTTGTGTTCAAAGCTTTGTAAAACAGAATGTAACACTGCGTGATACGATTTCGGTACCTGAAAACTGATTACTGATTTAGTTTTCTATTAGTATCCGTATGTTGGTAGTGGATATCTTTTGTTTCTCTCACGTCTTGTTTTTGAGGTACACACCCATAACTTTTTTCAACGATCTTCATTTTGTCCATATTGGCAAACGTTGTCGTTATTGACCAATTCGGTTTATTTTACATTGATACCTTTGTGACTAACTGTTTGTAAGTATAACTGTATGGTTCTTAAGATGAATGCTGAAAAATCCTTTCATATTTCTTCTTCTTTTCATCCCTACGCAGATGACCTTCAAATTTATTCCCAGGCACCTTTAGATTATCTATCTCAGGCTATTAATACCACAAATGAGGATTTGAACGTTATCTCGAAATGGAGTAGAGCATACGGCTTAAACGTCAACCCTACTAAAACACAGTGCATTTTAATTGGTAGTCCTTACTATGTTTCTAGGATTGACTACAATAAACTGGCACCTATTATTTTTAATGGTGTTCCTGTTCCTTACAGTGCAAAGGTGAAAATCCTTGGCATCATTTTTGACCAAACTTTTTCCTGGGTCCCTCAGGTGGCCGAGATCAGTAGGAAAGTGTTTGCCTCTAGCCGTTCTTTAAACCGATTGCGCAATTTTCTCCCCACTGCCACCAAAATTGTGTTAGCCCAGTCTCTTCTCCTTCCAATATTAGATTACGCAGATAAGTGTTACCCCGACCTTAATATTGATCTGGTGAACAAACTAGAGCGTTTGCAAAACCTTGCCATCCGGTTTATTTTTGGGCTGCGGAAGTGTGACCATGTCTCCGAGTATCGTAAGCAACAAAATTGGCTCTCTGCGCGTTGTCGAAGGGACGCCCATTGTCTTAATCTATTATATTCAGTCTTGTTCGATCCTCGTACTCCTTTCTATCTCAAAGACCGTTTTCAATATCTCTCTTCTACGCATACGCGTCCTCTTCGATCAGCTGACTCTCTTCGCCTTTACATACCACCTCATACCACCAATTTCTATACCAATTCCTTCACTATCCGTTCTATCCGACTGTGGAACTCTCTTCCTGAATCTATTCGTAGTTCTTTTTCTCTTAATATTTTCAAGTCGCAGGTGAAAGCGCACTTCTTAACTTCTTAGTTATTTACTGTGTCCTTTAAAGTTGGTTGTCTTTGGTTGTATTATTATTATTTTGTTATGTAGTATTACACTGTAGTATAATATGTAATATACAGGGTGTTAAAAAAAGTGCATTTGAAATTTTAAGGGGTTACTCATAATCAAGTACAGAACCCAGGAAAAATATTGAAAAAATCCGCTCTTCAATTTTTTTTTCAGATTCATACTAAATCTAAATAGTGAATCGAGAATTTGTATGAAAAACTGCAAAAAAAAATTCAAGAGCGAATTTTTTCAATATTTTTCCTGGATTCTATACTTGATTCTGAGTAACCCCTTAAAATTTCAAACGCACTTTTTTAACACCATGTATATGTATAATATGTATGTATTTATATAAATGTATTGTATGTATTAATAAATATATATTTCTAGTATGGTATATGTATATTAGTAGTTTCTTAAGTTCAGTATTTACTTATTTTATTTTATTTTATTTTTCATTATTGTTATTGCGCACTATCCTATATAATGTTCTTACGCGATTTCCTTCACCTAAAGGTTGTCTGGAAGAGATCGCTCTTTAGCTATAAGACCGCCTACCTGTATAACTTTTTTTTATGTTTATGTTTTTATTTTCCTGTTTTGTTGTGCAATAAAGTGTTTTCATTCATTCAAAAATGTAGTTGCTACACTACAGTTAATAATTTGTCTTTGTGATTTAATTTTAGTTAGAATAAAATTAGGCTTCGTTTTTGAAAACAAAAGGTGGGCTAAAGTTAGCCTTTGTTTTTGATAGCTAAGGATTGGCTAAAGCTAGATTTTGTATTTGACAAGGACAGGCAGAGTGACAGTTTGTGTTTTTGCTGTAAAATAAAAGGTGAAAGATGATTCTCTAACATTACGGTAGGTTGGTTGCCGGGACTTTGTACCGAGTACACATCTGCTGAGTTAATTTTTCAATTATTTCAGTTTTAGAGTAGTTTCAACGTTATTTTTGTGATAAGAAAATAGCTGTGATTCAGATTCAGAGATAAGAGGTCATAAGAAGAGGATTAACTTAGGAGACAGCTCCGTTTTCCGAGTTCCAGCAGCAAACCACCACGTGGAGCGTCTTTAAGTGCCCATCACCCTTAGGCTGCGGCCTGGACGCAAGCGACGGCGACAGCGACAAAGACAGTGACGGCGACAACGACACGAGCGACTTGATCATTTCCATACATTTGTATGGAGCTGTTTTGGACGACAGCGACACGCGCGGCGACACACGAGCGACGAGCGACATTTTAAGGACGTCGCGCGTTTAGGGACGTTCTTCTTTTATCGATAAATCAGTATAAACTATCGATAGTTTGAGAAGAAAAAACAGACAAGCAGATAGACAAACAGACACACGACTGATGCTTAGACGGTTCGATTTTTTCTTTTTAGGCACGGATCCATAAAAAAATATATATATATATATATAAAAAAATCTTTCTTCTACTGCAGATATCTATAACTGAGGATGTGATGTTAGCAAGCTAGACAAGATAATATTTTCATGTTGCAATTGTATCAATCCTACTTAGGTATATTCTATTTATGGATAGATCTACTTTATTTATTTGTTTTATTTTACGCTAGCGCGCGCGACGCGTACAACGGTTCTGGCAGAATACCAGCGCTGTAGTGGGTATTTACCTTCTTACAGCATATGCTGAGTCAGGACCGGTTCCTGAGCACAGCACTGCATTGATTAATATATTTCAATCACTTTTGTAACAAATAATGTATGTATGTGTTGTGTCTTTGGAATAAATGGTTTTCTTTCTTTCTTTCTGGTTTTCTAGTTTCAGAAAATAAAATGATAAAGTTTGATACTAGCTGGAGTGCCCGGCTTCGTTCAGGGAGTTGATATCCCCCGCACCCTGCGCCTCACCCCCCTCACCCCTCACCTCACCCCCCGACTCACCCTCCCCCGCACCCCGCACCTCGCCCTTCCGCACCCCGCGACTCACCCTCCCTCGCACCCTGCTCCTCCCCCTCCCGCACTCCGAGCCTCCCCTCACCCCTCCTCTCCCCCGCAACCCGCGCCTCACCTCTGCACCACACTCCTTCCCCCGCACTCCGCGCCTCCCCCCGCACTCCGCGCCTCCTCCCGCACCCCGCGCCTCCCCCCGCACCCCGCGTCTTCCCCCGCACCCCTCTCCTCACCGTCCCCCGCACCCCGCTCGTCTCCCCCGCAACCCGCGCCTCAACCCCGCAACCCCCCCGCTCCCCCCCCGCACCCCACTCCTCTCACCCGCAAACCGTGTCTCAAACCCCCGCTCCCCTCACCCCTCACCCTCGCTCCCCCTCCCCTCACATCCCCCGCACCCCACTCCCCCCGCACCCCGCTCCTCCCCCCGCATCCCGCGACTCACCCTCCCCCCACTCCTCTCCCCCTGCACACCACGCCTCCCCCCGCACCATGCGTCTCCCCCTCGCACCCCGCTCCTCACACTGTCCCGCACCCCGCTCCTCTCCCCCGCAACCCGCGCCTCACCCCCCGCAGGCCGCTTATCATCCCCGCCACACCCCGCACCTTCCCCTCGCAGATCAGTCCTCACCCCCCGCACCCCGCTGTTCCCGGACTGCTGTAGAGTGCTCTCAAATACTCTCAAATGTTCTGGACTGTTCTATTCTAGAAAATTCTTAAGGGTGAAATTTCAACCCTTATGTCTTCAAAAGCACGCCCTTTAGGCAAAAACGGAAACCTTCTTCATGGATGGGGGACAAGGGCTACCGCACCATATAACTCCCTTGATCGTATCTGAATTCGTTTCAGAGTTTTATAGGCACAAACATTTGTACACTTTCTTTTATAATATTGATTATGCAGAATATAATCTATTTCCACAGTCATCCTTTTGTTATATAAACTTTCGGATTTCGACTTTGATCTTCATAATTCTTCAGTAGTTGCCGAAATCGCCTTTTTGTTTTGTCTAAATCTACGTCTTCTTTAGCAAGTTAGTAGTAATATTAAAAAAACAGAAATATTTGCCCTGGGTGGGGATCGAACCCACGACTCTCGGATCAATAGTCAGGAGCGCAAACCTCTGAGTCAGTGTTAAGTGTTATTATATTAGTAAGAATAATTATGAAAATATCGAAATATCGACATCGCGACAGACAGACATCGACAGAGTCACGTCACTACGTCGCCGCAAACCGAGCGACGTTGTCGCTTGCGTCGTGAACAGTTGTCGCTGTCGCTGTCGCCGTCGCTGTCGCTGTCGCTGTCGCTGTCGCTGTCGCTGTCGCTGTCGCTGTCGCTGTCGCTGTCGCAGTCGCTTGCGTCCAGGCCGCAGCCTTAGAGCCGTGCCTTTCACTTGACATTGGAGATTCTCCCATTTTTCACTAGACATTGGCAAAATCACTCCTTTAATGAGATGTAGAATGCCAAATAGAAAAATAGAATATTACGGTACGGTTACGGTCAGGCGCGGATCCAGGGGGGGGGGGGGGCAATGGGTGCAATTGCGACCCTGAAGCCTGACCGAATTACTAAAACTTGTATACGTAAAATGCAAATAAATAGAGGTATTTCTTGAATATTCTAAAAATTTCGCGCTCGCTATGCTCGCGACTTTTATATTAATGGTCTAATGCCATCGACCGATTCATAAATACGATTACACTGGAAATATGCCCCCCCCCTGAACGAAATCCTGGATCCACGCCTGGTTACGGTAAACATTAAAAACTGTCTTCCATTTTCTGAGTCCATCTGGCTAGCTACCACCATCTTATCTAAGTCTTGCCACCAAACATCAATCTCATTTCCCACTCCTGTTAGACATTATCAGATTATCTACGTATTTATCAGATCCTTGCGAGAACTCCTGATGTAGTGTACGAGCAATGGCGCCCAAACTTTTAACGACGACACGACGATCTTATACATACAAATATACATACATATTATGTATATGAAAGGAAAACTAGGGGTATAAAAGTTGTATTACAAGCCTTTGTATAACTTGGCTTGTTAGTCTGTTAGTATGTAACAACTTGGTATTAACAATCTGGGGTATAAATACTTTTTAAAATATGTAAACTACAGCAGCGCTAAGCGCTAGAACAGCTCGAGATTAAATTTCTTTTTCTCAAGAAGATATTGTTTCGAGTATTTTGTTTTATCTCATCTCATCTCACTGATATTATAAATGCGAAAGTATGGATGTTTGTTTGTTTGTGAGTTTATTTGTTTGTTTGTTTGTTCCTCTTTCACCCCGAAACTACTGAACGGATTGGGATGAAATTTGGTAGGTAGATACTCGTAGATAAAGCACTCGGCTAACACATAGGCTACTTTTTATCCCGGAAAACTAATGAGTTCCCGGAGGAATGCTTAAAAACTCAAAAATTCCACTTCGTCACTAGAGGGCGCCACCTTAACATTTTCTTTCTCTCTGGAGTCAATTCTAAAGTCGACGCAGACGAAGTTGCGGGCGGAAGCTAGTCTTTAATAATTTTCACAGCAGATTCTACAAAATTTCTGACGAGTTTAGTATGGCGGCCATCTTGGATAAAACATGGTGGATTCGCAACTAGTTGAACGCCTGCGACTTTGCCTGCGTAGAGAGCGATGTACAAATAAATAGGTAGTTCTTCGTCGGGTCATTTATTTTTCTATAAAACTTTTTTCTCTTATATTTTCTACTTAGTGAGCTATTAGATCTACCGAGCACAGCGGTTACTTCCGTACGGGTTTTTTGCCGCGAATATCAACTATGGAAGAGCACACACTGAAAAAATCCACACGGCACGACAAAGTCTGTGGATTGCTTCAGATTTCACAGAAATGAAACTCTTCCCCGGTTGGTATAGAATTTAATTCCAAATATTCCAAATGAATATAGTAAAGTACGCGATTTAAAGTAAGGCCTTGATATCATGTCAAGAATGATGGTAGAAGAGAAGAATTATGGAACTTCATTGTGGAACTTCATGCCGAAACACATCAATGCTACTGATGATGCTCGCATTATGTTGATCGATGTTAGGTGGCAAGACTTAGATAAAAAGTGCTAACTAGCCAGAAGGTCTTAAAAAAAAGCCCAAATTGGTTCCTAGAAAGTTGGACCCATCCGGAAATCGAACCCGTGACCTCCTGATGTGAAGAGAGTGGCCTAGCCATACTAAGCTACGGATGTATAAATAAATAAATGCATACATAAATTACTTGCAAAATTTATAGACTCTCGTGTTATAATGGAACAAAATTGTTGGAGAGATTCTTTTGGACCCGACTTTTCTCTCAGTCTCAGCAAACACTTATTGGAGTTTCAAGTGGCAAGAATTTCGTTTCGGATAGACTAAATAAAATGTTTAATACCTGTGAAAACTGTGCAATACATAAATTGCAATTCGAAATCGCAATCGTCAATTCGCAAAAACATTTTGTACTTTTCTTACAAACGTTCGGTATACGTATACGTTCGGAACGGTATACGTTCTAATCGGCCATCTTTCTTTGTCCTTGAGTCCTTTTTAACCGACTTCTAAAAAAGGAGGAGGTTCTCAATTCGTCGGAATCTTTTTTTTTATGTATGTTCACCGATTACTCGAAGACGCCTGAACCGATTTGGAAAATTCTTTTTTTGTTTAAAAGGGTATATACTTCACAGGTGGTCTCATATAAATTTTATCGAAATCGATTCAGCGGTTTTTGAGAAAATCAACAAAAACATAGCAAAATTGGAGTTGTTGCGATTGAAGTCGGTTGTTTTTAACGTATTCAGCGTGGTCAATTATTGAGATATATTTTTTTGCATACTGTCTGTGTGTTCCTAGGAGAAAGTTGAGATTGATAAGTAGAAATCCCACTTTGAACCCTTTCAGATATTTTAAGAACACCTCACTTATAAAAAAACAATCTTGTGAGAATACCGAACTCAGTTTGATGGTATGCCGACTATAAGATACAAGTCAAAGTCAAAGTCAAAATATTTTTTATTTAAGTAGATGCTGTACGCATACTTTTAAATCGTCTTTTTTTTCTACCTAGTACAAAGTTCCTACCACGCGGAACTTGTACACTCAACGTTTCGGGAAGTGTTAGCGAAGATAAGATACAAGATACAAATTTATTTAATAACACATGTTACAAGTCAATAAATATAAAAACCTGTAATACTGCTAGAAACGTTAGCACAAGTACATTTCTGTTCAGTTCTATAAATCTTCACTGCTTTGGGTACCGTTGGCCAAAGGAAAGACTTATTGAGCGTACTGTGGTGAAGTTTCCCTTCTGTTTGGGAATAAATTTGATGCTTCGAGAATATTGGTTTCGGGGTTGAGAATGCATTGTTTTAGTTCCGGTATTTCGCAGAGAAAGGGTGAAATAATAAATGAAATCACAAACATAAAGGTGATATACAGTATGTAATAAAAAAGGTTAGTACAGCATAGAGAGCAACAAATACAATGTCCCTATCCAATTCATAGTTTTGTTGTTAGTTATAACGACATACATTTTTTTTGATTGGCTGTAGAGGAATCCATTTTATTTTTATAGTATAGCTGAAGCAGTATTTTTATAGTGTATAATTAATTTGTGTATTAAGAGTTTTCTAGTAAACTTTAAAAGTAAGTTTCCTTAAGAGGTGTAATGAAATATAATGAAAATAATTATTAGACGTACACTTTTTGAACGTCATTCTTTTATCTACCTAACACGAGGTTACTACCTAATATAAAACAAAAATAGATAGTTTCTCAAGTTGCTTTGTGTGATCTAATTTGAAACGAGAAAATTCGTAGAAGTATTAGTCAGTGACTGTTGGAAAATACCACTCCCGGAGGATTTCACTCGCGAAACTAAACAACTTTTCCCAAGGAACCCATACTAAACTATCAAAAATATATATTTGTAGTCTCCATACAAAATTATTTTTTAAGAATAGTCCATTTTTCTAGCGAATTCAATATTGGTTCCATAGTAAAAGTTATTCAGTTTCCTACCACTGTTTAAGTTTCCAAAATCCCTTTTTTGATACTCTTTATAGGTCACAGATTTTCACGGGTTCCTTCAAAGAAAAGCTTACCACTTTTCCGCTTACATCACAGCACAATTTGTGAAGATGCTGTCAAAGCGAATTCTGTTTTTGTGCGCCTAAATAGCCCGCATTTACCCATCGCTCCATTCATCGAGTTTGGAAAGACCAGTCAACCGTATAGCTTTGATTCACGGATTGGTCAACTAGGTAATTATTAAACTATCACTACACAAATCCGCTTCAAAATCGAATCAGTTTCGCTAGCTTACTTTAGGTATACCAATTTGTGGTTTATTTATTATTAAATAATAGTCGCATGAAGTGTGCGCTGTTCGGCAGGTGGGTGCGAGTGGTGCAAGTACATTGTAAAATGGAATGAGGCACGAATAGACATGTATCTGCGTAAAGATGATGAATGACGGTGCACGGACCAACTCGTTTTTGCTGCGCCGGCATTATATTATAAGCATTGTTTTATTACCTTATTGTTATTTAATTTAGAAAAAGTAGGTATTATTTATAGCACCTACAGCAAATAAAGTATGTTCTTTATTTAAGCTGATGATATTCACATATTTTTTAAATCATTTTCTTCTACACACTCAAAGTCCCTACCATGCGGTATTTGTACACTCAAATTTAAGGGTATTAATTAGCGAAACTAGAAGAAAAGCGATAAGACCGCCTTTGTACACATAGTCTTAGTCATTTTTATTTTGTAATGCTCTCCTTGTGTGCAATAAAGTGTTCATACATACATACAAAAGCGTCTACGACATAGCAATAGAATAAGCAAGTTGGGAATGGGTTGGTCATATAACTAGCAGGACTGATAAGTGATGTTTTTTTTTTACTGGCAACCGTGGTCTTAGACGAAACGATGGACAGCCCCATATCAGCGTTGGACAATGATCTAATCACGCTTATAATAAGGAGTCCTGTTACAGGTTTTCGAAAACCACTTGACCGCACAAGGGCTCCCCTGAAAAGTTTCTCCTATTTTAATCTGCTCGAATGAACTTCAGTCCAGTGAACATTTGACCGAATGAAGGTTTTTTATTTTGCTGTGCTTTCCCGAATGTAAGCCGCAGGATGCATATGGCTTAGAACTCTACTAAGTGGAAGTCTGATAGCAAAGGCCTACGTTCAGCAGTGGACGTCTTCCGGCTGATGTTATGATGATTTTAAATAAATATTTGTTTTATTTTAGAATGATTCAAAAATAGTTCAAAACCAAAAAACATTCGTACAGGCTGTGAGGGCGCTTCTATTGTCATGCGGATTTGTGCCCGCATGCGTGCCGCCCGCAACCTATCGTTTCATTACATATTTTAGAGCCCTTTTGTTTTCATGCGTACCACACGGACGCTTTGGAAACACAGCACACATGCGGGCCTGTCCCGCATGCGGGCAGTAATTTGCATGACAGTAAAACGCCCTATAACAAGATAGGACCCGTAACTGGGGCTTCTACTGATCATACTGAACAAATTCTGCCCGAAGATTATACGGTTTAGTACTATAAAAAGTACTATCCAGATACACATTAAGTCACAACTGTCATCCGCGATTCACAAATGCGTTCAGTAGTATGTGTGCAGCCTATCAAGATGAATGATGAAAATGAATGAATGAAAACACTTTATTGCACAACAAAACAGGAAAATAAAAACGTAAACATTAAAAAAAATGTTATACAGGTAGGCGGTCTTATCGCTAAAGAGCGATCTCTTCCAGAAAACAAACCATTCAAAGATAAAATATCTTTATTCGGAGGTAGTATTGTACACTTTTCGCAGATCTTTTGTTAATCTACCTTACCCCATCCACACCGACTGCCATCTTGTTCACGGATTGATCAGTAAATGTCACATCTTCAGCATTAAGCATTGAATTTCCAAGATTCCCAAGAAATCCGCCTGGATTCTTATTTATTGCGTTACTCTGCGTTTGATGGCCTCAAACCGCCGTTATGTCGAAACCAATGCGCGTTACGGACGATTTATACTGATGTGGATTGGATGGTTAATAGGTATGTGAAGACGGTGGTTTACGTGTTTATTACTTTACAATCCATATCGTTCCCACTTCCCATAGCTAGGAAAGAGCCTTTAACCGCCTCCGTAGCGTAGTGGCTTGCCGCTCGCTTCACATCAGGAGGTCGCGGTTTCGATCCCGGCGGGGTCCAACTTTGTGGACTCGGTTTGGTTGGTGGCAAGGCATTTTCTGAGCCCGCCTGGCTAGCTACCACCATCTTGTCTAAGTCTTGCCGCCAAACACCAATGTTGACAGCATTGATGTGTTCTGGCATGAAGATAAGATAGCCAGTTCCCCATTGCATTGGGGAATCTTGGTAAGCCCGTTTCCATTTTCGGCGTCATCATCACTTAGCACCAGGTGAGATGATGCCAAGGGCTTACCAATTGAGGATAAAAAAAAAAAGGTTAGGCTATACTCCACATACGAGGGCTAAGACCGGTTTAGTGGAGGTTGTGGGGCTAATAGCCAGCCGCAGAAGCTCCAGCTCCAGTAGCAGAAGTTTCAAGCTGCCTATAAGAACTCCGATACGGCTTAAAGATTGACGTGACCTCTTGTGATTTGTATACAGGCTGTTAAAAAAAATGCGTCAGATTTTAAGGGGTTACTCGGAATCAAGTATAGAATACAGGGAAAATATTTAAAAAATCCGATCTACAATTATTTTTTTTAGTTTCCCATACTAAATCTGAATAGTGAATCAAGAATTTGTAAGGGAAACTGAAAAAAAATATTGTAGGTCAGATTTATTTAATATTTTTCCCGTATTCCATGCTTGATTTTGAGTAACCCCTTAAAATTTCAAACGCTCTTTTTTAACAGCCTGTATAGATATGATAAACACAGACACACAGCAAACAAAGCTCATCACAGAAGTGTTTGCTCTGGGTGGGAATGGAACTCACGACCCTCGGATCAGTAGTCAGGGGCGGTAACCACTAAGCCAGTACTGACTCAGTCAGAGTTAATAGAGGTAGGATCGTGTCAGGTACTCGATACCGTATCGTAAAGTACACTCAGATGAATTATACAGGGTGTTAAAAAAGTGGGTATTAAATAAGGGGTTTTTCATTGTTGTTTCATTTCATAGGAATACAGGAAAAATATTTTCATTTTATACAATTAATAAATTTATTTTGAAAAGGAAAAATACTGAAAATTTCGCTCTTTAATTTTTAATATTCCTGCTAAATCTGAATAGAATACAGAATATTTTTCCTGTATTCTGCATTTGTTTCTGAGTAACCGTTCCGTTCTGTTCCGAATATTTTTCTGTATTCTGTATTTGTTTCTGAGTGACCTCTTAAAATTTAGACCGCACTTTTTAACATCCTGTATGTATGACAGTATGACTATTATAATAGATTGACAGATCTGCTAGCTACAATAGGCTTAAAAAATGAATGTGAAATCATAAAAAGTCATTTTTAAATGGAACTGATATTTATTTTACGTATAGCTACCAAAATGTCACCTATCATACATATTTTCAGTGAGTCTGAAGGACATTTCAAAACACCCTCCTATCAGGCGCGGATCTAGGATTTCGTTCAGGGGGGGAATTTTTAGTTTACCTTTATTTATGAAGCGGTCAATGGTATAAGACCGTGAATATAAAAAATCGCGAGCGTAGCGATCGCGAAATTTTTTGAATAGTTAAGAAATGCCTCTATTTATTTGCATTTTATAAAAGTTTTAGTACTTCGGTCAGGCTTCAGGGCGGGGGGGGGGGCAATTGCACCCACTGTCTCCCCCCTGTATCCGCGCCTGCCTCCTATAAATAGAACGTAAAACACAGCAGTCGAAATTTAGCACTATAATATTGGATCAAATATTGAGAGAAACATCAGGGACACATCTGGTGCCACTGATAGGGATGAGATCTATTTTATAGCATACTATGTAGTATCGATAAAAATATCTTATTTGAGATGTTATCACAATACAACTTCAGATTTAAGAAATTAAGTTAGTTCTATAAAATAATGTAAATAAAACCTAAGTAACTTAATAAAGACTGATCTAAATGAGTAATCTTACTTATTAACGAATTATTCAGTTACAAGAAGCGGTGCATGATAGAAATAAAATAAGCTGTACTATGTATTTCAATGGAGCTAAATCAATTTTCACCTAAAAACCCATAATTAATACGTGTTTTTTTATCATTTCTAGCTATTCGATAAGCTGATCGACCATTCTGTGAGGGAAATGTATTTATGAGTAAAAAATAATTATGAGTTATGACACTTTACACATTATAGGGTCATTCTAAAATAACTAAAAAAAAATACCAGTGGCTTCTACTCATGAAACTGAACAACTTTCTCTAAGGAACCTTGAACCTATACACAATTCGCGAAAATATTTTTGAGCTTCCCATACAAAATTGGCTGATTATTTGATCAATGAGTATGAGTCTAAAATTTTTTTGGGAATTGTGTATAGGTTGCGGGGGTAAATTTGTTCAATTTCATGAGTAGAAATCATGGTATTTTTTATCAGGTATTTCAATAATTGACCACGCTGAATACGTTAAAAACAACCGACTTCAATCGCAACAACTCCAATTTTGCTATGTTTTTGTTGATTTTCTCAAAAACCGCTGAATCGATTTCGATAAAATTTATATGAAACCACCTGTGAAGTATACCCTTTTAAACAAAAAAAGAATTTTCCAAATCGGTTCAGGCGTCTTCGAGTAATCGGTGAACCTACATAAAAAAACTTTTTTTGAAGTCGGTTAAAAGACCCTATAGAACCGGGAAATCCGAAGTGACTGGCTCAGTATGACCAGACAAGACGGTCATATCCCTCAAATACATTAACATAGTAATGGTGGTTAGTGAAAGGCACACAACTCGAGCGATTTTATTTCATTTTTGTTAGTGAATGTAAAGTGTAGGTAATAATTATGACGTTGATAGGGTATTGTCAATACCCGGTAGAACCAACCGCACGATAATAACACCATGTCCAATATAAGTTGATCTAGACTTGTAGGAAGCTTCCTTAAAAACATAGTTCAGTTTATGTTGGTTCGTTTACATTGATTTGCGGTTGACAGTACTAACAAGTGATTACTATGCATAAGCTTTCGGAAATTCTGTAATCATCGTTGTGATATTTTGTTCATAATTTCTTTTACAATAGCTGCTTCTATGAAAGTAATTTGTTATTTTAATTAACTTATCATATTTTATTTATACAGGGTATTAAAAAGTGCGTCTGAGATTTTAAGGGGTTACTCAGAATCAAGTACGGAATATAGGAAAAATATGAAAAAACCAATCTACAACTTTTTTCAGTTTCCCATGCAAATTCTTAATTCACTATTCAGATTTCGTATGGGAAACTGAAAAAAAAGTTGTGGATCGGATTTTTAAATGTTTTTCCTGTATTCTATACTTCATTCTGAGTAACTGCTTAAAATTACAAACGCATTTTTTTAACAATCTGTATAAGCGAAGACTAAGTGGAACTTGCGGAAACAAAGTACACAGTATATCAAAATCGATGTAAGACCTGATTATTACTAAACCGTACTGTGCTGAAATGGCAAAGAAATTCTTTGAGTCTTCATACAAATAGATCAGCTTATTAGCCAATTTAGAACTTATAGAGAGCATAAATGTTTCAATATAAAATGCATCGGTGATTTCAATAAAGTCAATAGAAGTAGAGTCAATAGACTTTTACATCCTTACTGTCAGTTTGGATCAGTTTTTTGGGAATGTGCTCAAACTGATCCAAACTGACAGGGTGTCGCCGTCGACGGATACATCTGGGAGGACATCATCATCATCATCATCATCATCATCATCATCATCATCACATCCTTACTAGAGGTTTCGGGTTTAAATCCTGACCAATATACGAATGAACTTTTCGAGACTTACGTATACATTTTCATACCGATTGTTTTAACAGTGAATGAAAACATCGTTAGGAAACCTGCACATCTGATTACTAGATGTGTACATAATAAATGTATAGGTCGCGTTACATACGACAGTAAGTGTAAATGTACCCTACACGTGACCGCGGGTGATGCCATGTAATACCAGGCAACTGCTTTCTATCTTTTGTGATAACTCAGCTATTAATACCAAAAGAAAAAAAGAAAAACCACAAATACAACAATTATGAAATTGAAAATATACTAAAAGATTAATATTATCATGAATTACAATAATGAAACTTATAGCAGAAAAATACATGAATTAAAATCGTGAAACCAGCAATTTCTTTTAGAAAGCTTTCCCTTTTGGGAATTGTAAACGTAGATAAATGAAATAAAACTTCTTTATTCAAATAAAAGGACAGAATATTTTCAATACTTAAATTTATTTTGTGAGATCTACGTAATTCTACTTTCAATTGAATAACAACAAAAGTTCTCTTCGAAATTGTGTAAATATTTGAATCTTTCGAATGCTTAAATAATTTTATTGACCGACTCATGTGTCAGTATACATTTTTAAAAATAATCGGTATTAAAAGCCTGAAACAAAAATAGATCACAATTGGACAAAGTGACATCTGACAACTAACAATCTACAAAAATCAATTGATTTTTCTCTAAGGTCTCGAGGTATTATACTCGTGATTTATTGATTTATTTATTTACACTTTATTGTACATAGAAAAAACAAAGACATATAATAAAAAGGAAAGAACATACAAAAGGTACAGCTTATTTCTATAAGTTTCTTCCAGCAGACCTTGGACATTAAAAATTGAAAAAAATGGCAGAAAAGACGTATATGTCGTGGCCAGATCATAGAATTGATCATTTCATGATGTGGCCGACCATTTCATGAAATGGTCGTATTTCATGAAATGGCCAGCTAAAACTGACCATATCGTTCAAACGTCAACGTTTAATGATATGTCCATCCACGTTTGGCCATATCATTAATGTAGGGTTTCCATAATATCAAAGGTTTAATAAAAATTAAAAATACGTTCAAAAAATTACTGGCATTCTTTTAATCTGAATAACCTTGGTTAACAGATAAATTATAGATTTGCAATACTAATCTTTTAAGATTGATATCTACTAACCTATGAAATACTTTCCGAACTTCAAGGTTTGTACGTTGCGCTCGTTTTTTGATTGACTTTCGAAAAATTATTGTAGTGTAGTGTCGTAACGACATTTAACTTCTATTTTATCTTAGAGGCACATTATTAATATCCTTTTTTATTATTAATTGTATACCGCCATGATGCATCACAAAAACAAAAAGATATCAGCACCTCTAACGGTAGATACTGTAACTATTTTCCGATATGATCAATAATGCTTGACCATTTAATGAAATAGCCGTGCGTTTAGCTGTATATCGTCAAACGTTGACGTATTCATTGATCTGGCCAGATCATATCATGATGTGATCAGCGGATATTTTCCATTTCATGAAATACGACCATTTCATGAAATACGACCATTTCATGAAATGGTCGGCGACATCATGAAGTGATCAATTCTATGATCTGGCCACGACATATACAAAACAAAGATATAACAATGTTATTGTATGCTATCCCTGTGGATGTGGACACGAAAGATGAAAATAAATTCAGTTTCAATTTCCTTTTTCTCTTTTCCATCTTTTCTTTTTCTCAGATGTAATAGACTAGATGCAATAAAAGCATATGAGATCTAAGTATTTTGAAAACAATTTTGGAGGTAGTTGCTTTGTAGCTGAAATGGCGGTAATACGACTTCCAAGAAGTAAAAACCCCGTGCACAGTACAACACATACAATGAAATGGCTTCGCCAAGTGTACTACTTCAAAGAAAATGTTTTCATTTTCATTACTCATGTTATGAATGAAACCTGTTATAATATCGTCATCGTTGAGTTATCTTTCACTAGCTTCCGCCCGCGACTTCGTCCGCGTGGACTTCAGAATTGTGTCCAGAAAGAAAGAAAATGTTAAGATAGCGCCATCTAGTGACGAAGTGGAAATTTTGAGATTTTAAGCATTCCTACGGAATTCCTAAGTTTTCAGGGATAAAAAGTATCCTATGTGTTAGCCGAGTGCTTTATCTATCTACCTACCAAATTTCATCCAAATCCGTTTAGTAGTTTTGGTGTGAAAGCGGAACAAACAAATAAACAAACTGACAAACAAACAAACATCCATACTTTCGCATTTATAATATTAGTGAGAAGTGAGATGAGAAGATGAGATTACTATTGCATTACAATATCGATAGTTTTCTTAGTTTTTCCATCTCTAAATTTCCATCCCTATTCCCGTTCTAAACGCGGGATTTATTCAAATTCCCGGTATCGTTCCACGTCCCCGGTTTCATGGTGAACTTTTTCCAACTTTACTCGGTAGAACAGTAGAATTTTCATTATATGCAAATGCATTTCACACTCTATTGCAGTGATACTCTGAATGTACATAGCGAAAGGTGCAAACAGCGGTGTTAGTTTCTGAATTAATAATATATGTAGGAAACAACGTAACATAGGTACCTACATATGGTATAAACTTGGCAGCTTCTACCACATCTACTATATCTATTATCTGCTATAGCATGATGAAATGAAATGCAATGAAATAATATTTATTCGAAGTAGGTATCTCTGTACACTTTTCGAACGTCATATTTTTTCTACCTAATACGTTACATAATTCCTACACGTTACATAATTCCTACCACTCGGAACTCGTAAACCCAACGTTTCGGGAAGTGTTTGCGAAGAGAGAAGAAACGTCGGGCCCTAAAGAAACTCCCTCCAATACATTTTTTTAAATAAAATTCTTAAATGCTATTACATAATTCGGGTAAACAACAAAGTGATAGTTAGTTTAGTTGCATACTATTACAAACGAATGTGAAAGGATCAACAAAAACATACAGGTACAATGTGCAAACAGGTAATTAATGTGACCAAACACCAATGACATGAGCAGGCCAGTTCACACGGACAGCACCCGATCACGAGTATAACGCGGGAGTCATGATACTGCTTTTATCTCTCTGCACCTAACAAAATAAATTGACACGTTATTTTTTATACATATATCCTTTTCTAATCCACTATTGACAAGCCCTTGGCATCATCTCATCTATTTATAAGGTTCTCAACGCAATGGGGAACTGGCTATCTCGTCTCCATAGCGGAACACATCAATGCTATTAACATTGTTGTTTGCCGGCAAGACTTATATAAGATGGTGGTAGCTAGCCAGGCGGACTCACTAAAGTCCTACAACCAACAAAACTGAATCGTACAAAGGAACCCGCCGGGACTCGAACCCGCAGCCTCCTGATGTGAAGCGAGCGGACTAGCCACTGAGCTACGGAGGCGGTTATAGATTATGTAGAAGATGTTGTTAATGATTCAGATACTATAGTAAAAGACAATGCTAGAATTAGAAACATTATTTACTCCACAGGGAAAGCTGTCAAGAGCAGAATTTGTTTCTCAACTAAGTTCGGTAATGACTCTCGAAACAATTCAAGACCATTAGACCACAAATGAACAATTTTCAGTTCCAATTAACTTCTCGTTGGATGGGTTATTTCGTCATTATTTACCTTTAAAGAATTTGTGAAGTATGCAGGAGCTGAATGAAAATACCGGCCAAGTGTGAGTTAGACTAGCTGCGAAGGTCCCTTATCACACATTATAGAGAACTGACCACGCTGAATACGTTAAAAACAACCGACTTCAATCGCGACAACTCCAATTTTGCTATGTTTTTGTTGATTTTCTCAAAAACCGAAATCGATTGATTTCGATAAAATTTATATGGGACCACCTGAGAAGTATACCTTTTTAAACAAAAAAAGAATTTTCCAAAGCGGTTTAGGCGTCTTCGAGTAATCGGTGAACATACATAAAAAAAAGATTCCGACGAATTGAGAACTTCCTCCTTTTTTTGAAGTCGGTTAAAAAAGCGGCAAGATTTTAATACTATACTCATGTATCTGAACGTATTCAATCAGAGCAAAATATGATATGTGCCCCACCCACAGTAACTTTAGTTTAGTGATTTTGTGTCGGTTACTTTAGTTCTCCTACGTGTATCTCCCTCATTTCTGATTCGATTACGTAGGGAAACTCCGAGCATAGCACGCTCCATCGCCCTATGGGTGACCTAGAGCCTTCTTATGAGGCCCATAGTAAGCGACCATGTCTCAGTTCTATATGTTATTTATTACTGGCAACACACACTGGTTAAAGGCTTAAAGGCTTTCGTATACACATACAGGGTGTAAGGAACAGGTTTCCGAAAACTTTAAGGGCTTGATCAGTAGATGAAACAAAACAACTTTCCACAAGAATTTTTTTTAGAAAACGAAAAAAAAATCGGCTTCTCCATACAAAATTATAAACTTGATTGGACAGTTTGTATGGAAGAGCCGATTTTTTTTTCGTTTCCTGAAAAAAAATCATGTGGAAAGTTGTTCAGTTTCATCTACTGAGCAAGCCCTTAAAGTTTTCGGAAACCTGTCCCTTACACCCTGTATATTACTTTTCTCGTACCTTCATCTTGAGACTATGCCATTTCGATTTTTGATGTTCCGATGAAATTTTGTACAAAAGAAGCTCTGTATCCCAGTATAAGTACATTGTGTAAGGATATTATGCGATATTAAAATAAATGACTGTTTTAAGAGAACCATCATTAACAAACATATTATAATTACAACACATACACGAATATGTCTAAAAGCCAGATCTCATCAGGCAGGCACATGTATTTTACATCATAAAACTCACGGATATCCCTCTCTCTTGAATTTTGAAGTTACATAGGGTGTGATCACATGTGCAGGGACTTATTTTTTAAAGGATAACAACCCTTATCGTCCGCATTTCTGGGGCTCAGTTGTAAACATTCGTAATATATAGCCCTTCTCTAATGGCGACCTTAATCTCCTGCGGCTAACATTCAGGAAATATACTCAATTTACGCATGGACACTGTCATATTATATTATAGTATATTATAGTGTTTAGTAGGTTATTATAAGGCGATATTTGTATGAACCCTCCGGGGTGTGGAATTGAAGATTAGGCCATACTCTAAACCAGCGGTTCCCAAAAGGTGTTCCGCGGAACCCTAGGGTTCCGTGGGAGGGTCACAGGGGTTCCGAGAGTTATGCCTTATTGTTGTAGAGCTACATAGGAGTCACGCTGCCTTTTATCGGTCAATTCTGTATAATTCGGTACCGATCTGTGCAACTCATAGTATTCCTACTCTTTTGTGCATACTGTACAAAGATAGCGCGCACAAAAATTCCAATCATGAAAGAGTTTTGGATGGGGCTTGAAGATAAATATTTCTTTTGGCGAGGCAGGGTTCCGCCAAAAAATTGTAGAACAGTTAGGGTTCCACAGCACAAAAAATTGGGAACCGCTGCTCTAACCATGAGAGCCAAGTTCAGATTAGTGGCGGTTGTGGGGCTAGTGGCCAACCCTAGTTTCAGAAGTTTCAAGCCGCAAAAGGCCTCCAAAATGGCTTAACGACTGCCTTCTAAATATTGTAGCAACCGCCATTAACAACTTAACTGGCCTAGCCTAGCACGGAATCGGTAGATATTAATGCCACTAACAGTCACACCCTTCCAGGATATTACCGTATCTGAAGCCAATTAACTTGGGTGATTAACACGATCATACCGGCCGCACCGAATTTTTGAGCATTCCAATTAAGCTGTAATAGAGATGGGTTTTTGCCCCGGCATTTTTGAGTAAATGCCCAATAAATGTCCATTTACGCCCAATAAATGCCCAATTTTTATGGCATAAATGGACGTTTATTGGGCATTTACTCAAAACGCCCAAGAGGTTGGTGGCCGGGACTTGTACCGAGCACACGTCTGTTAAGTTAATTTTACAATTATTAACGTTTTAGAATAGTTTCAACGTTATTTTTGTGATGGAGAAATAGCTGTGATCCCGATTTGAGATAAGCGATAATAAGAAGAGGATTAACTCAGGAGACAGCTCCGTTTTCCGAGTTCCAGCAGCAAACCACCACGTGGAGCGTCTTTAAGTGCCCATCACCCTTAAAGCCGTCACTTTCACTTGACATTGGCGTTTCGCCATTTTTTTTTTATTGAAGATTCTCCCATTTTTCACTAGACATTGGCAAAATCACGCTCGGAATGAGATGTGGAATGCCAAATAGAAAAATAGAATAGAATAGAAAACGCCCAAAAATGCCCGGGCAAAAACCCATCTCTGTATTCTTGGAGGCCTTTTCATTATGATAGTAAGTCTGGCAGTCCCATCGGTATCTTTACAAATTATAACTAACTACGAGTTTTATACAAATAACGTAGGTATCTTAAAATTAATTTGAACTACTAATAAGCGATCGTGGCTCAGTGCGGCTTAGATTGTTGCGTTGATCACGCTGGTTAAGTGACTACAGAATAGATACGGTCATAACTTGGATGGGTTTGACTTGGACTTTTAACTCTTAATGAGTAACCTTTTCTTTACCTCTTCCGTGCTTCGCATGGCACGTTAAACGGTTGGTGCCGATTGCTATCACTAGATGGCAGTCGTAAGCCATGTCGGAGGCCTTATAGGTGGCTTGAAAACTTCTGACACTGGGGTTGGCCACTAGCCCCACAACCTTTATCAATCCAGACCTGGCCCCACTGTGGAAGTGACGACATTATTTTTGTAAAAAATTATGTAATTCGTTCATTTAATAGTTTACTGTTTAAAGGAGTATGGGTAATTTGAATGGGCACTGTACCTAATGCACTGTTATGGATTATGTTGGTCTTTGTTGCCTTGGTCTTGGAGTAGTTTAATTTATCCTAAGACAGTATGCCTTAATTAATTTGAAAAAAAAATGTTGAAAGGTTAACTGATTTTCATAATAATTAAATATTTGTTTCAGAAATGTACGAGAAGCTTGGTTTTTTCTCCAAGTGAATTTAGACAAGCGCTCTTAGGATAAATTAAAGTACTCCATCACAACTTATACCGACATAGCTCATAATACCAATGACAGTTTTTAACCGCCTCCGTAGCCCAGTGGCTAGTCCTCTCGCTTCACATCAGGAGGTCACGGGTTCGATTCCCAGCGGGGTCCAACTTTGTGGGACTCGGTTTGGTTGGTGGTAGGGAATTTTCTGAGCCCGCCTGGCTAGCTACCACCATCTTATCTAAGTCTTGCCGCCAAACATCAATGTTAACAGCATTGATGTGTTCCGGCATGAAGATAAGATAGCCAGTTCCCCATTGCGTTGGGGAATCTTGGTAAGCCCGCTTCCATCTTCGGCATCATCGTCACTTACCCATCAGGTGAGATGATGCCAAGGGTTTACCAATTGAAGGTAAAAAAAAAATGCACTTTGTCTTTGGGTACGCTCTTACCCATTGTCCTTTTGTACAAACTATACAAAGTTTCATTAGAGGTTAGCCTTTTATTTTTGAAGGAGTTTGTATTATAAATTTGTACCAATACAAAATGTATCCCAAATGTCTCCGACATTCTTGAAAGGACATCAGTTTAATTCGATAGAAATTTGTGTACTTGATATAAGCAAATTCCTTTATAAACTTATAGAAGTTGTTTATTGTGCTAATTTATACAACGACAAGGTCTGGGAAAGTTAAAATGTCTCTTTATTATCTGTCTTATTGTATTTAAAATTGTTTTTGTTTATAATCTTTTTCTAAATCTCCTTTTCTAAAACAGCCAATATCTTTTGTAGTTTTTGCTATCCAAACAGATTCAGTCAGTGTGACCGTACCCTTACAAAGTTTATTAAGGGAAACAACTGGTGCCTACAAGACGTCCCACGTTTCCGGAACATGCTCTATAAGGAACTACAGAGTGTTATTATAATATAATAATAGAAAATGTCACATTGCTCTTACACTGGCGATATTAATTCTCCTGTCTTGTACTTACAAGAGAACCTCTTTATTTCTTCCACAAGTTTCTCGTGACAATTTGAAGACATTTAAAATAATTGATGTGGAATATTGTTAAATTAAATATTATTCTAGTGCAAAATTTTCTTTTTTGTAAATAAAATCTTTGAATGATTTTTTGCCTTCTATTGGTAAGCGCTCGGTAAGATAGTAACCGGATGGTAAGCGATGATGATACCGAAGATGGAAGCGGGCTTACCGAGATTCCCCAACGCGATGGGGAACTGGCTATTTTATCTGCATTCCGGATTCTGTTGATTTCATAGCGGGATGCCTACTATCGCACTTAGCCGATTTCATAGAATCTGTAGCACAAAGACACGTTGATGTTTGGCGGCAAGACTTACTTGCTCTACGCAACCTGAACAACAGTTATTAAAATGTTATCTAAGTGGGCGGAGTCGCGGACAAAAGCTAGTAACGTAATAAACTTCGATCATTAAATTTTTCAGTTCTTTATTTTACACTTTTATTCGAGAAATTACGGTTTTCGTGTTTTTTAAAATCGTCATTAAACTATTTGGTAAATAGCAAGTACAGTAAGTGGTCGTTTACAACACATGTCGTCCCCATTGCAGGGGCACGGGTCTCTTCCAATACTTCGGCAAGGTTCGGCCATACTCCACACACGGGGGCCAAGTCCGGATTGGTGAGATTGTGGGGCTAGTGGCCAACCCCATTGTCAGAAGTTTTCAAGCCGCCTATAAGGTCTCCGACATGGCTTAACGACTGCCATCTAGTGATAGCAGCCGGCATTGACGACTTAACGAGCCTTGCGAAGCACGGAAACGGTCGAGATAAATGCCATCACTAATACTCAAACCCATCCAGGTTATGACCGTGTCTGTAGTTAGCTAACAGTAGTGGTTGCCATGACAGAAATCGGTCTATGGTTCATTGACTTTTGGTTGCCTGACTCGGTGGCTAAGTGGTTAGCGATCCTGACCTCTGATCCAAGAGTCGTGGGTTCGATCCCCACACAGAGCAAACTTTTCTGTGATGAGCAGAATTGTTTGCTCTGAGACTGGGTGTATAACATCTATATATGTATGTATTTAAACGTATATGTGTATGTATATCAGTCTCTGGTTCCCAAGATACAGGGAATCCTAGTTTGGGGCCAGATTAGGATTTCTGCTCGAGCTTTCTCGAACTCGAGAAAACTCGAGAAATTTGGCTTCATTCGAGACGAGAAAAAATGACCGGAGCTCGAGAATTCTCGAGTTCCGAATGTGAATTGCGCCAAGCGCGTCGAGCGTCTTTTTTTGTCGCGTAAACGCACAGTTGTGGACTGCCAACCATTTAAGTGATGGAGATGAAAATATTAAGGCACGATTCCTCGAAGCACTCTTCGTACTATATGCGATAGAGAATGCAGAGCGAGGCTACATCTCTACGCAGTGCCAAGGGGCCAAGCCGATCTGAAATATGCTGGCAGCTTACAATTCGGGTTGCTCTTTATTGAATGCGGTCCAGAGGGAGAAGCTGCTACTGGAGTGCCCCTGCCCAGAGATGAGAACAGTCTTTATTCCATATGAGGCCGGACCTGCGCCTTATAAAGTTGCAGGCGATGGGCCGCGGTGAAATACCATCTCGATCTATTGAGCACACACACCACACCAAGCTTCTTCAAGGCTAATTTAGCCTTACCCTCTAGATAATCACGGAACTGGACTTCACTCTAAATGTCGACACCAAGGGTTCCGATAATAGCTGAGGCATTTAGGGGAGTGTCCTCAAAACGAGTTGATACGATAAATAGCATTTTCTTGGCAGTGAACGCGCAAACCTGTGTCTTGGTGGGGATAAATTGGACCAAATTAAGTCGACTCCATTCCGAAACTTTCTTTAAAGAAGCCTCAATTTCAGACACAAGATTGTTTCGAGTCTCGATGACATTTTCCCGAGAAATGATGGCACGGTCAGTATAGACGACATCACCTGTGCTGTCATCCGCATAACTGTGAGTGCTGCTGATTTGCAGCATATCTTTGATATGCAGAAGGAACAGTGTAGGCGAAAGCACACAGCCCTGAGGGACACCAGCATTCACAGACATAGAATCTGAGCATTGTGCCAGACCCGATCGAAGGCCTTCGCTATGTCCAAACTAACCGCCAATGTTTCTCGATCGCCTGTGCCCAACGATGTGTCAGGTAGACAAGAAGATCACCACCGGACCGGCCCCTACGGAAACCGTACTGTCGGTCACTAAGCAGCTGGTTGTCCTCTGGGTACCGAAGGAGCTGGCTGTTGATAATAAACTAAATTATCTTTGAGAATAAGGAGGTTATGGCTATCGGCCTGTAGTTGGACGGATTCGAGCGGTCACCTTTTATAGGGATCGGGTGCACCAAAGCTGTCTTCCATGAGATCGGGACTACGCCAGAAGAGTAGGAAAACCGAAAAAAGCGCGTTAAAACTGGAGCCAACTCTGGAACACACACCTTCAACACGATAGGAGGGATTCCATCGGGCCCACTCGACTATTAGTTTAGTGCTAAGTTTTGATTTTAGTTGTTTTGTTTAGAGTTTATCTATGTATCTGTTTTAGTATGTAAGAAGATTTTAATTTTTATTTCTTTCCTTTCTTAAATAAGAGGTATCAAATACTACAAAATTATCGGATAAAAAATTTTGATTTTCTAAATTAATTTTAATATATTCCAATGGTTTATATAAAAAGCCTCGAGACCCGAGAAAACTCGAGAAATTGGGCTCGAGAATTCTCGAAACTCGAGAAATAAAAAAGGTCGAGAAATCAGAAACCCTAGGCCAGATGACCGTGTGTGATTTGTCCCGGATATTATTATTATTATTTATTCATTCATTCAAAGAACAAGTGTCAAAAGTTCTCAGAATAAGTGACTGCTCTGTTATAATATTAATGTTCTCGGTGATATAATTTTAATAGGCATATTAAATAATTTTATGGACTTTGATCAAAAGGGATTCAAAGAAACTCTCTTATATTAAAGTGTATCGTCTGTCCCAATTTATAAGGAAATATTCGGAATTTCTAATTCATCTATTTTCCGGCTTTTGATTAGCCTGAATCTTGCCTTATTATGTTCAAAAAATACTGAATGTTATCTTAAAAATAAGACCTAAGGACTTCAGTCTTTAAGCTTCCCCCAAACAGGCGCGATTTTTGTAGCGCGAATAACGCGCGAATAATTACTTTCAGTACATTTTGTACTGGGACGCTGTCGCTTTTACACACTGCCGCGATAAATCGGCGATTTCGCAGCTACAGCCCCCCCTGGCCCCGATGTGGCGGCTTCACCCCCCCTGTGTAGCGGCGATTTTCCTGCGACGCCGCGCTTGCCCCCCGGGCCCCGCTGTTGCCGTTTCACCCCCTCTGTGTGGCTGCGAATATTCTGCGACGCCGCGCTTGCCCCCCGGGCCCCAGGCCCCGCTGTCGCCGCTTCACGTCGCGTCGCTGTCGCGGAATTCTGCGAATTTCCTGCGACGCGACAACGGGGGTGAGGCCCGGGGGGGCCAAGGTAGAGTAGCGCCGCGATTCGCGTTCCGCGTTCCGTTTTTGTAACTAGTACGTAATAGCTTTTGTTCAAATAACGATTATTGCGTGCAAGTATTTATTTCATTACCCGACTGCGCCAGAAGGAGAGTTATGTTTTTTACCCGACTGGACCAAGAGGGTTATGGTTTTTACCCGACTGGGCCAAAAGAAGGATTAAGTATTTTGTCCAACTGCGCCAGAAGGAAGGTTATATTTTTACCCAACTGCGCCAGAAGGAGGGTTATGTATTTAACCCGACTGGGCCAGAGGGAGGGTTATGTTTTTTCCGACTGAGCCAGAACGAGGTTTATGTTTTTAATTTACCCGACTGCGCCAGAAAGAGGGTTATGCTTTTACCCGACTGCGCCAGAAAGTGGCTTATGTTTTTAACCCGACTGGGCCAGAAGGAGGCTTAAGTATTTTATCCGACTGCTCCAAACGGAGGGTTATGTTTTTACCCGACTGAGCCAGGAGGGTTATATTTTTTATCCAATTGCACCAGGAGGGTTATATTTTTACCCGACTGGGCCAGAAGGAGGGTTATGTTTTCTACCCGACTGGGCCAGAAGGAGGGTTAAGTATTTTATCCGACTGCGCCAGAAGGGGGGTTATGTTTTTTACCTGACTGCGCCAGAAGGAGGTTTATGTTTTACCCGACTGCGCCAGAAAGAGGGTTATGTTTTTACCCGACTCCACCAGAAGGTGGGTTATGTTTTTACCCGACTGGGCCAAAAGGAGTGTTAAGTATTTTATCCGACTGCGCCAGAAAGAGGGTAATGATTTTACCCAACTTCGCCAGAAGGAAGGTTATGTTTTTTTTACCCGACTGGGCCAGAAGGAGGCTTAAGTATTTTATCTGACTGCGCCAGAAGGAGGGTAATGTTTTTACCCAACTGCACCAGAAGGAAGGTTATGTTTTTTACCCGACTGAGCCAGAAAGAGGGTTATGTTTTTACCCAACTGCGCCAGGAGGGTTATGTTTTTATCCGACTGCGCCAGAAGGAGGGTAATGTTTTTTACCCGACTGGGCCAGAAGGAGGGTTAAGTATTTTATCCGACTGCGCCAGAAAATGGGTTATGCTTTTTACTCAACTGGACCAGAAGGAGGGTTATGTTTTTTAACCGACTGCGTCAGAAGGAGGGTTATATTTCTACCCGATTGGGCCAGAAGGAAGGTTATGTTTTTACCCGACTGCGCCAAAAGGTGGGTTATGCTTTTACCTGACTGGTCCAGAGGCAGGGTTTTGTTTTTAACCCGACTGGGCCCGAGAGAGGGTTATGTTTTTACCCGACTGCACCAGAAAGTAGGTTATGTTTTTCACCCGACTGGATCAGGAGGGTTAGGTTTTTATCCGACTGCGCCAGAACGAGGGTTATGTTTTTACCCGACCACGACAGAAGGAGAGTTATGTTTTTACCCGACTGCGCCAGTAGGTGGGTTATGTTTTTACCCGACTGCGCCAGAAGGTGGGTTATGTTTTTACCCGACTGGTCCAGAAGGAGGGTTAAGTATTTTATCCGACTGCGCCAGAAAGTGGGTTATGTTTTTTACTCAACTGGATCAGAAGGAGGGTTATGTTTTTTAACCGACTGCGCCAGAAGGAGGGTTATGTTTTTACCCGACTACGACAGAAGGAGGGTTATATTTTACCTGGCTGTGCCAAAAGGTGGGTTATGTTTTTACCCGACTGCACCAGTTTACACACTTAATAGACAATTTACATTTTCATGTGCCAGTTTCCTAGCTAGTAAGATTGTTTATCTGATAGTAGCTTTTGCCCGCGTCTCCACCCGTTCTAGGCAGAACAGAATCGGTAGGTCTGGGGCCACCCAAAGACCCTTTTTTGAATGCAAGAAAGAAGTTTTTTTTTTCATTACTTAAAAGCATTTATTATTATTCTTGTTTATCCTTGTATATTTATTTTATCTTTGTTATAATATAACCTGTTCCAAGTTCAGGACGACAATTAAAACTTACAGAACCTTTTGAATCGTATATGCATTTATTATTCTACACTCTGTAATGCAATATTTAGAGATATTGATATTGAGGAAACAGAAACACATAAACGTCTCTTATTACCTTTGTGAGGAGTAAAAATAAATAGTTTCCAAGTCCATTATCGATACTGACTGTTAATCAGTTACGTTACGTTATTGGAATATCTGTTACCGACCCACCTCTACGTGTCGCAGAAATATCGCACAATTTTCGCGCGACACCTTGTCGCGTCGCCGAATATTGCAACACGTGTAGCGCGATATTCGCGCGACACATGTAGCGTCGCCGCTTGTCGCGCGAAATTCGCGCTAATTTCGCGCGACGTGTCGCGACGCAGTGTCGCAGAAGTATCTCCACTTGTAGCGCGAGATTCGCGCGATATTCCCGCGACGTGTAGCGGCTTTTTGCGACGCGACGTCGCAGCTTCACCTGCGAGTTTCGCGCGAATTTCGCGCCACAAAAAACGCGCCTGTTTGGGGGAGGCTTTATATACTGTATGAATACATATCTGGGTAAAACGTACAAAAGTGATCATTTTGTTAATACTTATTCTGAAATGTTTTCTTTTAATATCCCAAAACGGACCAGACACTATCAGTAATAATGACAGTATTTTTACATCAGTATAATGACATTCCATCGTTTAGTATGCGTCAGACCATCATTCCAACCACTACACTGTCAGTATAATGTCAGTATATTGTTATTACTTGAAAATACTGTCATTATTACTGATAGTGTCTGGTCCGCTCAAAGATTTACATTGTGGAAATGTCTAATGTCATTCAGTTATATACCTAAATAATGTAATAATGCCACTCCTACGAAATTTTCCAAACAGTGATAAATATGTTTGATGGGTCCAAATTATTTTACTACATATTTCTTAGCGAAGTCTTAAAACAAAGGTCATTTAGTACAATGGTGGAAGGTCCAGTTGTAAGGTCCTATACCTATTTCATTGCACCCTATATTGTTTATTTGTTAATACTGATATATTATTTCATTAAGAAGCATGCTTTAGTTACATACGGAAAACAAAATAATATTAAAAAATGTGTCTCTTCTGTCATTTGTATTTTTATTCTGTGTACTATCTTCATTCAAATTATAAATGAAAGCATCTTGCAACGTTTGCCTTCTGTGAAACCTAATGAAAGTAATTTGGTAATATTACCAAATGAGCAGAGACTTTCAAAGTACACAGCCACTACAAACAGCTCTGAGCAGACATTCGTTTAATAATTTAATTATACTCTGCTTCCTGGAAATGGTTCAAACAATATTGCAATAACTCTTTCTCTTTGAAATAAAGCCAACAATAAAGTTTGTAAAGTTTTTTTTTTCATTAAAATCAACAACAACAACAACATAAACAAAAAAAAATTAACAATAAACAAACTAGTACAATAAATAAATCAACTACAACTCGAAGTTGAAAATGACTTAAAAATAATCAACAACTTATTATATACAAGGCACAACAAACACGCAGAGGCTCATACACAAACCATACAAAATCTAATCAGTTTAATGATGGTCTTTGTGATGGTGAATGGTTTTGTAGACAGGGATCTTCACAGGGTAAGGGTGAGGAACATGTACTGTGATAGTTTTCTCCACTTTGATGGGGACATGCTTTTCGACGGGGTAAGGAACATGCTTCACTACAGGGAAAGGTACTGGTTTCTCCACGGGGATAGAGATTTCAGTCTCAATAGGTACAGCTACAGGTTTGTGGACCGGTACTTTAACAGGGTAAGGTTGGGGTACTCCAATAAGAATAGGCTTAGGCACGTTGATGTGAATTGGCTTATGGACAGGTACGGTGACGTGTTTGTAAAGGGGTACAGCAACAGGATGTTCTACGTCAGTATGTTCTCCGACAGGAATAGCTTCTTGATGACCGCCGAAATTGTGACCGCCGAAGTTGTGACCGCCGAAGTCATGATCACCGTGCCCGTGACCGCCATCGACTACGACTACGTTTTGGTTAGTGTCGCCATGTCCATATTCGTTTCCAGCGTCTTGCAGCACAAAACCTTCTTGGTGATCCTGACCACCCTGTTGGCCATGTCCTTCCTGATCGTGTCCTTGAGATTCGTCACCTCCTTCATTGCCGCCAAAGTGACCACCGTTATTGCCGAAATCATGAGCAGCTTGAAGGTATGAGTCACCGCTGAAGTCATGACCTGAACCTCCGAAATTGCCTTGCCCATGTCCACCCAAATCAAATCCTTTGGACTGAGCAGCATCGCCGTGGAAAGATTGGCCTCCATTACCAAAATCGTGGCCTTGAGTCAGAGAAGCTAGCGAGAAGCCGTGACCTCCTTGCTGTCCCCCGAAATTATGACCACCAAAGTCATGGCCAGATATAGGAGCGAATCCAGAGGATTGGTGTCCAGAGTCCTGACCATGACCCCCAAAGCTTTGAACTTGTCCACCAAAGTCGTGTCCTTGTGCTGCGAAGTTGTGTCCACCCGATGGTGCCGGGTAGTCATACCCAGAGCTTCCTTCCGAAGAGCCCCCATCATGACCTCCTTGGTTGCCACTGGAGTAGCTGCCTTCAAAACCAGCCTTGCACGTAGCAACTGCCAGTGCCATAAGACATATCTGAAAAGAAGAGAAGACAATGTTTAGAGAGTTTAGTCCATTAATCACAATCATAATCTTAATCTTCTTTTTATCACTCTGTATAAACAGAGTGTTAAAAAGTGCGTTTGAGATTTTAAGGGGTTACTCAGAATTAAGTATAAATTACAGGAAAATATTGCTCCAAATTTGCAAACTCAAACGCAGTTTTTAACACCTTGTAAATTTAGACAGCGCGAGACAGGTCGCTGTGGAAATTCTTGACAAATATGATTTATTTTGTGAACATTTTAACTTCAAACTTATTCAATGCAAGAGATCTCTCTCTCATTGCTTCAACTTAAGATAGATTTGCTGCCCATTACTTGCTCAAAAGATACAGCCTCATTAAAATATAGGACACACAGAACGGTGGCGTAAGCTTATTAATAGTGTCCGGTTGCGCCCTTTGAGTAGGGAACCCCAATAAGCTGTTTTTAATTATTTACTTGAATAAAACTAAAATAGAAAGTAAGCTTCTTGAAAACTTGAGACCCTGTGGTTGGCTACTAGCCCCAAAACTTCCATAAATCCGGACTTAGCCTATCATTCCCTAGGTTTGGGAAGAGACCCGTGCCCCAGCAGTGGGGTTAATATGAATTGTTTATGAAAGCTAAAATAAAACGTATCTAACATTCAAAATTATATCAGACAGAGTATTACATAAACATCGTAATTTGATTTTATTTATTTTAATTGCCCAGACTCTTCTTCCGCTTTGCTGCACAAATGACGTTTATTAAATAACTCACATGAGATAACCACAAAACTACTTAACTGGTATACCTATTAACAATCACCTTTCACTAAATCAAATCCAAACCAAAAGCGAAACGAAATGTACATACATTTGAATTACTTAAGTATGTAATTTGCCACGAACATAAATATAATTAATATTAAATATTATTTCAGTAATTCGGCCGTGGTTCTGGGCAACTCTTGCGCGGTTGCGTGAACTGAAAAACATCAACATAACTATTAGCCTTTTACAAGAACCATTAGTCATGTTATGGACATATTGTGAACAGTGGCGAAAGTCATAAGACTGAAATAATAATGAAAATAAATGTGGATGGATAAATGGGAAGCGGAAGGCCAAAGAAGAGATGACCGATTCGAGTAAAAGATGATATGAGAAGGAAAGGAGTGAGTACTGAAATGACAGTGAGAAGAAAGATGGTGCACTGACATCAAAGATTTGGGAACAGGGCAGGTGAAGATGATGATCATGAAGCTTTTGCATCTATTACAAAACTAAAAAAAAAATTCAAAATGTCCTCTTAACAGATAATGTTACGCCTGAAACACAATTAAGGAAGCTCATGGCTGCCTAAGACCTACGTCACTCTCATAATCTCGCTGGTTATAGCCACAAGAAAGATAAGTCCATATGTGTGGAACAATTTAGCTGTAGAATTGGACACTACTTGCGCCTTGCGGTGAAAAGGTAGTCAACTTTATAATAAGTAATGTAGCAAAAGGATGACGGTTCACATAATGGAAGCCTATGGGTATCTGTAACCCGAAAAATAGAATGCCTCTTGTGCAGATAACTACGATATCGCTGGTTATGTCACCCCACCCGCCGGAACATAGCACGTGGCTTTTCTAGGGCAACGTTTTCTAATTTAAGCTCTATAAATATCCAGTCTTATTCAGACTGTTTCCCCGAAAGTATTTATCAAATTTACTCAAATAGAAAACTGAGATGAACAACTCTTAGCACTTTATCTCAAAAGCATCAAAGTTGTTATTTAAACAGAAAGCAAATAGATTTGTATTGATAAAGTTATTTCCTCCTAAGGAAGTTTCTTGTAATTAGATCTTCAAAATCTTATTTGCCTACAGGAAATTTCCCTTTTAATTTAATATTTGTATTGAGTTGAGAACCTAATTGGGTTTTAAAATGTTTTTGGCCTTTTATTGGTTTTCTTATAAAGTAGATACCTACACAATTATAATATTCTTAAAGACATTTAGAGAGGTTTCATTTTATTTGAGCTTAAAAGGTATTGCCGTTTTTTCTTCATCTTATTTTCGTAATCTCTTATATTAGACTGGTTTCTCAAATTTCAGGCTTGTCTAGACGTCATTATTTATAGGAGTTAGGCATTAAAATATTTGTAGATAAAGCGTTGAAAGTCTTGAGATTTGACACCTCTACAAATTATTCTAATTAATAAGTTTAAGGGTTATTTGCCGGGATTCTGTACCGAGCACAAGTCTGTTGAGTAAATTTTACGATTATAATCGTTTTAGAATAGTTTTAACGTTATTTTTGTGATGGAAAAATAGCTGTGAATCAGATTCTGAGACAAGTGATAATTTAGAAGAGAATTAATTCGGGAGACAGCTCTGTTTTCCAAGTTCCAGCAGCAAGACACGTGGAGTGTCTTTAAGTGCATATCACCCTTAAAACTGTGACATTCACTTGACATTGGCGTTTCGCCATTATTACTGAAGAATCTCCCAAACAGTCGCTTATTTCTTTTCAGGCGCGGATCCAGGTCTCAAGAAAGGTTGTGGTCAAGACCACCCGAAAATCGGCCAAACGCGAGACGGACTCTCTTAAAAAGGAGACGTTTACACAGGCACGGATACAAGATTTTCTTTGGGGGGGTGAAATCTCAAATTTAAGGTCAATTTTATCTACGGTAATGCGGTAAAGCTTTTTTCATTTTTTTTCCTGTATTATATACTTGATTCTGAGTAACCCCTTAAAATGTCAAACGCACTTTTTTTAACAACCTGTATAAATCTCTTTTTGGTTCATTCAATTAGGGTTGTGAAGTGAAGTATAAAAGAAGAAGAACAAGAGATATGACACCTGTACAAATTATTCTAATGGGTTAGAAAATACTGTACGATATTTGTTTTTTTTTGCTAAATATAGAATATATCGTAGATATACAGGGTGTAACAAAATGAGTATAGAACTCGTTAGCTGAGGCTCTACACACCTTATTGATAAACTTTTGTTGTCCAACTTTGCATCAAAGTAACTTATAATAATAATAATATCTCAGGAATGAATGGAGGTTTCGATTTTCTTTGATTTTGAGAGAGTTGTTTAGTATAATGCATAGAAACTCCACAGTTAACGGGTCCACATACCAGTATTTCGTAACAATCTGTATACATATAATATTTCTGTAGAAAAAACCGCTAAAACGAGATTATTTAAGATAATTCTGACTCGGTGAATACTGACTCGGTGGCTAAGTGGTTAGCGATCCTAACCTCTGATCCGAGAGTCGCGGGTTCGATCCCCACACAGGGCAAACTTTTCTGTGATGAGCAGAATTGTTTGCTCTGAGTCTGGGTGTATTATATCTATATATGTATGTATTTAAATGTATATGTGTAATGTGTATGTATATCAGTCTCTGGTTCCCAAGATACAGGGAATCCTAGTTTGGGGCCAGATGACCGTGTGTGATTTGTCCTAGATATTATTATTATTATTTAATTATTTAATCGCTCATCAAAAAATACTGAAACTCACAGCAAAAAATCTATTTCACTATCTATAGGTTAGGTTAGGTTTTCAATTTACTTAATTATTCATGTGCAACTAGTATTTTTCTGATGCGCGATTAAATACTATCCATTATTCAATACTATGCTCTCTTACTTTTGTTTTTAAATCCTAAATCACTCAATAAGTTTGTTCTTAAATAGAAGTCGATAATATTGTTCTATATTTTTCTGCTTTACGTTCATACATTCATTTTTGTTTTTTTTTTTATAACGTAAGTACTGCTCACAAAACTCAATTTTACATATCTAAAAAAGAAACGGAAAATCTAACGGGCACAGTGAAGCAACTAACTGAAATGATTGCAATTTGCAACTTCCTTACCTTCACAAAATGTATTTCCGTATTATAAATTCTAATATTCTAATGGCATAATACCCTATTTCATGTTTATTACATTCAAAACGTTATTGCATCAAAACATAAAAACACACAACAAAAAAACCGGCACTCTTTCATGTTGTAAGTAATTGCGAATGCAGAAAAGTCACGGCACCAAAAGTTGCACGATATAATGATTCTGAGGTCATTGACATGGTCAGCCATATTGCGTTTTACTCGTTTTGCTTTGACTAGCCGCTAACTGTAGCGTCCGCGTCGGTAGCAATAATTAACTCCTAATTTAGACCAGTTTTCAAATATATATTTTTTTTAATTGTTTCTTATCGCTTTGTTTAGTTTCTCTCTCTCTTTCTGTTTGCAACGCAATCAATCAGTACCAGTGGCCAATTTTGTACTTCTTCTTAACTTCTTTATAAAAAATTCAATTAATTATCCAACAAAAAGTTTCTCAGTTGGAGACTATACGTTTCGTTACTGTGTTCATCTCCGATCACTCTAGTTCTTTGGTTTAAATTTATAATACCTATTATTTAATCATAATCAAAACTACCGCTAACTGGTATCCCAAAATAAACTATCAAAACTGATTCTATAAATTTGAAGCGGATTTGTGAGCTGTTAGTTTAATAATTACCTAGTTGACCAAGCTGTGAATTGATTTCTTGGGCAAACTTTTCTGTGATGAGCATAATTGTTTGCTCTGAGTCTGGGTGTATTATATCTATATATTTATGTATTTAAAAGTATATGTGTATATATATCAGTCTCTGGTTCCCAAGATACAGGGAATCCTAGTTTGGGGCCAAATGACCATGTGTGATTTGTCCCAGATAATATTATTATTATTAATTAATACCGTTACGGTTGGCTAAACATTCCCGGACTCGATAAATGATATTGCAATGAAATGAGGGAATGTGAGCTATTTAAATTTAAAGGAACGAAAACGGAAATTGCTAAGAAATAATATTTACAAATTCCGCTATGCTAAAAAACAGTCGCAGGTCTTTCCTTCAAGGGTAAAAATTAACCAGTAATGAAATTTATTTGCAATTTTTACGAATTGGCGAGCCTTTATGAACAATTTACCATAGAAACTTGAAAAAATTGAGAATTGTATTTAAAACTCCGCAAGATGATGTAAGAATTTTATTTAAAAAAATGTGTTGGAGGGAGTTTCTTTAGGGCCCGACGTTTCTTCTCTCTCCGCAAACACTTCCCGAAACGTTGGGTATACGAGTTCCGAGTGGTAGGAACTTCGTATTAGGTAGAAAAAATATGACGTTCGAAAAGTGTACAGAGATACCTACTTCGAATAAATATTATTTCATTTCAAGATGAAGCTGTCGTCGAAAACAACATGAATACTTATATTGACGATTTTTGATACAGGGCTGTACCTTTACTGTCATCGAAACTAAAAGAGAACTTTCTTAGAATTCAGAAATTATCTTTTGAAGAAATTTTGATCTGAATTCAAAGATTTTGGAAAACATATACCTACAGCCAGTAAAAAAAATAACGATGACGGAAAATCATTTTCTTTTATTTCAATTGATGTACCTAATACCAATCCAGACTTGGCCTCCGTGTGTGGAGTATGTCCTAGGCCTAACCTTCCCGAGGTAGCGGAAGAGACCCGTGCCCCTGCAGTGGGGACGATATGGGTTTTTAACGATGATGAAAGAAGCAATAAGTCCTTCTAAATTTTACAGTAACATATTCTTTGTAATGTGTAGTCTTTGTAAGGTATTTTATATTATGAGCAATAAAGTAAGTATATTTGTTTTGATCCTGTTTCATATTCTCAGACCAACTAAGGTATACTAGAAATGCCAGAAACCGCAAAAAACGTATCCCATACCTATACATTTCATAATAAATCACTTGTCTTCGGGCAGACCCACAAAAAATGTAATCTTGAATCTGGGTAACACAGCTAAGTAACGAACCGAATCGGAATGTCCGACCAATACCCATTATCTTTCTGTAAAATGGCTCTTGTTCTATTCTATTATATTGTATTATACCATCGAAACTCGATGCTATGTCACCGCCAACGCCCGCGCAAGCGACGACGAACGTAACGAAATAAATTGTGCAAAGAGATCGCAAATAAAGGATTTAAACTGAGCAAAATTACGCTTTAATCTAACAAAAGAGTCTGTTATGTAAAACTTTGACGTTTGAGATGCCTTTAAAGTGCATTTTTTTTATTTTTGTATTGTGAACTAGTTTTTGCTGATGAAGATTCAGTGAGCACTTCCCTTTCGTTTTTTGATCGCTTTAAAATTTATTGACCGAAACAGACAAATCAGCTGATAACTTAGTATGACAAAAAAAGTATTTTGGCAACTTAAGAACAGTTTTATGAGTCTCTATAAAATGTTTTTGTTCAACAAGCACATTTTTTCGTATGTAAGAATGAATAGAACACGGGGTATAGGTACATTAAACTGATTAAAACGATGAATAAAAAAAATGAGGACTCTAAATTTTGTCAATAAACATCTCTACGATATGGGAGACCTATGCCGCAGCAATGGGGATAGGTTGTCGAGAAAAATCTGTCCTGAAAATAACACTAAATTAGTTTTTATCTCATAACGGAACAGACAATAAAAATCTGTATTTTGCTTAGCGTACTTTCGCTAAATGCGTTCTGGAATAAGATAGGTTTCACCGTGAAATTTCGACCTTTATGAAACCTGAAAAAATAACAAAACGCTTAATCAAAGTGAATTAATTAATGATTACTCCTGAATCGGTTCCAGTGGCGGTCAACCGAGTATCTGGGCCGGATAGAACCGGGCGACCGCAACGGTACAATAGGAACCTAGGTAATATCTAGGTAACCTATTTGCTGGGTACCCCGAATTAGATCCTCTGATTAGTTCACCCAGTTTTTTATATCGTACCTCTGAAATAATACCGTGATTTTCGGACTGATTAAAAAAAGGATCGGTGATTCCAAGGTAATGGACTTGGGCCTCCTTAACAAAAGGTCAAGGGTTCAAATCCTAGCCAATGTACCAATGATTTTTTCAAGAATTATGTATATTTTACATACCTACCGATCGCTTTAACGGTGGAGTAAAACATCATAAAGAGACCGCTCATCCATACACCAACAAAACATTACTCTCCATTGCGCAGTCGGGTAAATAAAGCAATCCTATTATTTCACTTTTTTTGGCAGAGGTGGCAAACGAGCAGACGGATCACCTGATGGTAAGCGATTACCGCCGCCCATAGAAAAACTTGCCACACCCCGAATACTAAATACAAATTACCTACTACATCTCACTATCACACTAATATTATAAATGCGAAAGTATGGATGTTTGTTTGTTTGTCAGTTTGTTTGTTTGTTTGTTCCGCTTTCACGCCGAAACTACTGAACGGATTTGGATAAAATCTCATCTCACTATCTCATCTCATCTCATCTCACTAATCTCATCTCATCTCATCTCACTAATATTATAAATGCGAAAGTATGGATGTTTGTTTGTTTGTCAGTTTGTTTTTTGTTTGTTTGTTCCGCTTTCACGCCAAAACTACTGAACGGACTCATCACTAATATTATAAATGCGAAAGTATGGATGTTTGTTTGTTTCGCTTTCACGCCGAAACTACTGAACGGATTTGGATAAAATTTGGTAGATAGATAGATAAAGCACTCGGCTAACACATAGGATACTTTTTATTCCGGAAAACTTAAGGGTTCCCATAGGAATGCTTAAAAACTCAAAATTTCCACTTCATTTCGTCACTAGATGGCGCTATCTTAACATTTTATTTCTTTCTGGACACAATTCTGAAAAAATAATTGTACAATTCTGAAAAAATAATTGTAGATCAGATTTTTTTAATATTTAGGTATTCTATACTTGATTCCGAAAGTAACCTCTTAAAACAAACGCCCTTTTTTAACAATCTGTATTCTACTATGCCCTGCCAAATTTAAAACACTTAACTATTCTTGTTAAATTACGCAGGTACTACAGTTTAGACTGGCAGAAGAAAGGTCTACCTACCAGATCGATCGAATCCAATACGGAACCCGAAACCGGTAACCGGTCGACTTAAACGGTAAAAGGGATTTATTATTGATATGTCCGCCGTTCACTCTCACTTATTTTGATGAATGTATCAGTGCTGGACGAGTTTACTATCTAATGTGAGGTAATAATATGTCAGATCGATTTTGGTGTGACATAATAGTGTAATTTTGTTTAATTCGTGTATAGTTTACAGTTTATAAATTACTAGCTTCCGCCCGTGGCCTCGTCTGCATGGATTTCAGAATTATGTCCAGAGAGAAAGAAAATGTTAAGATCCATGTAGCGACAAAGTGGAAATTTTGAGTTTTAGGCATTCCTCCGGGAACTCTTAAGTTTTCCGGGATAAAAAGTATCCTATGTGTTAGCCGAGTGCTTTATCTATCTACCTACCAAATCCGTTCAGTAGTTTCGGTATGAAAGTGGAACAAACAAACAAATAAACATGCATACTTTCGCATTTATAATATTAGTGAGATGAGATAAAATAATGATGAATTTTTATAAACATTAATTGAGAAACGATTGGTTCCCCATAAAAACTTTCAGCCCCTTTTTCAAGCCCCTTCAAGTTTAAACCATAATGCTTTTCGATAACTTGATTATGCGATTTACAAACTATCTTTGTTTCAAACACAGACTTATTATCATAGTCTCAAGGTTGAAAACTAAAATGTGTAAAATAAAACATGGTCTCAATAATAAAATGATCCTACTGCAATCGATATAGTATTCCTCAAATTTAATTATTATGTAAAATTTCGGTTTGATCGGTAAGAGAGCAGTTTGTATTAAGTATATATATTTTTTAAGAAATTCAACAGCTAAAAAAGTAAAAATTCCTGTTTTGATAAAATATTTTATCATACATTAAAATCAGTTATGTCCGTTAAGTTCGCTTAATAAGATAAATCTCGTTTCTATCAAGAAATGCGACATATTTTAATATATCGAGGGTTCACGGGCGACTTGTATTAAGCGACATTTTTGGAAACACAGGTACCTCTACTTCAAAAATTTATTTCTTACAAAATACTTCACAAAAAATAACTTCTGAATAATATTTAAAATATTAAGAATATCGAGAATCTATATAATACTAAGAAGTTAAGTTTTAATGATTATTTTTCTAAGAAATATTTTTTTAAATCAGTCTCCTGAACATTTCTAAAAATGACGCTTAATACAAGTGAACCCTCGATATGGTCTGGTCTTTGTGTTATTAAATAAAATAATAACACAAAGAATTATATTCCCGATAGCAAATATTAAAGAACTCGAAAACCACTGAACCAATTTTCGTCAAATATAGCTTAGAACCACCGCAAAACCTGGTTACAAGTTTTTTAAAAACTGCATTTAAATCAGTCCATTATTTACGTTTCAGATACACAGCTTTGTTGCCATGCCAAAGTGCGTTTGTAATTTTAAGGGGTTACTCAGAATCAAGTATAGAATACAGGAAACATATTGACAAAATCCAAACAAGAACAAACAAACAAATAAACATGCATACTTTCGCATTTATAATATTAGTGAGATGAGATAAAATAATGATGAATTTTTATAAACATTAATTGAGAAACGATTGGTTCCCCATAAAAACTTTCAGCCCCTTTTTCAAGCCCCTTCAAGTTTAAACCATAATGCTTTTCGATAACTTGATTATGCGATTTACAAACTATCTTTGTTTCAAACACAGACTTATTATCATAGTCTCAAGGTTGAAAACTAAAATGTGTAAAATAAAACATGGTCTCAATAATAAAATGATCCTACTGCAATCGATATAGTATTCCTCAAATTTAATTATTATGTAAAATTTCGGTTTGATCGGTAAGAGAGCAGTTTGTATTAAGTATATATATTTTTTAAGAAATTCAACAGCTAAAAAAGTAAAAATTCCTGTTTTGATAAAATATTTTATCATACATTAAAATCAGTTATGTCCGTTAAGTTCGCTTAATAAGATAAATCTCGTTTCTATCAAGAAATGCGACATATTTTAATATATCGAGGGTTCACGGGCGACTTGTATTAAGCGACATTTTTGGAAACACAGGTACCTCTACTTCAAAAATTTATTTCTTACAAAATACTTCACAAAAAATAACTTCTGAATAATATTTAAAATATTAAGAATATCGAGAATCTATATAATACTAAGAAGTTAAGTTTTAATGATTATTTTTCTAAGAAATATTTTTTTAAATCAGTCTCCTGAACATTTCTAAAAATGACGCTTAATACAAGTGAACCCTCGATATGGTCTGGTCTTTGTGTTATTAAATAAAATAATAACACAAAGAATTATATTCCCGATAGCAAATATTAAAGAACTCGAAAACCACTGAACCAATTTTCGTCAAATATAGCTTAGAACCACCGCAAAACCTGGTTACAAGTTTTTTAAAAACTGCATTTAAATCAGTCCATTATTTACGTTTCAGATACACAGCTTTGTTGCCATGCCAAAGTGCGTTTGTAATTTTAAGGGGTTACTCAGAATCAAGTATAGAATACAGGAAACATATTGACAAAATCCGATCTACAACTTTTTTTTCAGGTTTTCATACAAATCCTTGATTCACTATTCAGATTTAGTATGAGAATCTAAAAAAATATTGCGGACTTTTTTCAATATTTCTCCTGTATTCTATACTTGATTTTGAGTAATCCCTTAAAGTTCAAACGCATTTTTTTAACAACCTGTATAAACTTCAAGCAATCTTGATTTTTGTATGTCGATAGTAAAAAGAGTTACAAAATGAATTTGAATTCCAAGATTAGAGTTTCTAGATTATTTTTAAGTCAACTAAATACTGTTACATTTATTATGTTATGTTACATAAATGAGCTAAATTGTCTGAGATTATATTAGTTTCTAATTAACAGAATTAATTCTCTTCTTCTGAATTATGTATCCTGAATACGTCTTGAGTTCCGTGTGGTAGGAAGTTTGTACTATGTAAAAAAACGACGATTTAAAAGTATGTGCAAAACGTCTACTTAACTAAAAAAACATTTTGATTTTGATTTGCTAATTAAGGTTTGTATCGCAGCAAAAAATAGTTTATAGTTTATAATAAAATAAAAAAAATTATCTTAGCCGTCTGACAGTTAGTCGTTTTCTATGGACGAAAAGTGGAAAAGTGGAAAAGTTTCTATGGAAGAAAATTTGTCAATTTTCCAATACACAAAATAGTACAAAAACTTACATAACTCCATATTTATGAATTGCAATAGTACCTATATGAGTTTCAAGTTGTAAGAACCTATACTATTATTGTATTCAAAAAATTTCGAACAAAATTTTTCCATTTTCTAAGACACGAGTTTGAAACCTTTTAAACTGTAACTTCGCCTTTAGCATAGACAACTTATTTAATTTTCCACCTGTATATACGCATATTACTATAAAACTTCAAAACTACTGAAAACTTCCACAAAATTCATTTCAACTAATTTCACATCACTTTTCACTGCCACTTTTTTGTTCACTTTAAAACCATCGGTATTTTTTGCCCAAAAAATTATTTTAAGAAAAAAATATAAAATTGTCACTTACAAAGGCTCTCATTTTGACTTGCGTGGGTCCACTGTGGCTCTCAAACAGATCTGGTGACGGTCACGCGGATGCACTAACATTTTATAGGTACCGGATGTGATTGTAGCTTCGAGTAAGCTAGAAAGGTGCCTTTTTGGAAGGTGTGCGCCGCTGCGCTCTCCCAAGCTGTTCTTTTATTTAATATTTATTACCGTGTTGCGGGCTATGGGGGATGTTAGGAGTGCATTTCACAAAACAATTCTATTAATTACTCACCAAAAATTTAATAAAAATTAAAGGCCGGCAACGCACTTGTAACTCCTCTGGTGTTGCGGGTGTCTATGGGCGGCGGTAATCGCTTACCATCAGGTGATCCGTCTGCTCGTTTGCCGCCTATCACATAAAAAAAATACTAACATGACGTTTTTTTACAAAATTGCTCCTGTTGTTGTTGCCTGCGACTCAGTGGTACGTTCAGTGCCATTTTATATATAGTTAATATTATAATTGTCACTCTTTCATTCCACTCGCTCCTTTATGTGAAAAAGAGAAGCATTTAGTAGGTATATTTTTTGGTCGACTCGTAAGGGTGAGACGAGAGAAAGATTGGCAATCTTAAATAATAATAATAGCAAATGATTTAGGGAAGTAAGTACATCAGTAAATTTGAGTTCAAACATACAATATTCGATGAAAGTTTCCTCAGTTTATAAATAGAAGATCTTATAAAAGTAGATAGATTCATATAATCTCATAATTTTGATTTAAAAAAAAAATTAACGAAATAAAGAAGGAAGGAATGGAAATTTAACGGAGTTTTTTATTTACGAGTATCTGTGATTAAACAATTGGTTGATTGTGATTTTTTGTTTCCATTTTTCACTGCCATTTTCTTTTTAGATCAAATATTTGTATAACTATGTGATTTAAGTTTTGAAACCTTCCATTCATACCGCCACCAACATCTGCTGATACTTTAGCAACACCGCCATGGAACTAATTCTTAGCGCGGAGTAGAATAAACCTTTTGGAATGCTTCGGTCAATACATGAGCGATTTAGTTTATTTTTTAAAAGGTGCAAACAATATATCGTGTTGCAGTTCTCGAGAAATTGCCAATGTAATTTTAATTGTTAAAATTTGTTACAATTAATTGGAAATTCTGTGCAGTGCAGATACATATCTTTATAAACATTACCCTGTCTTTATGTTGCACATTCGAGTAAAAATACTTATGTTTTTTTTATCGTGTGAAAACCAGGCTTTCTTTAAGCGATAGACGGTGGTTGCCTGGTTGCCCTTTAGCATCACCTGCGGTCACGTGTAGGGCATTTAGATTTACACCTGCGGACGTATATAGTGCGTCTTTTTACACATTTACGTATAGATTCTTTGGAAGGTATAGTATAATAGATGTGAAGGTTTCATCACGATGTTTTTCTGTACCACTAAAGCAGATAATTAAAATCCAGGTTTTAAAATTTTATTTCATTGAATCCATTCATTCAAAGAGAAATAAAGAGAAAAACCCTAAGTGAATAAGTCACAGACAGATTATAGTTTATCAACATCAAAAATCAAAGTATGTATTTTTTTATTTTATTTAAAGAGATATTGTACACATTCTTTTAAATACTTAGTTAGTATTTTTTTTCTGCTTAGTACAAAGTTCCTAACATTCGGAACTTGTACTCACAACGTTTCGGAAAGTGTTATCTGACAATAAGTTTATATTAGGTATGTGTTTGATTTTCCAGACAGAATTAGGGTCATATTTTATTGTGTGTTTTATGTTTGTATGTATGAATGATATAAGATGTATGTCAAGTTGTTAACCAGAGCTTGAAGCTAAGCCGACTGACCAAGTTGAGGAAATATTTTTTGCCCAGTTTAATTAATTTTGGAGTAAATTTTTCCGTTAATTTCTTCATAACAAAGTATACATTTTATGCAACCGGTTTTAAAAATATCGTTAAAGCGCAATACATACAGAGGCGGCCGCGGGGCGGTAGCGTTCCGAAGGCGAACCTGCGGGAAGCAAACTTAGAGTAGACGCCTTCATCCCGCCCGGTTTTGGTGTGAAGGGTTGCATAGTAATCCGAACATTACAAAAAGTACCGCTCCCGGTACGCTTCTGCACCGCGCTGTCTGTGTTGCGCTTAAATTGTCAAGAAGGCCGAAGACATCCAAAGCAACCTATATGAGCCAAATTGGTGTTATTTTGACTGACTGCGTGTGCGCCGAGTGTTCCGAAATTTTGAGAATTTTACCATTTTTTTTTACGACCACGATGGAGTTTTATATGTAGGTTTTCCTGTAACTTTAAGTAAAAATTGAGGGTAAAGAAACGCCTTTTTTTTAATTTTAGGCTCAGTTATGGTCAATATTCGGCACGGTACAGCATGCGAAACTTTTTTAAATTTTCTGATTTTACCCCCAAAATTAGTAAAAAAAAACACATTTATTACACGTCCGTTTTTGAGTTACAGAAATTTATAAGTGCACCAAGTGTCAACTTAATGGGCCAATTGCCTGCGACATACGGACAGACAGACACACGAGTGATCCTATAAGGGTTCCTTTTTAGGCACGGAACCCTAAAAAGGCCAAGTAAATATGTACTCGAAACCGACGAGCATGCATGAAAGGAGTAATCAATGTGGAAGAAGCAAGAGAAGTACGTCAGAACAGGAGCAAATGGCGATTCGTGGTTTTTACAGTCTCCAGTGGGAATACGGGCATTTTTATTGTCATGCGGATTTGCGCCCGCGTGCGGGCCAGGCCCGCATCGTACTGCGCAAAGCAGCAATTTTTCAGAGCGTCCGTGTGCCACGTATGACAATAAAAACATGTATGTAACGGGCGGCACGCATGCGGGCCTGGTCCGCGCGCGGGAGCAAATCCGCATGACAGTAAAAGGGCCCTACGGCATAAGTATATATATCAAACTCAAAAGGTTTTTAAGTAGATGCTTTACACATGCTTTTAAATGGTCAATATTTTTTTTTCTACCTAGTACAAAGTCCCTACCACGCGGGACTTGTACACTCAACGTTTCGGGAAGTGTTTGCCTAATGCCTATTTACCTAATGTTAAACTGTTTACATTATTAATAATGTTTACATAACTTGATTAATAAATTTGGTTAAGTTTTTAACCGTCATAATTAAAAAAAAAACAAATAAAGGGCTAACGAAATTAAATTAAATAAATTGTTTTATTAAATAACACTGTACACTTTTCGTTTTTTTTTGCTCCTTTTGTTTGTCTACCCAATACGAGGTTCCTCTCGCGCTTCGTAATTAGTACGCAAATCTAACTTATGTCAGCAGAGTTAATAATACCCTTATTCAAATCAACCCCCTGGCACCCAAAGCCCGTTGAAATTTAAATCACACAGTATAACCAGACCAGTCCTTCCCACATTTATATTCATTAGTTTTGTAAGGTCTAAACTTTGATTGGAACAAGTGGAACGGATTTGCTTTGAGGGTTGAAATGGGTTCGCTGTCATTTTGCGATAGGCCTTTTGTTTTTGTTTTATTATTGTAGGTTCCTGATATTATCGGTAGATGGCGCTGTTTCAAGCAAGCGTGTTTGTGTCAAAATTATGAAGTGTCGAATTTGTTAATGAATTTAACCTTAAAATTGCCCATTGCTTTTTTCATTATTTTATTATTATTCTTGAGTCTTACAGCGAAATAATTTACAATATATCATCAAATAATAGGTCTATGCTAATTACAAGTCTCTACGCATTATGTTAAGGTGAAAATATTTGGGGGTTAATTGATTTCTAAAGCTTAATTTATGTGTAGAAGAATGCCTTATTGTATCTCTTGGCGACTGCTCTTTAGACTTTAGTCTTCATTAAAAAATAATTCAAATTTAATTTTTAATTAATTGTCACAAAGTCGACGTCCAAATAAGTACATTTGAATATTTATAATTTGAATAGGTACTTATCTAACTGAATGTAAGAGCAGTATCTCAAATGTCAATCAATCAAATAATTATTTAATACATAAAATCATTTGCATAACTTGTTTCATAAAAACTACTTACTAAATTAAACACGTTTGTATAACTATGAAAAGAAAGGTAAACAAAATTAAATTATTGGAATCAATGATTTTGATTGGAGCACTGATCTGATCTCATTTTGACCTACTGCTTTTAGGGTTCCGCAAATCAAAATGAAAAAACCTCATTTACTTTCATTCTTAACGCAAGTTATCAACGTTGAAGTAGGTATGCTTATTTTGCAATTTATTCTTATGCTTATTGTAAGGTTTCGTCTGGAGAAAGACGCTTTGCAATAAGACAAGTTTGCAACAAGAACGTCACGATTATATTATTAAATAACGAGGCGATAGTAAATGATAGAAGAGGAAAGTAATAAAAGAGATTTGTTTATTTATTTGAAACTAGTCTGCTTTTAAATAGGTAGGTGCACTAGCCTCGTAAGGCCCAACCTTAATTTAGGCAGGTATTCATTGCGGCCCAACGACCTAAAAATAGGTCCAAGTGGTCCAAAATAGGCCCAGACTTTCATTACGCAAAAAAATTACCTAATTGCTTCAACTCAAATATGATATTTCTATGCAATATATTCGGAAATGGCGACAATATTCAAATCGTAATACGAGTTCGAAAAGTTCTAATTTTAGGTAGTTGGGTCTTTATACAACGATTTGAAAAACTTGTTAGGATCTGCACTACTACTAAACCTATGTCTTAGAAATAGGTCGTTGGGACTTACGAGGCTAGGTACAACTTGTGTCGCACTATTCTAGTGTAGTGACGGTTTCTAATTAACAGTTAGTTTTTGTACCATTGTATATGTACAGGCCACATAAAATGTATAGTCAGCGATCGAGGTATAGAAAGAGGCGAGAGGGGACGAGTAGAACCGCCATTCGCATAAAGATACAGTCACAGTCGCACATTCAAAGATTTTCCATACAAATGTAACCATTTATTTTCGAAGTTTCATTTTCGAAGCCAGTACAGTATAGGTTCTTTGTGTATAAAATGTATAGATGGTGGACCATTTGCCACTTTATAGAGAATAAACAGTAATTATCTCGTCTATGTGATTCAATAATTACCCAGTTTTAAACCTTATGTACCTAGTCAAGTAGCATGGCAACATTAAATATATTCATCTCCATTTACGCTGTACTGATGAAAGAGATAACTATACTATTTTGTTGCAGCGAGCGTAACAAACTTTTTAGTCTACTTAGCATTATACTCGCGCTGGAACCCTCTGTATATAACGGAAAGTAACGCTTGACCAATTTTCGTACAATATTTATTTAAGAACTTTATAAACACAAAAGGGTTTTTGATCGAGTGAACAATGTCTTACAAAAGTATAAGGTATTAAGTATTATTTAACGCAAATAAAGAGGCTGTTAGACAAGCTTAGGTTATATAAACTAATTGGGTAGGTATATTGTAATTAGTTTAGAATTATTTTGCGGTATAGATGAGCATAGTAAAGTAAGATCGATACCAAATTCGTGTACATAGTTTGTTTTTGTACCTATATTCATGGATATATCACACACGGTCAAAGTAATTATGAGAACCAGAGACTTTACAGTATTATAGTAGAATAGTAAATTTTAAGTGGTTACTCAGAATCAAGTACAGAATAGAGGAAAATTATTGAAAATCCCGATCTACAACTATTTTTAACACCATACACATTTTACCATACATATTACCATTTTTGTATACATCATACACACGCATAATTATGTACCTACGTTAAGATATTAAGTAATGAAATGTAATTTGAAATTTGTTTGTATGCCAAATAAAGATTTATTCAATTTTATTCTATTATATTCTTATAAATGTTGCTTAAAGTATGAATCGAATCTACGACCCTCGGATCGGAAGTCAAAGAGCCGTTATCACTGAGCCGCCGAGTCAGTTAACGGCTGACACTCCCAATTAACGTGATCTACACAAGCTTTTACACTTTGTTTGATTTGGCTCCAATTTTTTATGTAATCTTGTCTCTGGTAATACATACAGTATGTTGCGAAAAGGTGTAGCAACATTCTGTAGTCAATTTATTAAATTGAACAACTTTTGTTCTATGAGTCGTCCAAAATCACAAAAAATATAGACTGATCAACATTGCATTGTATCGGAATTAGGTTTTTAAAATCTTGGCGAAACTTGTTCTAATTAATAATAATAATAATAATAATAATAATAATAACAAATCACACACGGTAATCTGGCCCCAAACTAGGATTCCCTGTATCTTGGGAACCAGAGACTGATATACATACATATATACTTTTAAATACATACATATATAGATATATTACACCCAGACTCAGAGCAAACAATTCTGCTCATCACAGAAGTTTGCCCTGTGTGGGGATCGAACCCACGACTCTCGGATAAGAGGTCAGGATCGCTAACCACTTAGCCACCGAGTCTGTCTCTCAATTCTCAAGGAAGAGCCCAGCTTACGCTTAACTGTAACGTTTTGCTACAGTTTTAGTAACACCTTTATATGTTTACTTATGTTATGTGCGGAATATAATTAATTTATTGCAATTTTCAGCAAAGCGATGGAGCTACTTACTTTCAATTTGATTTGCATCTCTTTGCATTTATTAACGCTACGTTCAGACTCATGTACCACAACGGAAACTAATATTAAGCCAGATTCAAAGATTTAAAGGGTCAAAGATTTATTGAACTTAAGAACAAGTTTGTGTTTATAAACAACGCAATAGTTTTCATAACTGTGTCGCAGTTGTTTACGCCCCCACTCGATCTCTAAGCAGTTCATATCAAAAAGTCTAAATGTAAATAAAGAATACATGGTTAGATTATACAAATGAGTAAGCAATTAAAAAAAGAAATACACAAGCATAGTTGTGTAAATAAGAAGAGAAAAAGATAACAAAATAAAAGACTAAATAAAAATAAAAATAAAAATAAAAAGCCAGATGGTGACTTTAAATTAGTTCTTGATACCAAAGGGTGTGCATGTGCTCATGATACAAAAAAAACTATTCTATATTCTATCTTACTGAACTGCCCAAGAGGAGGGTAATGATTTTTCGGTAGACAGGGTGTTAAAAAAGTATGTTTGAGATTTAAAGGGGTTACTCAGAATCAAGTATAGAATACACGAAAAATATTTAAAATTCCGCTCTTCAAATTTTTTTTTTTTCAGATTCCCATACTAAATCTGAATAGTGAATCAAGAATTTGTATGGAAAACCGAAAAAAGTTGTAGATCGGATTTTTCCTATATTTTTCCTGTGTTCTATACTTTGGTAGGTACTTGATTCTGAGTAACCCCTTAAAATCTTAAACACCCTTTTTTACACCCTGTATATGTAACTGACTATGTACGGTACGAGTAAGTCACGAATTTTTTTTTGTAAATTCCAAAAATGTTGGCCATTCAGCTAATCGATTTGTATGAAAAGTCCTTTTTTGCGATTGCAGCAAAGCGCTGTTTTATGAATAAAAACATAACCAAAAGTATAATAGCTGTACTTACATCTTTTCATTACATAATGGTGTCGATTCGGATTGTACGATTAAACTTATTTGACAGGACTAAACTAAACTTAAGCGTCCTGTCCTTGTCTTTTCGATATAGACAGAAAATGACAGAACACTTAAATCAAGTTTAATCCTGTCAAAGAAGTTAAATCGTGAAAACCGAATCAACACCATTGTATTTTTTTTTAAGTATATTTAAGGATTTCTTAACAACTCATATTGTCTACATTGCTGGGACAAGGGTCCCTTCGTCCCTTCCTATTCTTACCTCGGGAAGGTTACACAAGTTTTTACTAGAATCGGTCATTTATTATAAACAATTCTGAATGATTGCTTTGTGTAATTAGGCCCAATGTTTCTTAGAATAATCTTAAATCCCTTTCGCCAGGAAGTTACTTTCGCTAAATTGTTGCACATCTTACTTACATCACTTAATAGCTGTTAAATACAGCGATTATGTAAAAATCTAGATCTATCTGAGTCATTACTTAAGAACTAGATTAGAAAATATTTTAAAATATGCATGGTGTTACACAACTAAATACGGAAGGAAGAAGAATTTCTTTTTTGGAGGGAATTTCTTTTGGACCCAACGTCTTGTCTCTCACGATCGCTTCCCAAAAGTATGAACTGCAAGTAGTAGGAACTTCATATCAGATTAGGTAGACCACAAAATGACTTTTGAAAAGTGTACAGAGCTACCTATTTCAAATAAATATTTTTGACCACAGAAATTTTCTCATTTTCCAGAAAAATCTAATACCTAGTAAGCAATTGAACAAAAATTAAAAACCCGACTGCAAAAAAAATATATTCTATCCTATGTCATCTTAATCCAATGAATGACACTTCAGTTTCAAAAATCCATAAACCATTTTGGCTACAGCCGAGTTATAATTATTATTCCTACAGGTAACAAAAAAAAAAACAGAAACTGATTCATAATTAAAATTAGATACTTAGGTACCTACTTATTTACATATACTCCTATAAAAACCGGAAAAGTGTGAATTGTATAGTTTTATTTTCAACCGAGTTAAAAAAAGGAGGAGGTTCTCAATTCGTCGGAATCTTTTTTTTTATTTTTTTTTATGTATGTTTACCGATTACTCGAAGACGCCTGAACCGATTTCGAAAATTCTTTTTTTGTTTAAAAGAGTATACTTCACAGGTGGTCCCATATAAATTTTATCGAAATCGATTCAGCGGTTTTTGAGAAAATCAACAAAAACATAGCAAAATTTGAGTTGTTGCGATTGAAGTCGGTTGTTTTTAACGTATTCAGCGTGGTCAATTATATTCTAGGTAGCAGGAAATCGTATCGTTTTGAACACAGCTTCAAAAACCTTGCGTGTTTTTAAGAAGCGCCATCTAAAGGAAAACATAAGAATTTCAAAGGAAAAGTGCTGACTATGAATATCCGCCTCTAGTTCAAAGCAACAGAGCGACGAAGTTCGTACAATAACATTCTCCCTAATTCTAGTAGTTTATCACAGATGGCGCTGACAATACCCCACGATTCAACGTAGGAAAGAGCGGTAACGGGTACAATGATTGGCCCTTTAAGCAAACTTTTTACTTTGAACCCATATAACTCTGAATATTGGCTAACAGTTGACTGCTGAATTGTATGTTACCATTCTGTAAGGGCCTAAGAAGTAAATTAATATGATTTGAACCCTAAATAATTGCGTTTAAATAGATATTTATGGAATTTTAGTAAAAACCACCCAAAAGTAGTATTATTGGCCCCCTTGAGCACAGTGATTGTCCTAACGATTTGATAGTGAATGACCGGGCCAATCACTGTATACGTGGTGTGCCAATGAATGTAGCAAAACGAGCAATAGTGATGGGAAACAAAGAATCAAATAAAATAAAATATGTTTAAATCTTTTATTTTATTCTTTTATTATCTCAGTAGAAAATTACAAAATAATAAAACAACAAAAGATATAAAATGGTTTTCGTTTTCACTGTATCTCATTACTAATGTAAGGTAAGTAAATTAAGAGAATAGGCATTTATTTTTTAGGATTTTGTATATCTAGCTAGGTAAATAAAATAAATTTGTTAAAATATAATAAAATGCGCACAACACTGTCGTGTTCTTTGAGAAACGGTATATTGATTGGCCCTAACAAAATACAATGATTGGCATTGCCAATCCCATCAAAAACACAGTGATTGGCCCGGCCAGTTTTTGTTTAGACAAGGGTTATGATGGTTTATGCATGAATTTAATAAATAGCTTCGTTAACACAGCGCAAATAAAGTTCAAAATCTTATTGTATTTTATAAAACCGTCTTTTAGTGATTGGCCGCCATGCCATTCAATTGGACTTCCATATAAGGCCTAAGTACAGTGATTGGCCCCCTAATATTTCTGAATTATACGTTAGAAACTAGTTACTTTTGCGTTATTTAACATCAAATCGACCTAATAAATGAAATAAATAACTCTTACAATGTAACAAATCACGATACAATAAGAAACAAAGCAATAAACCTACCTAGTCTTAACAAATTTTGATAAAAATCTGCAGTACATTGAAACGACTGCGACACACGAACAAAAAGACTTTAGTTTTCAGTGTTGCTAGAATCGAAATCAAAAAAGCTATTATAAACTATACAAAGCATAAAATGCTTCTTTTTACAAAAATATAAGACGATATTTTTAGTAGCGGTAACCCTTAATATTGTGCTATAAAGTTCAAAAGGCCATTCACTGGAGGGGGGCCAACGATACTACTCGTTACCCTACGTTGTCGAGAATAGAAGGTTTTAACCGGAAGCATTTCAAGAGGGGGGAAAGTGGAAATTGAACAAATTCCCCAAAGATTCACACAGCACGCTGCAGATGGCAGTAGTCCCACCCAGTCGGACCTTACATAATAAGATCCTATCATCTACCACTAGTAAAATTCTTCGGTAAATACAGGGTGTAAGGGACAGGGTTCCGAAAACTTTAAGGTCAGTAGATGAAACTGAACAACTTTCCACAATAATTTTTTTCAGGAAAAAAAAAATCTGCTTCTCCATACAAAATTATAAACTTGATTGGACAGTTTTTATGGAGAAGCCGACTTTTTTTTTCGTTTCCTGAAAAGTTGTGGAAAGTTGTTCAGTTTCGTCTACTGAGCAAGCTCTTAAAGTTTCAGGAAACCTGTCCCTTACACCCTGTATAACATACATTTCGTCCCTCGCACGACTAACTCTCCTATCTCAAATTTTTGGTGAATTGAGTTTGGACTTTAGATAACTGAAATAGGGTTGTTTCTAAAAACTTAAAAAAAATGAGATACGAGCGTTAGTCGTGCGAGGGACGATTTGATATAAGTACCGAGCTATGTCGAAGGCCTTTATTGGGGTTATATGGGGTTGGCCACTAGCCCCACAACCTCCACCAATCCGGACTTGGGCCCCGTGTGTGGAGTATGGCCTATCCTTCCCAAGATTTGAGAAGACACCCATGCCTCCGTAGTGGGGACGATATTGGTAACAACCGAACTGCTTTAATTTTTACATAGGTATGTTTTATTCAAAAGTTCCATCATATTTAAAGTCTACCATGTTAAAAGTTGTATGGGTGGAGATAGCATGAACAAAATGTCATGAAACTTTTGCAATTAGAACAACGGAGTTGTGTCAAGCAAGTGTAGGTGTGCCCGTAACAAAATGGCGGTCCCGTAGCATAATGAAATAACTTGGGAAAGTTGTGGAACTGGAGGTACAGACGGTGTACAAGGTAAAATTGTATTTTTTTATTTCTGAATAAATCTTGATTTTGGGCAGGTGCTCTTCAATAAATTCAACGTGTTTAAACTGATACAAAGCTTTTATTTGGAAAGCTTATTAAATTATAATAAAATATCAAAACCGATGCACTTATAATGCGTGTAAGATGGCGAGTGAATAAAAATGCATATACGCGGCAGTCCCAGGTTCGGTGCTCGTCATTGGTCATCTCGTTGTTTATCACGTCATGGTAAACCAATAGGAGATCGCCCTGATGTCGTGATGTCACGTGATATGCGGTGCATGAACAATTTCTACTCATGTTACTGAATAACTTTCTTAAGGGTCCCATACAGTCGGTAGTGACTTAGACTCCTTAACCATAGGTCACGGGTTCAAATCCTGTACCAAGGAGTACAGCTTGCAACTTAAATGCATTTTGCTTTAACGGTAAAAGAACCGTTTAACCGCCTCCGTGGCCTAGCGGCTAGTCTGCTCGCTTCACATCAGGAGATCGCGGGTTCGATTCCCGGCGGGGTCCAACTTTGTAGGACTCGGTTTGGTTGGTGGTAGGGCATTTTCTGAGCCCGCCTGGCTAGCTACCACCATCTTATCTAAGTCTTGCCGCCAAACATCAATGTTGACAGCATTGATGTGTTCCGGCATGAAGATAAGATAGCCAGTTCCCCATTGCGTTGGGGAATCTTGGTAAGCCCGCTTCCATCTTCGGCATCATCGTCACTTACCACCAGGTGAGATGATGCCAAGGGCTTACCAATTGTGGATAAAAAAAAAAAAAAAAAGAAAGCATCGGGAGAAACCTACACATCTGTTTACTAGATATGTGTGAAGGTCGCGTTTCACACGTTTATTGGTATAAATCTAAATGCCCTACATGTGATCGCGAATCTGTGGATAAATGTGTAATTGTTCCATACGATAAAGGAGGAAGAAGATGAAGAACGGAACAAAAAAAACCGGCCAAGTGCGAGTCGGACTCGCGCACCGAGGGTTCCGTATAAATTCATAATCACACATGTCTTGAACTCTATATTTTTTTATATTTGAGATCTAGATCTCGTTCAAACCAATTTTCGGTGAAAGTTTGCATAGCACGGGGGGGGGGACACATTTTACCACTTTGGAAGTGTCTCTCGCGAAAACTATTCGGTTTAGAAAAAAATATATTAGAAACCTCAATATCATTTTTGAAGACCTATCCATAAATACCCCACACGTATAGGATTGATGAAAAAAAAATTTTTGAGTTTCAGTTCTAAGTATGGGAAACCCCCAAAATTTATAGTTTTTTTTTCTATTTTTGTGTGAAAATCTTAATGCGGTTCACAGAATACATCTACTTACCAAGTTTCAACAGTATAGTTCTTATAGTTTCGGAAAAAAGTGGCTGTGACATACGGACGGACAGACAGACAGACATGACGAATCCATAAGTGTTCCGTTTTTTGCCATTTCGCTAGGGAACCCTAAAAAAGGGAAATCATCGTTGTCAATTGGAGCTGTTCATTTAAAAAATCAAAACAAATGAAATTTCACCTAGTATAAAATCTCTTATCTCTTATAAAATGAATACAATTGCACAAAAGCTTGCATTCCGTGACATCGCGTAATGAATCATCAAATATCATTTTTTTACGAAATTTTGTGACTTGACCTCATAGTGACCATAATATACTGGTGATAAAGCTTGTTAAATATAATGGATGATATTGCTAAAGTAGTTTCTATGAATTAACGTAAATGAAAGACTCGAGTTTTAATTTACAAAAAAAACATATTATTTATTATAGTAGGACAAAAATCTTTGGTTTTTTCATTATTTAAAAGTTTTGTATTATCATTAAAACTCCTGATGCATCGAGTTCGCGGTAGCTCCAACAGTCTCCTTTCTATAATAAGGGACAGGATAGACAGTCCCATACTTAAACATTGGGTAAAAAATGTCCAACTTGCCCCACATCGAAAACTGTCCAACTGTCGTTATATATTTTAATGTTTGTATTCGATTTGTATTTAATTTAATTGTGTGTCTTATTTTTGTGTGTAATCATGTATATGAATTTATTATGATTCGAAATAAAATTATATTCTATTCTATTCTATTCTATTCTAAAACTGAGGTCATCGTACTTCATTATATGTGTTATTACCACTGATCGGAGTAGGTAGATTGATTTTTGTACTTGCATCATGATTTCATAACATGGACAATCCTTTTTTCAAGAAACATCACTGGTTATTACTGTGATCCAAAGACTGTCCTGGCTGCATACCATGGCTGCGTGTTCAACGCTGAGTATGGGCTTATTATGTGGGGGAACTCAGTTGACATAAATCGGGGTTTTTTAATACAGAAAAAGTGTATAAGAGCTCTATGTAGTGTGGGACCGCTTGAACCTTGCAGACCGTTTTTTATAAAACTAAATCTCCTCACATTACCTGTATTGTATTTTTGTGAAATTTGCGTGTTTGTCCAGATAAATTTAAAATTGTATTAGAAAAAATTTGAAACCTGCAATTTCTCAACAAGGTACCCTAATCGCCTAGCAAGCATGCAATGTAGCACAACCTGTTTTCAAAGAAATAGTTACAATATGTCTATTGAACTGTATAATTGACCACGCTGAATACGTAAAAAACAACCGACTTCAATCGCAACAACTCCAATTTTGCTATGTTTTTGTTGATTTTTCAAAAACCGCTGAATAGATTTCGATGAAATTTATATGGGACCACCTGTAAAGTATACCCTTTTATACAAAAAAAGAATTTTCCAAATCGGTAATCTTCGAGTAATCGGTGAACATCCATATAAAAAAAACGACGAATTGAGAACCTCCTCCTTTTTTTGAAGTCGGTTAACAAATTACTATCTGCTTTTATAGTGTCAATGAATGCAGAAAATATAAATTTTCCTAATGATTATAATAATGAAATTATTTACACAAGTTATTGTTAATGGAGTTTTATTGAATTTGTGATTATACAGGGTGTTAAAAAAAGTGCGTTTGAAATTTTAAGGGGTTACTCAGAATCAAGTATAGAATCCAAGAAAAATATTGAAAAAATCCGCTCTTCAAATATTTTTTTTCAGATTCTCATACTAAATCTGATAGTGAATCAAGAGTTTGTATGAAAAACTGTAAAAAAAATTTGAAGAGCGGATTTTTTCAATATTTTTCCTGGTTTGATTTTTTGATTCTGAGTAACTCCTAAAATTTCAATCGCACTTTTTTTAACATCCTGTATTTGACATATTTTTATTTTATTTTATTTTATTTTCTATTGGACATTAAGTTATTAATATTTTGACCAAGACTGTCATTTATGATTTATTTTTCTATGACTTGATTTTTTCGGTTTTAATAAATTTTCCTAAATTTTGTATGAAATTTTATGTTTAAATTAATTTGTATTTTTTGCATTTCAAATGTGTTCGAATGTATTGGACATAACATTTCTTTTTTAATGACCATCTGTAAACACATGCATTCTCGTAAATAAAGATTTGTATTTGTATACTTATGTGTTTACGCAATCTTGTCTCATATGAACTAAGAGTCATCCTCTGAAATCAAAACATCTGCCACTAAAATGTAATCAATTACATCATCTTCATTCATTCTAGTATCTGCTGTTGGTTTTATAATAACCGTGTTCATATCACTTTCCGTAGCTTGTACTACATTATTTTCTGTCGTGACTTCCATTCCAAGTTCAGGATGATCTGTGGCAATATTTGGACTTGAGACTTTTATGTCGACTTGGTCTGACGTCAACTCTTTTGGATGTTGTAGCGTATCTTTGTTTGCTTTTAAATTCTTATCTACAGCAATTTCATTTGTGGTTGCATGTAATTGTTTATGGTTTTCTCCCGACAAATGACCAGAATCTTCGGTATGTTTATGTTTTGGTGTTAAATCTCTGGGATGACGAGCTATCTTCGAGTATTTGTATGCATATGGATACCTGTAATAACAGAAACAGTTAACAAATCTTCTTTTGATGTATAAAGTAAAAAAAGTTTTTGCAAACTCATTTCATGAAATTACAAGTAACAAGTACCCCTGTTTTTTGTAATTTGACATATCGATGAATTTGACGTTGATAAAGTGAAATAAAGTATTTAAATCATTATAAATAACATTCTCTTTGTATTGTTCTACTTGGTTTAAAATTAAAGTAGCTAGGTACTTACTTTTCTTTATAACCCGGTGGCATAGAAACTTGAGCGTACACGCAGGCAAATGTCGCAGCTAGTAAAATTATTGATTTCATTATTCACCTGAAAAAACGAAGTAGTAATTGTAAAAAATTATCGCACACAGTCATCCGGGTCCAACCTAGGATTCCCTAGTATTTTCTTCACTATTAAAGTAATCGATTAGAAAATGTACATTAGTTTCTAAAACTCATTGGTATATTTGAACCAAAGACCTCTGGTATGGAGGTTCCAGTAGATTTTAGTCAATAATTATTATCAGACTTACATTAATCAGCTTCAAAAAACTGTATTCTTAATAAGCTTGTCTTTTGTTCGAAGTATTCTTTACAAATGCGGATTATGTGTTATTGCAAAGTATTTATTTCTTCGTGTGACTCAAAGGTAATGTCCCTATTCTAATTACGATTTACGATCGTGTCACATGTTAAGGGGAAGCACGCTTATCATTAGTGCCATGCCCCGTACACATGGTCCATACAAAATTAAATGTCACGTTATTATCGTCATCATCAGCCTGTTTTAGTCCACTGTTGGACATAGGCCACTTCGGCCACTCGCATCCAGCTGTTACCAGCAACCTTGCGCAAATTATCGCTCCACCTAGCCGGGGTGCGGTACTATAACATTAAGTTTAAATTAAGGCGTAAGACAACGGGAAAGTCAAAATCATTTTTATGATAATAATAATATCCGGGACAAATCAAACTGCCCCAAACTGTATCTTGGGAACCAGAGACTGATATACATACACATATACTGTTAGAAGAGGAGTTCTCATATCACAGAGAGAGAGTCTCCGTGGTGTGTAGAATAGACTGGCTGGTGACGAATGAATGACGTGTGGTTTTTTAATTCAATTTTTTACTTACTCTGTCAATACGCTCTGCTATGTTTATAATATTTATTTATATTAAACTATAAATAAACAAATAGTATTTTTATGGACAAATACCATTAGGTTATGGGCCAGTAAAGCTTTTTTGACCATTGTGTGCGTGTTGTAAATATTTTTAAGGATGGCGACAGGAAATAGTGGTGAGTCAAATCGGACAAAATACGAACACTCCTCGAGTTTAGGCCTCCCGTCTATAGAGAAATTAGATAGAATTGCTAACTACAGCTCGTGGAAGTTTATGATGGAGTTATACTTGATTCACGATGACCTGTTCGAGTATACACAGAGTACACCACCTATTTCTGACGCAACTGCTAGAAAACTCGATCAGAAAGCTAGAGCTTCCTCTAAATATTGATCAAATGGACGTGAAGACTGCGTTCTTGAACGGAGACTTGTCAGAGACAGTCTATATGAAGCAGCCAGATGGTTTCGAAGTTAGAGGTAAAGAGGAATACGTCTGTCTCTTGAAACGGTCGCTTTATGGATTGAAGCAAGCTCCCAGAGAGTGGAATACCAAGCTCAACAAGGAGTTGCTGCAACTTGGATTCATGAGTTCAAAGAACGAGCCATGCGTGTACACAAGATCTAAGGGTGGTAAAACTATCATTCTTGCTGTGTACGTTGATGATATGTTAATTTTTTGGAACGATCGCGAGGAGTTGTCGAAAGTGAAGAAAGATCTCATGTCAAAATTTGAAATGAAAGATCTTGGGAAAGCAGAACTAATACTTGGGATGAGAATTACTCAAAATGAAAAGTCCATTAAACTAAACCAAGAAGAATATATTGAGAAATTGTTGAAACAGTATGGTTTGCAAGAGTGCAAGCCTGCTACAACACCAATGGTCCCAGGACAGAGACTTGAGAAGCCGTACCAAGAACTAATAGGTTCATTGTTATATCTGGCTCAATGCACTCGACCAGATATTGCGTACGTCGTGAGTTATCTCAGTCAGTTTAACTCATGCTACACTAAAGAACACTGGCTATCAGCTAAGCGTGTATTAAGATACCTTAAAGGTACCAAGGACCTTCAACTAACCTACGAGAGAACACATGCGAGAGCCCAGGTGGTTGAAGCGTATGCCGATGCTGATCATGCGGGAGACATAACGGACCGCAAATCTTTTTCCGGATTTGTGTACCTGATGCAGGGAGGAGCTATTGTTTGGGAGAGCAGAAAACAAAAGACTGTTGCTCTTTCTACAGCTGAGGCTGAGTATGTCGCAATGTCAGAAGCTACCAAAGAAGCTATTTTTCTCCGAAGATTTATGGACGAGTTAGTCAGAGGACTAATTGTTAACGCCATTAACATATTCAGCGACAGCCAGTCAGCTATAGCCATCGCCAAGAATCCTGTATATCATCAAAGGACAAAACATCTGGATGTTCGCTATCACTTCATAAGAGAAACAGTTGAAGCTGGAACCATTGAACTGCATTATGTTGAAAGTGCCAGAATGGTGGCAGACATTCTGACAAAGCCTTTGTTGAGAGGGAAGACTGAATGGTGTGTGGACAGGATGGGTCTGAGGACTAGGAAGGTGATGGATGTATGAATGAGAAGGAGGAGTGTTAGAAGAGGAGTTCTCATATCACAGAGAGAGAGTCTCCGTGGTGTGTAGAACAGACTGGCTGGTGACGAATGAATGACGTGTGGTTTTTTAATTCAATTTTTTACTTACTCTGTCAATACGCTCTGCTATGTTTATAATATTTATTTATATTAAACTATAAATAAACAAATAGTATTTTTATGGACAAATACCATTATATACATTTAAATACATACATACATAGATATTATACACCCAGACTCAGAGCAAACAATTCTGCTCATCACAGAAAAGTTTTCCCTGTGTGGGGATCGAACCCACAACTCTCGGATCAGAGGTCAGGATCGCTAACCATTTACCCACCGAGTCAGTCATTTTACGAGTACCTACATATTAATACAAATTCCTTAATTGTTGACATTTTACATCTGAATGAAAGACACTAAATCACCGAGTCAGTAAAAAATATTTTTCGCGTTATTAAAATGACTGACTTGAATGTTATACTCGTGATCTGGTGCGGTCCATGTTCGTTAACAACCCATATCGTCCCCACTGCAGGGGCACGGGTCTCTTCCCATACCTCGGGAAGGCAAGGCCATACTCCACACACGGGGGCCAAGTCCGGATTGGTGGAGGTTGTGGGGCTAGTGGCCAATCCAGTGTTAGATATTTCAAGCCGCTTATAAGGCCTCCGATTTGGCTTAACGATTGCCATCTAGTGATAGCGGTTCATATATTTCAACAAAATCCGTTTTTTTTTTTAATTTTTCTTATGAAGTATCATGGTCCTTAATAGTCTGTTAGAGTAAACTAACGTTCTATGAAATACTCAAATTATTATCATGGACAAGGAAGACCGTGTTATTTTAAATAAGATTAGTAGCAATAAAATAATGATTCAATCTTTTTTTATGTTCACTTATTGTATACGTACTCGTATTTTCTATTAAATTTTTCTATTTGGCATTCCACATCTTATTAAAGGAGTGATTTTGCAATGTCTAGTGAAAAATGGGAGAATCTTCAATAAAAAATGGCGAAACGCCAATGTCAAGTGAAAGACGCGGCCCTAAGGGTGATGGGCACCTAAAGACGCTCCACGTGGTAGTTTGTTGTTGGAACTCGGAAAACGGAACTGTCTCCCGAGTTAATCCTCTTCTTATGACCGCTTATCACTGAATCGGAATCACAGCTATTTCCCCATCACAAAACTAACGTTGAGACTACTCTAAAACGGAAATAATTGAAAAAAATAACTCAGCAGACGTATGCTCGGTACCAGTCCCGGTAACCAACCCCACTTGTATTTTTTTTTTTTTGTTATTGAGGTAGTGAAGGTGAACTAAATAAGTATGTACCTATGTCACAACTGTAGATATAAAAATAGAGTTTTATAAATTTACCGCTGTTCTTCAATTCCTCATTATCATCAGCCTGTATTAGTCCACTGTTGGACATAGGACTCCCTGTTCTTGAATTAACAGCGTAAAATTATAAACTTTATTTACTCGATTTGAATGAAAATATTATTTTTTTGCGATCTCAGCAAGAAATTTAACAAGTTTTCCTATTTAATTGACTATTCATCCCCACAAACCTTTAATTGATGAGCAGAATTGTTTGCTCTGAGTCTGAGTGTGTAATATCTATATATGTATGTATTTAAAAGTTTATGTGTATGTATATCAGTCTCCGGTTCCCAAGATACAGGGAATCCTAGTTTGGGGCCAGATGACCGTGTGTGATTTGTTCCAGATATTATTATTATTTAATCTGGACAATACCTTTTTAGTCATATTTTTTTTAAACAATTAATTAATTTTAAATGAACAGAAACCTACTGTAACTAGCTTCCGCCCGCGACTTCATCTGCGTAGACTTCAGAATTGGGTCCAGACAGAAATAAAATGTTAAGGCAGCGAAATATAATTTTCAGTTTTTAGCTATTCCTCCGGGAACCCTCGAGTTTTCCGGAATAAAAAGTACCCTATGTGTTAGCGGAGTGCTTTATCTATCTACCTACCAAATTTCATTCAAATCCGTTACGCAAAGAAGTATAACAGGGTTCTTCTAAAATAACTGAAAAAAAAAATACAGTACTTATGCTGAATTAGTAGAAAGATTTTTGGACTTTTTATACAAAACTGGATAAACTGATACAGGGCTATTTTTGGACTCCCCACCAAAACTTCACAGTGGGTTCTATTCATGAAACTGAGCAACTTTTTCCCAAGAACGAATGATCAGATCGCAAAAAAATTTCGGCCATCTCCATACAAATTAGGCCGATCACGTGATCAAATTAGTATGAAAGGTCCAAAAATAATAATAATAAAATCCGGGACAAATCACACACGGTCATCTGGCCCTAACTAGGATTCTCTGTATCTTGGGAACCAGAGACTGATATATATACACATATACATTTAAATACATACATATATAGATATAATGCACCCAGACTCAGAGCAAATAATTCTGCTCATCACAGAAAAGTTTGCCCTGTGTGGGGATCGAACCCACGACTCTCGGATCAGAGGTCAGGATCGCTAACCACTTAGCCACCGAGCCAGTCTATAACCCTGTATAATCAGTTGGCGTAATAAATTATTTTTCTTTCCTTCTTTAGTATTATGAGGTGTCCAACAATTTTTGCGAGTTGAATACTGGTTCCTTGGACAAAGTTGCTCAGTTTCATGACTAGAAGCCATGGTTTACCTTTTTTTAGGTACTTTTTAAGACTCTATAGTCACAGAGTCACACTAACATAATCTTTGGGGAATCGTTACAGCGCGGTACAAACTCCATATTCATTTGAGTTACAAGAAAACAGATTTAAATGGAGGATTTCCTTTTATCCTTTATCTTTGCTATTGTTTTCTTGGCAAGTGGGAAGCTGCTTGTATTTTCTTAACGGACATTCTTTTCCGTTTCTGAGAGGAAAAACAAAACCTTAACAACGCTTTTAGATTATCTGGATTTGCTCTGCTGATTTTTTTCATTTTTTTTTACATTGTTCGTAACTACTATTGCTGGTCTAGGCATATTACTGTACTTACAGGGTGTAAATAAAATATAGCAATACTTAACAATCAAATTAGACTTCTTCTAATGAATCTAAACAGCTTTTGTATTACAACTTCTCTAACATTTAAAAAAAAATATTCCTAAAAATTATATGTTGATTTGTTCATTTTGTATGAGAATTTGTTTCTGTTGCTTAATCAAACTCACGGATATCAAATATTAGGTACTTACCTATCGTATGGTTTTCTATCTGTTCTATAAAATAAGGAGTTTCCTAAACTGATATGAAGCCCTCCCACTAGGTGAACCAAAGACTTGATGAAGATTGCGGGAAACCGCTGGATGCGGGCAGCGCAAGATCGGTCGGCGTGGAAATCCTTGGTAGAGGCCTTTGTGCAGCAGTGGACGTCTTTTGGCTGATGATGATAAGCATATGACTACTGTAATCATTGCTTATAATTTACTATGCGGAGTCTATTGCTTACCATTATCGTTGCTATTACAATGTTATACACCTAGTATATCAAAAATAACAGAGGTCAGTTGCATTGCGGGCCCTGTCATAAAATATTTAATACCAAGTTTGGATTCGCCAGCCACCTTCGTGCGCACTCCAGGAGGTAAAGCCGAGGTGTCGCCGTCGACGGATACGTCTTGGAGGACATCATCATCATATTTAAAACTGTGTCATTACTCTTCATCATCAGCCGAAAGACGTCCACTGCTGGACAAATGCCTCCCCCATGGATTTCCACACCGACCGGTCCTACGCTGCTCGCATCCAGCGGCTTCCCGCAACCTTCACCAGTTCGTCGGTCCATCGAGTCGGAGGCCTGCCCACACTGCGTCTTCCGGAACTCTTCATTAATAAAAAAAATAAAAAATGTTTTTATCGATAAGCAGTCTGATTTCGCCCCTTTGCTTTTATGAATTTCAAAGAGAAACACACTGTATAACGGCCTCTGTTAACGCTGGCACTACGGTACCTATATCTAATGCTGGCTCGTATACAGTATGTAGCAGTAAATTTGGGTGCTCGCCAAATGCAATGCTCATCCATTATGTTGACTCGGCAGTACTCTAGTGAAGGTATGTGTCCATTCACCATTATGTCACGAGAAATTTAATTTATAGCAGAGTGAAGCCATCTATTCCCGTTGTGTTGCCCTGCGCTTTTTGTCCACTGTTTTGAATTTTGAATTTTTTGAATTTTAACAAAAAGACCCAATTTTCTTTGTTTTGGCTCTCCTCTAAAGTTGCAATTTTTCGAATACTCCTTTTTTCTTTTGGGGTTTCGATATTATGGCTATGCGCTGTTGTTATATTCATATTTTGTTACATGCACTGTAATTTTTTGTAAAACTACGTAGTTTCTAAAAGTTTATTAGTATAATGTTACTGAAAGTTTACTTTGTTCATTTGAAGGGCAATTTTTCCATTGGAAGAATACGATAAAGACAAATGCGTTAACCAGTTTTGTTGACGAACACACTTTTGAATATTGTGTTTTTCTACACAGTACTTGCAATTTCCACAAAAATATGTACATACAATGTTACCAAAAGATCTCGAATAAGTGGTGGATCAGTTCCTCGTGAATCCTAATAGAGCAATGGAAACGTACTCCTGCTATATAGAGGGTAAATACAGCTCTCGGGAGTGTGCTCTGTGATTGAAGCATGTTACACGTCCGGCGGGGGTCCATTTCCCAAAATGCATGGATTTAGGTTACCTATATACATATATATAGGTAAAGATATAGATGTATACGTATCTACTGCATTTCCGTATACTCTTCTCTTGTCATATGGGCTAGCCCACTATTACTGTTTCGATCATAGGACTATACAAAATATAACAAAATTCAGCGAAAAATATTTGAACTGCTTCTTTTCATGAAACTGAGCAGCTTTACCCAAGGAATCCCAATTGAAGTCAAATTTTGATTTCAAACTATACGATCAGCTGATCGGCCAACTTATAGTTTGGTAAGTCCAGTTTTTTTTTTGGAACTGACTATGGGTACCTTGGGGAAAGTGGAAAGTTGTTCATTTTCATTACTAGAAGCTCCAGTTTAAATAGTTGCAACTGATTTTGTTAGACATTTTAAGGGGTTACTCAGATTTTTTTTATTCCTTGAGGTTTCGGAAACCCAGAATCAGGCATTTCAAGCATTCATTCAAGTGTAGGATGAAAGAGATCCCTTTATGGGATAAGTCCGCCTTTGTTCTTCATTTTTATTTTACTTTGTTTTTTTTTAATGTGATAGGTGGCATACGAGCAGACGGATCACCTGATGGTAAGCGATTACCGCCGCCCATAGACACCCGCAACACCAGAGGAGTCACAAGTGCGTCGCCGACCTTTGAAATGGGATGGGGGGGGGGAATTGGGGGGGAGGTTGAGCCTTAGGTACCCTCACTCACTCGGCGAAACGCAACGCAAGCATTGCTTCACGCCGGTTGTCTGTGAGGCCGTGGTAGCACTCCGGTCGAGCCGGCCCATTCGTGCCGAAGCATAGCTCTCCCACGGTGAAAAACTGCAATTGTGGTAAGAATTTACAAACAAAGAAACAAACAGGATAAAAGGTAAGTATATGTCCTTCTTCACGTCACAACCTGATGATGATGTCCTCCCAGACGTATCCATCGACGGCGACACCCTGTCAGTTTGGGTCAGTTTTTCGGGAATATGCTAGGATATGACTCGCAAAGCCGAGCTTGGTTTTAAATATCCGGTTACAAATACCACAGTGAAGTTGCCCCCAGCTATGATAAATTAAATCAAGACCATTAAATGACCATAAGGTGAGGTGATGCCAAGGGCTTACCAATGGAGGGGTAAAAAGAAAGATCGGTTAAGGCGTTCTAGCGTCAAGAGGGAACAAGCTCACATTTTCACATCACTACGCGCTGCGTAGAGATGTAGCCTCGCTCTGCATTCTCTATCGCATGTACAATGGGGAGTGCTCCGAGGAATTGTTCGGATTGATCCCTATCGCCTCTTTCCGCCATCGTTCTACGCGACAACATATTCATCCCCATCACATAGATGGTTGGCAGTCCACAACTGTGCGTTTCACTAGAAACTTTCTGCCTCGCACAACCAAACTGTGGAATGAATTGTCGCCTGCGGTATTTCCGGACCGATACGACATTCAAACCTTCAAGAAAAGAGCGTACTCCCAAATCAAAGGCCGGCAACGCACTTGTGACTCCTCTGGTGTTGCGGGTGTCTATGGGCGGCGGTAATCGCTTACCATCAGGTGATCCGTCTGCTCGTTTGCCACCTTTGCCATAAAAAAAAAAAAAAAAAAAAACTATCACTACATAGTATAAAACAAAACGCTTCCCGCTGTCTGTCCCTATGTATGCTTAGATCTTTAAAACTACGCAACGGATTTTGATGCGGTTTTTTTTAATAGATAGAGTGATCCAAGAGGAAGGTTTATATGTATAGATAATGCATTGCACCCGTGCGAAGCCGGGGCGGGTCGCTAGTTTATAATATTAGTTAGTATTAGGATAACATACGTACGTTTTATATTGACAGTGCACCAGCATTTAACACTAATGAAAGAAAAACATTCGATTTGCATTTCAAATATTGAGCTTTGATTCAGTCGGGACCAAATAAATAAATAATGTTTTAATGACATCATTTTGTATGTGTGTGTTTTGTTTTTTTAAATTTATTAATATTATTGATTGATTACCTATAATTTCAATTGTTGATGAATAAAAGAATTGAATAGAATAAACATGGTTTTATATCAGTTCAGTTAAGTCAACGTCAAACGTACAGACACTATCTATTTTAACACAGATGATAATTAGATAGTGTGATATCGAATTAGACAATGTGATAATTAACATAAAAATTTCCTCTTTAACAAGTCTGTGAAATACCTACCTGTATTTCATTTGATTCAATGTGATATTGAAATAAACTATTCTACATACAAATATTCCTTGAAAAGTCACAAATACAATTAAGAGTATATTAATAGTGAGTTATTACATTAATCTGGTGTTGCGGGTGTCTATGGGCGGCGGTAATCGTTTACCATCAGGTGATCCGTCTGCTCGTTTGCCAGCTATGCTATAAAAAAATAATTGGTGTGATTTGAATAACCTATTCACAAGGCTTCTCTAAGCCGTTGGTGCCGGTTGCTACTGCTAGATTAAAGACGTAAGCCATGTCAGAGCCCTAATAATAGGCGGCTTGAAAACTGACACTAAGTTGATCACTAGCACCACAGCCTCCAGCAATCCGGACTTGGCCCCCGTATTTGGAGAAAGGTTTCACCTTCCCTAGATACGGGAAGAGTGTATCAGACCCAAGTCTTAGCAGTAGGAACGATACGGTTTTTATTATTTCTATTACTGTCATCATCATCGTCATCATCAGCCTGCATTAGTCCACTGTTGGACATAGGCTTCCCCCAAGGCACGCCACTTATACCTATCTTCGGCCACGCGCATCCAGCTGTTACCAGCAACCTTGCGCAGATCATCGCTCCACCTAGCCAGGGGGCGACCCACGCTACGTTTGCCCAAACGCGGTCTCCACTGTAGCACTCTGTTTGCCCACCACCAATTTTCAGTTCTTCAACATATATGTCCGACCCATTGCCATTTCAGTGTGCTAATTCTCTGAGCAATGTCGGTTACTTTGGTTCTCTGGCGAATAACCTCATTTCGGATTCGGTCGCGCAGAGAAACTCCGAGCATGGCTCTCTCCATGGCACGCTGTTTATTACTGTTTTAGGTGGCAAAAGGCTGACAGGCCACCAGATGGAAAGTAGCTACTGCCACCTATGAGCATCTGTGACCCCAGACTTAATAAAATGAAATGAAATGAAATGAAATAATATTTATTCGAAGTAGGTAAGTAGGTACTGTACACTTTTCGAACGTCATATTTTTCTACCTAATACGAAGTTCCTACCACTTGGAACTCGTATACCTAACGTTTCGGGAAGTGTTTGCGGAGAGAGAAGAAACGTCGGGCCCTAAAGAAACTCCCTCCAACACATTTTTTAAAATAAAATTCTTATATGCTATTACATAATTCAGGTAAACAACAAAGATATAGTTAGCTTAGTTGCATACTATTACAAACGAATGTGAAAGTATCAACAAAAACATACAAGTACAATGTGCAAACAGGTAATTATTGTGACCAAACACCAATGACAAGAGCAGGCCAGTTCACACGGACAGCACCCGATCACGAGTATAACGCGGGAGTCAGCCATCGCTCCCCTCAACCATATTTGAGGGAAGGGAACGACCCGGCTCCCGATACGCCACCATCCGCGCGAGCATGCACCGCTCCGGTCAATGGGAAAATATATTAATTAATGAATCTTAAGAGTTATCATTGCCATACCGATCTTTAAGGGTTAATTTATCTCTTTTGAATCCTTTCTTTCTTTATTCTTATTTTTTCATATTTTATTTACAGACATGATATTGTATAATTCATTCTTATTCATTATAATTTATTCATTTAGATGTAATAGAATATAAGCCTTTTTTTTAAATGTGTTGTGTTGTTGTTTGTTTCTTTAGGGCCCGCCGTTTCTTTTCACTCCGCAAACACTTCCCGAAACGGTGGGTATACGAGTTCCGAGTGGTAGGAACCTCGTGTTAGGTAGATAAAAGAATGATGACGTTCGAAAAGTGTACACTGCTACCTACTTCGAATAAAATATTTTCATTTTCATAAGATGGAATGTCTCTTACGCCGGTAATTGCGCTGGCTATCTCGCGTCACCCGTTGGAACACAGCGCGCTGCTGGTGGCAGGTATAGAGCAAGCAGTGGTACCCAGTCGGACTTTACATATTCATTAACAACCCATATCATCCCCACTGCAGGGGCACGGGTCTCTTCCCATACCTCGGGAAGGTTAGGCCATTCTCCACACACGGGGGCCAAGTCTGGATTGGTGCAGGTTGGGTTAGTGGCCAACTCCAGTGACAGAAGTTTTCAAGCTTTACGCCCTTAATGCCTTTGGTATGGCTTAACGACTATCATCTAGTGGTAACAGCCGGCACCAACGGCTTAACGTGCCTTGCGAAGCACAGAGACGGTCGAGATAAACGCAACTAACAGTCAAACCTATCCAGGTTATGACCGTGTCTGTAGTCAGTTAATCTGCGTGATTAACTAATAGGTATATACCAAAAACAACGAAGTAAAGTACAAAATTTGCGCTAACCACCCACCACATGGCAACAAGCAAACATGCATGTGTCCTAGATTCTCCGTACTGGCGATGTTTGCTCTGTCACTGCAAACAGCTCCCGTGTATCCGATGAGAGCTAACTAGGCCACATAAATGCAGATTGCAGATGTGAATTCTAAGTAGGTATGTTGTATATAAGCTGTTAAAAAATTAGCTGGTACTATTTAAACTGGGGCTTCTACTCATGAAACTGAACAACTATTCCCAAGGAACCCATGGTCAATTCGCAAAAAAAATGATTTTCCACACTAAGTGGGCCGATCAGTGACCGACTTGTTAGAAAAGTACAACAATTTTTTCGCGATTTGACTATGGGTTCCTTGGAAAAAGTTGTTCGGTTTCACTTGTAAAAGCCCCAGTTTAAGTAGTGCCAGCTAATTTGTTAACACCATGTATAAAATACTGGGAAGTATCAGGAAATCAAGGAGTTAGGACGAGAGCATGGTGGCTGCTCCAGCGAGAAGAGTCAGAGATAAAGAAAAATATTTTTTAAACCATTCTTTGAAATTGTATTTTTTTCTACCTGGTACAAAGTTCCTACCACTAGGAACTTTTTTCTGGTAAGCTAGTTACATTGTCAGGAATTTAATTTAATTACAGCAGTAAATACAGTGCCCCATTAAATAGGCAACTTCAATGTTATTCCTATTTTTATAAATTCAAGGTATTTTCGTCTATAAATTTACTAGCAATAGGTAGTTAAAATATTTATTTTTGTAAACTTGTTTCTCAAGGACTCGCAGGATTGCATTTGATTGACAGCGCGAATGGCCCTTTTTTTAGGGTTCCGTAGTCCATAATTAACCCTTATAGTTTCCGTCCATCTGTCTGTCTGTCTGTCCGTCTGTCCGCGGCTTAGCTCAGAGACTAATTCAGGGTACCTCCCCTACACGTGAAGTGGGGATGTTTTTTTTATCGACTATCCCATATTCATATTCTTTATTGGTGTCGGGTATCGTTAGATAGGTCTTGTGCGTTTGCGACAACCATATTTCGATTCAGGGATTCTTTTTCAAAATATTAAGCTTAATAGTAAAAATTTTTGTTAAAGTCATGTGTTAACTACCAGCAAACGGTTGTTTCTAGAAATGAGAGAAATTTCACGGCAGAAGTATACAGGGTGTAAGGGACAGCTTTCCGAAAACTTTAAGGGCTTGCTCAGTAGATGAAACTGAACAACTTTCCACAAGACCTTTTTTCAGGAAACGAAAAAAAAATCGGCTTCTCCATACAAAATTATAAACTTGATTGGAAAGTTTGTAGGAGAAGCCGATTTTTTTTGTTCAGTTGTGTCTACTGAGCAAGCCCTTAAAGTTTTCGGAAACCTGTCCCTTACACCCTGTATATATGTATAACGAAGTTAAAAGGAAAACTATAATAGCTAAATAGGCTTTACAAGTAAACGAGTTGTAGTCAATTTTGTAGGACGATAGGTTTTTCCCCTTAAAGTAGTGTCTGTCGAAGTACCACGGAACCCTACACTCCGCGTGGCCCAACACGCACTTGACAGCTTTTTTTGTAATATTATAATTGACCACGCTGAATACGTTAATAAAAGTAAAATTAAAATTTTAAAAACCCCCCGACACAAAAAATAAACTCTAAAAACGAACAAATAATATTTTAAACCTATTATAATTATTATCGTCACATATATTATGTAAGTTCAAATATTTTTATTTTCCAAGCGTCGTCGCGTCGGGGGACCGCTAAAGTTTATAAAGTATTTTTTCAACAACAGCTAATTAATTATTAAGAATTATATTTAGGTACGTACGAGCGATATTAAAATTTCATGCATAGTCTACGCACTACGTAATGCCGCGCGCGGCGAGCTCGGTGTGCGGTATGCGGCGCGGGGGAGGCGTCACCAAGTGCGGCGACCCGAACGGGCATACACGTGAGGGCAGACGTCGTTGACGGTTGTGTCGATTTTGCGAATTTTTCGGAGTAAATTATTTTGTTGCAATCTGCGACTACACCTGTCCCCCGACGCGACGACGCTTGGAAAATAAAAATATTTGAACTTACATAATATATGTGACGATAATAATTATAATAGGTTTAAAATATTATTTGTTCGTTTTTAGAGTTTATTTTTTGTGTCGGGGGGTTTTTAAAATTTTAATTTTACTTTTATTTTGTCCTTTTTAAAGTAGGTATAAATATTAGGAAGGTATTTATAATGATTAGTTAGTTGAGTTAGTAACGATAGGTCATATGGAAGGTAGTCAGATCCCCTCACCAACTATTAAAGAGCTGATGATCTTCAAACGGCTGATCAGGTCATGGTTACCTTACCATATACTTTCAATATCATTGAAGTAACATGGTACCAAATTTCGAATCGATAGGACATATGGAAGGTAGTCAGATCCCCTCATCAACTATTAAAGAGCTGATGATCTTCAAACGGCTGATCAGGTCATGGTTACCTTACCATATACTTTCAATATCATTGAAGTAACACGGTACCAAATTTCGAATCGATAGGACATATGGAAGAATTTTCCAAATCGGTTTCGAGTCTTCGAGTAATCGGTGAACATACATAAAAAAAAAAGATTCCGACGAATTGAGAACCTCCTCCTTTTTTTTTGAAGTCGGTTAAAAATAGTTTCTATGTCATCTGCATGTTCCTAAATAAGGATGCCATAAGACATGATACTATGAAAGTAACTAAAATTCAGTTATTATTCATTCCATTTTCCACTGATTAATTTGCTTCAGGCACCATACACTTATACAGCACGCTAAAAATTAACTTTTAAATAATCAAAAAATAAATAAATCTTCAGGTGTCTGGAAGAAATTGCTACCAAGAAATAAGGTCGCCTATTGTTGTCACTAATGCAATCAATTTAAAATAGTTGTTTCTAATGCAATAAAGTATATTGAATTGAATTGAAATAGATCTTCCTATCTCTATTAATTAAAAAATGAAATACTATTATTTTGGGTAGGGCTTAACACAAAATAATTATTAAGACTTTCTGCGACAAAAAACAATTTCACACCTCTTCACTCTGCAGCCATCACTAACAATCGCAGAGCACTCAAAAATAAAACACTAAAAAACAGCATTGGATTCTGAAAAATCTCCGCAAGAATTTATTATGAAGCGGTCCGGAGCAGACCGAAGCGAAGTGAAGCGGAGGGTAGAGTAAGCAGACAGTGATAGTTAAGTGCTTAATGTACCGCGGAGGCTTCGTCCAGCTTGGAAATTGAAATTTGTTAATATATGCGTCCACTGTAGCGACATAATAGTGGTACGTTCTTTCGTCAGAAGCTTGAGTGTAAACTCTTTGCTACCAGGCAACTGCCGTCTATACCATCTGAGGGTAATTGTGCATGCCATACGTTAATAAGAAGAAGCGGATGCCTTTTTTTCTCCAAAAAAGGCAAATGGTAGATGCTATTAATGAAGCAACTTACCCAAAGAGGCCTACGATTGAGAAAATCCATGAAATTTTTGTACAACGTAAGTCAAACAATCTGATCTATTTTTTGCTATTTCAGCAAACTCGTAGAACAAAAGTTCTCCAGTATAATGATTAAAAGCCCCACTTAACGGTTCCTATTTCTATTTTGTTACACCATATACAGGGTGTCAGGGACAGGTTTCCGAAAATTTTAAGGGCTTGCTCAGTAGACGAAACTGAACAACTTTCCACAAGATTTTTTTTCAGGAAACGAAAAATAAAATCGGCTTCTCCATACAAACTGTCCAATCAAGTTTATAATTTTGTATGGAGAAGCCGATTTTATTTTTCGTTTCCTGAAAAAAAATCTCGTGGAAAGTTGTTCAGTTTCGTCTACTGAGCAAGCCCTTAAAGTTTTCGGAAACCTGTCCCTTACACCCTGTATGTATAGACACCGTAGACATGACTTGTTAGCTATTCAATTTTTTGTCAGCTAAATGCCTAAAACCTCTGCAATTTTCTGTTCAGTATTACATATTTTTTTTAGAATTAACTTCCTGGTTCATTCCGATTCCTGACTCAGAAGCGTAATCGCAACAATGGAAACGGGCCTTAAGCTAAGTGTACTTTATGAGAGCTATTCAGTTTTAATAATTCATGAGCAAAACAGCTTATTTTTTAAATATTTTATTTGACAACGCTACATTTTTGATACTGTATGAAAATATCCCAGATATTACAATTTTTCATTTTGCAATATGAATATGAAGTTCTTGAGTGGCGACCGCTATCACTGGCTGGAAGACATAGCCCCCCCCCAACCCAGACAGTGCTTCTACATAAAAATATGACGTACATATTTACACGCAAAGTGCGTCGTCGTCACCAGATGCTACCTGCTGGGGGGTGAGTCGCCTTTAAAAAATTACAGCAACTGACAATACTGTGTAAATATTCCCATCAAACATAGCTAAAAACCACAAGTTGGTGGAAAAAAACTACATTTAAACGGATCTAGCTTAATGAGAGTAACGACATCAGTTCATCACAGACAGACCACATACATACAAATCTTTCACCATAAAAAATAACACATGTATTTTACATTGGCAATTAAAACTGTTCTAGAGTCTGGCCAACGAAAGCTGTTCACAAGAAATGGTTTTTTTTTTACCCTCAATTTTACCAATTTTGCCTTTGGCATCATCTCACCTGATGGTAAGTGACGATGATGCCGAAGATGGAAGCGGGCATTTAAAAACATCTCCAGCTGTTAATACCGACTATACACTGAATAACCGCAATTGATACTAGACATTTATTATATTATCCATAGATACAAATGACTTTTTGTTACATTTTCTACTCAAGGTGTGTCCGTTTTCTGAACAGGTGTAAATAAAATATAAAATTATAAAGATACCTGATAGGAATTGCCCTGAGTTCGGTGCTAAACCATAATAGTACTTACTTTTATAACCGCCAGAGGCGAATCGAGGGAAATAATAATCATGAAATATTATGGGATAGTAATTACAGTAGTACAGTGACAGCAGTTAGCAACCCTTATCGTCGTCCCAACTGATGGATCACGGGTCTTTTGTTATACCTGGGGAAGGTTGGGCCATACTCCACACACGGGAGCCAAGTACGGATTGTTAGAAGTAGTCGCCAGTGTAAGAAGCACACCGCGGACAGTTCATACAAATATCGCGTTAATGTCTACTACATAGAAACTTGACACTTCTTCATGTCTGTACACGCGTTAATGTGTGTGTGAGTACCTAGGGCTGCTTAGGCTAAGGCTTCTTGGTCATACCTCCCTATCGTAGGTTACACTTATTTTTGTTGTGTTGACGTTTTTAGCAATTCATATTGCCGAAAACAATAGAACTTTTAACGACAGATATGAACACAAACGACAGACTTTAACAATGGACATTTTTAATGAAGTGAATACTTTATACACCAGACAAGGCTGTTTAGCCTTAGAAGCCATTGACTCTCTCTTTATGAAAATAAAATTGTGTTTGGTTTGCCAATCTCTTGACAACTAGTCACTTAGAAGTCATACAGCGGGTTAAGGTAGCCTTCAGAGAGCGGCAGGGAGCGTCCATACGTTTAATGTACTTATACTATTGTGGTCAGAAGTTTTCAAACCGCTTATACATATGTCCAATCTGTATCTGTGTGAGACTCCTGAAAATTGAAGGAGTAACTAAGGTTTTTGTGGCACTTGTTCCCTCGACTATTCGATCTTCAGTAAATTTGGCCTAGTTAATCCAGCTCTGTTCCCCGTAGGCTACCACAGAGATAATGTCGTAAATATGTCGTAAACGTAACGTAACGTGGCGTTCCCTCTTGGGTGATTTTACGAGTCCGCGTAACATTCAAAATTTTAGCTTTCGTCGCAAATTTGATGATGGAAGTAGATTAGGTTGACGTAGAGCATTTTTACGTTTTCAGTTTATGTGTTAAGCTTTTCGGTTCTTCTTCTTCTTTAGGTCCTGTAACACGTAGGTTTCTTTTGTTAAGAATATTTTTTTAGTTTAGTGATATGAAACTAAAGGATTTTTCACCCTAAATATCGTGGTCGTGGGTTCAAATCCTGACCAGTGCACCAATGAGTTTTTCGAAACTTACGTGCATTTTCATACCGACTGCTGTAACGGTGAAGGAAAACATCGTGAGGAAACCTGCACATCTGATTTCTAGATGTGTATGATGATCGCGTTGCACACGTCCGTAGTTGTAAATCTAAATGCCCTACACGTGACCGCGGGTGATGCTAAATGCAACACTAGGCAACCGCCGCCTATACCTTGTGGATAGAACGGTTAAATGTGCCACACGATAAGAAGAACCCTAAATATGCCATGAATCTGTGTACTTCTCTGTATACTTCTTTCTTTGTTCGCTGTCATTAACGCTTCTTTGTTATTGTGCACAGTTTGAGTGTATTTAAATAACATTTTGACACGTTGAGTGTACATGTTTAGAGAGGTGGAAACTTTGTAACACAGACTGACTCGGTGGCTAAGTGGTTAGCGATCCTGACCTCTGATCCGAGAGTCGTGGGTTCGATCCCCACACAGGGCAGACTTTTCTGTGATGAGCAGAATTGTTTGCTCTGAGTCTGGGTGTATTATATCTATATATGTATGTATTTAAAAGTATATGTGTATGTATATCAGTCTCTGATTCCCAAGATACAGGGAATCCTAGTTTGGGGCCAGATGACCGTGTGTGATTTGTCCCAGTTTATTATTATTATTATTACAGTAGGAAGAAACAGAAAATTTTAAAACTGACGATATTTTTAACCCACGACACATAAAGAAGGTGTTATCAATTTAACGAATGTATCTTGGGTCTATCTGCACCATCGTACTCCTAAATGGATAACCGATTTTGAGTTAGTTTTTTTTTTGTTTGAAAGTTGATTAAAAGGAGATTTATAATTTAATACTAAATTAGTACTAATTTATGGTATTTTACTGCAGTTTTAATGGTATTACAGAAATAAATAATATAATTATATACATTTGGCGAAAATAAAAGGTTGTAAAGTTTACGTTGGACAGATAAAATCAAAAATATTGTGTGTATTTGTATAGTTTTGACCGAGGTAAATTTGTATGAAATAGGGTGACTGACGTTTAACCTTAAGTGTGATTCTTCTTCTTATCGTGTGGCACATTTATCCGTTCTATCCACAAGGTATAGACGGCGATTGCCTAGTGTTGCACTTAGCGTCACCCGCGTTCACGTGCAAGGCATTTTAGATTGTGATTACAGTGTGATTGAAAAATCGGTTCAGGGATTTTCGAGTTATGAAAGGTTAACTTATTACTGTTGGGGGTGAAAACTTTTGAATTGTATTAGTTACTGAGTCGAATAAAATTAAGTTTTAAAACAAAATAACTTTAAAGCAGACTTGGAATTACGTAATGGTGGTACACGATAACATTAAACGAGAATTTTATTAAATTCGTCGGTCGTCATCATTCACTGAGTAAATTTCATACCTACGTAATCGTATTACGCATTACTCCCGTAATAAACGGAAAAGCCTTATACAGGGTGGTGGTGGATTCGTATGAAGAATTAGATGGGACTTGACAAATCCCTGAAAGTATCAAATGTATAATGCATATCTTTCTCGTACAGGGCGTAATGAAATTGGTAGAGGACTTATATATTGTACTTGACAAGAACATAGGTATTTTTTTTATCGTTAATTGGTGAGCCCTTGGCATCATCTCACTTTATGGTAAGTGATGAAGATTCCGAAGTTGGAAGCGGGCTTACGAAGATTTCCCAACGCAATGGAGAACTGGCTATCTTATTTTCGTGCCGGAACACATCAGTGTAATTAACATTGATGTTTGGTGGCAAGACTTAGATAAGATGGAGGTAGCTAGTCAGGCGGGCTCAGAAAATGCCCTACCACCAACCAAACCGAGTCCTGCAAAGTTGGACCCCGCCAGGTATCGAACCCGCGACCTACTGATGTGAAGCGAGCGGACATGCCACTAGGCTACGGGGGTGGTCAAAATCGTGGGTTAAAATCGCGATCTTTAAGCGACAACATCGCCCAAATTGGACCTCTAGTTTTTTATTACATGAAAGTGTAGCCAACCAAACCATATGGATGAGCTCCGAAGTAACATATACCACAATTGTATAAGAATGCTGTATCATATTATGAAATTGTATACATTTTGCTTCACTGACAATTTTTATATCTTCTGCAACCAAAGAAATTTCACATAAGTTCACTGATTCACTAAGAGAGGAGTATTAGAAAAAAAAATGTATTAATAAAATCAATACACAGTATCCTTGTAGGAGGCCTTTGTCCAGCAGTGGACATCATTCGGCTGATGATGACGATTAGTGATCGGAAATTCGGATGCAATTATACCTAAAATTGGGGACCTAGCATAATATGAACATGCCGTTTTGAATAGAATTGGAAACTATTAGCCATACATATGTAGTGTTAAATTTTTCACATTTTAGCCCCCCTATCACCTCCTACAAGGATCACCGGTAACCCTGTGTATATAAAATAAGTTGTGGATATAAACACATAATAGCATACATAAAATTTTCAATAATATCAACATTCACTACAATCAGATCATTACAATTAAGAATCCCAACGCTTTTTACGATCCCGGTATCCCGGGAAGTTTTTCTATGAAAATCTATAAATTTATTGGGAAAGGCATATCCATACTATTATTTCTAAAAACTAAATTGCATCCGAATTTCCGATCACTAATGATGATACACTATGAAATGAAACTAATGAATTTTCATCCTGAGCATCATCATACCATTAACTCCTGAAACACCTGAAGAAACCAGTCATAAAACTGAAGAACTTTCCTCTAAAACAATTTTCGGCTTCCGGTAAAATTTGGTGTATCTGCAGATCGATCAGTTAAATGTATGAAGGATTCCAACAAGAAGAAACAATAATACCATACACCCCCTTCTACATCTAAAAGTGGAAGTCATTGTAAAGTATTTAGAAGTTCGACGAAAAATTATTATTATTATAGTTAGTTAATATTAAAGGCCGGCAATGCACTTGTGACTCCTCTGGTGTTGCGGGTGTCTATGGGCGGCGGTAATCGCTTACCATCAGGTGATCCGTCTGCTCGTTTGCCACCTCTGCCATAAAAAAAAATACACTAGCCTATTTTAAACACACTCTAGGACGTCATAAACAAAGAAAATACAGCCAAATGCCGTGAAGACCTGACATAAACTGATAACGAGCAGCAGAGACGGCCCAATTTCGGTAATTACTGCCCCCATCCGGGACCCATTCGTAAATTTAATCTATTTTTGCTTCATTAGCCTTTGTTCAGCTCGGTCTGAGGGGGTTAAATTTGGGAAATTTGCTACGCTTGTTACAAATGTAGTTCTACGTGGATATTTGTCTGAATTTAACATTTATTTAGTTTTGTTCTCATTAGTAAGTTTCTTCTTTTCTATTTTTGTATCCACATTTGGTAAGCTATTGGCTTACTTCACCCGATGAAAGTTATGTTTAAGACGAAAGATGGTAACGGACTTAACAAGATTCCTCAATGCAATGGGAACTGGCTATCTTGTCTCAATACCGGGCGGAACTCATCAGTGCTACGGATATGTGCTGCAAGACTTAGATAAGATAGTGGTTCTAAGCCAGGAGGGCTTAGAAAATAGAAGAAAATTACCACCAACCAAACCGAATTCTACAAAATATTCTTATTCCTTTTTTACATCATCATATTAATCATCAACAGGAACCCAATTTTTTCTACTACTGCATATAAGTGCTTAGTTTTCTGCTTACGATATAAAAGCTGAACCTCCTATCTGACTCGGTGACATAGGTTAGCGGTGCTGACTTTTACGCCGAAATTCGCAGGTTCGATTCGACGCAGATGAGTCTATTTGTTTGCTTTGTTATCGGGTGAGCTTGCCCCATCTGTGAGTACGCAGCACCACAGTACATATACATTAGTACTAAATACTTCCGTTTTTTTAAGGCAGAGGTGGCAAACGAGCAGACGGATCACCTGATGGTAAGCGATTACCGCCGCCCATGGACACCCGCAACACCAGAGGAGTCACAAGTGCGTTGCCGCCTTTTAATATAGGAGAACGCTGTTTTCTTGAAGGTTTCAATGTCGTATTAGTCCAGAAATACCGCAGGCGACAATTTATTCCATAGTTTGGTTGTGCGAGGCAGAAAGTTCCCTTCCCTTCTCTTAAGCCAAACTCACCCCACCTGCGGGTAAGATCCGGTGACGGTTCCCCGCAACACACACATTTACGCGTGTGTAAACGTCAAATTTTTATGTAGTAGTTGTAGGTATAATATGTATTAACTAGCTTCCACCCGCGACTTCGTCTACGTGCACTTCAGAATTGGGTCCGGAGAGAACAAAATGTTATAGTGACGAAGTGGAAATTTTGAGTTTTTAAGCATTCCTCCGGGAACCCGTAAGTTTTCCGGGATCAAAAGTGTTAGCCGAGTGCTTTATCTATCTACCTACCAAACTTCATTCAAATCCGTTCAGTAGTTTTGGCGTAAAAGTGAAATAAACAAACAAACATCCATACTTTCGCATTTATAATATTAGTAAGATGAGATTATGTGACATTTGTTCAAAGTGTGAGCTGTGGTACCCAAAGAGGTACCACAAAAAGGTAAAAAAAGAACTAGTTTTCTATGTTATATTGAAACAATAATAACATTGATTTCATCGTTTAGTAAATCTATTGATGACATAAGTACATATAACCATTTTGTATTAGGAAAATACGACGACAAGGAAAAGAAAATGACAATAAAATAAGGATTTATAAGCGCTAAGAAGCTAACGTTCAGTTTTATTATATCTCTGCACAGATCTCTATATTTATTCTAAGTACACAACCGCATCATTATTTTATCTAATTGCTCCTTGCAGTGTTCGTCACCATTGTTTTTTCTTTTGATATCTTAAAAAAGCTTTATGAGCAAATATATAGGTAGAATATGGCCTTATCTTCAAAAGGTCCAGAAAGAACTGTACAATCCTAGCAGCTCTATCCAATTTAACACGAGTAAAAGCTATGTTATGTAGGTATGTAATTTTAGTATGGAAGTGACTAAAATTTTGGTGAAATTCGTATCTTCTCGGTGATACATACTTCGCTGGCTCCGCGACCCAAAGAGGATCTTGGCCTCCGACACCAAATTCTGCCACTCTTCTCGGTCATATACCTAGGTATTTCATTTCCTGTGACATGGAATAAAACATAAAATAACAAAAAATATAACCGCCTCCGTAGCGTAGTGGCTTGCCGCTCGCTTCACATCAGGAGGTCGCGGGTTCGATTCCCGGCGGAGTCCAACTTTGTGGACTCGGTTTGGTTGGTGGTAGGGCATTTTCTGAGCCCGCCTGGCTAGCTACCACCATCTTATCTAAGTCATGCCGCCAAACATCAATGTTAACAGCATTGATGTGTTCCGGCATGAAGATAAGATAGCCAGTTCCCCATTGCGTTGGGGAATCTTGGTAAGCCCGCTTCCATCTTCGGCATCATCGTCACTTACCATCAGGTGAGATGATGCCAAGGGCTTACCAATTGAGGGTAAAAAAAAAAAAAAAATCAAAAACTCGGTTTTTCCTTGCAGTATTAGTCTTTCATCTTTCAGTATGTTTTAATTAATTCACAAAAAATATTTTTTATCATTCCAATCAATTGTTTTCCCCATCTAACATAAGTGTGCTTCTCACAAGAATCCAGATACTTAGAATAAACATACAGAACAACATTTCTTATCCTATGACCCCGATGCCAAGAATTTAATCTTGAAATTGCCTGCTTAGCAGATTTCCATCGAATGTACTACATAAAATAAAACGATATTGCTTCGACATCCGTCCAATGGAACTTGGTGGATAATGCGGCCTTTTATTGCCTCAGTAGTATAGGCTTCAGCAGAGAAAAATAATATGTACAATTCCGATTTTTAAGACTTCTGTTTTGATTGGAAATCAAATAACGAAGTTCGTGTTGTGCCAGTTATCAGTCAAAAGACGTCCACTGCTGAACAAAAGTCTACGTCTACCCTAAGGATTTCCACGACAACCGGTCTTGCGATGGTTCTAGTAGTGGTAGATACTGATCTCCAGTTGGATAAACAGGTATAGTATGAAGCCTCTTTGAAAGCCGCTGAAGTACTTACTCATACTCAGCACAGCCTGTGTGCATAAGTTTCACGCTAGGCATAGAAACTCAGAAGCTCCTTTCGAAACTGATTTCCACTTGGGTAAACAGGTACAATGTCCAGCCGCTTAAAAAAATACTGAAGCACATATTTAGATTTGAGTAATGAGTAATGATTTAACTTAAAGGTTACTACTGATACTGATCTTTGCCTAGATGAACAGGTAAAGCATCAAGCCGCTTTAATAATCTATGAAACCCCATGTAGTCCCAACAAGGACTCAGTAAACAATTTTCACGCCTGAAAAATCTCAAAATCTAAAAGCCACAGGGTCGAGTCACTTTAAAAGCTGCTTAATTTCAAGACAGTTGAAATTTAGAAACACATCTTTGAAGTTTAGAGGTTCCTGTTGACAGTGACCTACACGTGGATGAATAGGCACAGCGTCAAAACACTTTGAAAGCCGCTGAATCGCCTGCTCAGGCTCAGTAAAGACTAGGTGAAGGGGTTTTACACCCAACACATCTTTGGAGCATAAAGACTCCTGTCGATCTCAGATCATCTCAGATTGGATGAATAGGTACAGTTTCAAGACACTTAGCAGTTGAATCATTTACTCAGACTCGGCAAGGACTGAGTGATCAGGTTCCATACCACGCATATGTATGAAACTTAGAGGGTCCTGAAAATATTGATCTCTACTTGGGTGATTTATCAAAGTGGCAAGCCCTTTTGAAAGTCAGTGTATCACCTGATAAGTTACACTCATATTCGACAGACACATCTTTACTTCGTTTTTTCCTTCTGTATAGTCACAGCGTCGAAACACTTCAAAACATTAGTACAGTAACATTAGTAGACTTCAACATCAGATCTTGGAAACTTCATTATAAATCGAGACACGACCTTATCGCTGATTACCTTGTAATTGGTGGATTTAAAGATCTGATGTTGAAGTCTGAAATCTGGAGAAGTTTCACGGAAATAGCTCCTACGATATTTAGAAAAATATCGAGTTCAAGAAATATTATTTACAACAATGGGTATGGAGAGGTAACCCATCCTTAAAAGCTCATATAAAATAATATTTCATATATTATGTCAATGTGTATGTCCGACTGAAACGTACAGACGGAACGACCTTATATTACTAAACTGTCTAGGTATGTTATAAATCCAAGGAAACAGTACAATATTTATCAAAATATTAAGAGATTTCTTTGGATTGCTCATACTTCATAACAACTGATCCGCCAATATTCTATTTGAAGCCCAAACATTTTTTAACAAATTGAGTATAGGTCCCTCAGAGAAAGTTATTGAGTTTTATGAGTAGAGTCCTGTGAAATTTTTTCAGGTATTTTACAATGTATGGTATGTTTTAGGTATGTGTTCCTCCATAGCATTACTGAACCCTTAAAAATACCTAGGTATCTACGTTGTAACTCTATTTGCGCAATCTTCTTTTTGCTTATTATACATCTATACGTTCTAAGATTTGTAAATTTGCGTACTGTACGTTTTGCGACTCGTACATTTCGCGAAGTACATAGTATATTTTTACTTATTGTAGGTTCTGCTGATTGCTGTGCATTTTGAGTTTGGTTAAATGGTTATTTTAAGTCCAAAAAAGTATTTTTTTTTAAATTTTGATTATTGGTTTCTTGTGGAAAAATGTTCAGTTTCATTAATATGTAGTTTACATTTTCAGGGATTTTTAAGGACTATATTATATTCTGGGGCGAGACTTAAACAGTTGTTGTCACGCCTATCTGTTATAATTACTTCAGATAGTACAGATAGCCGCGACACGTAATTGTTTTTTGCTGGAGCGCACATCTGATACATCTAAAGTTGAAACAGAAAGGCGTGACAGCACCTCAAAATATTGAAGTTATATCAGTTTGACAAGTTCAATATCTCGAAAACGGCTTAACTTTTTTCAATTGTGTTTGGTTGTAGGTATAGTATAAAGGGAAAAAATACATTTTACACTTGTTACGCGTAACTGTACTAACTTAAGATAGTACATGTTGGTGTGACACGGCAGTAAAAGTATAAGGTATTAAGTATTATTTAACGCAAATAAAGAGGCTGTTAGACAAGCTTAGGTTATATAAACTAATTGGGTAGGTATACTGTAATTAGTTTAGAATTATTTTGCGGTATAGATGAGCATAGTAAAGTAAGATCGATTCCGAATTCGTGTACATAGTTTGTTTTTGTACCTATATTCATGGACATATCACACACGGTCAAAGTAATTATGAGAACCAGAGACTTTACAGTATTATAGTAGAATAGTAAATTTTAAGTGGTTACTCAGAATCAAGTACAGAATAGAGGAAAATTATTGAAAATCCCGATCTACAACTATTTTTAACACCATACACATTTTACCATACATATTACCATTTTTGTATACATCATACACACGCATAATTATGTACCTACGTTAAGATATTAAGTAATAAAATGTAATTTGAAATGTGTTTGTATGCCAAATAAAGATTTATTCAATTTTATTCTATTATATTCTTATAAATGCTGCTTGAAGTATGAATCGAATCTACGACCCTCGGATCGGAAGTCAAAGAGCCGTTATCACTGAGCCGCCGAGTCAGTTAACGGCTGACAGTCCCAATTAACGTGATCTACACAAGCCTTTACACTCTGTTTGATTTGGCTCCAATTTTTTATGTAATCTTGTCTCTGGTAATACATACAGTATGTTGCGAAAAGGTGTAGCAACATTCTGTAGTCAATTTATCAAATTGAACAACTTTTGTTCTATGAGTCGTTCAAAATCACAAAAAATATAGACTGATCAACATTGCATTGTATGGGAATTCGGTTTTTTTAATCATGGCGAAACTTGTTCTAATTAATAATAATAATAATATCTGGGACAAATCACACACGGTAATCTGGCCCCAAACTAGGATTCCCTGTATCTTGGGAACCAGAGACTGATATACATACATATATACTTTTAAATACATACATATATAGATATATTACACCCAGACTCAGAGCAAACAATTCTGCTCATCACAGAAGTTTGCCCTGTGTGGGGATCGAACCCACGACTCTCGGATAAGAGGTCAGGATCGCTAACCACTTAGCCACCGAGTCTGTCTCTCAATTCTCAAGGAAGAGCCCAGCTTACGCTTAACTGTAACGTTTTGCTACAGTTTTAGTAACACCTTTATATGTTTACTTATGTTATGCGCGGAATATAATTAATTTATTGCAATTTTCAGGAAAGCGATAGAGCTACTTATTTTCAATTTGATTTGCATCTCTTTGCATTTATTAACGCTACGTTCAGACTCATGTACCACAACGGAAACTAATATTAAGCCAGATTCAAAGATTTAAAGGGTCAAAGATTTATTGAACTTAAGAACAAGTTTGTGTTTATAAACAACGCAATAGTTTTCATAACTGTGTCGCAGTTGTTTACGCCCCACTCGATCTCTAAGCAGTTCATATCAAAAAGTCTAAATGTAAATAAAGAATACATGGTTAGATTATACAAATGAGTAAGCAATTAAAAAAAGAAATACACAAGCATAGTTGTGTAAATAAGAAGAGAAAAAGATAACAAAATAAAAGACTAAATAAAAATAAAAATAAAAATAAAAAGCCAGATGGTGACTTTAAATTAGTTCTTGATACCAAAGGGTGTGCATGTGCTCATGATACAAAAAAAACTATTCTATATTCTATCTTACTGAACTGCCCAAGAGGAGGGTAATGATTTTTCGGTAGACAGGGTGTTAAAAAAGTATGTTTGAGATTTAAAGGGGTTACTCAGAATCAAGTATAGAATACACGAAAAATATTTAAAATTCCGCTCTTCAAATTTTTTTTTTTTCAGATTCCCATACTAAATCTGAATAGTGAATCAAGAATTTGTATGGAAAACCGAAAAAAGTTGTAGATCGGATTTTTCCTATATTTTTCCTGTGTTCTATACTTTGGTAGGTACTTGATTCTGAGTAACCCCTTAAAATCTTAAACACCCTTTTTTACACCCTGTATATGTAACTGACTATGTACGGTACGAGTAAGTCACGAATTTTTTTTTGGAAATTCCAAAAATGTTGGCCATTCAGCTAATCGATTTGTATGAAAAGTCCTTTTTTGCGATTGCAGCAAAGCGCTGTTTTATGAATAAAAACATAACCAAAAGTATAATAGCTGTACTTACATCTTTTCATTACATAATGGTGTCGATTCGGATTGTACGATTAAACTTATTTGACAGGACTAAACTAAACTTAAGCGTCCTGTCCTTGTCTTTTCGATATAGACAGAAAATGACAGAACACTTAAATTAAGTTTAATCCTGTCAAACAAGTTAAATCGTGAAAACCGAATCAACACCATTGTATTTTTTTTAAAGTATATTTAAGGATTTCTTAACAACTCATATTGTCTACATTGCTGGGACAAGGGTCCCTTCGTCCCTTCCTATTCTTACCTCGGGAAGGTTACACAAGTTTTTACTAGAATCGGTCATTTATTATAAACAATTCTGAATGATTGCTTTGTGTAATTAGGCCCAATGTTTCTTAGAATAATCTTAAATCCCTTTCGCCAGGAAGTTACTTTCGCTAAATTGTTGCACATCTTACTTACATCACTTAATAGCTGTTAAATACAGCGATTATGTAAAAATCTAGATCTATCTGAGTCATTACTTAAGAACTAGATTAGAAAATATTTTAAAATATGCATGGTGTTACAAAACTAAACACGGAAGGAAGAAGAATTTCTTTTTTGGAGGGAATTTCTTTTGGACCCAACGTTTCTTGTCTCTCACGAACGCTTCCCAAAAGTATGAACTCCAAGTAGTAGGAACTTCATATCAGATTAGGTAGATCAAAAAATGACTTTTGAAAAGTGTACAGAGCTACCTATTTCAAATAAATATTTTTGACCACAGAAATTTTCTCATTTTCCAGAAAAATCTAATACCTAGTAAGCAATTGAACAAAAATTAAAAACCCGACTGCAAAAAAAATATATTCTATCCTATGTCATCTTAATCTAATGAATGACACTTCAGTTTCAAAAATCCATAAACCATTTTGGCTACAGGCGAGTTATAATTATTATTCCTACACAAAACAAAATAAAAACAGAAACTGATTCATAATTAAAATTAGATACTTAGGTACCTACTTATTTACATATACTCCTATTAAAACCGGAAAAGTGTGAGTTTTATAGTTTTATTTTCAACCGACTTAAAAAAAGGAGGAGGTTCTCAATTCGTCGGAATCTTTTTTTTTTCTTATGTATGTTCACCGATTACTCGAAGACGCCTGAACCGATTTGGAAAATTCTTTTTTTGTTTAAAAGGGTATACTTCACAGGTGGTCTATTATAAATTTTATAAAAATCGATTCAGCGGTTTTTGAGAAAATCAACAAAAACATAGCAAAATTGGAGTTGTTGCGATTGAAGTCGGTTGTTTTTAACGTATTCAGCGTGGTCAATTATATTCTAGCAGGAAATCGTATCGTTTTGAACACAGCTTCAAAAACCTTGCGTGTTTTTAAGAAGCGCCATCTAAAGGAAAACATAAGAATTTCAAAGGAAAAGTGCTGACTATGAATATCCGCCTCTAGTTCAAAGCAACAGAGCGACGAAGTTCGTACAATAACATTCTCCCTAATTCTAGTAGTTTATCACAGATGGCGCTGACAATACCCCACGATTCAACGTAGGAAAGAGCGTACGTTGTCGAGAATAGAAGGTTTTAACCGGAAGCATTTCAAGAGGGGGGAAAGTGGAAATTGAACAAATTCCCCAAAGATTCACACAGCACGCTGCAGATGGCAGTAGTCCCACCCAGTCGGACCTTACATAATAAGATCCTATCATCTACCACTAGTAAAATTCTTCGGTAAATACAGGGTGTAAGGGACAGGGTTCCGAAAACTTTAAGGTCAGTAGATGAAACTGAACAACTTTCCACAATAATTTTTTTCAGGAAACGAAAAAAAAATCAGCTTCTCCATACAAAATTATAAACTTGATTGGACAGTTTTTATGGAGAAGCCGACTTTTTTTTTCGTTTCCTGAAAAGTTGTGGAAAGTTGTTCAGTTTCGTCTACTGAGCAAGCTCTTAAAGTTTCAGGAAACCTGTCCCTTACACCCTGTATAACATACATTTCGTCCCTCGCACGACTAACTCTCCTATCTCAAATTTTTGGTGAATTGAGTTTGGACTTTAGATAATTGAAATAGGGTTGTTTCTAAAAACTTAAGAAAAATGAGATACGAGCGTTAGTCGTGCGAGGGACGATTTGATATAAGTACCGAGCTATGTCGAAGGCCTTTATAGGCGGCTTGAAAACATCAGACAGTGAGGTTGGCCACTAGCCCCACAACCTCCACCAATCCGGACTTGGGCCCCGTGTGTGGAGTATGGCCTATCCTTCCCAAGATTTGAGAAGACACCCTGCCTCCGTAGTAGGGATGATATTGGTAACAACCGAACTGCTTTAATTTTTACATAGGTATGTTTTATTCATATTTAAAGTCTACCATGTTAAAAGTTGTATGGGTTGAGATAGCATGAACAAAATGTCATGAAACTTTTGCAATTAGAACAACGGAGTTGTGTCAAGTGTTAGGTGTGCCCGTAACAAAATGGCGGTCCCGTAGCATAATGAAATAACTTGGGAAAGTTCTGGAACTGGAGGTACAGACGGTGTACAAGGTAAAATTGTATTTTTTTATTTCTGAATAAATCTTGATTTTGGGCAGGTGCTCTTCAATAAATTCAACGTGTTTAAACTGATACAAAGCTTTTATTTGGAAAGCTTATTAAATTACAATAAAATATCAAAATCGATGCACTTATAATGCGTGTAAGATGGCGAGTGAATAAAAATGCATATACGCGGCAGTCCCAGGTTCGGTGCTCGTCATTGGTCATCTCGTTGTTTATCACGTCATGGTAAACCAATAGGAGATCGCCCTGATGTCGTGATGTCACGTGATATGCGGTGCATGAACAATTTCTACTCATGTTACTGAATAACTTTCTTAAGGCTCCCATACAGTCGGTAGCGACTTAGACTCCTTAACCAGAGGTCACGGGTTCAAATTCTGTACCAAGGAGTACAGCTTGCAACTTAAATGCATTTTGCTTTTACGGTGAAAGAACGCATCGGGAGAAACCTACACATCTGTTTGCAAGATATGTATGAACGTCGCGTTTCACACGTTTATAGGTATAAATCTAAATGCCCTACATGTGATCGCGAATCTGTGGATAAATGTGTAATTGTTCCATACGATAAAGGAGGAAGAAGATGAAGAACGGAACAAAAAAACCGGCCAAGTGCGAGTCGGACTCGCGCACCGAGGGTAACGTATACATTCATAATTACACATGTCTTGAACTCTATATTTTTTATATTTGAGTTGATTGAATGAAAGGTAATTTTCGGTTTACGATTTATGACGTACTTATTAATAAAAAAAACTACTTACTAGATCTCGTTCAAACCAATTTTCGGTGAAAGTTTGCATAGCAATGTACATCATATATTTTTTCTAGTTTTATCATTCTCTTATTTTAGAAGTTACGGGGGGGGGGGGGGGGCTAGGGACACACACATTTTACCACTTTGGAAGTGTCTCTCGCGAAAACATTCGGTTTAGAAAAAAATATATTAGACCCCTCAATATCATTTTTGAAGACCTAGCCATAGATACCCCACACGTATAGGTTTGATGAAAAAAAATTTTTGAGTTTCAGTTCTAAGTATGGGGAACCCCAAAATTTATAGTTTTTTTTTCTATTTTTGTGTGAAAATCTTAATTCGGTTCACAGAATACATCTACTTACAAAGTTTCAACAGTATAGTTCTTATAGTTTCGGAAAAAAAGTGGCTGTGACATACGGACGGACAGACAGATAGACAGACATGACGAATCCATAAATGTTCCGTTTTTTGCCATTTCGCTAGGGAACCCTAAAAAAGGGAAATCAACGTTGTCAATTGGAGCTGTTCATTTAAAAAATTGAAACAAATTAAATTTCACCTAGTATAAAATCTCTTATCTGTTATAAAATGAATACAATTGCACAAAAGCTTGCATTCCGTGACATCGCGTGATGAATCATCAAATATTATTTTTTTACGAAATTTTGTGACTTGACCTCATAGTGACCATATTATACTGGTGATAAAGCTTGTTTAATATAATGGATGATATTGCTAAATTAGTTTCTATGAATTAACGTAAATGAAAGACTCGAGTTTTAATTTACAAAAAAAAAACATATTATTTATTATAGTAGGACAAAAATCTTTGGTTTTTTCATTATTTAAAAGTTTTGTATTATCATTAAAACTCCTGATGCATCGAGTTCGCGGTAGCTCCAACAGTCTCCTTTCTATAATAAGGGACAGGATAGACAGTCCCATACTTAAAAATTGGGTAAAAAATGTCCAACTTGCCCCACATCGAAAACTGTCCAACTGTCGTTATATATTTTAATGTTTGTATTCGATTTGTATTAAATCTAATTGTGTGTATTATTTTTGTGTGTAATCATGTATATGAATTTATTATGATTTGAAATAAAATTATATTCTATTCTATTCTATTCTATTCTATTCTATTCTAAAACTGAGGTCATCGTACTTCATTATATGTGTTATTACCACTGATCGGAGTAGGTAGATTGATATTTGTACTTGCATCATGATTTCATAACATGGACAATCCTTTTTTCAAGAAACATCACTGGTTATTACTGTGATCCAAAGACTGTCCTGGCTGCATACCATGGCTGTGTGTTCAACGCTGAGTATGGGCTTATTATGTGGGGGAACTCAGTTGATATAAATCGGGGTTTTTTAATACAGAAAAAGTGTATAAGAGCTCTATGTAGTGTGGGACCGCTTGAACCTTGCAGACCGTTTTTTATAAAACTAAATCTCCTCACATTACCTGTATTGTATTTTTGTGAAATTTGCGTGTTTGTCCACATAAATTTAAAATTGTATTAGAAAAAATTTGAAACCTGCAATTTCTCAACAAGGTACCCTAATCGCCTAGCAAGCATTCAATGTAGCACAACCTGTTTTCAAAGAAATAGTTACAATATGTCTATTGAACTGTATAACTGACCACGCTGAATACGTAAAAAACAACCGACTTCAATCGCAACAACTCCAATTTTGCTATGTTTTTGTTGATTTTTCAAAAACCGCTGAATAGATTTCGATGAAATTTATATGGGACCACCTGTAAAGTATAACCTTTTATACAAAAAAAGATTTTTCCAAATCGGTAATCTTCGAGTAATCGGTGAACATCCATATAAAAAAACGACGAATTGAGAACCTCCTCCTTTTTTTGAAGTCGGTTAACAAATTACTATCTGCTTTTATAGTGTCAATGAATGCAGAAAATACATATAAATTTTCCTAATGATTATAATAATGAAATTATTTACACAAGTTATTGTTAATGGAGTTTTATTAAATTTGTGATTATACAGAGTGTTAAAAAAAGTGCGTTTGAAATTTTAAGGGGTTACTCAGAATCAAGTATAGAATCCATAGTCGGGGATTTAGTGCGATGAACCGTTTTATTTTGGATCCGGCGCTCAAACTTGGCATAGTTGTTTCCTAGGTCATTCTGAGTGGATTAAGCCCGGGAGCTATCGGGAGCCATCCCCCATTTGGTAGGGGGAGGGGGGGAAAGTTTGTTTCTGCCGCGCTCCATTTGAGGGCTTATATCTCCAAAACTATTGGTACTAGGGCAAGTGAGATATCATTTTCGTATGATTCAAGGATAAGGAATTCATTTCTGTAACAAAAAAAATAACTTTCCATACATAAAAAAAGAAATATTTGATAAAACGTATAAAACATGACTACCTTTTTTCCGCATATGTGTCGATTAATTTTTAATTGTCTAAGATATTAGCATGAAAAAAATATATTCTGAAAGCCACATTACCAAGGATTATAAAAATATAAATTTTATTAGAATAGCATGATAAATAGTTCGTGAAAAAAATAAAATTCAATGCGTGGCAGCGTGGCATAAAACGCACGGTCCGCGCGGTTCTAAATTACAGGAGTTATATTTCTTTTTTTTTCTATGAAAAGTATTTTTTTTGCAGAAATGAATTTGTCATCCTTGAAATATCCGAAAATGATATCGGACTTGCCCTAGAACATAAAATTATGGATATATAAGCCCCAAAAGAAGCGCGATCCAACAAGTAGATAATGAAGTGTGGGTGGTTTTTTTCCACATACGTGTCGATTATTTTTTAATGGTCTAGGATATTAGCATGAAAAAAATATATTCTGAAAGCCACATTTCCTAGAATTATAAAAATATAAATTTCATTAGAATAGCATAATGAATACTTAGTAAAAAAAAAAAAAATGATGCTCGGCAGAGTAGCATAAAACGCGCGGTTTTAGTATCTGTTGTTCGTTTGTATATATGAATCAATAAAATGAATCATCTAGCGCCCAAAAATGACTGTTAAGTAAAATAATAAAAATAGGCACATACTATTATTATTTAAATATTTCTCGCACGCGCAAAATATTTATCACGTAGAACAAAAAATATTTTCCTTAAAACATTATATATGAGAAAATTCGAAAAATGTGACTATTGTATTTTTCATACGAATTATGGTGGTACTATCTATCAGCCGAAAGACGTCCACTGCTGGAAAAAGGCCTCCCCCAAGGATTTCCACACCGACCGGTCCTGTGCGGTTCGCATCCAGCAGCTTCCCGCAACCGCACCAGGTCGTCGGTCCACGGAGTCGGAGGCCTGCCCACACTGCGTCTCTCGGTGCGCGGTCGCCACTCGAAAACTTTACTGCCCTAACGGCCATCTGTTCTACGAGCTATTTGCCCTGCCCACTGCCACTTAAGTCTAGCGATTCTGAGAGCTATGTAGGTAACTTTAGTTCTCCTACGTATCTCCTCATTTCTGATTCGATCACGTAGGGAAATACCAAGCATAGCACGCTCCATCGCCCTTTGGGTGACCTTGAGCCTTCTTATAAGGTCTATACTAAGCGACCATGTATCGGATCCATATATCGTCTCATCACTGGCAACACACACTGGTCAAAGACTTTAGTCTTGAGACACTGCGGTATTTTGGACGTGAAGATATTGCGGAGCTTTCCGAACGCTGCCCAGCTAAGTTGGATTCGACGATTGATCTCTTTCTCGAAGTTGGACCTACCTAACCGGACTGCTTGTCCCAGGTATACATATTCTTCAACAACTTCGAGAGTAGAGTCTCCAACCTTCAGAGGAGTGGGTGTAACACGGACGTTTGACATGACACGTCTTATCCATGTTCATTTTAAGACCCACTTGTTGGGAGACTCTACTGAGTTCATCGAGCATTGCGCCTAGGTCCTCCAAGGTCTCAGACATGATCACAATTTCGTCAGCAAATCGAAGGTGAGTGATGTATTCGCCATTGATGTTGATGCTGAGTCCTCTCCAGTCCCGAAGCTTCAAAACGTCTTCCAGTGCAGCGGTGAACAGTTTCGGAGATATAACGTCTCCCTTACTCACTCCACGCTACAGCCGGATAGGTTTCGAATTCTGATCCTGGAGGTGGACCGACATGGTAGCATAGGCTGGATATCTTCGGAATAGTGTCAGGTCAATCCGGCTCTCGGATCTTCAGCCAGATTACTGACAGGTAAGAATGTAGTCGTGTATAATCGTCGGTAGACCTCTCAACCTCTTCCAACAGCTTGGGCTTGGACGACACGACTCTGCCATCCTCGATCTTCAGCTTTGTCAGTTGACTTTGACCAGCAGACAGATCCCTTGCCAATACTTTTGACCTTTTATTGCGCTCGATAGCCTCTTTAATACGATTGGTATTAAACTGGCGTCAAGGACTTGGAGATCTGTTTGTTTAGTCACCGATATTGACAAGCATCTTCAGAGGATTTCAGAATCAGGCTCCGTTTTTCTTCCATGAGCTTGCTGGTGAGGTCCGATATCCGATGTTTTTTTAACGTCTTGTTTTGAAGGCCTTATTCCCAGCCGTTTGGACAATTTCCACAAACCTGTCGTTGTATTCGTCCACATTTTCACATTCTCCTAGGCATTCGAAGCGATTGTGCAACTCGATCTGAATGCTTTCGGGGTTTTGGAGTTGTATAGGCGCTGGTCGAAGCTTCATCTGTTGTCATGAAAATAATTTGACGTGGCTTGCGAAGCACGGAAACGGTTACGAGATTAATGCGCCAATAAGAGTCAAACTCATTATGGTTACGTATGACCATTTCTGAAGTCAGTTAACCTGGGTGATCAAAGTGACCACGCAAGTTACATAGTAAACCACCATAATACAACGGAAGTTAGATAGTAAACCTCCATAATTCGTATGAGAAATAGTTAGTCACGTTTTGCGGATTTTCTCAAATACGTTTTTATAAGGAAAAAATATTTTTTGTTTTACGTGACAAATATTTTGTGCGTGCGAGAAATATTAAAATAATAATAACAATTTGTTACTTAACAGTCATTTGGGCGTTAGATGATTCATTTTATTTACTTACGAACAACAGATACTAAAACCGCGCGTTTTATGCTACTCTGCCGAGCATCAAATTATATTTTTTTTCACTAAGTGTTTATTATGCTATTCTAATGAAATTTATATTTTTATAATCCTAAGAAGTGTGGCTTTCAGAATATATTTTTTTCATGCTAATATCAAAGACAAATAAAAATTAATCGACACATATGCTGAAAAAAGGTAGTCATGTTTTATACGTTTTATCAAATATTTCATTTTCTATATATCGAAAGTTCTTTTTTTTTGTTACAGAAATGAATTCCTTATCCTTGAATCATACGAAAATGATATCTCATTTGCCCTAGTACCAATAGTTTTGGAGATATAAGCCCTCAAATGGAGCGCGGCAGAAACAAACTTTCCCCCCCTCCCCCAACCAAACGGGGGATGGCTCTCGGTGGCTCCCAGACTTAATCTACTCAGAACGGCCTAGGGAACAACTATGCCAAGTTTGAGCGCCGGATCCAAAATAAAACGGTTCCCATACTAGGCGTTGCACTAAATTCCCCACTACCAAGAAAAATATTGAAAAAATCCGCTCTTCAAATATTTTTTTTCAGATTCTCATACTAAATCTGATAGTGAATCAAGAGTTTGTATGAAAAACTGTAAAAAAAATTTGAAGAGCGGATTTTTTCAATATTTTTCCTGGTTTGATTTTTTGATTCTGAGTAACTCCTTAAAATTTCAATCGCACTTTTTTTAACACCCTGTATTTGACATATTTTTATTTTATTTTATTTTATTTTCTGTTGGACATTAAGTTATTAATATTTTGACCAAGACTGTAATTTATGATTTATTTTTGTATGATTTGATTTTTTAGATTTTATGAATTTTCCTAAATTTTGTATGAAATTTTATGTTTAAATTAATTTGTATTTTTTGCATTTCAAATGTGGTTGAATGTATTGGACATAACATTTTTTTTAATGACCATCTGTAAACACATGCATTCTTGTAAATAAAGATTTGTATTTGTATACCTATGTGTTTACGCAATCTTGTCTCATATGAACTAAGAGTCATCCTCTGAAATCAAAACATCTGCCACTAAAATGTAATCAGTTACATCATCTTCATTCATTTTAGTATCTGCTGTTGGTTTTATATTAACCATGTTCATATCACTTTCCGTAGCTTGTACTACATTATTTTCTGTCGTGACTTCCATTCCAAGTTTAGGATGATCTGTGGCAATATTTGGACTTGAGACTTTTATGTCGACTTGGTCTGACGTTAACTCTTTTGGATGTTGTAGCGTATCTTTGTTTGCTTTTAAATTCTTATCTACAGCAATTTCATTTGTGGTTGCATGTAATTGTTTATGGTTTTCTCCCGACAAATGACCAGAATCTTCGGTATGTTTATGTTTTGGTGTTAAATCTCTGGGATGACGAGCTATCTTCGAGTATTTGTATGCATATGGATACCTGTAATAACAGAAACAGTTAACAAATCTTCTTTTGATGTATAAAGTAAAAAAAGTTTTTGCAAACTCATGTCATGAAATTACAAGTAACAAGTACCCCTGTTTTTTGTAATTTGACATATCGATGAATTTGACGTTGATAAAGTGAAATAAAGTATTTAAATCATTATAAATAACATTCTCTTTGTATTGTTCTACTTGGTTTAAAATAAAAGTAGCTAGGTACTTACTTTTCTTTATAACCCGGTGGCATAGAAACTTGAGCGCACACGCAGGCAAATGTCGCAGCTAGTAAAATTATTGATTTCATTATTTACCTGAAAAAACAAAGTAGTAATTGTAAAAAATTATCGCACACAGTCATCCGGGTCCAACCTAGGATTCCCTAGTATTTTCTTCACTATTAAAGTAATCGATTAGAAAATGTACATTAGTTTCTAAAACTCATTGGTATATTTGAACCAAAGACCTCTGGTATGGAGGTCCCAGTACATTTTAGTCAATAATTATTAGCAGACTTACATTAATCAGCTTCAAAAAACTGTATTCTTAATAAGCTTGTCTTTTGTTCAAAGTATTCTTTACAAATGCGGATTATGTGTTATTGCAAAGTATTTATTTCTTCGCGTGACTCAAAGGTAATGTCCCTAGTCTAGTTACGATTTACGATCGTGTCACATGTTAAGGGGAAGCACGCTTATCATTAGTGCCATGCCCCGTACACATGGTCCATACAAATGTCACGTTATTATCATCATCATCATCATCAGCCTGTTTTAGTCCACTGTTGGACATAGGCCTCCTATCTTCGGCCACTCGAATCCAGCTGTTACCAGCAACCTTGCGCAAATTATCGCTCCACCTAGCCGGGGTGCGGTACTATAACATTACGTTTAAATTAAGGCGTAAGACAACGGGAAAGTCAAAATCATTTTTATGATAATAATAATATCCGGGACAAATCAAACTGCCCCAAACTGTATCTTGGGAACCAGAGACTGATATACATACACATATACTGTTAGAAGAGGAGTTCTCATATCACAGAGAGAGAGTCTCCGTGGTGTGTAGAATAGACTGGCTGGTGACGAATGAATGACGTGTGGTTTTTTAATTCAATTTTTTACTTACTCTGTCAATACGCTCTGCTATGTTTATAATATTTATTTATATTAAACTATAAATAAACAAATAGTATTTTTATGGACAAATACCATTAGGTTATGGGCCAGTAAAGCTTTTTTGACCATTGTGTGCGTGTTGTAAATATTTTTAAGGATGGCGACAGGAAATAGTGGTGAGTCAAATCGGACAAAATACGAACACTCCTCGAGTTTAGGCCTCCCGTCTATAGAGAAATTAGATGGAATCGCTAACTACAGCTCGTGGAAGTTTATGATGGAGTTATACTTGATTCACGATGACCTGTTCGAGTATACACAGAGTACACCACCTATTTCTGACGCAACTGCTAGAAAACTCGATCAGAAAGCTAGAGCTTCCTCTAAATATTGATCAAATGGACGTGAAGACTGCGTTCTTGAACGGAGACTTGTCAGAGACAGTCTATATGAAGCAGCCAGATGGTTTCGAAGTTAGAGGTAAAGAGGAATACGTCTGTCTCTTGAAACGGTCGCTTTATGGATTGAAGCAAGCTCCCAGAGAGTGGAATACCAAGCTCAACAAGGAGTTGCTGCAACTTGGATTCATGAGTTCAAAGAACGAGCCATGCGTGTACACAAGATCTAAGGGTGGTAAAACTATCATTCTTGCTGTGTACGTTGATGATATGTTAATTTTTTGGAACGATCGCGAGGAGTTGTCGAAAGTGAAGAAAGATCTCATGTCAAAATTTGAAATGAAAGATCTTGGGAAAGCAGAACTAATACTTGGGATGAGAATTACTCAAAATGAAAAGTCCATTAAACTAAACCAAGAAGAATATATTGAGAAATTGTTGAAACAGTATGGTTTGCAAGAGTGCAAGCCTGCTACAACACCAATGGTCCCAGGACAGAGACTTGAGAAGCCGTACCAAGAACTAATAGGTTCATTGTTATATCTGGCTCAATGCACTCGACCAGATATTGCGTACGTCGTGAGTTATCTCAGTCAGTTTAACTCATGCTACACTAAAGAACACTGGCTATCAGCTAAGCGTGTATTAAGATACCTTAAAGGTACCAAGGACCTTCAACTAACCTACGAGAGAACACATGCGAGAGCCCAGGTGGTTGAAGCGTATGCCGATGCTGATCATGCGGGAGACATAACGGACCGCAAATCTTTTTCCGGATTTGTGTACCTGATGCAGGGAGGAGCTATTGTTTGGGAGAGCAGAAAACAAAAGACTGTTGCTCTTTCTACAGCTGAGGCTGAGTATGTCGCAATGTCAGAAGCTACCAAAGAAGCTATTTTTCTCCGAAGATTTATGGACGAGTTAGTCAGAGGACTAATTGTTAACGCCATTAACATATTCAGCGACAGCCAGTCAGCTATAGCCATCGCCAAGAATCCTGTATATCATCAAAGGACAAAACATCTGGATGTTCGCTATCACTTCATAAGAGAAACAGTTGAAGCTGGAACCATTGAACTGCATTATGTTGAAAGTGCCAGAATGGTGGCAGACATTCTGACAAAGCCTTTGTTGAGAGGGAAGACTGAATGGTGTGTGGACAGGATGGGTCTGAGGACTAGGAAGGTGATGGATGTATGAATGAGAAGGAGGAGTGTTAGAAGAGGAGTTCTCATATCACAGAGAGAGAGTCTCCGTGGTGTGTAGAACAGACTGGCTGGTGACGAATGAATGACGTGTGGTTTTTTAATTCAATTTTTTACTTACTCTGTCAATACGCTCTGCTATGTTCATAATATTTATTTATATTAAACTATAAATAAACAAATAGTATTTTTATGGACAAATACCATTATATACATTTAAATACATACATAGATAGATATTATACACCCAGACTCAGAGCAAACAATTCTGCTCATCACAGAAAAGTTTTCCCTGTGTGGGGATCGAACCCACAACTCTCGGATCAGAGGTCAGGATCGCTAACCATTTACCCACCGAGTCAGTCATTTTACCTACATATTAATACAAATTCCTTAATTGTTGACATTTTACATCTGAATGAAAGACACTAAATCACCGAGTCAGTAAAAAATATTTTTCGCGTTATTAAAATGACTGACTTGAATGTTATACTCGTGATCTGGTGCGGTCCATGTTCGTTAACAACCCATATCGTCCCCACTGCAGGGGCACGGGTCTCTTCCCATACCTCGGGAAGGCAAGGCCATACTCCACACACGGGGGCCAAGTCCGGATTGGTGGAGGTTGTGGGGCTAGTGGCCAATCCAGTGTTAGATATTTCAAGCCGCTTATAAGGCCTCCGATTTGGCTTAACGATTGCCATCTAGTGATAGCGGTTCATATATTTCAACAAAATCCGTTTTTTTTTTAATTTTTCTTATGAAGTAGCATGTTCCTTAACAGTCTGTTAGAGTAAACTAACGTTCTATGAAATACTCAAATTATTATCGTAGACAAGGAAGATCGTGTTATTTTAAATAAGATTAGTAGCAATAAAATGATGATTCAATCTTTTTTTATGTTCACTTATTGTATACGTATTCGTATTTAATTTTTTTTTTTGTTATTGAGGTAGTTAAGGTGAATTAAATAAGTATGTACCTAAGTATGTACAACTAAAAATAGAGTTTTATAAATTTTACGCTGTTCTTCAATCAGGCGCGGATCTAGGATTTCGTTCAGGGGGGGGGGGGGGGGCAAATTTTCAGTTTACCTTTATTAATTATGAAGCGATCGATGGTATTAGACCGTAAATATAAAAAATCGCAAGCGTAGCGAGCGCGAAATTCTTTGAATAGTTAAGAAATGCCTCTATTTATTTGCATTTTATAAAGGTTTTAGTACTTCGGTTAGGCTTCAGGGGGGGGGGCAATTGCACCCATTGCCCCCCCCCCCCTGTATCCGCGCCTGTCTTCAATTCATCATCATCACCAGCCTGTATTAGTCCACTGTTGGGCATAGGACTCCCTGTTCTTGAATTAACAGCGTAAAATTATAAACTTTATTTACTCGTTTTTAATGAAAATATTATTTTTTTGCGATCTCAGCAAGATATTTAACAAGTTTTCCTATTTAATTGACTGACTCGATGGCTAAGTGGTTAGCGATCCTGACCTCTGATCCGAGAGTCGTGGGTTCGATCCCCACACAGGGCAAACTTTTCTGTGATGAGCAGAATTGTTTGCTCTGAGTCTGAGTGTATAATATCTATATATATATATGTATTTATATGTATATGTGTATGTATATCAGTCTCTGGTTCCCAAGATACAGGGAATCCTAGTTTGGGGCCAGATGACCGTGTGTGATTTGTTCCAGATATTATTATTATTTAATCTGGACAATACCTTTTTAGTCATATTTTTTATAAGCAATTAATTATTTTTTAATGAACAGAAACCTACTGTAACTAGCTTCCGCCCGCGACTTCATCTGCGTAGACTTCAGAATTGGGTCCAGATAGAAATAAAATGTTAAGGCTGCGAAATATAATTTTCAGTTTTTAGCTATTCCTCCAGGAACCCTCGAGTTTTCCGGAATAAAAAGTACCCTATGTGTTAGTGGAGTGCTTTATCTATCTACCTACCAAATTTCATTCAAATCCGTTCAGTAATTTCGGCGTGAAAGTGGAACAAACAAACAAATAGACAAACAAACATCCTATTAGTGAGATAGTGATATGAGATGAGATGAGATTTGGGGATAATAGATGTTTAATTGTGCCACGCGATAAGAAGTGTATACAGGGTCCTTCTAAAATAACTGAAAAAAAAAATACAGTACTTATTTTTTTTACAATTTATTGTGTACAGACACTTACAAAAATACAGTTACACAGAAAACATACACAAAGGGTCAAGCTTAAATCTAATAGAAATTTCTCCCACCAGAGATGGCAGAAAAGCATGTATACACTTATGCTGAATTTGCAAAAAGATTTTTGGACTTTTTATACAAAACTGGATAGACTGATACAGGGCTATTTTTGGACTCCCCACCAAAAATTCACAGTGGGTTCTATTCATGAAACTGAGCAACTTTTTCCCAAGAACGAATGATCAGTTCGCAAAATAATTTCGGCCATCTCCATACAAATTAGGCCGATCACGTGATCAAATTAGTATGAAAGGTCCAAAAATAATAATAATAAAATCCGGGACAAATCACACACGGTCATCTGGCCCTAACTAGGATTCTCTGTATCTTGGGAACCAGAGACTGATATATATACACATATACATTTAAATACATACATATATAGATATAATGCACCCAGACTCAGAGCAAACAATACTGCTCATCACAGAAAAGTTTGCCCTGTGTGGGGATCGAACCCACGACTCTCGGATCAGAGGTCAGGATCGCTAACCACTTAGCCACCGAGCCAGTCTATAACCCTGTATAATCAGTTGGCGTAATAAACTATTTTTCTTTCTTTCTTTAGTATCACGAGGTGTCAAAAAATTTTTGCGAGTTGAATACTGGTTCCTTGGACAAAGTTGCTCAGTTTCATGACTAGAAGCCATGGTTTACCTTTTTTTCAGGTACTTTTTAAGACTCTATAGTCACAGAGTCACACTAACATAATCTTTGGGGAATCGTTACAGCGCGGTACAAACTCCATATTCATTTGAGTTACAAGAAAACAGATTTAAATGGAGGATTTCCTTTTATCCTTTATCTTTGCTATTGTTTTCTTGGCAAGTGGGAAGCTGCTTGTATTTTCTTAACGGACATTCTTTTCCGTTTCTGAGAGGAAAAACAAAACCTTAACAACGCTTTTAGATTATCTGGATTTGCTCTGCTGAATTTTTACATATTTTTTTTACATTGTTCGTAACTACTATTGCTGGTCTAGGCATATTAGTGTACTTACAGGGTGTAAATAAAATAAATCAAAACTTAACAATGAAATTAGACTTCTTCTCATGAATCTAAACAGCTTTTGTATTACAACTTCTCTAACTTTTCGCAAAAAAAAAATATTCCTCAAAATCATATGTTGATGTGTTAATTTTGAATGAAAATCATATTTGATTGTGATTCCTGCAAGAATAAAGTTTGTTTAGTTTCGTAAGTGAAACTTTTGTAACTTTTTCGTAAGAGTATTTTATTTGATTTGATTTTGTGTGTCGAAGAGTTGAAGATCAAAAACAAGGAGGACTCTCGTCTACAGTAAACTGAAGAATACTCCAGTATTCCAGTCACATGGTGCGAAACAGTACACGGTACGAAAGTGCATCGTGGTACAAGTTTGGAAAGATCCATTCTTTTTGGAAAAGTGGAAGGAAGCAAACCACGGGACCGCAGACCAACTCGATGGGCTGAAGATAACGTAGACGCTGAAGATGATCCACGAGAATCGAATATGGCGATGAACCGCGAGGCTTGGCGTGACACTGTCCGGGAAAATACTAGTTGAAGGGGTCACGATCCTCAGCACTGATGGACTTTGTGTGTGACTTTTTATTTTATTAGAAGCTATACATATAGTCATCTCAAAAGAATTAGTCTCGAACCGGTTTTTAGAGGTTTCAGAGGAGTAAACTCAGCCTTAAGCTTTAGAATAAATTTCTCTCCGAAAACGATATCCACGCGGACATTTAGTTTTCTGCACACTTCGTAAAGGAAGCCAAAATATTGCATTTGTTGATAATACTTAATAAATTGCCACGATTCATTCTGAAGTTAATCATTGACTTGATATACAATCTCTGAAATTTCTGCTAAACCTACCAATTTTGATTCCGAACTTAAGAGGTTTCGGTAATAGATTACATAATCTTCAGCTTCTGTTGCTTAATTAAACTCATGGATATCAAAAATTACTTACCTATCGTATGGTTTTCTATCTGTTCTATAAAATAAGGAGTTTCCTAAACTGATATGAAGCCCTCCCACTAGGTGAACCAAAGACTTGATGAAGATTGCGGGAAACCGCTGGATGCGGGCAGCGCAAGACCGGTCGGCGTGGAAATCCTTGGTAGAGGCCTTTGTGCAGCAGTGGACGTCTTTTGGCTGATGATGATAAGCATATGACTACTGTAATCATTGCTTATAATTTACTATGCGGAGTCTATTGCTTACCATTATCGTTGCTATTACAATGTTATACACCTAGTATATCAAAAATAACAGAGGTCAGTTGCATTGCGGGCCCTGTCATAAAATATTTAATACCAAGTTTGGATTCGCCAGCCACCTTCGTGCGCACTCCAGGAGGTAAAGCTGAGGTGTCGCCGTCGACGGATACGTCTTGGAGGACATCATCATCATATTTAAAACTGTGTCATTACTCTTCATCATCAGCCGAAAGACGTCCACTGCTGGACAAATGCCTCCCCCATGGATTTCCACACCGACCGGTCCTGCGCTGCTCGCATCCAGCGGCTTCCCGCAACCTTCACCAGTTCGTCGGTCCATCGAGTCGGAGGCCTGCCCACACTGCGTCTTCCGGAACTCTTCATTAATAAAAAAAATAAAAAATGTTTTTATCGATAAGCAATCTGATTTCGCCCCTTTGCTTTTATGAATTTCAAAGAGAAACACACTGTATAACGGCCTCTGTTAACGCTGGCACTACGGTACCTATATCTAATGCTGGCTCGTATACAGTATGTAGCAGTAAATTTGGGTGCTCGCCAAATGCAATGCTCATCCATTATGTTGACTCGGCAGTACTCTAGTGAAGGTATGTGTCCATTCACCATTATGTCACGAGAAATTTAATTTATAGCAGAGTGAAGCCATCTATTCCCGTTGTGTTGCACTGCGCTTTTTGTCCACTGTTTTGAATTTTGAATTTTTTGAATTTTAACAAAAAGACCCAATTTTCGTTGTTTTGGCTCTCCTCTAAAGTTGCAATTTTTCGAATACTCCTTTTTTCTTTTGGGGTTTCGATATTATGGCTATACGCTATTGTTATATTCATATTTTATTTAACAGGCACTGTAATTTTTTGTAAAACTACGTAGTTTCTAAAAGTTTATTAGTATAATGTTACTGAAAGTTTACTTTGTTCATTTGGAGGGCAATTTTTTCGTTGGAAGAATACACCAAGACAAATGCGTTAACCAGTTTTGTTGACGAACACACTTTTGAATATTGTGTTTATCTACACAACACTTGCAATTTCCACAAAAATATGTACATACAATGTTACCAAAAGATCTCGAAAAAGTGGTGGATCAGTTCCTCGTGAATCCTAATAGAGCAATGGAAACGTACTCCTGCTATATAGAGGGTAAATACAGCTCTCGGGAGTGTGCTCTGTGATTGAAGCATGTTACACGTCCGGCGGGGTCCATTTCCCAAAATGCATGGATTTAGGTTACCTATATACATATATATAGGTAAAGATATAGATGTATACGTATCTACTGCATTTCCGTATACTCTTCTCTTGTCATATGGGCTAGCCCACTATTACTGTTTCGATCATAGGACTATACAAAATATAACAAAATTCAGCGAAAAATATTTGAACTGCTTCTTTTCATGAAACTGAGCAGCTTTACCCAAGGAATCCCAATTGAAGTCAAATTTTGATTTCAAACTATACGATCAGCTGATCGGCCAACTTATAGTTTGGTAAGTCCAGTTTTTTTTTTGGAACTGACTATGGGTACCTTGGGGAAAGTGGAAAGTTGTTCATTTTCATTACTAGAAGCTCCAGTTTAAATAGTTGCAACTGATTTTGTTAGACATTTTAAGGGGTTACTCAGATTTTTTTTATTCCTTGAGGTTTCGGAAACCCAGAATCAGGCATTTCAAGCATTCATTCAAGTGTAGGATGAAAGAGATCCCTTTATGGGATAAGTCCGCCTTTGTTCTTCATTTTTATTTTACTTTGTTTTTTTTTAATGTGATAGGTGGCATACGAGCAGACGGATCACCTGATGGTAAGCGATTACCGCCGCCCATAGACACCCGCAACACCAGAGGAGTCACAAGTGCGTCACCGACCTTTGAAATGGGATGGGGGGGGGGAATTGGGGGGGAGGTTGAGCCTTAGGTACCCTCACTCACTCGGCGAAACGCAACGCAAGCATTGCTTCACGCCGGTTGTCTGTGAGGCCGTGGTAGCACTCCGGTCGAGCCGGCCCATTCGTGCCGAAGCATAGCTCTCCCACGGTGAAAAACTGCAATTGTGGTAAGAATTTACAAACAAAGAAACAAACAGGATAAAAGGTAAGTATATGTCCTTCTTCACGTCACAACCTGATGATGATGTCCTCCCAGACGTATCCATCGACGGCGACACCCTGTCAGTTTGGGTCAGTTTTTCGGGAATATGCTAGGATATGACTCGCAAAGCCGAGCTTGGTTTTAAATATCCGGTTACAAATACCACAGTGAAGTTGCCCCCAGCTATGATAAATTAAATCAAGACCATTAAATGACCATAAGGTGAGGTGATGCCAAGGGCTTACCAATGGAGGGGTAAAAAGAAAGATCGGTTAAGGCGTTCTAGCGTCAAGAGGGAACAAGCTCACATTTTCACATCACTACGCGCTGCGTAGAGATGTAGCCTCGCTCTGCATTCTCTATCGCATGTACAATGGGGAGTGCTCCGAGGAATTGTTCGGATTGATCCCTATCGCCTCTTTCCGCCATCGTTCTACGCGACAACATATTCATCCCCATCACATAGATGGTTGGCAGTCCACAACTGTGCGTTTCACTAGAAACTTTCTGCCTCGCACAACCAAACTGTGGAATGAATTGTCGCCTGCGGTATTTCCGGACCGATACGACATTCAAACCTTCAAGAAAAGAGCGTACTCCCAAATCAAAGGCCGGCAACGCACTTGTGACTCCTCTGGTGTTGCGGGTGTCTATGGGCGGCGGTAATCGCTTACCATCAGGTGATCCGTCTGCTCGTTTGCCACCTTTGCCATAAAAAAAAAAAAAAAAAAAAAACTATCACTACATAGTATAAAACAAAACGCTTCCCGCTGTCTGTCCCTATGTATGCTTAGATCTTTAAAACTACGCAACGGATTTTGATGCGGTTTTTTTTAATAGATAGAGTGATCCAAGAGGAAGGTTTATATGTATAGATAATGCATTGCACCCGTGCGAAGCCGGGGCGGGTCGCTAGTTTATAATATTAGTTAGTATTAGGATAACATACGTACGTTTTATATTGACAGTGCACCAGCATTTAACACTAATGAAAGAAAAACATTCGATTTGCATTTCAAATATTGAGCTTTGATTCAGTCGGGACCAAATAAATAAATAATGTTTTAATGACATCATTTTGTATGTGTGTGTTTTGTTTTTTTAAATTTATTAATATTATTGATTGATTACCTATAATTTCAATTGTTGATGAATAAAAGAATTGAATAGAATAAACATGGTTTTATATCAGTTCAGTTAAGTCAACGTCAAACGTACAGACACTATCTATTTTAACACAGATGATAATTAGATAGTGTGATATCGAATTAGACAATGTGATAATTAACATAAAAATTTCCTCTTTAACAAGTCTGTGAAATACCTACCTGTATTTCATTTGATTCAATGTGATATTGAAATAAACTATTCTACATACAAATATTCCTTGAAAAGTCACAAATACAATTAAGAGTATATTAATAGTGAGTTATTACATTAATCTGGTGTTGCGGGTGTCTATGGGCGGCGGTAATCGTTTACCATCAGGTGATCCGTCTGCTCGTTTGCCAGCTATGCTATAAAAAAATAATTGGTGTGATTTGAATAACCTATTCACAAGGCTTCTCTAAGCCGTTGGTGCCGGTTGCTACTGCTAGATTAAAGACGTAAGCCATGTCAGAGCCCTAATAATAGGCGGCTTGAAAACTGACACTAAGTTGATCACTAGCACCACAGCCTCCAGCAATCCGGACTTGGCCCCCGTATTTGGAGAAAGGTTTCACCTTCCCTAGATACGGGAAGAGTGTATCAGACCCAAGTCTTAGCAGTAGGAACGATACGGTTTTTATTATTTCTATTACTGTCATCATCATCGTCATCATCAGCCTGCATTAGTCCACTGTTGGACATAGGCTTCCCCCAAGGCACGCCACTTATACCTATCTTCGGCCACGCGCATCCAGCTGTTACCAGCAACCTTGCGCAGATCATCGCTCCACCTAGCCAGGGGGCGACCCACGCTACGTTTGCCCAAACGCGGTCTCCACTGTAGCACTCTGTTTGCCCACCACCAATTTTCAGTTCTTCGACATATATGTCCGACCCATTGCCATTTCAGTGTGCTAATTCTCTGAGCAATGTCGGTTACTTTGGTTCTCTGGCGAATAACCTCATTTCGGATTCGGTCGCGCAGAGAAACTCCGAGCATGGCTCTCTCCATGGCACGCTGTTTATTACTGTTTTAGGTGGCAAAAGGCTGACAGGCCACCAGATGGAAAGTAGCTACTGCCACCTATGAGCATCTGTGACCCCAGACTTAATAAAATGAAATGAAATGAAATGAAATGAAATAATATTTATTCGAAGTAGGTAAGTAGGTACTGTACACTTTTCGAACGTCATATTTTTCTACCTAATACGAAGTTCCTACCACTTGGAACTCGTATACCTAACGTTTCGGGAAGTGTTTGCGGAGAGAGAAGAAACGTCGGGCCCTAAAGAAACTCCCTCCAACACATTTTTTAAAATAAAATTCTTATATGCTATTACATAATTCAGGTAAACAACAAAGATATAGTTAGCTTAGTTGCATACTATTACAAACGAATGTGAAAGTATCAACAAAAACATACAAGTACAATGTGCAAACAGGTAATTATTGTGACCAAACACCAATGACAAGAGCAGGCCAGTTCACACGGACAGCACCCGATCACGAGTATAACGCGGGAGTCAGCCATCGCTCCCCTCAACCATATTTGAGGGAAGGGAACGACCCGGCTCCCGATACGCCACCATCCGCGCGAGCATGCACCGCTCCGGTCAATGGGAAAATATATTAATTAATGAATCTTAAGAGTTATCATTGCCATACCGATCTTTAAGGGTTAATTTATCTCTTTTGAATCCTTTCTTTCTTTATTCTTATTTTTTCATATTTTATTTACAGACATGATATTGTATAATTCATTCTTATTCATTATAATTTATTCATTAAGATGTAATAGAATATAAGCCTTTTTTTTAAATGTGTTGTGTTGTTGTTTGTTTCTTTAGGGCCCGCCGTTTCTTTTCACTCCGCAAACACTTCCCGAAACGGTGGGTATACGAGTTCCGAGTGGTAGGAACCTCGTGTTAGGTAGATAAAAGAATGATGACGTTCGAAAAGTGTACACTGCTACCTACTTCGAATAAAATATTTTCATTTTCATAAGATGGAATGTCTCTTACGCCGGTAATTGCGCTGGCTATCTCGCGTCACCCATTGGAACACAGCGCGCTGCTGGCGGCAGGTACAGAGCAAGCAGTGGTACCCAGTCGGACTTTACATATTCATTAACAACCCATATCGTCCCCACTGCAGGGGCACTGGTCTCTTCCCATACCTCTGGAAGGTTAGGCCATACTCCACACACGGGGGCCAAGTCCGGATTGGTGCAGGTTGGGTTAGTGGCCAACTCCAGTGACAGAAGTTTTCAAGCTTTACGCCCTTAATGCCTTTGGTATGGCTTAACGACTATCATCTAGTGGTAGCAGCCGGCACCAACGGCTTAACGTGCCTTGCGAAGCACAGAAACGGTCGAGATAAATGCAACTAACAGTCAAACCTATCCAGGTTATGACCGTGTCTGTAGTCAGTTAATCTGCGTTAACTAATAATACCGAAAACAACGAAGTAAAGTACAAAATTTGCGCTAACCACCCACCACATGGCAACAAGCAAACATGCATGTGTCCTAGATTCTCCGTACTGGCGATGTTTGCTCTGTCACTGCAAACAGCTCCCGTGTATCCGATGAGAGCTAACTAGGCCACATAGATGCAGATTGCAGATGTGAATTATAATCTAAGTAGGTATGTTGTATACATAGAAGCTGTTAAAAAATAAGCTGGTACTATTTAAACTGGGGTTTCTACTCATGAAACTGATCAACTTTCCCAAGGAACCCATTGGCAATTCGCAAAAAAAATGATTTTCCATACTAAGTGGGCCGATCAGTGACCGACTTGTTAGAAAAGTACAACAATTTTTTCGCGATTTGACTATGGGTTCCTTGGAAAAAGTTGTTCGGTTTCACTTGTAAAAGCCCCAGTTTAAGTAGTGCCAGCTAATTTGTTAACACCATGTATAAAATACTGGGAAGTATCAGGAAATCAAGGAGTTAGGACGAGAGCATGGTGGCTGCTCCAGCGAGAAGAGTCAGAGATAAAGAAAAATATTTTTTAAACCATTCTTTGAAATTGTATTTTTTTCTACCTGGTACAAAGTTCCTACCACTAGGAACTTTTTTCTGGTAAGCTAGTTACATTGTCAGGAATTTAATTTAATTACAGCAGTAAATACAGTGCCCCATTAAATAGGCAACTTCAATGTTATTCCTATTTTTATAAATTCAAGGTATTTTCGTCTATAAATTTACTAGCAATAGGTAGTTAAAATATTTATTTTTGTAAACTTGTTTCTCAAGGACTCGCAGGATTGCATTTGATTGACAGCGCGAATGGCCCTTTTTTTAGGGTTCCGTAGACCATAATTAACCCTTATAGTTTCCGTCCATCTGTCTGTCTGTCTGTCCGTCTGTCCGCGGCTTAGCTCAGAGACTAATTCAGGGTACCTCCCCTACACGTGAAGTGGGGATGTTTTTTTTTTATCGACTATCCCATATTCATATTCTTTATTGGTGTCGGGTATCGTTAGATAGGTCTTGTGCGTTTGCGACAACCATATTTCGATTCAGGGATTCTTTTTCAAAATATTAAGCTTTATAGTAAAATTTTGTTAAAGTCATGTGTTAACTACCAGCAAACGGTTGTTTCTAGAAATGAGAGAAATTTCACGGCAGAAGTATACAGGGTGTAAGGGACAGGTTTCCGAAAACTTTAAGGGCTTGCTCAGTAGACGAAACTGAACAACTTTCCACAAGACCTTTTTTCAGGAAACGAAAAAAAAATCGGCTTCTCCATACAAAATTATAAACTTGATTGGAAAGTTTGTAGGAGAAGCCGATTTTTTTTGTTCAGTTGTGTCTACTGAGCAAGCCCTTAAAGTTTTCGGAAACCTGTCCCTTACACCCTGTATATATAACGTAGTTAAAAGGAAAACTATAATAGCTAAATAGGCTTTACAAGTAAACGAGTTGTAGTCAATTTTGTAGGACGATAGGTTTTTCCCCTTAGTCTGTCGAAGTACTACGGAACCCTACACTCCGCGTGGCCCAACACGCACTTGACTGCTTTTTTTGTAATATTATAATTGACCACGCTTAATACGTTAAAAACAACCGACTTCAATCGCAACAACTCCAATTTTGATATGTTTTTGTTGATTTTCTCAAAAACCGCAGAATCGATTTCGATAAAATTTATATGGGACCACCTGTAAAGCATACCCTTTTAAACAAAAAAAAGAATTTTCCAAATCGGTTCAGGCGTCTTCGAGTAATCGGTGATCATACATAAAAAAAAAATATTCCGACGAATTGAGAACCTCCTCCTTTTTTTTTGAAGTCGGTTAAAAATAGTTTCTATGTCATCTGCATGTTCCTAAATAAGGATGCCATAAGACATGATACTATGAAAGTAACTAAAATTCAGTTATTATTCATTCCATTTTCCACTGATTAATTTGCTTCAGGCACCATACACTTATAAAGCACGCTAAAAATTAACTTTTAAATAATCAAAAAATAAATAAATCTTCAGGTGTCTGGAAGAAATTGCTACCAAGAAATAAGGTCGCCTATTGTTGTCACTAATGCAATCAATTTAAAATAGTTGTTTCTAATGCAATAAAGTATATTGAATTGAATTGAAATAGATCTTCCTATCTCTATTAATTAAAAAATGAAATACTATTATTTTGGGTAGGGCTTAACACAAAATAATTATTTATACTTTCTGCGACAAAAAACAATTTCACACCTCTTCACTCTGCAGCCATCACTAACAATCGCAGAGCACTCAAAAATAAAACACTAAAAAACAGCATTGGATTCTGAAAAATCTCCGCAAGAATTTATTATGAAAATTCAGTTATTATTCATTCCATTTTCCACTGATTAATTTGCTTCAGGCACCATACAATTCCATTTTCCACTGATTAATTTGCTTCAGGCACCATACACTTATACAGCACGCTAAAAATTAACTTTTAAATAATCAAAAAATAAATAAATCTTCAGGTGTCTGGAAGAAATTGCTACCAAGAAATAAGGTCGCCTATTGTTGTCACTAATGCAATCAATTTAAAATAGTTGTTTCTAATGCAATAAAGTATATTGAATTGAATTGAAATAGATCTTCCTATCTCTATTAATTAAAAAATGAAATACTATTATTTTGGGTAGGGCTTAACACAAAATAATTATTTATACTTGAATTTATTATGAAGCGGTCCGGAGCAGACCGAAGCGAAGTGAAGCGGAGGGTAGAGTAAGCAGACAGTGATAGTTAAGTGCTTAATGTACCGCGGAGGCTTCGTCCAGCTTGGAAATTGAAATTTGTTAATATATGCGTCCACTGTAGCGACATAATAGTGGTACTAGTCCAGTCATCGAGGAGGCTGAGGTATGCATTAACTCCTCTGTCCGTAAAACTTTGCAGTATGATTAAGTAGGTTCCATAGATGAGGTGTGACAAGGTATCCCGGAGATTTAAGTTTTGGAAGTAGGTATTTTATACCTAATCATGAATATTGCTAATAACTCGTACCGAACAATTTCTCAATCCATTATTCCAACGCGATATGTTAGTGTTAGGTTGTTATTATATGTATGTAAAACTGTCCAAAACTTTTTCGAACTTTTTAACTTCGATATTTAACAAAATATGTTATTTTGCTATAATTACCAAGGTATAATTTCTCGATTAAATTTTATTTTTTACTATGGTTTTATACCTTATTAGACTTTTCTATGTGTAAGTATCCAAAACATTTTCCTATAGGAACATAATGTTATAGTTTCCGTATAAATGCTCACGGCTCATAATTTCTCAGTCCAATTTTATTCCTTTAGAAGTCACAATTTACAGAAGTAAACAGCTTTTTAAAACTATCCAATGAAATTTCGGCAAATAGTAGTTTTAGAATTTCTCTAGATAATACGTTTATTACACATTCACGGCTTACGGGGCGGCGGCGGACGTAGACGCGATGCGCGTGGCACGTACCGCATCCGCTCAAGGTCAAAGAATGAAGCGATACATACAGCTACATTCATTTGAAAAAAAATCGATATACTCTGCTTGGGGAGTCTAAGGAAGGGTGCCGATATTCTTTTTACTGTAAAGGATACAGAGTTTAGATTTTTCCTTGACTAATACTATTGAATTTTTTGCGTATTTTGTACCGTAAAGTAAAAAATCAAATTTTACTATTGTTACCCCGTCTGAGTGTACGGATATTAGGCTATGTAGGTGATCGTGACCGAAGACTGTCATTTTCAGTAACTTTTTTATCAAATGTCAAAAACGGCATTTTGTTCTGAAAATGTTTGAAAGGAGAATGGGCGATTTTGGCCCATATGGACAAAAACACAACAGAGCGGCGCGGCGCCGCAACGCTGAAATCGGCGGCACGCGTTGCGCCGCACCGCCAAACGCAGCGTTGCGCGGCACGCGCGCCGCGCCGCTCGTATCCGCGGCGCGCACCGCTCCTAGCCGCGGCGCGCAACGCTCGTAGCCGCGGCATGCGCCGCTCATATCCGCGGCGCGCACCGCTCGTATCTGCGGCGCGGCGGCTCATTTGATGTCCACAGTTTCTGTAGGTCGGAAGCTTGTTTTTAGGGTTCCGTAGCCAAATGGCAAAAACGGAACCCTTATGGATTTGTCATGTCTGTCTGTCTGTCTGTCTGTCTGTCTATCCGTACGTATGTCACAGCCACTTTTTTCCGAAACTATAAGAACTATACTGTTGAAACTTGGTAAGTAGATGTATTTTGTGAACCGCATTAAGATTTTCACACAAAAACAGAAAAAAAAACAATAAATTTTGGGGTTTCGCCATACTTAGAACATTAAGAACTTAGGACTCGCCCATGAAGGGTTCCGTAGCAGCAAGTAACATAATATAAAAGATCTTGTAGTTCGTTGTAGGTAAATTGCGGTTTACGATTTATGACGTATTAAAAAAAACTACTTACTAGATCTCGTTCAAACCAATTTTCGGTAGAAGTTTGCATGGTAATGTGTATCATATATATTTTTTTGTTTTATCATTCTCTTATTTTAGAAGTTACAGGGGGGACACACATTTTATCACTTTGAAAGTGTCTCACGCGCAAACTATTCAGTTTAGAAAAAAATGATGTAAGAATTTTTTTTTTGAGTTTCAGTTCTAAGTATGGGGAACCCCCAAAATTTGTTTTTGCATTGTTTTTTTTTTCTATTTTTATGTGAAAATCTTAATGCGGTTCACAGAATACATCTACTTACCAAGTTTCAACAGTATAGTTCTTATAGTTTCGGAAAAAAGTGGCTGTGACATACGGACGGACAGACAGACAGACAGACATGACAAATCCATAAGGATTCCGTTTTTGCCATTTGGCTACGGAACCCTAAAAACAAGCTTCCGACCTACAGAAACTGTGGACATCAAATGAGCCGCCGCGCCGCAGATACGAGCGGTGCGCGCCGCGGATATGAGCGGCGCATGCCGCAGCTACGAGCGTTGCGCGCCGCGGGTACGAGCGTTGCGCGCCGCGGCTAGGAGCGGTGCGCGCCGCGGATACGAGCGGCGCGGCGCGCGTGCCGCGCAACGCTGCGTTCGGCGGTGCGGCGCAACGCGTGCCGCCGATTTCAGCGTTGCGGCGCCGCGCCGCTCTGTTGTGTTTTCGTCCTATGTTGTAACACTTGTAACGCATTGTGACATATATCGTAAGATAGGTCACACAAAGTACAAACTTTTTTTGTATGATAACTCACCTGGATCTCGTGCAGAAGAAAAGTTTGTACTTGATATAGAATAGAAAAGAAATATGTTTATTCAGCAAATACAAACATATATGGAAGCAACAAATACAGTTGATTAAAATAACATAACATAGTAAAAAAAGAGAAAAGAGCAATAAAATTACATCAATTAATTGTAAGTATTATTGTAACTTATGAAAATATAGCATAAAATATACCCACTTATCGAGGTAAAATCATGATTATGCTCATCGTTACAGCCAAAACACGCTGTTAACTGTGCAGTGGTCATGGTCATCAGATCATGTAGGTTAACTGATTACACGTACGGTCATTACCTAGATGGGTTTGACTGTAAGTGACATTTATCTCGACTGTTTCCGTGCTTTGAAAGGCAGTTGTTAACTTGTTATACCACATCGGAGGTCCATGAGGATGGCCTAACCATCCCCATACAGAAAAAGTATCTGCGCTAACACTGGGGACGACATTGATTATTATCAAAAACCGTTACCGATTTGCTTACTGAGGCATGTAGTTCCCTTATTCTATTTTTTAACTTTGAAATTAAAACTATTAGGTATTAGGTATTATGAAGCTTCTTAATAATAATAATTTTTCAAGGTTATTGATAGGCTTCCCTTTAGGCTTTTCAAAACTGGTCTTGCGTTGCCCGTCTCTAATGGCTTCCCACGACCGTCACCAATTCTATGAGCTATGTGCTCCGCCCATTGCCACTTTCGTTAAGCAATTCTGTGAGCTATGTGCGTTACTTTATATTCTCACTACGCACCTCCTCAGTTCTGATTTGATCACGTAAGAAAACTCCAAGCATACTTCATAGCGCTTTGGGTGACCTTGAGTCTTCTTATGAGGCTCATACGAAGCGAACATGTCTTACGCGGATATCACACTGAGGCGGAATTCGGACGGGAGCGCGGAGCGACGAAATTCGCTTGCGGCAGCGATCCGCTCCACCGGACGGTTTCCGTCGGAATTTCGTCGGAAGCTGCAGTGCACGACAAAGGCGCGGATTCCGCGCCACCGCCGGGCGGTTTCCGTCCGAAGTTGCGGTGCACGATGATTTTCGTCATACGTTTATCTAATATTCGAACGTGTATGTATGTAACAAGGGTTGTTTTTGTTTGTAACAAGCTCAGAACAAGAATAGGTATAGAAACTGAATTCCATACAATACTCCTTCCAAAAAGCAGGGTACTACTTTATCCTATATATACGTATACTTCTTTGTCAACAGAGATCAACCTTGAATGGTAAAACGCGATGGTTTCATATAACTATGTTTTCCATCCAGTCTAACTTGACCTATGTGTATGCAAAACCACAGCGTAAAGATTCAATCACGGAAAAACAGCAAGCAAACTCAGTAAATCGAAGCAACAAAATGTATGTTATAGAATAATGAAACGGGTTTGATTAATAAATATATTAATTTCTTAATATTTCTTTGCAAATTATCAGTATTATAAACGCAAATTGCCCGTTTTTTATGTTAAACAACTTCCGCGTAGCAGGAGTACTTTACTTACTGTTATCTTTGTGTTCTGTGGCATTCCATGTCACAGCGTTTACAGATTAGAACAGAGTTGATAGTGAAGTTCTAAGAAAAACATCGAATTGAACTATATCTTCACTAGCTGGAGGGCCCGGCTTCGCTCGGGTAGTTGATGTGAGATCGTCTCGTAGTTGGAACAAAAGATAAAAAAAAAATCTAAGAGGTTTTTTTTTTAGAATCCTTAGTCTAACAATTCACATATCTGGTTCATTAACAATCTTTTTCGTTTTCAGAGTATATAATTATTTTAGAATTCCCTACCTCATCCCCCGCACCCCGAGCCTCACCCCCTCCCGCTCCCCGAGCATTTATTTAATAACACAAGTTACAAGTCAGTGTATATAACATAATATAAATATAACATCATATACCTATTTAGGATTATTATTTCATTATTACATTATTTCGTTACAAATAATAACATTATTGAGTAAATCACATATTATAACATTTATTATGCGATAGTAGGTACCACACACTCTGTCAGTCTCTGGTTCCCATAGTACAAAAAAAAAAGTAGCGACGACTCTATTTGTTGTCCTACCGACCTTGTTCTGAAGCAGTAGTTCTGTTTCGTTTTTGCGCGGATCGCGCGCGAATCGCGCCTCCGGACGGAGAAGCGGCGTCAGTGTGTGGTACCCAGCGAATCGCACCGCGTCGCCATCCGGGAGCGCGGATCCGTCGTGCGAATCGCGCCTCCGGGCGGAGAAGCGGTGCCAGTGTGTGGTACCCCGCGGTTTTTGTATTCAAATCAACATTTTACAGTACAAAGTTTAAATCCGCTCCACCGCAATTCGCCGCGGTGAGCGGAGCAGTGTGTTTTCCGCCTTATTGTTAGTTCCATATGGTTATTACTAGCAACACAAACTAATTAAAGACTTTAGTCTTGAGACACTTGAGAGGTATCTTTCTTGAAGTTAGACGTACCTAGCTGGACTTTTTGTGCAAGGTACATACAGGGTGTTAAAAAAAGTGCGTTTGAAATTTTAAGGGGTTACTCAGAATCAAGTATAGAATCCAGGAAAAATATTGAAAAAATTCGCTCTTCAATTTTTTTTGCAGTTTTTCATACAAATTCTGGATTCACTATTTAGATTTAGTATGAGAATCTGAAAAAAAAATTGAAGAGCGGATTTTTTCAATATTTTTCCTGGGTTCTGTACTTGATTCTGAGTAACCCCTTAAAATTTCAAACGCACTTTTTTTAACATCCTGTATATAGGGTGACTTTAATTAGTTCTTGATATAAAAGACTGTGCATGTGCTAATGATAACAAACAACTTTCTCTAAGGAACCCATAGTCAAATCATAAAAAAAATGTGGACTCTCCATACAAATTGACCAACTTACCGGCCAAATTAGTATGAAGAGTAAATTTTTTTTGCGATTTGACTAAGGGTTCCTAAGGGAAATTTGTTTGTTATCATGAGCACATGCACACCCTTTGGTATCAAGAACTAATTTAAAGTTACCCTATATTAGTCAATAACTTCGAGTATAGTGTCCAAACTTCAGAGCCATGGGTTTTCAGGACATGAACTTTTGACATCATTTTTGTCTTATGTTCATTTTAAGACCGAGTTGTTGAGATGGTCTAATGAGTCCATTGATATCTGTACCTAGGACTTCCAAAGTTTCAGGCAAAATCATAGTAATTATCGTCAACGATCAAATGTGGGTGATGTACTCACTGTTAATGTTGGTGCCGAGCTCTTTCAATCACAGGCAGGACTTCTTCCATAACAGCAGTGAACAGGCTGTTAGATATAACGTCTCCCTGTTTCACCCTTTTCTGCAGCGGGACAGATTTCAAATATTTGTTTTGATAACGGACTAACATTGCGGCGTTCCCGTTCAAGCGCTTTAGCCAGGACTCGATCCAATCAGAAGTTTTCTCATAGTCCACAAACGCTGAATATAATGGCTGATTATATTCAACGATTTCCTGTTTTGTCTTCCGCACCGCAGCATATGTATGTGTTCTATGGTACGGATAACTTTTCGAAATCAGGCGTATTCAGAAAGCTAGAAGTCGTCAAACCTGCGTGCGTGACGATTCGTAATGACTCTCGAAAACAGCTTATATATAAAGATCTGAAGTGAAATACGTCTATAGTTCGTCTTTGCTCGATCTTTGACGTAAAACAGCATCTTAAGGTCAGTCAGTTATCTGCGATTGATTGATTGGCTTTCTGTGGGTGCATGAGTATGCGCCAGTTACACATTGAAGCACAGAAGTAACATTTCACAAGAAGTGTATACGATGGCTCAATGTATCTGTCTGTGAGCATGTGCTTGGTTCTGGTTTGCTTGTGTGTACGTGTGTACAACTCATATCATCCCCACTGCAGGGGCACGGATCTCTTTTCATATCTCGGGAAGATTAAGACATACTCCAAATGGAGGTAGGCAAGTCCAGATTGGTGGAGTTGTAGGACTAGTAGCCGACCCCAGTATCAGAAGTTACTGCAGCTGCTTTTAAGCCATATGCTTAACGACTGAAGCCGGTACCAATACTTTTCTGCTTTTCTTTCTGCTATTTCTTTAACAGTTTTATTCTTCAATTTGGCTTCAACTTGTCTTCATTGACTGAAGTTCTTGGCCAACGAGCGAGCGTATCATTTTCAACACTTCGCGACCTTCTATAAACAATTTGCACCATTCATACAACATGGACTGACTAATATCCTAATGTCCATAAATTAAATCAAATCTATACCTTGTGGACAGAACGGTTAAATGAGCACACGATAAGAACAAGAAGTCCAGAGGCAGTAATAGTACTAATAATATACCTAAAAATAGTTCGATATAGGTACATGTCGGCTCAATCATGCAAAGTAAGTATTTTCTTGTTCTGCTTGCCCAAGATTTGCTAAAATGTTTATCATAAATCAAATCAAATCAAATACTCTTTATTGTAATACAAGAAACATACAAACATATAATAACACATTAAAAAGAAACTAATCGACAATCTGGGTGGTCTTATCGCTAAAAGCCTATCATACCTAGTTATCATACCTATTTATCGACTCAATAAACCATTTGAAGTGAAATTATGTTATTAATGCTTATCATAGTTTTGAAAAAATGCTAAGTACCTACTCGCTTATTTTCTTAAAGCTGGTATTTTACTATATTAATTTCCAATACTAATTTGGAGGCTCATTTGATCAAATAGTATGAGGAGTTCAAAAACTTTTTTGCGGGTTTGTTCAGATTCATGAGTAGTCGTAGAAAGTTGTTGTTACAACATACAACTTTTCACCTCTACCAGCTAGAAAACTTTACACGATAGTGATAGAAGCTGGTGTTCGAAATTCGAACACTTTAACTAACATTCGCAGCAACAAGCTGCTTTGAATCAACAGATTAATAAACAGTTTTTCACCTGTCCAGCGCGAAACGAGTGCCTTTGGTCCCTGAAAACTCGCAGCAAAAGTTTTTTTTTGCTTTAGGCGTGAGAAAAAGTGATTCGAATTTCGAACACCACCTTTGGCGCGACGCTGAAAAAAAGATGAGCGATGGTTGGTTCAGAAACTCATTTTGGCGTAGGGAGCGTTTTAATTGATGTTATATGTTATTTAAAGAAATTCAAGTTTATAAATTGTGCTACTGTATTTTTAAAGACGTAATATTTAAAATAAATATGTAGTTACTAGTAAACGTGAATATCGTTTACCTAAAAATATCATATTTATATCTAAGATTTTTATAAAAATGTTAAGTAGCGGAGTTTCCGAACGCAACCTCTAAATTAAAAACATTATGGTTCATTCCAATCAAAAAAAAGCGTGGCCATTTCTACGTATGATCCAAGCTCCTAGAGAGTTTTTGAGTATACGAGGCTTTAGTGCCGTTTAAAAGATGTCCTATGATCATATTCCGCTCATTTGTGCCGCTACGGTTGGAGAAATATTCGATGGAGACGGTGGTACAGACAGAGAAATGCTTTTGACATCCTAACCTAAAAATTTTCGAAACCTGGCAGCGAAGGCCTCGTTTTCCTTGAAATAACTTTTGTGACGGAGAAAAAAATAAGATCCAACAAATGTCCGACGTAAAATTTGCAGTAGTTTTGATACAATTTGACTCAGATGGTGGTACAGAGGATTTCGTCGGGCCCACCTAAAATCAGGACAATGAGCCTGTGCAGACACAAACTGATTAGTGGAACACTGTCACAAATCGCAAACGATCATTTGTAACGCATTCGCAACATTTGTGACGCAACAGAAAAAAATATATAAGCGATCGAAGTTTTCGAGGCATTTCCCCGTCTGGCCCACCAATACACCTCAATTTCTCCGTAAGTTTGGCGTCACAAACGTAGTGAGTTAGTTCCAGGTGAATGTTTTTTCCGTCACAAAAATATAGTTAACAATCAAAAGTATTCTATGCATTAGATACAGAGATATCAATACCCCAGTTTGTATGGAGATATTAAAAGTAGGGTGTATTTCATTTCTATTTTTGTAGGACTACAGTTTTACAATGACTTTATAATATAAAATTATGTTTTTAGTATATTAAAAACTACTCTACTATAATTCGTAATATTGTTCTTGTAGAGAAAACTAATCTTAAAAAAATTTCAATAATTATATATTTCTTAGTGAATTTACCATAATATTACTTTCCGGTAGTTGTCTGCTAGTCATTTTGGTTACTTTTTATCAAATGTCAAAAACGGCATTTTGTTCTAAAAATGTTTGAAATTTGGAACGATGTCGTCATTGTTCAAAATAGTAGTTTGCATACAAATTAGGAAATTCTTATAAATTGAAAATGTAATGAAAATTAAAGTGATTAAGTTGTTCATCAATTTCAATTAAAGAGCTATTTAGTCAATAATATTTCGTAATTTATTTTTCATGCGGTCAAGCCCCGTATAAGAGTGCCTTCTCTCTTATATAGATTTTAAGTGTGAAAAATTGCATCTTCTATCAAGCCTAGTAATTAATGTACTTAATATAAACAAGCAAAAACAACTGAAATGGAATAAAACATTTAAAAAAAATGTTTTCTTCTAATTGTAATTGATAAAGTCAATCAAATTATATTTACAAAAATCTTAACCAAAATATAAACCATACAAGTATTGGGGAAATCCTATGCCTCAGCAAACATCAAACATAACATTTTTAAAATAAATAAACAAAACATTGATGTAAGTATCCTAGTTTTTTTGGCTTGTACTTCCTAATTTGCCATAGACATTCTAAAGGTATAGGAAATATCTTTGGTCAGGTTACAAAAAGGAATTTGCAAAAAAATAAGGATATAGTTGGAAATAAAGATAAAGTAAAACTCCTTCGTGCCTAGGGCTGGAGTGTGCGTGTACGTTAGAGACGATATCAGTTCTCGCCGTCTCAGCAACCTTGAAGGTAGGGACCTCTCCACCATATGGCTACGTGTAGACGGCGATGACCATCCCCGCGTCTATTCGTGCCTATATAGGTCCCATACCGGCGATGGCGAAACTGACCGACTCATTGAGCACATCCAAATGGCTGCAGATACTGTGCAGCAGCAGATCCCATCCGCTGAGATCGTGGTACTCGGCGATTTTAACGCCCACCACGCCGAATGGCTCGGTTCTAGCAAGACCGATCATGCGGGGAGATCTGTTCACGACTTCGCCCTGGCATATGGTTTGACACAACTGGTTACTACGCCCACGCGAATCCCAGATGTGGAGAACCATGAACCTTCACTGTTGGACCTTCTGCTGACTTCTCATCCGGACGGCTACCAAGTATCCGTTGATGCCTCACTCGGCTCTTCGGATCACTGCCTTATCCGGAGTACGGTGCCACTCACGTGCCCGCCGCGACCGCGAGTCGCCTGTCGCCGTCGTGTGTGGCATTACAAGTCAGCAGATTGGGATGGGATGCGGTCGTTCTTTGCGTCCTACCCTTGGGGGCAGGTTTGCTTCACGCCGGATGATCCCAACTTCGCTGCCGATTCTGTCGCTGATGTGGTGCTGCAGGGTATGGAGCTTTTTATCCCATCCTAAGTGGTCCCCATTGGCGGCAAATCCCAGCCTTGGTTTGGTCGGTCCTGCAAAAAGGCTTCTCGCCGAAAGCAGGAATGTTACCAAGCCTGGGCAAATGCGGTGAAGGTACGGGATGAAAAGACCAGCGTATTAAAAAAGGAGTTTAACTTTGCCTCCAGGTCCTTCAAAAGAGACATTGCCAGGGCAAAGTCAGCGCACATAGGCAGAATTGGCGAGAGACTAGAGCGTCTTCCTTCGGGAACTCGTGCGTTCTGGTCTCTGGCCAAAGCTGTCCAGGGGAATTTCTGCACGCCATCATTTCCACCACTGCACATGGGAAATGATTCATTGGCCCACGACGCAAAGGAGAAAGCCGATCTTCTAGGCAAACTCTTTGCGTCCAACTCAACGTTGGATGACGGGGGAAACGAGCCGCCGACCATACCGCGGTGCACGAGCTGTATGCCGGATATCCGGTTCCACCAACGCTCAGTGCGTAAAGCACTTTTTTCCCTCGACATTCATAAGTCGAGTGGGCCCGACGGAATCCCTCCTATCGTGTTGAAGGTGTGTGCTCCAGAGTTGGCTCCAGTTTTAACGCGCCTTTTTCGGCTCTCATACTCCACTGGCGTAGTCCCGAAGTCATGGAAGACAGCTTTGGTGCACCCGATCCCTAAAAAAGGTGACCGCTCGAATCCGTCCAACTACCGGCCGATAGCCATAACCTCCTTATTCTCAAAGATAATGGAGTCCATTATCAACAGCCAGCTCCTTCGGTACCTAGAGGACCGCCAGCTGCTTAGTGACCGACAGTACAGTTTCCGTAAGGGCCGGTCCGCTGGTGATCTTCTTGTCTACCTGACACATCGTTGGGCACAGGCGATCGAGACTAAGGGGGAAGCTTTGGCCGTTAGTTTGGACATAGCGAAGGCCTTCAATCGGGTCTGGCACAAAGCACTTCTTGCGAAGCTTCCTTCTTATGGGCTTCCCGAGGAATTATGCAAATGGGTCACTAGTTTTCTTGCAGACAGAAGCATAAAGGTCGTAGTCGACGGTGCATGCTCAGATTCTATGTCTGTGAATGCTGGTGTCCCTCAAGGCTGTGTGCTTTCGCCTACACTGTTCCTTCTGCATATCAATGATATGCTGCAAATCAGCAGCACTTATTGTTATGCGGATGACAGCACAGGTGATGCCTTCTATACCGGCCGTGCCAACATTTCTCGGGAAAACGTCATCGAGAGCCGAAACAAACTTGTGTCGGAAATTGAGGCCTCTTTAAAGAAAGTCTCAGAATGGGGTCGACTTAATTTGGTCCAATTTAACCCCACTAAGACACAAGTTTGCGCGTTCACTGCCAAGAAAATGCCATTTGTCGTATCACCTCGTTTTGAGGACACTCCCCTAAATGCCTCAGCTAGTATCGGAATTCTTGGTGTCGACATATCGAGTGAAGTCCAGTTCCGTGGCCATCTAGAGGGTAAGGCTAAATTAGCCTCGAAGAAGCTTGGTGTGCTCAATAGATCGAGACGGTATTTCACTGCGGCGCATCGCCTGCAACTTTATAAGGCGCAGGTTCGGCCTCATATGGAATACTGTTCTCATCTTTGGGCAGGGGCACCCCAGTACCAGCTTCTCCCTCTGGACCGCATTCAACGAAGGGCAACTCGAATCGTCGACTGCCAGGATATTTCAGATCGGCTTGACTCCCTGGCGCTGCGTAGAGATGTAGCCTCGCTCTGCATTCTCTATCGCATGTACAATGGGGAGTGCTCCGAGGAATTGTTCGGATTGATCTCTGCCGCCTCTTTCCGCCATCGTTCTACGCGACAACATATTCATCCCCATCACATAGATGGTTGGCAGTCCACAACTGTGCGTTTCACTAGAAACTTTCTGCCTCGCACAACCAAACTGTGGAATGAATTGTCGCCTGCGGTATTTCCGGACCGATACGACATTCAAACCTTCAAGAAAAGAGCGTACTCCCAAATCAAAGGCCGGCAACGCACTTGTGACTCCTCTGGTGTTGCGGGTGTCTATGGGCGGCGGTAATCGCTTACCATCAGGTGATCCGTCTGCTCGTTTGCCACCTCTGCCATAAAAAAAAAAAAAAAAAAAGTAAATATGTAACAGTTATTTAACGATAACACCTTAAGGATATTTTTATTTTTGTACACTTGGAAAAAACCTGCGCCTTTTTTTTCACCTCAGAATTATGTTTTTTACATATATACCCGTACCCCTGCAGTGTGGACAATATGGTATAATATTAACATTATAACACTTTATTGCCCAGGTTTATTTGTCGAAACTTGGACGTAACTAAAAGTAAAAATTACATTTGAATTTTCAAGATCAGATTATTATATTATTTTGTAAGAGTTTCCTATTTTTCTATGAAAAAACACCCATATCAGTAGAACAGTAGTATAGTTTCATAATATTATGTGTTTCAAGTACCCATGTTTTTATACTGATAACTAAGCTACAATACATACGTATATAAAACAATTGAAAAATAAATCTAATAAGTAAAGTTAGTATTTCGGGAAAAAGGACTGATAACACTTATTTCAATTACTGAACTCATTATATTAGAATACGATGTGAATTTTATTATAGCGTTTATTTGATTCAACTTTGATAGGAATACATAAATAATAAAAAAATACAATAACTGAAATTACTGTGAAAATAATGCTAAACTACAGAATAATTATATAGGATCCTTATAATACCAGAAAAAAAAATACCACGGGTTCTACTCATGAAACTGAACAACTTTCCCCATGGAAGCTAAACTCAATTCGCAAAAATTTTTTTTGGAATCCTCATACTAATTGATCAACTGAACCGCGAATTTTGTATGGGAAGTCCAAAATTTTTTTTGCAAATTGAGTATAGGTTCCTTGTGGAAAGTTGTTCAGTTTCATGAGTAGAAGCCAAGGTTAATTTTTTTTCAGGTATTTCAGAAGGACCTAAAAGGATATAAAAAAATAGATGTAAGTTTTTTATTCATCCATAAACTGTTTCTGACATCATGTTTATTCTAAAATAGTTATTTAGTATTTATTAAAAGTTATTTAATGTTACATATTAGTATATTAAACATTTTTAATCAAATCTACTTCTTTTTTATGATCTGCTATAAAGTGAGTTGTCCTACAAAAAGAGAAACTTAACACACCCTAGACAATATCTCCATACAAATTGAGGTATTGATATCTCTGTATCTAATGCATAGAATGTTTTTGTTGTTTACTATGTTTTAGTGACGGAGAAAACATTCACCTGGAGCTAACTCACTACGTTTGTAACGCCAAACTTGCGGAGAAATTGAGGTGTATTGGTGGGCCAGACGGGGAAATGCCTCGAAAGTTTCGATCGCTTATATTTTTTTTTCTGTTGCGTCACAAATGTTGCGAATGCGTTACAAATGATCGTTTGCGATTTGTGACAGTGTTCCACTAATCAGTTTGTGTCTGCACAGGCTCATTGTCCTGATCTCAGGTGGGCCCGACGAAATCCTCTGTACCACCATCTGAGTCAAATTGTATCAAAACTACTGCAAATTTGACGTCGGACATTTGTTGGATCTTATTTTTTTCTCCGTCACAAAAGTTATTTCAAGGAAAACGAGGCCTTCGCTGATTGGTTTCGAAAATTTTTAGGTTAGGATGTCAAAAGCATTTCCCTGTCTGTACCACCGTCTCCCTCGAATATTTCTCCAACCGTAGCGGCACAAATGAGCGGAATATGATCATAGGACATCTTTTAAACGGCACTAAAGCCTCGTATACTCAAAAACTCTCTAGGAGCTTGGATCATACGTAGAAATGGCCACAAAAAAGCAAAACGTAAACAAACTTACTATGGAACTGACACATGTCAATGTCATCTGCATACTACGTTTGTTTACCTTTTGCTTTTTTTGATTGGAATGAAGTATATAATAAAAAACTATATTGCCTCCAGAGAGAATTTAATCAACTACGATTTTACTTTACTCGCTGGTCGAAAGTTGTATGTTTAACATGAGAGCAGGTCATTTTTATATCTCGTGCCTTTAAATCACTCACAATGCTCAGTAGTCTATATAAGAATCACTTGCTACGCTCGTGATTCAATTCTAGACTACCTCGCTAGCTCGTGATTTAAAGCTAGCACTCGAAGCAAAAAATATGAAATGAAATGAAATGAAATAATATTTATTCGAATTAGGTATCTCTGTACACTTTTCGAACGTCATATTTTTCTACCTAATACGAAGTTCCTACCACTCGGAACTCGTATACCCAACGTTTCGGGAAGTGTTTGCGGAGAAAGAAACTTCGGGCCCTAAAGAAACTCCCTCCAACACATTTTTTAAAATAAAATTCTTATATACTATTACATAATTCAGGTAAACAACAAAGATATAGTTAGCTTAGTTGCATAATAACTTTGCTCATTAGTTGAACAAATAACTATTCTCGTCTATTTTAATAAATCCCTATCGTTTTTGGATTGAAAATGGTTATTATTATTTTAATGGGACGTCACAATAATTTTGAAACTAATGCCACTTCTGTTGGTGGGTGCGGATAGGGTCCATATAATTTTTTGCATAGTCCTTTGTATGGGTTTGTATGGGCATAAATAAATGAAAACCGGCTAAGTGCGAGTCGGACTCGCGCATGATGGGTTCCGTACCATCGTACAATATTTGGAATTCCACCAAAAATACGTTTCTGGTGTCACCATACCAGCCCCTTTAATTTTTAAGTTTTTAATTTTACGGTCACATGAGATATAGCCCGCTGAGAGAAAGACGGACAGACGGACAGACAGCGGAGGCTTATTAATAGGGTCCCGTTGATCTTTGGGCATGAAACCCTAAATAGTAATACTAATCCTTGTTTTTTTATTAAATTATTAAAGTATTGAAAGTTAAAAACCTGGACCATTTTATTTGATTAAAAGTAACTTTGCTGCCTTTTGGTGTAATAATGTACTTTGCTACTTACTTGAAAATATTATTGGTTTATAAAATTGTATGAATAAAAAAAACGTTTTTATAGAGCTTTTATACCTAGAGCTTCTATACCCAAAGATCAACGGGACCCTATTAATAAGCCTCCGCTGTCTGTCCGTCTGTCCGTCTTTCTCTCAGCGGGCTGTATCTCATGAACATCTCTGATTAAAATGATTTATTTTTGTTTTTTATATTATTTTATTGTATTTTTTAGCTTTCGTACTATGGCGCTGAACGCCGCCATACGTATAATATTTTTTTACATTATTTATAGGTACCTAACAAGTTATTTGATGTTGATGTTTTTGTAATCTATATTTAACAGTCTTTTAGTTAGTTTTTTTTTACTATCTGTGGAATACCTACTTACGCGTAATTTTGTGCAGATCAAACCAATCCGAACATATTTTTTAGAACTATTACTATTATACAAAATAAAGTGCGAAAAGGCCGGAAATGGGTAGTGGCCGGCAAACGGATCGCGTGACCTTACGTACGTGTGTGACGCTTCATACATATAAGTTTAATGTATCGAAATTTTATTGGATAACATGAAATACTGTTTATATTTATTATTATGTACCATATAAATAAATAAAAATGGACTGAGAAATTTTACATAATTAGTTATAGCATAAAACTATTATGCTATGATCTTAAAGGAAAATCTTTTGGATACTTATACAAAAAGATGTCCAGCAAGATATAAAACTATACTGAAAAATAAAACTTAATCGAGAAATTATTCATCGGAAGTAAAATCGAAAAAATCATGTTTTGCTTAACTTAAGCGTCACAAAATTCGAAAAAGTATTGGATACTACTACATACGCGTGCCATTAAGTTACTACTAACGAGTAGTACAGAAATATTCGATCGAGCAATTATCCACCGAATTTTAAATGCAATTTTCATGTTTAGGTATAAAACACATACTTCCAGCCACAAAATCTTTTGGCTTCTTTGTCATCTTCCATCTATACACTATCCTTCACAATCGTGCAAAGTTTCATTGATAGAGAAATTAATGTTGGGGTCTCCATACAAAGAAACTCCTCGATGACTGGGCTATACGTTCTTTCGTCAGAAGCTTGAGTGTATATAAACTCTTTGCTACCAGGCAACTGTCGTCTATACCTTGTTGTTAGAGGGTAATTGTGCATGCCATACGTTAATAAGAAGAAGGGGATGCCTTTTTTTCTCCAAAAAAAGGCAAATGGTAGATGATACTAATGAAGCAACTTACCCCAAGAGGCCTACGATTGAGAAAATCCATGAAATTTTTGTACAACGTAAGTCAAACAAGTTGATCTATTTTTTTGCTATTTCAGCAAACTCGTAGAACAAAAGTTCTCCAGTATAATGATTAAAAGCCCCACTTAACGGTTCCTATTTCTATTTTGTTACACCATATACAGGGTGTCAGGGACAGGTTTCCGAAAATTTTAAGGGCTTGCTCAGTAGACGAAACTGAACAACTTTTCACAAGATTTTTTTTCAGGAAACGAAAAATAAAATCGGCTTCTCCATACAAAATTATAAACTTGATTGGACAGTTTGTCAAGCCCTTAAAGTTTTCGGAAACCTGTCCCTTACACCCTGTATGTATAGACACCGTAGACATGACTTGTTAGCTATTCAATTTTTTGTCAGCTAAATGCCTAAAACCTCTGCAATTTTCTGTTCAGTATTACATATTTTTTTTAGAATTAGCTTTGCGACTTAAAATCGCACAATCGCACTGCGATTCCTGACTCAGAAGCGTAATCGCAACAATGGAAACGGGCCTTAAGCTAAGTGTACTTTATGAGAGCTATTCAGTTTTAATAATTCATGAGCAAAACAGCTTATTTTTTAAATATTTTATTTGACAACGCTACATTTTTGATACTGTATGAAAATGTTCCAGATATTACAATTTTTCATTTTGCAATATGAATATGAAGTTCTTGAGTGGCGACCGCTATCACTGGCTGGAAGACATAGTCCCCCCCAACCCAGACAGTGCTTCTACATAAAAATATGACGTACATATTTACACGCAAAGTGCGTCGTCGTCACCAGATGCTACCTGCTGGGGGGTGAGTCGCCTTTAAAAAATTACAGCAACTGACAATACTGTGTAAATATTCCCATCAAACATAGCTAAAAACCACAAGTTGGTGGAAAAAAACTACATTTAAACGGATCTAGCTTAATGAGAGTAACGACATCAGTTCATCACAGACAGACCACATACATACAAATCTTTCACCATAAAAAATAACACATGTATTTTACATTGGCAATTAAAACTGTTCTAGAGTCTGGCCAACGAAAGCTGTTCACAAGAAATGGCTTTTTTTTTTACCCTCAATTTTACCAATTTTGCCCTTGGCATCATCTCACCTGATGGTAAGTGACGATGATGCCGAAGATGGAAGCGGGCATTTAAAAACATCTTCAGCTGTTAATACCGACTATACACTGAATAAACGCAATTGATACTAGACATTTATTATATTATCCATAGATACAAATGACTTTTTGTTACATTTTCTACTCAAGGTGTGTCCGTTTTCTGAACAGGTGTAATTAAAATATAAAATTATAAAGATACCTGATAGGAATTGCCCTGAGTTCGGTGCTAAGCCATAATAGTACTTACTTTTATAACCGCCAGAGGCGAATCGAGGGAAATAATAATCATGAAATATTGTGGGATAGTAATTACAGTAGTACAGTGACAGTAGTTAGCAACCCTTATCGTCGTCCCAACTGATGAATCACGGGTCTTTTGTTATACCTGGGGAAGGTTGGGCCATACTCCACACACGGGAGCCAAGTTCGGATTGGTAGAAGTTGTGGCCAGTGCCAAAAGTTTTCAAATCGCTTATACCTCTCGGTACAGATTCCTTTAGTAACAGTTAGACTGCGCCGCCGGCAACGTAAGTAACAGTAAGACTCTTGAAGATTGAAGGAGTAACTAAGGTTTTTGTGGCACTTGTTCCCTCGACTATTCGATCTTCAGTAAATTTGGCCTAGTTAATCCAGCTCTGTTCCCCGTAGGCTACCACAGAGATAATGTCGTAAATATGTCGTAAACGTAACGTAACGTGGCGTTCCCTCTTGGGTGATTTTACGAGTCCGCGTAACATTCAAAATTTTAGCTTTCGTCGCAAATTTGATGATGGAAGTAGATTAGGTTGACGCAGAGCATTTTTACGTTTTCAGTTTATGTGTTAAGCTTTTCGGTTCTTCTTCTTCTTGAGGTCCTGTAACACGTAGGTTTCTTTTGTTAAGAATATTTTTTTAGTTTAGTGATATGAAACTAAAGGACTTTTCATAGCCCAGTCATCGAGGAGTTTCTTTGTATGGAGACCCCAACATTAATTTCTCTATCAATGAAACTTTGCACGATTGTGAAGGATAGTGTATAGATGGAAGATGACAAAGAAGCCAAAAGATTTTGTGGCTGGAAGTATGTGTTTTATACCTAAACATGAAAATTGCATTTAAAATTCGGTGGATAATTGCTCGATCGAATATTTCTGTACTATTCGTTAGTAGTAACTTAATGGCACGAGTATATAGCAGTATCCAATACTTTTTCGAATTTTGTGACGCTTAAGTTAAGCAAAACATGATTTTTTCGATTTTACTTCCGATGAATAATTTCTCGATTAAGTTTTATTTTTCAGTATAGTTTTATATCTTGCTGGACATCTTTTTGTATAAGTATCCAAAAGATTTTCCTTTAAGATCATAGCATAATAGTTTTTATGCTATAACTAATTATGTAAAATTTCTCAGTCCATTTTTATTTATTTATATGGTACATAATAATAAATATAAACAGTATTTCAGGTTATCCAATAAAATTTCGATACATTAAACTTATATGTATGAAGCGTCACACACGTACGTAAGGTCACGCGATCCGTTTGCCGGCCACTACCCATTTCCGGTCTTTTCGCACTTTATTTTGTATAATAGTAATAGTTCTAAAAAAATATGTTCGGAATTGTTTGATCTCCACAAAATTACGCGTAAGTAGGTATTCCACAGATAGTAAAAAAAACTCACTAAAAGACTGTTAAATATAGATTACAAAAACATCAACATCAAATAACTTGTTAGGTACCTATAAATAATGTAAAAAAATATTATACGTATGGCGGCGTTCAGCGCCATAGTACGAAAGCTAAAAAATACAATAAAATAATATAAAAAACAAAAATAAATCATTTTAATCAGAGATGTTCATGAGATAATAATAATAATATTTATTTGCCATTAAACAGAGTATTTTACATGTCAGATGTTATTAACAAAATTACAGTGGTCAAGTCTGTTTAGCTATTTACTAGTAGCATGCAAATAAGATCCACAGAAATAGAATCATTAGAAATAATATTATAAGAAATACACAAATGAAATTAATAATACATTCAGCGGAAATATTAATACATTTAAAGCTTTAAGATGTCAATTCAGTGAAATTCATAAACTAAGATGTCAATTTGATAACATTTACAAGAATCTAATGTCAAAGAGAGTTTCATACACAATCAATTATTAGTTACAGAAGGCAGTTTTCTGCATTCCAAAAACTCCTTGACGGAATAAAACCGATTTTCAATTAACCATCTCCGCAGAACCGTTCTAAACCTGTTAAGCGGTAGTAATTTTATAGATTCAGGTATTTTATTGTAAATAGTTTTACACATAGCATAACAGTTGTTCTGGAAACGTTTCGTTTTTGGTACAGTTGTTAGAACTAGCTTGCTGGTGTTTCTCAAGTTTCTTTGGGTAACTGCTTTGAGTTCAGTGAATATATTATAGTTTTGTTTCACGAAATTGCAGGCTTCAAATATATATAAGCATGGTAAAGGCAACACCTTCAGGGACTCAAAATACGGCTTACACGAAACATCAGGTGCGATGTTGCATATGGCCCGTATGCATCGTTTTTGTGCTACAAATGCTCTTTCTATGTCAGAGCTGTTTCCCCAAACCAAGAGCCCGTATCTGAGAACCGATTCAACGTAGGCAAAGTAGGCTGTGATAGCTGTGCTCCTACTTGCTACATTTGACAATTTATAGAGAGCATAGGAAAACCTAGAGATTTTGTTACACACCTTATCTATTTGTTCGTGCCAGTTGAATTTCTTATCTAGAATTAGTCCTAAAAACGTCACACTGTTTGCATCTTGTAGTATATGTCCATTAAATGTCATAGTAATTGATTGATGTTTGAAGTTATTAAAATTAATTATATTGGTTTTACTTAAATTTATCTGGAGATTGTTCTTATTTAGCCATTCTATTATTAATGTCAGTGTGTCTTTGATGTCAGTTTTGTGTTGTTCCAAAGATGATGTTCTATCGGTTGTTACTATCACAGACACGTCGTCGGCAAACATTATAACTTTATGGTGTGTAACATCTGGTAGGTCATTTATGTACACTAAAAATAGGAGAGGGCCCAGTACACTTCCTTGAGGCACTCCAAATAAATTTTCTTTGTAATTTAACCTATGAGTTACAGAGTTATTCCTCTTATCAAGTTGTGTCACCTCTACACACTGCTCTCTATTTCTAAGGTAGGAACTTAACCACTTCGATGCAGGTCCCCTGATACCGTTTTGCTCTAGTTTTCGTATCAAAATCTCATGAGACACGAAATCGAACGCTTTTGACATCTCCAGAAACAAGACAGTTGTGAATTTGTTGTCATTAACACTTTGCATGATGTTGTTGACCAAGTGAAAAGCTGCGTGAGTGGTAGATTTGGCTTTCTGAAACCCATATTGTTCATTTTTGATTATATTAAAACGATCAAAAAATGTTGTCAGCTTTTTGTGCATTATCTTTTCGAAGATTTTTGAAAATACCGACAGTAACGTGATCGGTCTTTAGTTACCGATATCTGTGCTGTCGCCCTTTTTAAGCAATGGTCTAACCACAGCTAGCTTCAACTTGCTTGGAAATATCCCGGTCTCAAATGAGAGATTCACCAGAAATGTTAGGATCGGGCTTAACTCCTACTTGCATTCTTTAATTACATTTGTACAGATAGAGTCAAAACCTTCAGATTTAGTATCTCTTAATGAGGATATTATCTTAGTAATGTAACTTTGGTCAATTGGTGTAAGAAAAATAGAGTTCATTATTTTAGAATAAATTTTATGAGGGTCAGTGTTTGTATTTATGTTATTAGTCAGATTAATGAAATAATTATTAATAAAGTTAGCAATTGTCAGAGGTTCAACCATAATAGTATCATTATGTATAATTTTATTCATGGAAGTTGTACTGGGTATAGTTTTGCCAGTTTCATTTCTGACAATAGTCCAGGTTGCTTTGCTGACATTTTTACTGTTCTGTATATATTTTTTATTTACGTTTCTTTTAGCCTGAATAATGCATTTTTTGAAAAATTTGTTGTAATTTAAGTATTTTTGTTTGTCTTTAACAGTTTTACTGGAGTAATATGCATATCGAAGAGCTCTATTCGTTTTACAACTTTTTTTGAGACCCCGTGATATCCATTTTAATTTAGTTGAGAAAGTGGTTCTAACCTTGACTTGCGGAAAACATAATTTATAGAGCAAACAAAATAATTCATGAAACGCGTTAAATGCACTATCAAGATCTGAGCTTTCAAACACTTCTGCAAATGTTACACTTCTCAGATGTTTTTTGAATATATAAATATTTTCCGGAGAGTATTCTTTTTTTGTTGTAAAAATAAATTTTGGTGTAACTGCTTTGTATTCCAAAGGAAAAATTATCACTTGGGCTGTATCATGATCTGAAAGCATAAGTGGCATGACAGATTCAGTGACATTATCAATATTGCTTATAATCAAATCTAAGCAAGATTTCCCTCTGGTTGGAACAGTTATGTGATTAATTAGATTATATTTTGTAAGAATATCTCTAAGTCGAACAGCATGGGCATTGATATCTAAAATATTTATATTAAGATCCCCAGCAATTATAATTTTCTTCTTATGATAATTTTTAATACATTTATATAAAAGGAGGTCTAGTCGCTCAAAAAAATAGTCAAAATGTCGCTTCAACTTTGAAGGAATTCTATATATGCAAATAATGATAATATTGTTATTAACCAAATTAACAGAGCAGCATTCGAAATGAAATAACATTTGCAGTGTATCAAAGCAAGAAACTTTTTTAAATTCAATGCCTTTTTTTAATAGAATGCAAGAACCACCTCGCTTTTTATTCCTACAATATGTCGTTGCAACCTCAAAACCATTTACGTGTATGCTCTTTTCCTCACCCTGTTTAATAAATGTTTCCATGAAACAAAGAACATCTGGCTTAACTTTGTTTTTAATTTCCGATAACGTTAATTCTATCCTTTCTTTTTTAGATAATACACCTTGTATATTTTGGTGTAGAATTGTAAAAATACTATTTGCTAATTTGGGCACGAAAAAATTTTTGTTGCCGTTCTTGTGGCTGCACAGATGAGTTTACAGGTGAAGTCGATTCCTGAGCCGACCCCAGATGTGAAGTTTGGCTCGGACAATATACTGCAGTTTCATTTAAAAAAGAAATTTTACATTTTGCCTGAAAATAGTATGGGATAGTACCCTTTTTTGGGTTTACATTCAATTTGTTGCTTAACAGATCAGAACTTTTCTCTATAATTTTTGCTACTTGGTGAGATGATGAGATACGCTTTTTTAGGTTCCGGAATGTCAGGAACCGCCTCCGGTACTCGTCATAATCTATTAACATATTTATTTTATTACACATGAAATGTACATATTCTTTATCATTAAGGTTATTTTTCAATTTGTCAATATTATTGCAATTTGTAAAATGTCTGGTCCATAGTTTAAAATGATTATTTAGTGTCTTTTCATTAAGATAGGGATTATAATTTACTGGCGTTAAAATAACAGAAAAATCTTGCAACTTATTTATGGCTATACAAATATTTGAGTGCAATACATGAATATCATGGTCGTTAGAACCGACGCCAAGAATTACAATATCATTTTTATTCAATTCCTTTGATACAATATTATCTAGATATGTTAAGATCTGGGAACTCGTTGCTCCTGGTAAGATCGTAGCTGTAGGTTTGTAGGTATCGTTCCATTTGTTGCACCGTGTTTTGAGCAACGCAGCAGAAAGTCCTTTTAGGCGTTCATCACCCAGTATGTGAATGCGTTTACCATGGTTTTGAGCGCTCCTTGATTTGGAATGCTCAGTGGCGCTTATTGAGGGCTGGATACAGTCAAATTCTGCAGGTCTAGTAGAAGTTGGGTTTTCCGTTTGATGAGTCGATGTACTTGTTTCAGACTGCACAGTATGTATGACAGGGGGCGATATAACTGTAGATATAGCGCGGGTAGGTGATGTAGCTTAAGCGTACCGTTTTGTGGCTTAAGACTCTCTTCTTACTGCAAGCCTTTTTAGAAGTAGATGAGCAAATGTGAGTGAGTTTGTTAATCCGTAATTCACACTGGGATAGTCGCTTTGATAGGGTATTATTTTCAGATAACAGGTTGGTAATCTCATTTTCTGCAATTTCTAGTTTATCTTCAAGTTTGCGGATCTTGTCTTTTAATAGTTTTTCCTTTTCTTTAAACGTGTAACTTGCAGAAATATTTGAGAAGCTTCTATTTAGCATCTGAGTTGGTGTGCTTGATAAAGTAGCATTTTTAATATCGTCATCTTCAGACAATATATCGAAAGAGTTTTCACTTTGAATATTAACTCGTACTTGTTTTGTAACATAGTCTACAGAATCAGAAGATGGATCTTGTGATGCGTTCAAGTCCTCCTTTGAAACTGTTTGATACAGATCGGTGTTATTTTTTATTTCGGACTGAGAAGTATCCTGAATTTTTGGGCTACCACCAGGTCCTGCGGTGTTTTCAGGTGAGTTTTTATTTTTTTTCTCAGACTGAGGAGTATGCTGATTTTTTGGGCTACAGCCAGGTCTTAGGATATTTTCCGGTGAGCTTATATCTTTAACTTCCGCTTGAGGAGTATCCTGTATTTCTGAGCTACAACCAGGTCTTGCGGTGTTTTCTGGTGAGTTTCGAATATTTTCGCTAGTATTTTTATCAGCAGCGTTATTATTTTCTTTTCGTTTTCTCTCTATACAGGCTTTGCATGACCATTTCTTTTTGTGTTCGGGTGTCAACGTATTATAAAAGCGTGTAACGGGCACGTTTGCACATTTTAAGTCGTAACATAGTGTGCATTTTGAACAAACAATGTGTTCTCTTTGAGGTACAGTACGTTTGCACTTGGCACATTTGCCTAGTACCATACCTGAAGCTGGAGTCATTCTATTTTTGCCAACAAAGTACCAATGAAGAAATGTGAAGCGCCCTCTAACGATTTGGATAAAAGCTACAAAGCACTTCGTACTTGATTAGGTTCGCTGCTGGATAATATGGTGTCGATCGATTACAGGCTTTTTATGGATGATGTCAATAGATGTCAATAGGTGTCGCCACTAGTACAAGCTTAGAAAAAATAAATAACTCTTTGTCGCTCTGCCAGGATTTGAACCCGGGACTCTCACATACTACTCTCACTCGGTACTCTTTACGCTATATGGATTCTGTTGATATTGGTGAAATTGCGTATTGGTACATAACTATTAATCATTTTCAGTCGGCCTTGGTGATAATGACACTGAGAACGGTCATTGCCCTCATGATCACGGAATATTTTTAAATAATTAACAGTACTTGCGGTTTAATTTTGCCTTTTATTTCCAGTTTCTCTCAATCGTTGTATGTTTTCTTATGGTCACAGTATAACTGGGCGTTTTCGGCGTAATCTGGTACAAGTTTGAAGTCAAAACTCTCACTTTAACTTAGGAATAAGATTTATTTATACGGAGTAAGAACAGAAACGTTTAAACCGGTTGACGGCCCCGGTCCAATCCTGCCACAACAGGTGATGATACAGCCCACTGAGAGAAAGACGGACAGACGGACAGACAGCGGAGGCTTATTAATAGGGTCCCGTTGATCTTTGGGTATGGAACCCTAAATAATAATACTAATCCTTGGTTTTTAACCCATACAAACCCACACAAAACCCAAACAATCCATATTTACGGATGCGGATGCGGATATTAGCATCCGCATCCGCTGCATCCGCTGTATGGAGCTTTCGCATAAATTTTGACATCCGTATCTATATCATCCGCAATATTCAATGCGGATTTTCATGCGGATGCGGATCTAGGACAGCATAACTAATTATTGTAATATTTTATTTCAGGAATATAATTTTGTAAATTATTAATTGTAATAATATAAATAATTAATAATAATTGTATAATTAATAACAAAAGCTCTATAAAAAGTTTTTTTTATTCATACAATTTTATAAAACAGTAATATTTTCAAGTAAGTAGCAAAGTACATTATTACACCAAAAGGCAGCAAAGTTACTTTTAATCAAATAAAATGGTCCAGGTTTTTAACTTTCAATACTTTAATAATTTAATAAAAAAACAAGGATTAGTATTATTATTTAGGGTTCCATACCCAAAGATCACTATTCTATCACTATCGTGTAAAGTTTTCTAGCTGGTAGAGGTGAAAAGTTGTATGTTGTAACAACAACTTTCTACGACTACTCATGAATCTGAACAAATTTCCCGCAAAAAAGTTTTTGATGTCCTCATACTATTTGATCAAATGAGCCTCCAAATTAGTATTGGAAATCAAATTCGATTTGCATGAAAACCCCATATCTACGGCGGATGTCGTCATAGCAAAAAAACATCAGGCTGCACAGATGTATTGACTGAGATACGTTTGTAATCTGTTGTGGGTGGGGGCGATTTTTTTGTGTAGTCCTTTTCTCTTTTTGTGTAGTATTAAGATTCGCATCCCCGGATGAGCCTTTAAATATCCGCATCCGCGGATTTCAAAGAATCTGCATCCCCAACCTCCCTGATTTTAATGTGTCGATTAATATTCGTACATATACAGTATATCCCGAATGGCCCATTTCTACCCTAAAACAACCCCCTTTATGGGGTCCTTCCATCATCCTCCCCCTCCCTGGGATGACTATTACGCGGATATCACACTGAGGCGGAAATCGGACGGGAGCGCGAAGCGACGAAATTCGCATGCGGCAGCGTTCCGCTTCAACGGACGGTTTCCGTCCGAAGCTGCGGTGCACGACGAAGGCGCGGTTTCCGCCCCACCGGACGGTTTTCGTCCGAATTCCGTCGTAGACAAAAATCCGGACGGTACTGCGGTGCAGTGGTATACCTGTGAATCGCACCGCGTCTCCGTCCGGGAGCGCGGATCCGTGTCGTGCGAATCGTGCCTCCGGACGGAGAAGCGGTGGAAGTGTGTGATACCCCGCGGTTTTTGTATACAAATCAACATTTTACAGTGCAAAGTTTAAATCTGCTCCACCGCAATTCGTCGCGGTGAGCGGAGCAGTGTGTTTTCCGCGTTAGATTTGTGGCGACATCTATCGCACCGCCACGAACTAAACCTAGATCGCGCTATTGAAAGTTTCTTCAGATTAACTATACAACTTCCAACCATCATTGGTTGGAACACGGCCGGTCCCCAGGCATACCACCTCGCCTGGCGGAGGTACCTCCCTTTTCCTCCGAAGAGTGGTAACACACAGTTCCTACAGTGGTGACCCCAGACGCTAAACATCCTGGCGCAACACACTCCTCAACAACCCTCCAGTTGGTAATGCAAGCCGCAGCAGCACAGCAGTCCAGTACATCGAAGTTTACCAGGATCAACGAAAGCCATCAATTGAGCTTCCTGGCCCTGATACTTCACTCTGAAGCCCATCAGGTTCGCAAACCCGTTGACACCGCATCGTACACCATGGAACCAGCGAGCTTCACTTTTCAGGCAGCAAGCTGTCGGCAGCCCACGCTGTATAGAGCACGCGCTCCACGACGCCTGCTTCCCCTGCACCGCACGCCAGAACCTTCTTGTCCTGACTCAGCTTTGGACTTGAGTTGAGCACTTCGGCCTGGCGTTCTCTACTTACCGCAGCCGCCGCATCGCGACGCGCGTCGTCGCCCCGCCGTATGCACCGGCAACACTGGACCGTCAACTCAAAACGGATTGACCTCCGGTCTCGGAGGGGGAATGATGTGGCGACATCTATCGCACCGCCATCAACTAATCCTAGAACGCGATATTGAAAGTTTCTTCGCACTACGGATATATACGACTTCCAACCATCAACGGTTGGACCACGGCCGCTCCCCAGGCATACCGCCTCGCCTGGCAAAGGTACCTCACTTCCCGCTAAAGAGATGTCGCCACAGTTGCTATTAAATTAATTATTTAATTCGTTTTTTTAATTTTTATGCACCTCTGCACTAAAAACGTCAAAGTCAAAGTCAAAATATTTTTTATTTAAGTAGATGCTGTACGCATACTTTTAAATCGTCTTTTTTTTCTACCTAGTACAAAGTTCCTACCACGCGGAACTTGTACACTCAACGTTTCGGGAAGTGCTAGCGGAGCGAGAAGAAACGTCGAGCCCAAAAGAAACTCGCCCCAACACATTTTTTGAAATAAATATTTAATATCTCTTACAATTGATGTCATTACTAAAGCTATGAGCTGGAAGATCTATACATGTCCATACATCATTGTCATTAATATAGTCTTGGGTTTTATAATATCCTCTTGAACACAGGCGTTTCTTTACATAAGTCTTAAACTTATTTTCAGATAAACTAATTACATTTTCAGGTATTTTATTGTAGAATTTTATACACTGCCCCATGAACGACTTCTTTACCTTACTCAGTCTCGAATAAGCAACTTCGATATTATTTCTATTTCTAAGATTAAAATTATGCCTGTCACTGTTTTTTGGAAATAAATCTAAATTATTACGAACATACATGATGTTTTCATATATGAATTGACTGGCAACAGTTAAAATATTTATTTCTTTAAACTTGTTCCGCAATGACTCTCGAGATCGCATCTGATAGATAGCGCGAATGGCTCTTTTTTCCAGTATGAAAAAAGTTTCGATGTCAGCCGCATGTCCCCAAATTAAGATGCCGTAAGACATTATACTATGAAAATAGCTAAAATACACTAGTCTTGCAGTATCTACATCTGTTAGTTGCCTTATTTTCTTGACGGCGTAGGCAGCTGAACTAAGCTTTCCTGCTAAGGTTTCAATATGTGGTCCCCATTGTAAGGAAGGCATCTAAATTAATACCAAGAAAAACAGTGCTATTTACGAACTCTAAAATATTACTATCTAATATTACATTACCGTGAGTTTGCTTGACATTTGGTAATCTGAATTTTATTACTTTTGTCTTTGTGGCATTTAATAGCAAGTTATTAACAGTAAACCATTTATGTATCTCTGAAAGTATGTTGTTTACTTCGTCAATTTTGCTGTCTTTCCTGTCTACATTAAAAATAAGAGATGTGTCATCTGCAAACAACACAATATTTGAGAGACGTTGCACCATAAATGGTAAGTCATTTATATAAACAAGGAAGAGAAAGGGGCCTAAAATAGATCCCTGGGGAACGCCTATTTTTACTGTAGAGCCGAGAGAATTTGTGCCATTTACTTGGACTGTTTGTAACCTATTGTTAAGGTAAGAATTGAGAAGTCTGAGAGCCCTATCTTCCACACCGTAATGCTTTAGTTTAAGAAGTAAAGTTTGATGTTCCACACAATCAAATGCTTTAGATAAATCACAAAACACTACATTGCATCTTGTGATTTCTCAAAAGCATTATAGATGTTTCGTATAAGTGCTACTCCTGCATCGGTAGTTGATCGACCTTTCGTGAAGCCAAATTGTTAGTTATGCAGAAGTTTGTTTAAAGTGAACTGTTGTAGCATTTGGTTGAGCATATTTTTTCAAAGACTTTACTAAGGACGGGTAATACAAAAACAGGTCTGTAATTTCCCGCATCAGTTTTGGAATCTGATTTATAAAGAGGTATAAAAAATTATAATATGGCCAGTGCATTCAATCGAAAGACTGCGATTCGCGGTGGCTCCGCTATATTACTTAAAAATACTATAGTAAAAACTACACTTCATGAGATCTGGAAAGTCACCACTTTCTATACTAATATTGAAAAGGTATGCTAAATGTGGTGCTAATACGTCAATTACATTAATAATTAATTTAACTTATAAACCCCACAAGTCCTCAGTTTGTTTCACTTTAAGCGAATTAAAAGTTTTAACAACAGTTTCAGGTCCAATTTCTCTAAAATAGAATATTTCATCACAAAAAATTACATTTTCTTCTAATATTTTTTTAGCATATGTGGGTGATGAGTCCAGGGCCTCAGTTAGCTTAAGTGGAATGTTTGTGGAAAACGTTTCGAATTCCGTAGCTATTTCTGCGTTAGATGTTATTTTGCCTTTATCTGTTTGTAAAACAAAATCTTTATCGTGTTTCTTGACTTTACCGGTTTCTTTATTTATTATATTCCAAACCGTCTTAATTTTATTATCAGATAGTTTTATCTTTCTGGCTAAGAAATTAGATTTAGCTGCGCAGCATACCTTTCTGAATATTTTTGAATAACGTTTTACATCATTTCTGAAATTGTCATCAAATATATAACTTTTTTTCTCATAAAGATCAAATAAGGTTTGACGGCTTTTATAAATTCCTACAGTAGCCCATTCACAAAACTTAAATTTATTATCAATATTTAGTTTAAAAAATTTCCTGAAATTCTCGCTCAATTACTGTAAACAAATCATTGTACATATTGTTGGCTTCTGGTTCATTATCAAAATTTGGTATGGGCAGCTTGTCATTTAACGCTTTTTTATACTTTTCTATTCTTTTAACAGTGACAGGCCTCGACTGTATTTTAATTTGTTTTATAATTGACCTGAAAGGAAAGCTAGCCATTAGTCCGCTATGATCAGACCTCAAGCAGTTAATTACTTTTTTCTCTACATGGCTACAGTTACAGAAAATATTATCGATACATGTGGCAGAAGTCTCTGTTTTTCTAGTTGGTTCTAAGAATAAATAATCCAAATCAAACGACTTAAAAAGACAAATAATTCTTTTTGTTAGGGACTTCTTTTCTAATAAATCAACGTTATAGTCGCCGCATACGATGACAGATTTTTTACTTTTACTTACTAAATTTAAAGCATCCTCCATTACTGATTCGAAACGAGCAAAGTTATCGTCACATGGGGGCCTATATACACAGATAATGATGTGGTTCTCCAGCTCCACACAAGATAGCTCCACAGTTCTTTCAATCGAAAGACTTACGACGTCTTTCCGTACCAAGTAATATAGCGGAGCCACCGCGAATCGCAGTCTTTCGATTGAATACACTGGCCATATTATAATTTTCAAAATTAAAAAGCATTTCATGTTCCTTGAGCCAGTGCTCTGTAATACATAAAATATCTATATTAAATTTTTCCAAAAATAATTCTATTTCGAATTCTTTGCTGAGAAAGCCTTGTATATTTTGGTGTACTAATTTCAAAGAGTTGGGCTTCCTCGTTGTCTCTGAACCTAGTTTAAATCTGGAGTTCGAGACCCGCTACAAGTGCCAGCACCGCAGGGTGCACTGTCTAGTGCAATTATAGGCTGCGCCATACCTGCGGTGCCGACACCGGCGACGGGCTCCTCCGTCGTTACGCAGGTAATTACCGACTGAATACAGTCGGTACGATGTAAAATACTGTAAGCTAACGAATTAGCTAGTCTTTTTTTCTGTACAAATGGTAGATACATTGTATCATTGGTCAATTTAAACTTATTTATAAAACTATTGGTGTCAAAAAACAAAACAAAACAAAACACAAAACACTTCTAGGACACTCAATTTCTAGGGTTCCCTAGTCGTCAAGGATATAGTTTCGCCATGTTCGTCTTTCTGTCTGTCTATCTGTTTGTCCACGGCTTAGCTCAGAGACTATTAGTACTAGAGAGCAGTAATTTGGCACGGATATGTATATTAATCACGTCGACAAAGTTGTAAAATAAAATCTTTCAGGGTACCTCCCCTACACGTGAAGTGGGGATGATTTTTTTTTCTCGACTATCTCATGGTGTGGGGAGATTGTTTGTTTTTAATCTCTTTATTGTACAAAACATTAATTAGTTAGGGAGTCGTTGGGTAGGTTTTTTAAAATATAGTAGGTTTGCAAAAAGCATTTTTCAATTTAGGGATCCGTTTTCGAAATATTAAGCTTTAATATGCATTTTTTTTGTTAAAGTCATGTCCCCCATCTATCTTCCAGCTAAACGGTTGTTACTAGAAATGAAAAAAAAATCACGGCAGTTGTTACATGTGGCAGAAGTCTCTGTTTTTCTAGTTGGTTCTAAGAATAAATACTCCAAATCAAACGACTTAAAAAGACAAATAATTCTTGTTGTTAGGGACTTCTTTTCTAATAAATCAACGTTATAGTCGCCGCATACGATGACAGATTTTTTACTTTTACTTACTAAATTTAAAGCATCCTCCATTACTGATTCGAAACGAGCAAAGTTATCGTCACATGGGGGCCTATATACACAGATAATGATGTGGTTCTCCAGCTCCACACAAGATAGCTCCACAGTTCTTTCAATCGAAAGACTTACGACGTCTTTCCGTACCAAGTAATATAGCGGAGCCACCGCGAATCGCAGTCTTTCGATTGAATACACTGGCCATATTATAATTTTCAAAATTAAAAAGCATTTCATGTTCCTTGAGCCAGTGCTCTGTAATACATAAAATATCTATATTAAATTTTTCCAAAAATAATTCTATTTCGAATTCTTTGCTGAGAAAGCCTTGTATATTTTGGTGTACTAATTTCAAAGAGTTGGGCTTCCTCGTTGTCTCTGAACCTAGTTTAAATCTGGAGTTCGAGACCCGCTACAAGTGCCAGCACCGCAGGGTGCACTGTCTAGTGCAATTATAGGCTGCGCCATACCTGCGGTGCCGACACCGGCGACGGGCTCCTCCGTCGTTACGCAGGTAATTACCGACTGAATACAGTCGGTACGATGTAAAATACTGTAAGCTAACGAATTAGCTAGTCTTTTTTTCTGTACAAATGGTAGATACATTGTATCATTGGTCAATTTAAACTTATTTATAAAACTATTGGTGTCAAAAAACAAAACAAAACAAAACACAAAACACTTCTAGGACACTCATTTTCTAGGGTTCCCTAGTCGTCAAGGATATAGTTTCGCCATGTTCGTCTTTCTGTCTGTCTATCTGTTTGTCCACGGCTTAGCTCAGAGACTATTAGTACTAGAGAGCAGTAATTTGGCACGGATATGTATATTAATCACGTCGACAAAGTTGTAAAATAAAATCTTTCAGGGTACCTCCCCTACACGTGAAGTGGGGATGATTTTTTTTTCTCGACTATCTCATGGTGTGGGGAGATTGTTTGTTTGTAATCTCTTTATTGTACAAAACATTAATTAGTTAGGGAGTCGTTGGGTAGGTTTTTTAAAATATAGTAGGTTTGCAAAAAGCATTTTTCAATTTAGGGATCCGTTTTCGAAATATTAAGCTTTAATATGCATTTTTTTTGTTAAAGTCATGTCCCCCATCTATCTTCCAGCTAAACGGTTGTTACTAGAAATGAAAAAAAAATCACGGCAGTTGTTTCTAGAAATGTTAAAAAATTCACGGCATAACGAAGTTAAAAGGAAAACTATCACAGCTAAGGGCGCTTTTATTGTCATGCAGATTTCTGCCCGCATGCGTGCGGTATTTCCAAAGCGGCCCGCGTGCGTGTTCCACGGATGACAATAAAAAGACCCTAAAACATGTAATGAAACGATAGGTTGCGGGCGGCACGCATGCGGGCACGACCCACATGCGGCCAGAAAGCCACATGACAATAAAAGCGCCTATTGGCGACGGACTCCACATAGCTTTAACAGTAATATACTTACCTATAAGTAGAACATAAGTAGCTATAACCATTATGTAAACGCAAAGCTGCGACGAAAGCGTCTCGGCCCGCTGCACTCAGTCTGAGCTAAACCAACAACGGCTACGCACCAGATATTACTTATGGGTCCTGTCTTGTATAATGTTCTTCAGTTACTACAAAGGAAAATTTTTTATGTTCTTTGCTACTCAAAAGTGCGACTTTGTGTGTTTTTCTTTCTATAATTGAACTTGAACTGAAGAACGTTACACATAACAGGAGCTTTGATTTAAGGAAAGAAAGAATATATGAATTTTTTGCAGGGCTTCATAAACAATATGGACATTAGGATATTAGTCAGTCCATGTTGTATGAATGGTGCAAATTGTTTATAGAAGGTCGCGAAGTGTTGAAAATGATACGCTCGCTCGTCGGCCAAGAACTTCAGTCAATGAAGACAAGTTGAAGCCAAATTGAAAAATAAAACTGTTAAAGAAATAGTAGAAAGAAAAGCAGAAAAGTGTTGGTACCGGCTTCAGTCGTTAAGCATATGGCTTAAAAGCAGCTGCAGTAACTTCTGATACTGGGGTCGGCTACTAGTCCTACAACTCCACCAATCTGGACTTGCGTACCTCCATTTGGAGTATGTCTTAATCTTCCCGAGATATGAAAAGAGATCCGTGCCCCTGCAGTGGGGATGATATGAGTTGTACACACGTACACACAAGCAAATCAGAACCAAGCACATGCTCACAGACACATACATTGAGCCATCGTATACACTTCTTGTGAATGTTACTTCTGTGCTTCAATGTGTAACTGGCGCATACTCATGCCCCCACAGAAAGCCAAACAATCAATCGCAGATAACTGACAAACCTAAGATGCTGTTTTACGTCAAATATCGAGCAAAGACGAACTATAGACGTATTTCACTTCAGATCTTTATATACAAGCTGTTTTCGAGAGTCATTACGAATCGTCACGCACGCAGGTTTGACGACTTCTAGCTTTCTGAATACGCCTGATTTCGAAAAGTTATCCGTCCGTACCATAGAACACATACATATGCTGCGGTGCGGAAGACAAAACAGGAAATCGTAGAATATAATCAGCCATTATATTCAGCGTTTGTGGACTATGAGAAAACTTTTGATTGGATCGAGTCCTGGCTAAAGCGCTTGAACGGGAACGCCGCAATGTTAGTCCGTTATCAAAACAAAAATTTGAAATCTGTCCCGCTGCAGAAAAGGGTGAAACAGGGAGACGTTATATCTAACAGCCTGTTCACTGTTGTTATGGAAGAAGTCCTGCCTGTGATTGAAAGAGCTCGGCACCAACATTAACAGTGAGTACATCACCCACATTTGATCGTTGACGATAATTACTATGATTTTGCCTGAGACTTTGGAAGTCCTAGGTACAGATATCAATGGACTCAATAGACTCAACAACTCGGTCTTAAAATGAACATAAGACAAAAATGATGTCAAAAGTCCATGTCTTGAAAACCCATGGCTCTGAAGTTTGGAGACTATACTCGAAGTTATTGACTAATATAGGGTGACTTTAAATTAGTTTTTGATACCAAAGGGTGTGCATGTGCTCATGATAACAAACAAATTTCCCTTAGGAACCCATAGTCAAATCGCAAAAAAATTTGACTCTTCATACTAGTTTGGCCGGTAAGTTGGTCAATTTGTATGGAGAGTCCACATTTTTTTTACGATTTGACTATGGGTTCCTTAGGAAAAGTTGTTTGTTATCATTAGCACATGCACAGTCTTTTATATCAAGAACTAATTAAAGTCACCCTATATATGTACCTTGCACAAAAAGTCCAGCTAGGTACGTCTAACTTCAAGAAAGATACCTCTCAAGTGTCTCAAAACTAAAGTCTGTAACGGCACACCTATGAATTTGGCATTTTCTTTATCAAATTAACTTGTTAAAACTGTTTCTAGGACACTGGTATGAGACGAAAGGCGTTTGTACAAAAGGCACCAGTGCCATTGCCACTGGAGCAAAAGGCGTCGGTGCCATTGCCGCCAGTGCCATTGCCGCCGGAGCCATTGCCACCGGAGCCTTTGGCACCAGTGCCATTGCCACCGGTGCAAAAGGCGCCGACGCCAAAGGTATAGGACAAATGACGCACGAAGATACTATATAAGGAGAAACACAGCCGCAAGGCGTCAGTCAAGATTCGGACCTCAAAGAGGGAAGGCTGCCCGGACAAGCCACGATATAAGTCGCGATTAAGTGTCTCGTTTAAGTTTTAGTCGTGATAAATGATAATCGCGGATGGTGTCGAGTTCTTCCTAAAAATCTTTAGTGTCTGTATCAGAGAAAGTGATAAGTTTGTAAGTGAAAACAAAACCATAAGCGAAGCATAGGTGTTGCTGTGGGTATGTGCTTTTATTTTACTTGAGTGGGACCATAAGATTTAATACAGATCTTAAATTATCCAAAATCGATTTCCAGTTTAAATTACTATGTGTTAATTAATCTTTTATTTCAGCTTCAGGAATCCGATCTTAATTTATCGGCAATAATTATTGTCATACTGTTTCAGTCTTATAAGACGAAAGGAACAGGTGATTTTATAACTGATTGGATGTGGATTTGATTCTACCATTTTATGTGGCTATACTGTTTCAGTCTAGAAGACGAAAGGAACAGTTAGCCTGATGATTGTATTGTGTCTGAGGCCGAAGTGCTTAATAGATATTTCACAAAATAAGTGTTGAAGATTATTTGTTCTAGTCTAAGGACGAAAAGAACATATGATCAGATGGATTGATGATTAAAATTGTATGTGTTAAGTATTGCCTATATGGGCTCAGTTTTAATAAGGCGATGACCAACCGTGAGATTGTACTGTTTCAGTCTTAAAGACGAAAGAAACGGGTAGTCTGGTGGTCACATTACATTACATGTTCTGTTAAATCAGTTATTAATTTGCAGTAAATTATTTATGTACAAGAAGTACGAGTAATTGGTCATTTGTTTCAGTCCTAGAAGGACGAAAGGAGCAAAAGATCTTTAGTGTGAAGTATGAACAATTTGCTAACTAGCATATCGGGTTCGATTCCCGTCAAGGGTATTTATAGGAATTGTTTCAGTCATCAGAAAATGTGACCTAAGAAACAAACCTATTAAAGATACCTCATTTACCCAGGTTTAAGTTTATCAGGTATACCGATAACTGTTCAGGCTCAGCGGAGAAGATGGTAGACAAAAACGTGTGCATTACCCGTTGATGTCTTTTGTATGAAAAGGCGGTAGCCGTACAATAGATATCAACGAGACAGGTCTAGATACCGTGCTAAGTGGAGTATAGGTAGGCCTATGTTCCAATCGATGATGAGAATTAATTTATACATTACATAAATTTATTATTATTTTATAATTTATTATGATTTATGCGGAATTAAACTGGAAAGATTGTAGTGAATATTTAGTCGAAAATAATAATATACTTAATGGTCTCGCTCATCTCATGCTTTATTATGATTTTATATTATGTGTGATTTATTTTTGTATTTTTGAACTGTGTGTTGTTTTCTATGATTTTAAATCGTAAATTATAAGGTTATGTAAAATTATAGGAATTTAGGTAGATAATATATCTGGGTTTTTATTGTGTGTTTGTTATTATTAATTAGAAATTTACTTTCGTATGCGTTAATAGTGATGTTTGGCGGAGAATTAAATAATGTTTTTCTAGGCTCGCCTTTGGTTATAGTAAATCCGGTTAAATTAAATAAATACTAGGCCGTTAATACTTTTAAAATAAATTAAACCATAAAATTCTAAACTGTGTTCTTAAAATATTTATAAAATTTAACTAAAATTATTTATTATAGAAACCTCTAACAAAATATTCGACCATCATTTTTATCTTCTTTATTTTTCATATGAAACCATAATTTCTACCTACAATTTATTTATTTCAGTAAAACTGAACATATCATTGCAGAGTCAATGTTTTGCTTGGATTCAAAGAAATCTTACCACAAAAATTCCATACTACTCAAAGAAGTAGCCTTAACTATACAGTTCTTCAATCTTCATTCATCCTATGACTTCACCTGGCTCATAGCGAGTCGATTGCTGTTGTTCACTTACAGTACTGCGGAAAACGTACGCTGTTGTGCTGCTGTGAGCTGCAATCTGGGTGGATTATTTACTATCTGAAATATCTGTCATAGTGCAGGCTACTATTTATGTCTCAAAGAAGACTTGATCTTTTCATTGCCAAAGTGCAAATATTTAATTATTACCAAGCAGAATATGGACATTGTTCCTTTATTTATGTCTCAAAGAAGACCTAATTCATTTCTACTGCCAAAGTGCAGATATTTATTCAACACCAAACTGAACATGGACATTGTTCCTATTATGATTTTAATTTCATCTGACCTTTGGTCTTATATCTGTTATAACTACAGAAACTGTACAGCACAGTGCATTAGTCGTAGAGAATCGACTCAAGTAGTAATACCTACTTTATATTTACTGGTATATTATACCAAATTATCTTACACAAATCATCTGAGTTCACCATATATCTGGGGCTCCTCAATTATAATATTTATATATCACTAACCGCGTTGCAATCCGTATTGCTAGCTTCATTTTGGGCGTATCCACGTCAACTTTCATGAAGCTTATATTTTAAACTTGTTCGGAATGGTTGGTATTAGACTGGTCGAGGACGAGGGGAGGTTATGGTGGATCCTCCCGCAACCCTTATAGGGTTGCGGCTTTCATAGTGATGTGTAGTTGGCCTATACATTGCTCGCTTAATTTTATAATTTTAAAACTGAATTTATAGACTAGTAGCTTCATGAGAGTTCCAATATGCCCTAAATTATGTCCTGTCTTTGTATATTTTCTTATAATTTATTTCCCGTTAAATTTATTAATTGCTGTTCATTCGATTAGTTAAACAAAAGGTAGGGCCTCTTTCATATTTAATAATTGCCTAATTAAATAGTTTCTAAGACCCTTCAAAATTCAGTCACCATCAACACTCTAAAAGATTCAGGGTTACTTTAATCTCAACATAGGGTTCCCACTAGATGATCTGGCCAAACGTTTCATCGAATTTTAATGTTTATTTTTATTGGTTAGTTTCATATCGGGTTTAGGGTTTTATTAGGTCTTTTAAGTAGGTCGTTCTGGGGGGGTGCGTTACAATATGGTGCCGTAGTGACCAGGATAGGATAGTAATATCGCGGTGGCTATTTTAGCCACAATTTGGTGTCCGTGAAATGGAAAGATTGTTTGATGGTGACTTGTTGTAAGGTTTTAGTGGAACTATGGTTTACTTAACGGGGGGTTGAAGGTTTGAATAGGCTTCATTTTAAGAAAATTATCTTCAGGGTACCATTATAGAAATTACTTAATAACGTTACTAAGAAGTTGATAGATAGAAAGTAGTAAAGACATTTTATTTTTCCCAAATTCCAATTAGCTGCAAGTTTTACAATTATTTTAGTTATTTACAATGTAGTTTAAAGGGTCCCATTTATAAGAAACCGTTAGGGTATTTCAACTTGGGAGATAGAATAAAAATGATAATTCGATTATATTTTTTTAATTACCTTGAGTATTAATAGTTGAAATAATTTATCACTATTTAGACACTAGGCACTAGATATTCACATTCTGTCTGAATCCTTTCATCCTGGAAAAATGATGAGTGGGTCAGAATTGTGCCAGTTTTATTACAGTAGCACATTTAACTAACACAGCACAGTAGGTGGGAGTTGTTCAAACAAATTAATACAGTAAGATCTTCTTTTAATGTGTGGCACTGTTTGTCCTTTTTGTCACACGTAATAGACGTCAGTAGTTTGGTAGATTAGTGTGAGCGAATAATCTGAATCCTTTTCTTTCTTCATTTTGAAGATTCACTGTATCAAAAGATATCTTTTGACCTCAGATTTCATTATCATACGAATATTCTGGCAGCCATGTAGTTGAGGTAGTGCAGTCACTTTGTGGAAGTATGTCTGTGGAAGGAAGGAGTGATTAGAATAATCTAATGGTCGGATTATGATATAAGCAAATTGATACATAGTTTTTCTAATGCCTTCCAGAGAATATTCGAAATTCAGTGAATAAGTGATGGCTATTTATGTGGACGTAGTAGGTATGATGATAAGTGAGAACCACATTATGTACCTACGTCATGTAGGTATGCAAATTATATGACGTTATGGAAAAGTTGTTCAGTTGTATAAGACTAGTTTAATAAAAGAATAAAAATATAGAACGTATTAATAACCAGCGACGCACGGAACCAGAATGTAATTCGTGTAATTCCAGTTTAATTTTTCTAAGTGCACATGGGATACCTAGCTGGGGTTCTTGAAGTGAGATTTAAGTATATAACAACTGTGAACTTACCTTCTAAAAGTATGTTTTTCCAACAATACTTTTATAGTAAATCAGGCCTATGAATCAATCTCATTGGTCCAAAAGCCGTAGACCGCGCTACCACAGATAATATCGCATGGTTTGTTAATAATTTTCCTTTGGTTTTTTTTCAAGTGTAAAAGGGACAGACCACTGAGGAACAAGGAGAGACTCTTGTCAACCCACTGTCGACTTGTCACTAGAACGTTCTTTCTTTTTCTCTTCGCGCGCTTTTGGTGAACGTTTGAGAAAATTATTTTTGTGATATTTTTGTAATAAAAAGCGAATATAATCATTTAAAACATTATTTTTCGTTCTGCTTCTGTTAACTAATCAAGGTATGTAAACAATTTACGCTAAACGGGTATGGTTATGCAAAGTGCAACGTTGTGTTTATTAGCTTATTAATTAAATCGTCTTGTTCAGTTTTAGGTATTAAATTTCATTAAAATGCCAATACATCATTGTTGCGTGGAAGGATGCAGTTCTAGAAAACCGGCCGTGAAGCTTTTTAATTTGCCCGCCAACGATGGACTTCGAGAAATTTGGTTACGATTTCTTATACCAAGGAGTCCATCGCTACAGAACTTGTCGAGAGACGTGCTCGTCTCAAAAAAGGTAATTACCTACATGCCTAACAAGCCAGGACTTGAGGTAGCCTTCGTAAGTTTACTGCAACCGTACCTGCATAACTCTGAGACTAGTCCATAGCACCTACTGTCATACATAGCCAATGGGAAATCTCACTTGTGATCAATCCTGATGTATTATGTGCTGAGGAATAATACTAAAATTAACCTGCCCGCTTCATCATCAATGATGATGAAGCAGGCAGGTTAAAATCATCATCATCATTAGCCAAAAGGTGTTCACTGCTCCCCCAAGGATTTCCACACCGACTGGTATAGGACCAGTCGCTGCTCGCATCCAGTGGCTTCCCGCAATCTTCACCAGGTCATCGGTCCACTGAGTTGGAGGCCTGCCCACACTGCATCTTCCGGTGTGCAGGTGCCACCTTTTGTAATCTCCCTTGCCTATGTATTTTGATTTTCCCTATGATAACTTTGTACACCTATCTTTATCTGTTGTCATATTTGCAACTTTCAAATAAATAAGTGTAGCTATTTTGTAGACTACATATGAAGTAAGTTTTTAGGGTTGCTAAACTTAGATTTTATTTATTATTTTCATTATTAGATTTTTACAGTTCTGTATCTCAAAATGAAAAAGGAGCTCTATAGGATCACTTGTGTCTGTTTGTCTGTCAATTTGAATCTACTGGACTGATTAAATTTGTATGAATAAAGATATGTGTGACTCAAATGTATGTTACCTAAATAAAAATATGATATAAATGAATTTGAGTCCTACCTAAATAAATCAGGAAAAACGTTTGCAAGTTGTACCATATATCAAATAAAATGGTTTACTCTGAAACTACTAAGCCAGAAAATAGTTCTTTACTCACAGATTAGGAAAACCTATAAGAAGCCTTTGGTCTAAAATATGGTTTGATTGTACAGAACCGTACATGAATCAGACACTTGACAGACACTTTTAACTGTAATATATTGTGTTAGATAATCTTTATTTAATTTAATTGTCTGTTATTTTAGGTATGCAAGCTGCATTTTGAGCCAAAATACCTAACTGGAACTGGTGATAAAAGAAAAAGACTTGCTTGTCCCACTCTATTTTCAGATGAAGAAATTCATAGACGCCAGCCATCTACTCCAATCCAAATTTGTAAGTACTATTGTTTGTTATTGCATAGTTTGTATCTACTCGTACTACTTTTATAAAAAAAGGAATGCTGGTTTTGTAGTAATATAAAAAGAAGAAAAGAGAAGATCGACCGAAATAACAGGGGATGAAACTGTAAATAAGAAACTTATTTTAAATAAAAAGACAAAAAATAAGTAATTAACTAATAAAGGAGAGAGAAAGAAAGAGCTCAATGTTATTTGCCAAAATCAAATCGTTGATAATGTAAATGAGAGGATAAGACTAGTTTGTATTTTGTATGTCACAATATATTTGTACTATTTTATATAGAGACAGACTTCCAATATTCTTAGCTAGGACACGTCGATTTCTAGTTTATAGTAGTAATCATAATGACTGGTCAAACCTTTATTTGTAATTTTATTCAAACGGACACTTACCTATATGTAAAAATTTTCACCAATCAATATAATATTTGCATACATTAAATTTTCAATTTCAGCATTCGAAAATATAGAAGAAGACCACAATTACTCTCTAGGATTATCAAAGAGTATTGCTGGACCAGGATCACATCAGCATTCCCAATATGAAAGTAAGTCATTATGAAAACTATACTTAAAAGGTATTGAATTAAAACAAATAATAATTTACTTTTTTGGTTATTTTGTTACATTTTTTTATTGCAAGTTTGATGTGTTTCTGATAAATTGGTATTGTTATTTTATTATTATGTTGATGGGCTCATTGGGAGGTTTGTTTATTAGGAAAGTTACCTATGTCTTACATTATACAGGGTGGCCGGGAGAGTGACGTCCAAAGATAAAATTTAGGTGCCTCGTATACAGGGGTATCCTAATCACCCACATGTATATTCGCGATTTTTCGTAGTTTTCGAGTTAAGATTTTTTTAAAGAAATTTTTGAAAAAATTCAACTGTAACAGCTATTTTATTTTTGAAAAGAGCAAGTTTTATTAAAAACTAGCTTTTGCCTGCGGCTCCACCCATGTGGATGTCGCTTAATGACTGTCTTAAGTGAACACAGTGTTATTATAAAATAATTATTTCAGTTGAAGACATGTTGCGCCTCAAATACATCAACAATGATCACACCTATGCTCTGAATTCTAAAAACAGTATTGTAATAAAACCTGATGAAAGCGGTAAAGCCATATTTAATTTTTGCTTTAAAATTTTTCTGTAGTCTGCTACTTAGTAGTTTTACTGTAGTGAGTAGCTGTTTAAACATTTAGACTACACCTTTTAAACTTTTTAGAATCACAATTGACAACATTTCATTTTCCATGTAATTTTTCATGTAGGTATTATTTTGTATGAAAATCATCAATGAAATATCCATTTTTTATGTAGTATATTTCTGTATGAAGTTGTAGAGAAATGTTTACAATATGTGAGAGAACTTTTTTAACTGGTCTAAATGAGGAAGCCCAATAATCAATTCAAAGTTTAAATAAAGCAACATCGTAAGATATACAGGAAAATGGTTTTTAACTAACTTGTTTTTTTGTTGTGCTGTAACCTGAGGCTGTAACGAACACTGGTCAAGTGTGAGTTATTCTTGTAATGAATAAAAAAATCACTAACATTTTCTCAAAATCTCCCAGTTAAAAAACCTCAGTATATTATGAATTATGTAGCTAGTAGAATATGTTATTGGCCTCTTTAAAAAAATATATTAAGTATAATTTGTATGTTTTCAGGATCTACTATTCACACTTCACCCGCCACCGCAGATGCAAATTCAACTCCATCAACTAGTGGAGCCACATATAGAATTTCGTCTTCTGAAGGTCTGGGTAAGTTTAAAATTTACATTATACAGTAAATTTTCTAGACCCAATTTTTAGGGTTCCATAGTCAGAAAGGAATCCTTATAGTTTCACCTGTCTGTCTGTCCACGGCCTAACTCAGAGACTATTAGTACTACAGAGCTGTAATTTGGCAAGGATGTACATATTAATCACACCGACAAAGAGGTAAAATAAAATCTCCACTTGTTACTTATACTAATTTTGCTATTTGACTTTTTTTTGGGCACTATTAAAACTTCTTGGAAATACAATAAACCCGAGGATCTTCTTTAAATAAACTTACATTAAAAAAAATGACAAAGTTAAGTTAGTCGCTCAGTCCCAAGTTGAACTTGTTTTTTTTAGTACCTACCTGCGATGCGTCATCTACGTTAAATAAAATAATATACTATATTTTGAATATATCTAAATTAATTGATATTCAGTTATAAATAAATTCTTAACAATCTTCCCATCTTGTTTTTAAGCTGGGCATTCACTTGCAGTAGTAATCTAATGTTCTGTTTAAAAATATTGCAGATCCTCTTATCAAGGAGCCTGTTGCGTCATCGCCGCGAACATTTGACAAGCCGTCAACTACAGACGCTACAGGTTTGTTAATTGGGATACTTTTTGGTATTCAGTGTATTTACATCCAAGTATTCTGCGCATCGGTATCGGCATGAAATCACAACCCATCATCGAAGGCTTTCATCTGTCTACTACACCCTTAGAGTATTAATACCGAATTTTCGATTTAAAAAAAATACAAAATGTTAAAATTGTTACCATTTATCTACCTTATGCGGTTCGCGCAATAAATGATCGCTCAATCCTGATGGTTCATATTTCGTAAACACTGGAGTTGACTACAGCCCCACAACCTCAACCAATTGGGCCTCAACAATTAGCCACTGAATGTATATTGTATATAGAATAGAGTATGGCTTAATCAAACCTAGATGAAACCCGTGCCTCATCAGTTGTGATAGAATGCGTTGTTAGTTTAACATAAAATATTCCAATTAAATATAAACCTAAATATAAAAAGCGGTCGTGGCTCAGTGCGGCTTGCGTGGTCGCATCGATCAAGCAGGTTAACTTACAACAGACACGGTCATAACCTGGATGGTTTTGACTGTTAGTGGCATTTATCTCGACCGTTTCCGTGCTTCGCAAGGCACGTTAAGCCGTTGGTGCCGGCTGCTATCGCTAGCAGTCGTTAAGCCATGTCAGAGGCCTTATAGGCGGCTTGAAAACTTCTGACACTGGGGTTGGCCACTAGCCCCAACAACCTCCACCAATCCGGACTTGGCCCCCGTGTGTGGAGTATGGCCTAAACCTTCCCGAGTTATGGGAAGAGACCCGTGCCCCTGCAGTGGGGACATAATGGGTTGTTAACAAACAAATATAAACCTTATATTATGTACCTATATAAATATGAATTGTAGATATTAATCATGATTACAGATGCCATTTCTCATACCTGTGCCATGCCGTCTTCTGCTGTTGGATACCCGTCATCTTCAGGCTCTATAAGTGAGTGATTTATGTTATGGCGCTTACTTTTTTACCTGCTTGTCAAAAATAGAGGTTGACCATCTTTGTTTAAAATAAAAGAGTCTAGCAGGTGTGAGCATTATTTACTGTCTGTATATACAGGGTGTAAGGGACAGGTTTCCGAAAACTTTAAGGGCTTGCTCAGTAGACGAAACTGAACAACTTTCCACAATTTTTTTTTTCAGGAAACGAAAAAAGAAATCGGCTTCTCCATACAACCTGTCCATTCAAGTTTATAATTTTGTATGGAGAAGCCAATTTTTTTTCGTTTCCTGAAAAAAATTCTTGTGAAAATGAAAATATTTTATTCGAAGTAGGTAGCAGTGTACACTTTTCGAACGTCATTCTTTTATCTACCTAATACGAGGTTCCTGCCACTCGGAACTCGTATACCCGCCGTTTCGGGAAGTGTTTGCGGAGTGAGAAGACACTGAGGGCCCTAAAAAAACTCCCTCCAACACATTAAAAAAAAAAGTCTTACATTCTATTACATCTTAATGCTATATAAATGAATTATACAATGTCATGTCTGTAAATAAAATATACAAAAATAAGAATAAAGTAAAAACAATAAAGAAAGAAAGGATTCAAGACATAAAAGTAAAAAGTAAAAATTGTGGAAATTTATTCAGTTTCGTCTACTGAGCAAGCCCTTAAAGTTTTCGGAAACCTGTCCCTTACACCCTGTATATGTTTCACTAATGCATGTATTAGTTATTAATGTCGTACTTTAATACTTTGTTAATACTTTCTAACTAGCTGTTTCGTCCACGGCTTCGCCCCACGTGGATATAGTTTTTGTGATTATCGTTGACGGACCACAGTGCAGCCTTAAAAGTTTTTTGGGGTAAAAGTATACTACGTTGTTCCCCGCCATCTGCCGAAGCTTTTTGCCAATGAAATCATTTGAGTAATTATAGCAATAAATACCTTTATTTTTGGGGTTCCCTTGTAATTCTCGAGGGAATTCAATATTATTTCAGAATAAAATGTACCCTATTTGACTGCCCTACTGCATTATATCATGACCCTCCCACCTGTCAGCATCATACTTTCATAGTGTAAAGCATAAACCGTGAAGTCACATCGTAGTAACTTTTTGTGTCGAGCATTTTCGGCTCCTGCTTTGCGACGTAGGTACGTACATACTTTTATAGTCAAACTGAGTAAATAATGTTGATAACTAAAAATGGTTTTCTCAGATGTTTTAATTTTTAATCATCAATCAATATATACAGGGTGTAAGAGACAGGTCTCCGAAAACTTTAAGGGCTTGCTCAGTAGACGAAACTGAATAAATTTCCACAAGAATTTTTTCAGTAATATAAAATAATGGGGGGGCTCAGCCCTGTGATAATGACATTGAGGGGGGGGGCTCGGGCACCCCCAGGCCCTATGGAGTCTGCGCCAGTGGACATAGTGACAATAACTCGGAATCGAACCGGCTCGGCGGGATTTCAAATACCTATACAGGGTTATTTTGTACCCCCCACCAAAACTTCACTCATGAAACTGAGCAACTTTCCCCAAATAACCAATGGTCAATTCGCAAAAAAGGGTTCCCAGGGTTCGAAGTGACAATTATCACTGATGATAATTATCTTGATAATAATAAAAATCATAAAAACAATACAATTTAATAAATTGTTAAGCTATTATGTCGCTTTACTTAAGTTTACTTGTATCCAAATGTGATTTTCCACTTTCGTGCATGTTATAATGAGTTAAATATCAAAGAGCCCTCCGGTACTTTCATAGGCGAAGTCCTCCCGTGAAGATTCTGATGACACCATATGATAGTACACCTCAAGCAGAATCAATTTCTCAACAGGACCATCCCTCTATTTTTTTATAGATTTAGAGCTATAGGGTCAAGTATGTCTAAAAAACCATAGCATCTTTCTTAACTTTGGAAAGAGGTTCAATTATGGAGACTGCGGAACTTAACTAAGAGTCCAAAGCTGCACAAAAAAATATTTGCTTCAAGTCACGACAATCGCACCATCAACATCTTTTTTAGATCACAAAAAGTAAAAAATAAAAACTCAATAAAATTGTGTCTTATTCATGTCATGCGACACCGTAAAAATGTGTTGTTAGGTATTTAATGTGCTTTCAAATGTTATATTTTTCATCAATATTCGTATGGGGGAACATGGTAGAAAAACGAATCAAAAGTCAAGGATCACCCATGATGGGTAATTGACACATTTTTAATTATTTACGCCAATAATTTACCCTTTGTATCGCATAAAATTTTATGTCATAATTGCCTATGGCATAACAAGGCATAAAAATCTTGCGCAGAAATATAAATCTGCCTAATCGTAATTCTGCATAATTATTATTCCCCCTAAACTTTGAAAGTAATAAACAATAATTTTCTAAATTAGAAATGACTAAACAATAATTGTCCTAGTTGAAAATTGCATAAATATACTTTTGACTAAATAATAAATGACTTAAATAGTAATTGACATAACTGAAAAGTTCATAATTTTAATTAGGCCTAAATATTAAAAGCCCTAATTACACGGAATATGGGAGTCCTAAATTAATGCGGGAGCGAACGAAGCGAGCTCGGGAATTCGGAGCACCCCGATACGGATAATTCAGGTTCGGAGACAGTGTTAGGTTTGATTGATAAAACATCCACAGATCGACTGCTTGCTTGCATGTTTGGTTGCTTGCATGCTTGCATGCTTCCATGCTTGTTTGCCTGCTTGCTTGCATGCTTCCTTGCTTGCGTGCTTGCATGCTTGATTGAATGCTTCCCTTCCTAGCAATCTTAGGTAAGTTGCTACTTACCACTAGCAACCTTAGGTAGGTTGCTACTCACCACTACCCTGTACCACAGATTTTATAATACTAACGTACAGATACCTCATGTCATACAACGAAATGCGACTGCCGTAACTCGGGCTATTCTTCGGGCTATTTTTTTCACTCATTGAGAACTACCGCTACTGGCGACATCTAGAGCGCGGGCTATAAATGAAGACATTCTGGTTGCTTATCTGCACCTTCATTTGCTTTTATGATTTTTTTTGCACATAACCTACTAGTATTATATTATCTGTGATATTACTAAACAAAAATACATAATTTAAAATATGAAAAACAAAACGTAAACCACCTATTACGTTTTTCAATCGTATTGTATTAGCGCCATCTATCAATTCACGCTATAAACTGGTTCTCAACTAGTACGTGTCATTACTCAACTCTGACAAGTTAAGGCGAAAGTAGTTTTGATATGCATCGCCGTCATCAGATAATTTGTAGTAATTGATAATAAAGTGCATTATCAGCCTTTGTCATACTTTTTGTTTATTACAATAATCAAAACACTTATTTTTAGCAATTTAATGGGTTTTTTCTTCGTTTTGCATGAACTTCGATTACAAATCGATACTTGTCGTGCCATCTATTGACATTTTAATGAACTAAGGTTTTCGTTGTATGCAATGAGACCCCGTGCCTGTACTATACTGATTCTTACAACCTACGCTATAAGTAGTTAATGAAGTTAAAAATAAATAAAACAAGGTAATTATAATCAATGGAAAGGAAGAAAGGAAGGCAACCTAACTCATTTTTTCAATTTCAATTTCAAGTTTGATATGCTATAATATTATTAGGAAATTTAATATTATGCAACTTTATAGTTAGGGACATTTCTAATTATTCCAAGTAATATTATGCTCATAAATTTTAGGAAAACATAAATATGCGCAAATTTTTTTATGCCAAAATATTTTATGCACAATAATGTTATGCAAAGGCCAAATAGTCATAAAAAAGTTATGCTATGTTATAGAGACCCGATGATAGTCTTTCCAAAGTCGAGAAAGATGCTATGATTTTTAGACCTACTTGACCGTATAGCTCAAAACCTATAAGAAATAGAGGGATGGTCCTGTTGAGACATTGATTCTGTTTGAGGTGTACTATCATATGATACCATCAGAATCTCGTCACGGAGGTAAGGGGGGCTTCGGCTATGGAAGTAACGGAGGGCTCTTTAAAAAAAGGGCACAAAAATTGTATTCAACACACACAATACTTATTTGTATTCAGTTTTATTACTATTATAATGTGATGAAACTATAATCTGTAAAACAAAAATTAGTCATAATATTATGAATCAGTACGAATAATTATCGAATAAATGAGTCTACTAGTTTCAAAAACCGCAATGTCCACAATGAAGAATATTTAGGAACTTATTTTTTTCTTACATAGTTATGGTCAGAGGATAGCCGTAGTCATATGCTACTTTATCCTCAGGGATAAACAAACCCTAAATTACATACTTAGCATACAACAGCAGCTATCCTCTGAACATGTAAATAAGAAAAAAATAATTAAAAATAATTTCCTAAATATTTTTCATTGTGGACATTGCTGTTTTTGAAACTAGTAGACTCAAATATCAGAGAATTATCTGATAATTGGACGTAGTTTAGCAGAAAGGACTCAATCCACAAACCTTTATTAGTGGATTAAGTACTTTAAGGTTTGTGGATAGAGTCCTTTCTGCTAAACTACGTTCAATTGTCATGATTATTATCAAAGAAAATAAATATTTTGATAATTACGTACCCTGGGTATCTCTATACAAAATAGGCCGATCACGTGATCTTGGTATGAAAGGTCAAAATTTTTTTTGTGAAAAACTGTGAAGTTTTGGTGGGGGGTCCAAAAATAACCCTGTATGTAATGCAATAAAAAACTTCTTGAAACTTACTCTTACCCACCTAAAAAAAAAAGAAAATCGAAAACACAATACAAAGAATTTGTATTCACCTACTTAAAAACTAAAACGATTCACCTTTGTTTCAGAGTGCACCTCTACTCCGGCGAATCCTATAACACAATCTCGTCCCATACCATCCGCAAGGTCTTCAGATTGGACAGGTAAGGAATTTGAAATACTTAAATCTCTATAAATCAGATTCGAAAAATGATGCGGGAAATGAAAAGTTTCTGTATTGCCCCTTCTTAGTAAAGTCTTTAAAAAAAAATGCAACACTTTAATTTAAACCAACTTCTGCATAACCAACAATTTGGCTTCCGTAAAAGGTCGATCAACTACCGATGCAGGAGTAGCACTTACACAAGATGCAATAGAAGTTTTTTGTGATTTATTTAAAAAAATAACCCTTCACGGGACCGGACAGACCGGGACCTTCGAGAACATCTATGCATACGAGCATACAAAAAAGCAAAAACATGGATACACAATACAAAAACTACACATATAACGTAGGAGTTGTAAATGGGTTCGAGTTCTTTTTTGAGTCTTAAAAAAACAATTCACTTTTCCAGGTTCTAATGTTGATGACTTCGGGAAGCATTTGGTGACTGAACAAAAACCATCTTCATCGGGAGTTACAAGTGCGTATTGCTACTTATATTAGCTGAGTTTATCTTTACTATTACGTAAGTATCACGAAATAAAACCGAACAAGTGTCGGTACTTTTTAAACTGCTAACAAGGCATACGGTATGGTTTTACGACAACCATCTTGTGGTAGTAGTCGACACCAACGGCTTAATATATCTTGCGAAGTAACGGAAACGGTCGAGATAGATGACACTATTTTTTAATGATAATGACACTTGGATTATTTCTTCGACAAAATTATATTAAGGCCATCTTTCCCCAAAATTACGTTTTTTTGAACAGTTTTGACGTGAAACTATAGAAGTTTCAAGTCTGAAAAAAATAATCGTTATTTTTGACTATATTTCCTAAGATCATAGGCCATCCGAAATACGATTCATTAATTTCGGCTCGATAGAAAAAAAATCCAAAGATGGATCTACCGCTATTTAAAACCTAAAATAGTTTCCAGTATATCAAAAGAAAAAAATTTAAAATTGTATAAAAATGTTGGTTTCGACGATATGAAAAAAACTAAGCCATTAGTTTTAACACTTTCATTCAGAAAAAAACCAAAATAATCAAAAACGTAAATAATTCGTGTGGCGCGTGCGGGTGGGACTTCCATTTAGTACTGCGCAGATGGATGCGCAGTAGCTTGGGGTAAGATGGCCTCCTACGTAAAGAAAAAAATGATTTTAAGTCAAATCCCTCCAGGTTATGTCTGTATCTGTACTTAAAGTAGTGTAACGTGCGTGTTGATCGACGACGAAACAACATAGGCCGTACTGAGCCACGACTGCTCAATTTAGTAATTAATTGCCACGTGAAAGAACACTATCAGTTACTCATATGATTAAAGTTAGTATCTGCGTCATTTATTTACAGATGCGCCGAATAAATCTTCAAGGGATCGGATTGTGAAGAGCATTAGCAACCTTACTCCTAAATGCAAAAGGATCTATAATAAATGTGTTCAGATTATTAAATCGAAACGCCGCCTTTTGTATAACTACAGCGAGAAACTGGAAAAAGCCCGAGAATTGAGCGAACAATCTTCGTTTGATGCTTTGATGCAAACGATGACGCCTCAGGCGAAAACTTTTATCCGCATGCAGATAAACTTGGCCAACAAACACATTAAAAGAAGACGGTTCACAACTGAGGAGAAACTGCTGGCACTGTCCTTGGCGAAACAAAGTCCCAAGGGGTATAAATTACTGTATAAAATGTTCATCCTGCCTTCTAGGAGAACTCTGAACAAATTTACACAAAACATCCGCTTTAAGCCTGGAGTTAATAAAAATATTATTGCTCAACTAAGGGAAAGCGTAAAAAATTGGGATCCAATCAAAAAAACTTGTTCCGTTGTTTTTGACGAAGTTGCGTTGAGCCCGCAACTAACATTCGTAGAGTCAGAGGATCGCATCGATGGATTCGTGAATTATGGCAACGATAGTGAACAGAACTTGTGCGACCATGCTCTGGTATTCATGGTGCGAGGAATTTGTTCCTCGTGGAGACAACCACTGGCATACTACTTATGTGAGGGTGCCACGCCTTCTGTCAAACTCAAAACTATTTTGAAGGTATGGATTTGTTTGTGAAAGTTTTCACTGTAATACGAATCAAAATATTGCAGCATATGTCGTAAAAGCCCAGTCAAAATTCAAGTACATAATTTATTCTAATAATAATTCTAATAATATCTGGGACAAATCACATACGGTCACTGGCCCCAAACTAGGATTCCCTATACTATGGGAACTAGAGACTGATTACTTACACATATATTTCAAATACATACATATATAGATATAAATACACCCAGACTCAGAGCAAACAATTCTGCTCATCACAGAAAAGTTTGCCCTGTGTGGGGATCGAACCCACGACTCTCGGATCAGTGGTCAGGAGCGCTGACCACTTAGCCACCGAGTCAATCATATTTAGAAACTTGTTATTTTGTTACTCAAATACAGGATGTGGTGGAAGCAGTCGTGAACACAGGATTAGACCCAAAAGCCCTTGTTTGTGATCAGGGGTCAAATTTCCAAGCATGTATCAACAGTTTGCGTGCTGATACAAGAAGACACAATTTATTGAATAACGAATCATTGCTTCCAGGTTAGGTTCCGCACTTGATGTATAAACAATATTGGATTCAACTAAGAATTATGTAATTATAGTAATGAGATCATTTTTCAGCTTCAACATAATAATAATTTGATTATTCTTTCAGATAATCAAGTTATAGTCAGTGGACAAGTGCTTAACATTGTTTATGACCCTCCACATCTCATAAAGGGCATACGGAACAATTTTCTTACGAAAGACATGCTATTCTGCGGTAAAATTGCGAAATGGCAAGATATAATTGATGCGTACAAAACAGACTGCGATTTGGGGGAGATTAGAATGGTTCGGAAATTGACTGACGAGCACGTCATACCTTCGAAAATAAAAAAAATGAAAGTGAAGAATGCCACACAGGCTCTGAGCGAACAGACGGCTGGGTTGTTATGTTTTTGCTCAAAATTCTGTACGTAGTATTTATAGACGACATTCATGTTCCCGGATTTATCTGGTACTCTACTGACTCGCGCAGTCTGTAACTACTACTGCTGTGGGATGGATAGCAGTAATTGGCCTTCATCTTATAACTACTTGTTTTACATTTATAATGTAATGTGGCCATTGTTATCCGAAATAAATAAGAAATTAAATTAAAAAACTGCTAGTCTGACTGCAACTGCTGGTCGTGAGATTGATTCTTATCATGGTCAAGTCTCCTAGTTTTGTAGTACATGTGTACCTAATATTATTTTAATATTTTCAGCTGCAGACGATAGCGGAAAGCCTGTGAGCAAAACTATGAAGAATACGTCCGATGCGGTGCTTTTCTTCGACAAGCTCTTCGACAGCGTGAACGGCTCGCGAAGCGGCGCGACTCCGGGAAAAATGAGAGGTCCCGTCAAGGAAGTAAATGGTAATTCTAAACACGTGACATTTTGGGAAGATGCCATTAAAGTTTTAGAGAACATTTATTATATAGACTCTATGAATCAGAGCATTTCTGTCGGGGGGTTGATAAAAAAAAGTGTCCCTAGTTTAAAAAATTGGGTCGTCACATTGAAAAGTTTTATTAGTATATGGGGTGAGTTGAAACAAAAGGGTGTCAAATTTTTTTACTCCCGTAATTTAAATCAAGACCCTTTAGAAAACTTTTTTGGCAGGATTAGGGCATTCAATTACCGTAATAATAATCCCACCCCATACCACTTTACGTGTACCATTAAATCTCTCGTCCTTAACAATATACTGGGTCCTCATTCTCCCGGCTCTAATTGCGAGGACGATGTAGTAGAAGTAGTCCTAAAATCAGGATTACTGCTTAACACTGAGGAACTAGATTCTGCCGGGAGTGTTAACTCGGTTTCAGAGCCTCCCCCTGCCGCCGGTGCTGCCGCCGCCGCCGCCGCCGCCGCGCCGGTCTCCCACATGGCTGCGCCGGCCACCCCGGCGCCGGCTGCCCCGACTGCCCCGGCAGTGGCGACGGTGGCGGCGGCGCGCCGCGAGAAGATCAACGTGCAAGCTTCTGCTTTTACGGCTGGCTATGTAACTAGGAGACTTATACGAGCCAACCCTTGCAAAGATTGTAAAAAGACTTTGCTAACTAATGAAATTGGCGAAATTCACGACTGGATCAGCCAAAGGGAAAGGCGTCTCCTTAGAGGTAGGAACCTTAAATACCCCAACGAATCATTTATTTGTCTTTTCCGAAAACTCGTAAAATTCATTAATCAATATTTGGACAATTATGCACACAAAGGAGACGTTACTAAAACTATCCGAGCGGATTTCATAAAAGACGCTGATGTTGATTGGCTAGGCTGTAGTCAACATCACAACGAAGTACTGAACCATTTTATGACACTGGTCTGTAGAGTTCAAATTCATAACTGGTGTAACACCTTAAATAAGATACTTAGGGGTATGTTTTCTGAAAAGATAACCACGAATATTACAAGAATGCAAAGTCTGGCCCTCAAAAAGTATAAGTCTACTAGAACTAAAAAATGATGTGTAATTTAAGCTTTATGTAATAGGAGTTGTATATTTTTCTATTCATATATATTAATTTATTTCCGAGAATTCTACTGACATGGATTTTGATGATCCTTCATTGAATAGGCACTTCCTGTCACGTGTTAATTGTAAATATTTCATATAAATGAATGTGCTTTGATGGAAATGATGTTCTTTTAAAATAATGTCACTGTTGTATTGTTTCTGTACATTTATAAATAATTTTCTTGTATAAATTGTTTAAATATTAAATTACTGTAAATATTCCTATCATTGATTAATACCTAGTAATTGTAAATTAGGTAGGTAATTAATTATTGTAATTTTGTGAGCTGAAAATGTTATTCTTTTATCGCTTGCATAGTGTAGATCTTATATAGATAGATAAAAGTCCAATACTTTATGAATCTGTACATAACTGTAAAATATTAAGATTTACATTAGGTTTCTATAGGTGTAAATAAGTTAAAAATAAAATAAATTTTAGCAGTAACTATAAATCAGGATTGTTTACAGGAATTATGTAATAGCGTAAACTACTTATTTAAGAAAATGTGTTGGATGAAGTTTCTTTAGGACCTGACGTTTCATCTCCCTTCGCGAATAGTTCCCGAAACGTGGGGGGTATACATGTACTTGTAAAATCATGTCGTTGTTATATTATTTCTGTACATAACTATACATTATTTGCTTTTCATAATAATTCATTCATTATTTGAATATTTATTACATTACTGTAAATATTCTTAACATTGACCTATTACATTAAACCTATTTAATAATTTTAAAGTAGAATACTATGTTTTAGGTAGGTAATTTATTAATTTTCTGAACTGAAAAAATATGGTTATTTTTATATCATTTGCATAGTATAAGATATATTTATCTTATATAGATAGACTGGAGTGCAATAGTTTATTAAACTACATAAATATTTGCAAAAATACATTAATTTTCTGTATGTTTAAATAAATTAAAATACCTATATTTTCGAACTTTAAGTCAGGGTTGTTTACAAGAATTGTGATAGAATGTGAGACATATTTAAAAAAATGTGTTTGAGGAAGTTTCTTTGGGACCTCACGTTTCTTCCTCCGTAAACAGTTCCCGAAATGTTAGGTATACTAGTTCCAAGTTGTAGGAACTATGTATTAGGTAAACTAAGGAATGACATTTGATAAAATATACAATGCTACCTACTTCGAATAAACATGCTTTTGCTTTAATTTGTTTCTTTGAGGTTTACTTCGTGTATCGTTCAAAATGACTGGTACAATTTCAATATTATAGAAACTTATTTTATAAATAAAAATAATTATATTTCCAACTTTTGTTTTATTTCACAAGACTACAACAAGTCACTCTGTAAGCTTGTTGATAATCTTGCTTTGAAAATTTCTGAAAAATATATTTTATTGTATATCTTCAATAAAAGTAGGGACGGCTCTATTATCGACAAAATGTCGATATCTATTTATCGACCTGTGGGCAACACTAGTTAACCTTGTACAGCAGCGCCACCACGTCAGGAACGGCACAAACCGGCGTTTCTCTATGATCTGATTGGTTGTTCGGCTGATTCCTATCTGTCCTTTAGGACATATTCTACTTCATCTATGTAGTAAATACCTCCAAAGCAAAAGTGAAACAAATGATTACCGAATTTGACAAGTTTGACATTAGACATTCCGGTATTACCACACGGAATAATTCCTAGGGCCGTTCCGATATTAGTGAAAGTGACAGATATCTGCTAATTCTGCTATCTTGTACATATTTGCAGAAATAGAACAGGGTAGTTGTAGCTCTTTCGATAGTGTTCTGGAACGGAACTCTGTCAAGAGGGAGCGGCGCGGCGCCTTACGCGCACTGCAAAAATAAAACGCAGCCGTTTGTTTAAGAAAAGGTTCAAAATATAATAATTATACTATTTGTAGATGAGAACATTATTCGTCTGAAGTTCAAATCCTTATAGCATCAATGATAATATTTTGATGACCGACTTTTTTTTCAATGAACAATTGAAAAAAAAAAAAACCTGAAAATGTATCAATCTTGAATACTTATTTACAGTTTACGAAGCTAGGTAGCTGTTTCCAATTTTATAGATAGGGAGTTGTAAACAAAAACATACTATTCATAGCTTATAAGATGGTTATTAGGTAGTTGTCTGGTTATGCCTTGTGGTATTTTAACAGAGAATAGAAACGAGTACAAAGTCTAGTTAACGGGGGGTTGATAGTAGTGTAAAGGCTAAATAAATATGTTATTGTATTTATACTGACTTGAGGGTATCATGTTGCCTCGGTTAATAAGCTGTCTCTGTTTATTGAATCGTGAGTATTTTGCGATTCAGTACAGAAGCTGAAATGAAATATGTTTTACTAGCGTAGATTTTGGTTATCTGTATATTTTGGAGAAAGATATCGTGTTATGGCCATGTAAGTACTGATATTATCAGAAGTAAGTATCAGTGTAAGAAACCCCACTGTGTAAGAAAATACGAGTAATAGATTTATCTATTTGTACAATAACTTTGAAAAATCATAGCAGAATTCTTGTGGGTTGTATTGTAGTTTTTTCGCCGGTTTCTATTAGTTTAAACTATTATTTAATAGTTCATTTTTAAAAGTTCGGATTCAGTTTTATTTGAGCCCGATTCATTCAAATAAGCGATGTAGTATAATCCAATAGATTTTTTCTTTCTAAGATATTGTACACGGGACCTAATTAAGTATCTATTTAGACGGAAGTAAGTAGGTTACTTAGGGTAAAATATGGAAAAGTTGGATAGCCTAAAGATTACTCTAAAATATTAAATATCAAAAAATAGAACGGATTATGATACGACTAATAGTGAAATGCTTGATAGATTTAATTGGCGGATACCTATGTAGATATTAAAAATTTCTACCGTAAGAAGGACATTATTTTATACATATTATTATATTTTCGAATTTATAAACCTGTTTATTAGAAGCTGTTAGTTATTTTATCCATTTAGTAGAAGGTAGATAGTATGACTGATAGTGCTGTTTAAGTTATTTGAAGTCTTGGGTCGTTAAAACCATTACGATTGACACCTAAGAAATATAGTCTTTGTTTACATCGCATTATTAGTAATTGAATTTTATTAGGCAATCATATAATACATAGTTCGTTTGTGGGAGTTAAATTAGATACCTACTCATGACCTTCTAGGATAGCAGGGTTCGTGTTATGACTTCCGGATTGGATAGTGTAACGACGAGTTTTATTAAAATCTGTTTAGCCTTTATGAAGTCAAGCGTCGTAGATAAGTAAATAGTACTCTGTTAACGATTTGAATACAATAAGTATCAGACGTTACTCAGTGAGTCGTGCAGATTAATTAAAATGAATTTTCAGTTTACTTATCTCGTAGTTATCTTGTAATCGTGCAACAGTTGTGCAGAAGTTAGTATATAGGTACACTATCGCGTAGTTCGGAGTTTGATTATAATTTAATTTAATGTAGGTATTGGGTTTTATTTCGTCTAAACATAAATGCAGTCGTTCATATTTTTGAGTTACCATATTTGGTAAATTTATTTTTGATTACATTATCATGGTGGGGTTGCATTTTGGAAGGTAATTTTGGTGTTTCTGTCCACTTTACGATTCAGATATATTATATACTTAGTCCCGAAAAGGAAAATTAACAGGTTTTACGGTTGTTTTCTTTTCGTGGCTTGAAGAGGTTGTCACTAACTATATTACAAAGAAAAGTAACGATTACCAGTTAAGTAGTTAAAATAAACCAGAAACATAAGTCTTCATATTAAAATATTGAGAGATACATAGATACGTAACTTATCAGTACCTATTTTATTTATTGAATTAAATTTAATTTTTATTTCGGCGGCATAAATAAAAGGGGAATAATAAATCGATTTCATTTAGCTACGGAACGCCAACTGGGTGTTCCAAGGATGGCGTCAAGCAGGGAACAGATAGTGTTTTAACTTGTCCACCTGATTCATGCATCGCCGCCTGGTTTACTAACTCAGCCGGATTTTGCAGCTCACCAACTATTTGCGTGTTACAGCTTCAACATGTGTTCCTCAAAAAAAAATGTTTTTCAAGCTTTAACTAGAAAACTTCATATAAGTATTATAATTTTGTAGGTTTTCTTAAATGGTATAATGGTATGCTTTTATACAAAATATTTTTAAATAGATCTTATGTTTCGTCTCCCTTTAGTAGTTCCTAATATATTTAGTGGCCATAATTTACTAATTTTAGGTACATTTTGATTATTTAAGTTTCACTACATTTCAATTTATGATCGTACTGAGCTATAAAATTTGAAGTCAAATTATTTTTTTTTGTCATTTATTTTAGAATATTTTAGAAGCTGGTTACTTGAATATGTGTTACAAATTTTCATGCTGAATAATAACTTGGTTGCTGAGTTGAATTAACCGACGCTTATATCGAAGATGAATAGTGGCTGAGATAGTATTTTCAGATGCCCATTGATGGTGCCTGACTTAGTAATTTAGAGGACAACGTAGATTTATAGAGGCGAATAATGCTATTAAATAAAAGCCTGTTTAATTAACCTAAGTAAAATTCCTATTTTATTAGATATGTCATGAGTTGATGAGATAAATCTTCCGGGATGAGTGTGTATTGGACATTATTTTTCGTACAGGAAGAGGTTATTTCGAAGGACACTCAGGTTATAACGTAACTATTTTATGCATTTAAGCTCCATATTCCATTTAGAAAAAATATATATAAATAGGTATATTGATATAGGAGGGTGTTTTAGTTTCAGTATATTTTTACAACTTTAAAATTTTATCAACAATGCAACTGTGGCTGTGATTCAGTGCCTGCTTCTTTTGCGTATATTTTATTGAGTTATGGGTTCTTTTTTTGCATTTGGCGTAGTAATATAGGCTTTGATTTTGTCATTCTGCGTAACGAGCTTTCTGCGTAGGATTTTGCAAAAATTGCATTTGGCGTAAATATTTCACTAAGTGAAATTTTGGTATTAAGCGTACAATCTTGAGTTGGCATTGTCGATAAATTAAGGCGTTTTAGATAGGTATTTGAAACTGTCCATCGATCGGGATTTCACAAAATAACATAGTTTTCCCTTTTCTGCTACAGAATTAAATATTTGAAAAAATGGAATTAGATTGTAAATTTGACTATATTTGAGAGGATTTCGGTAAAGTAGTTAACAATTAAATTAATAAATAATAGTGACCATTTTCTTTGATCATGAAGCTTCCAGGAGGTAATATCGAAGTTGACAAGTTACAGTACTTAGTAGAGAGGAAAAAAAAAAGCGAAATAAAAATTATTATTGTAGTTTTATTTTTCCCTCAACCTTTGGTAGCTGGTTGGTAATAAGGTAAACGGTAATTTGTTTTGAAGGTAATGTTTTATAGGTAAAGGTCAGTAATTTTATTTAAAGAGCCGTAAGTAGCTAACAAACAGGGTTTCGGAACGTGATCGCAAAGATGTATCGCTATTGTTTTATGTAATGTGTCAAGCTAATGATTTGTATAGGGATTAAATTTTAACTGGCCGGTTATAAATTTGTTGATTATTCAGGTATAGAAAGCTTTGTGAAGAAAAAAAAAAGATTTGTGAATGTGTAATGTGATGTGAGATGATGGAGTGAGACTAGGTCCTGGGGTTTTTTTTTTTTTGGGGTTCCTGTATGAAGTGAAGAAGGATTGGCAAATGTTGTTAACTGGTCAGCTTTTTGGCATACGCTCCCAATCGTAATTACACAAGTAGCCAATAGCAACGTTGATTTGAATTTATTTATTAAAGTTTGTTGTGTTAAGGCTAATACTCCACAAGAAGCTAAGATCTGAACTGATTACACTCTACATGCTCCTGGTATGATTATTGTTGTGACTTGGGGGGAGTGTCGGTAAAGTTCTGGGATAATTTCCGGAGTAATATCCATCTTGCCTACTATGTAGAACAGCTGAGGGTTTCCACAAGGGATAGTTAACATAATGGCCGTACTACTTCGCTGTGTCAGAAGACCTACCTGGCGCGACAGGGTTTGGACATTTTAACTATTACTGCTGTATTCAGTATGTAGCTTTGACTCACAACCAGGGCCCTTTTCACTGGATTCTTGATGCTGGCAGAGGATGGTGCTTTTACATTCTGTCTTAGTCCATATTGTGCATTGCCAACGAGGCACAACAAAAGAAATGCCAGGTTAAAACACACACTCACATAGGGATTCTAGTAAACTCCACTTATTTTAATTTAAAGTTTATTACAATTTTAAGATTTTTATTTTTTTTAATAATTAACAAGCATTACATAATTGATGGTGGAGAATGCTAAATTGGGTGAATATGCCAACAAGGAAAATTAAATTTATGAAAATTATCAGTTTTGGTATCTGACAATTTTCAGGGGGTTGAATTGTAACGGCACACCTATGAATTTGGCATTTTCTTTATCAAATTAACTTGTTAAAACTGTTTCTAGGACACTGGTATGAGACGAAAGGCGTTTGTACAAAAGGCACCAGTGCCATTGCCACTGGAGCAAAAGGCGTCGGTGCCATTGCCGCCAGTGCCATTGCCGCCGGAGCCATTGCCACCGGAGCCTTTGGCACCAGTGCCATTGCCACCGGTGCAAAAGGCGCCGACGCCAAAGGTATAGGACAAATGACGCACGAAGATACTATATAAGGAGAAACACAGCCGCAAGGCGTCAGTCAAGATTCGGACCTCAAAGAGGGAAGGCTGCCCGGACAAGCCACGATATAAGTCGCGATTAAGTGTCTCGTTTAAGTTTTAGTCGTGATAAATGATAATCGCGGATGGTGTCGAGTTCTTCCTAAAAATCTTTAGTGTCTGTATCAGAGAAAGTGATAAGTTTGTAAGTGAAAACAAAACCATAAGCGAAGCATAGGTGTTGCTGTGGGTATGTGCTTTTATTTTACTTGAGTGGGACCATAAGATTTAATACAGATCTTAAATTATCCAAAATCGATTTCCAGTTTAAATTACTATGTGTTAATTAATCTTTTATTTCAGCTTCAGGAATCCGATCTTAATTTATCGGCAATAATTATTGTCATACTGTTTCAGTCTTATAAGACGAAAGGAACAGGTGATTTTATAACTGATTGGATGTGGATTTGATTCTACCATTTTATGTGGCTATACTGTTTCAGTCTAGAAGACGAAAGGAACAGTTAGCCTGATGATTGTATTGTGTCTGAGGCCGAAGTGCTTAATAGATATTTCACAAAATAAGTGTTGAAGATTATTTGTTCTAGTCTAAGGACGAAAAGAACATATGATCAGATGGATTGATGATTAAAATTGTATGTGTTAAGTATTGCCTATATGGGCTCAGTTTTAATAAGGCGATGACCAACCGTGAGATTGTACTGTTTCAGTCTTAAAGACGAAAGAAACGGGTAGTCTGGTGGTCACATTACATTACATGTTCTGTTAAATCAGTTATTAATTTGCAGTAAATTATTTATGTACAAGAAGTACGAGTAATTGGTCATTTGTTTCAGTCCTAGAAGGACGAAAGGAGCAAAAGATCTTTAGTGTGAAGTATGAACAATTTGCTAACTAGCATATCGGGTTCGATTCCCGTCAAGGGTATTTATAGGAATTGTTTCAGTCATCAGAAAATGTGACCTAAGAAACAAACCTATTAAAGATACCTCATTTACCCAGGTTTAAGTTTATCAGGTATACCGATAACTGTTCAGGCTCAGCGGAGAAGATGGTAGACAAAAACGTGTGCATTACCCGTTGATGTCTTTTGTATGAAAAGGCGGTAGCCGTACAATAGATATCAACGAGACAGGTCTAGATACCGTGCTAAGTGGAGTATAGGTAGGCCTATGTTCCAATCGATGATGAGAATTAATTTATACATTACATAAATTTATTATTATTTTATAATTTATTATGATTTATGCGGAATTAAACTGGAAAGATTGTAGTGAATATTTAGTCGAAAATAATAATATACTTAATGGTCTCGCTCATCTCATGCTTTATTATGATTTTATATTATGTGTGATTTATTTTTGTATTTTTGAACTGTGTGTTGTTTTCTATGATTTTAAATCGTAAATTATAAGGTTATGTAAAATTATAGGAATTTAGGTAGATAATATATCTGGGTTTTTATTGTGTGTTTGTTATTATTAATTAGAAATTTACTTTCGTATGCGTTAATAGTGATGTTTGGCGGAGAATTAAATAATGTTTTTCTAGGCTCGCCTTTGGTTATAGTAAATCCGGTTAAATTAAATAAATACTAGGCCGTTAATACTTTTAAAATAAATTAAACCATAAAATTCTAAACTGTGTTCTTAAAATATTTATAAAATTTAACTAAAATTATTTATTATAGAAACCTCTAACAAAATATTCGACCATCATTTTTATCTTCTTTATTTTTCATATGAAACCATAATTTCTACCTACAATTTATTTATTTCAGTAAAACTGAACATATCATTGCAGAGTCAATGTTTTGCTTGGATTCAAAGAAATCTTACCACAAAAATTCCATACTACTCAAAGAAGTAGCCTTAACTATACAGTTCTTCAATCTTCATTCATCCTATGACTTCACCTGGCTCATAGCGAGTCGATTGCTGTTGTTCACTTACAGTACTGCGGAAAACGTACGCTGTTGTGCTGCTGTGAGCTGCAATCTGGGTGGATTATTTACTATCTGAAATATCTGTCATAGTGCAGGCTACTATTTATGTCTCAAAGAAGACTTGATCTTTTCATTGCCAAAGTGCAAATATTTAATTATTACCAAGCAGAATATGGACATTGTTCCTTTATTTATGTCTCAAAGAAGACCTAATTCATTTCTACTGCCAAAGTGCAGATATTTATTCAACACCAAACTGAACATGGACATTGTTCCTATTATGATTTTAATTTCATCTGACCTTTGGTCTTATATCTGTTATAACTACAGAAACTGTACAGCACAGTGCATTAGTCGTAGAGAATCGACTCAAGTAGTAATACCTACTTTATATTTACTGGTATATTATACCAAATTATCTTACACAAATCATCTGAGTTCACCATATATCTGGGGCTCCTCAATTATAATATTTATATATCACTAACCGCGTTGCAATCCGTATTGCTAGCTTCATTTTGGGCGTATCCACGTCAACTTTCATGAAGCTTATATTTTAAACTTGTTCGGAATGGTTGGTATTAGACTGGTCGAGGACGAGGGGAGGTTATGGTGGATCCTCCCGCAACCCTTATAGGGTTGCGGCTTTCATAGTGATGTGTAGTTGGCCTATACATTGCTCGCTTAATTTTATAATTTTAAAACTGAATTTATAGACTAGTAGCTTCATGAGAGTTCCAATATGCCCTAAATTATGTCCTGTCTTTGTATATTTTCTTATAATTTATTTCCCGTTAAATTTATTAATTGCTGTTCATTCGATTAGTTAAACAAAAGGTAGGGCCTCTTTCATATTTAATAATTGCCTAATTAAATAGTTTCTAAGACCCTTCAAAATTCAGTCACCATCAACACTCTAAAAGATTCAGGGTTACTTTAATCTCAACATAGGGTTCCCACTAGATGATCTGGCCAAACGTTTCATCGAATTTTAATGTTTATTTTTATTGGTTAGTTTCATATCGGGTTTAGGGTTTTATTAGGTCTCTAAGTCAGGTCGTTTGGGGGGGTTCGTTACAAGTCTTTAATCAGTTTGTGTTGCTAGTAATAACCATATGGAACTAACAATAAGACATGTTCGCTTCGTATGAGCCTCATAAGAAGACTCAAGGTCACCCAAAGCGCTATGAAGTATGCTTGAAGTTTCCTTACGTGATCAAATCAGAACTGAGGAGGTGCGTAGTGAGAATATAAAGTAACGCACATAGCTCACAGAATCGTTTAACGAAAGTGGCAATGGGCGGAGCACATAGCTCATAGAATTGGTGACGGTCGTGGGAAGCCATTAGATACGGGCAATGCAAGACCAATTTTGAAAACCCTAAAGGGAAGCCTATCAATAACCTTGAAAAATTATTATTATTAAGAAGCTTTCATAATGCCTAATACCTAATAGTTTTAATTTCAAAGTTAAAAAATATAATAAGGGAACTACATGCCTCAGTAAGCAAATCAGTAACGTTTTTGATAATAATCAATGTCGTCCCCAGTGTTAGCGCAGATACTTTTTCTGTATGGGGATGGTTAGGCCATCCTCATGGACCTCCGATGTGGTATAACAAGTTAACAACTGCCTTTCAAAGCACGGAAACAGTCGAGATAAATGCCACTTACAGTCAAACCCATCTAGGTAATGACCGTACGTGTAATCAGTTAACCTACATGATCTGATGACCATGACCACTGCACAGTTAACAGCGTGTTTTGGCTGTAACGATGAGCATAATCATGATTTTACCTCGATAAGTGGGTATATTTTATGCTATATTTTCATAAGTTACAATAATACTTACAATTAATTAATGTAATTTTATTGCTCTTTTCTCTTTTTTTTACTATGTTATGTTATTTTAATCAACTGTATTTGTTGCTTCCATATATGTTTGTATTTGCTGAATAAACATATTTCTTTTCTATTCTATATCAAGTACAAACTTTTTCGTTAGGTTATGCCTAATAACTTTTCTTCTGCACGAGATCCAGGTGAGCTATCATACAAAAAAAGTTTGTACTTTGTGTGACCTATCTTACGATATAGGTCACAAAGCGTTACAAGTGTTACAACATATGGGCCAAAATCGCCCATTCTCCTTTCAAACATTTTCAGAACAAAATGCCGTTTTTGACATTTGATAAAAAAGTTACTGAAAATGACAGTCTTCGGTCACGAGCATACCTACATAGCCTAATATCCGTACACTCAGACGGGGTAACAATAGTAAAATTTGATTTTTTACTTTACGGTACATAATACGCAAAAAATTCAATAGTATTAGTCAAGGAAAAATCTAAACTCTGTATCCTTTACAGTAAAAAGAATATCGGCACCCTTCCTTAGACTCCCCAAGCAGAGTATATCGATTTTTTCGCTACCGACTCGTGGTCCCACCACGTTGACCCACTGGTGGGTCCACGAGTAATTGACTGTTTACTCGTGGTCCCACCGATTCACTCTTGACTGTTCTTGGAGGATATGAAACAATGATGTAGCAATATGGTACGTTACTGTCATAAAATAATATATTTAATTTGTTCATTTTAATTTGTTCACATTGGCAGTTCGTTCAAATTCGCAATTAGTACATTAATTTAAATTGTTTTTTTATTGTTTTTTTATTTTTTATTATCGTACAAGTGTGGTTCCTCGTTAGCATACTCAAATTCATTCATACTCATCAGCAATGGGAACAAGTTTTTGCCTGTGATACTTCGTGTTCAAAGTACCAGGAGAGCATGACCGAAAAGAAGATAGACAGTGCCGGATTACTAGTAGATGCCCTAACTAAGCAATACACGCCTGTTGGCCCCCTCTACTAGAAAACCTGGTAGATAGCTTTATATATTTATAGGTTGAAACTGATAGTGGAGCACTGAGCTTTCGTCTGTGACATTGCTGAAATCACTCCGGCCTCGATCGGCTCCGAGGCCTAGTGGCTAGTCCGCTCGCTTCACATCAGGAAGTCGCAGGTTCAATTCAACTTATGGAAATGAATATTTGGATACCTCTGGGTGTGATGATCTAATAACCTCTGGTACTTTTAACAGACGGGAATCATCAAATAGTAATCCAGCACTGTCTACCTTCTGTTCGATCATGCTCTCCTGGTACTTTTGAACACGAAGTATCACAGGCAACCAGACGGGGATCAAAAAGTAATCTGGCACTGTCTACCTTCTGTTCGGTCATGCTCTCCTGGTACTTTCACTATATGGGTGTCAGTGACAAACAATTCAATTCCATGGAATAAATAGTTTTTAATCATTCTTATAAGTAGCCATGCACATAAGGGAATATATACTTTTTCAAGTATCTATAGACATTGTAACATTAGCCTATAGCATACTATAATGCATGCTACGATTACTGGCCAAGAGTGAATCGGTGGGACCACGAGTAAACAGTCAATTACTCGTCGACCCACCAGTGGGTCAACGCGGTGGGACCACGAGTCGGTAGCGGATGATTTTTTTTCAAATGAATGTAGATGTATGTATCGCTTCATTGTTTGATCTTGAGCGGATGCGGTACGCGCCACGCGCATCGCGTCTACGTCCGCCGCCGCCGCCCCGTAAGCCGTGAATGTGTAATAAACGTATTATCTAAAGAAATTCTAAAACTACTATTTGCCGAAATTTCATTGGATAGTTTTAAAAAGCTGTTTACTTCTGTAAATTGTGACTTCTAAAGGAATATAATTGGACTGAGAAATTATGAGCCGTGAGCATTTATACGGAAACTATAACATTATGTTCCTATAGGAAAATGTTTTGGATACTTACACATAGAAAAGTCTAATAAGGTATAAAACTATAGTAAAAAATAAAATTTAATCGAGAAATTATACCTTGGTAATTATAGCAAAATAACATATTTTGTTAAATATCGAAGTTAAAAAGTTCGAAAAAGTTTTGGACAGTTTTACATACATATAATAACAACCTAACACTAACATATCGCGTTGGAATAATGGATTGAGAAATTGTTCGGTGCGAGTTATTAGCAATATTCATGTTTAGGTATAAAATACCTACTTCCAAAACTTAAATCTCCGGGATACCTTGTCACACCTCATCTATGGAACCTACTTAATCATACTGCAAAGTTTTACGGACAGAGGAGTTAATGCATACCTCAACCTCCTCGATGACTGGACTATCACCCTAAATATCGTGGTCGTGGGTTCAAATCCTGGCCAGTGCACCAATCAGTTTTTCGAAACTTACATGTATTTTCATACCGACTGCTGTAACGGTGAAGGAAAACATCGTGAGGAAACCTGCACATCTGATTTCTAGATGTGTATGATGGTCGCGTTGCACACATCCGTAGTTGTAAATCTAAATGCCCTACACGTGACCGCGGGTGATGCTAAATGCAACACTAGGCAACCGCCGCCTATACCTTGTGGATAGAACGGTTAAATGTGCCACACGATAAGAAGAACCCTAAATATGCCATGAATCGGTGTACTTACTTCTCTTTGTACTTCTTTCTTTGTTCGCTGTCATTAACGCTTCTTTGTTATTTTGCACAGTTTGATTGTATTTAAATAACATTTCGTCACGTTGAGTGTACATGTTTAGAGAGGTGGAAACTTTGTAACACAGACTGACTCGGTGGCTAAGTGGTTAGCGATCCTGACCTCTGATCCGAGAGTCGTGGGTTCGATCCCCACACAGGGCAAACTTTTCTGTGATGAGCAGAATTGTTTGCTCTGAGTCTGGGTGTATTATATCTATATATGTATGTATTTAAAAGTATATGTGTATGTATATCAGTCTCTGGTTCCCAAGATACAGGGAATCTTAGTTTAGGGCCAGATGACCGTGTGTGATTTGTCCCAGATATTATTATTATTATTATTATTACAGTAGGAAGAAACAGAAAATTTTAAAACTGACGATATTTTTAATACACGACACATAAAGAAGGTGTTATAAATTTAACGAATATATCTTGGGTCTATCTGCACCATCGTACTCCTAAATGGATAACCGATTTTAAGTTAGTTTTTTTTGTTTGAAAGTTGATTAAAAGGAGAGTTATAATTTAATACTAAATTAGTACTAATTTATGGTATTTTACTGCAGTTTTTAATGGTATTACAGAAATAAATAATATAACTATATACATTTGGCGAAAATAAAAGGTTGTAAAGTTTACGTTGGACAGATAAAATCAAAAATATTGTGTGTATTTGTATAGTTTTGACCGAGGTAAATTTGTATGAAATAGGGTGACTGACGTTTAACCTTAAGTGTGATTCTTCTTCTTATCGTGTGGCACATTTATCCGTCCTATCCACAAGGTATAGACGGCGATTGCCTAGTGTTGCACTTAGCGTCACCCGCGTTCACGTGCAAGGCATTTTAAATTGTGATTACAGTGTGATTGAAAAATCGGTTCAGGGATTTTCGAGTTATGAAAGGTTAACTTATTACTGTTGGGGGTGAAAACTTTTGAATTGTATTAGTTACTGAGTCGAATAAAATTAAGTTTTAAAACAAAATAACTTTAAAGCAGACTTGGAATTACGTAATGGTGGTACACGATAACATTAAACGAGAATTTTATTAAATTCGTCGGTCGTCATCATTCACTGAGTAAATTTCATACCTACGTAATCGTATTACGCATTACTCCCGTAATAAACGGAAAAGCCTTATACAGGGTGGTGGTGGATTCGTATGAAGAATTAGATGGGGCTTGACAAATCCCTGAAAGTATCAAATGTATAATGCATATCTTTCTCGTACAGGGCGTAATGAAATTGGTAGAGGACTTATATATTGTACTTGACAAGAACATAGGTATTTTTTTTATCGTTAATTGGTGAGCCCTTGGCATCATCTCACTTTATGGTAAGTGATGAAGATTCCGAAGTTGGAAGCGGGCTTACGAAGATTTCCCAACGCAATGGAGAACTGGCTATCTTATTTTCGTGCCGGAACACATCAGTGTAATTAACATTGATGTTTGGTGGCAAGACTTAGATAAGATGGAGGTAGCTAGTCAGGCGGGCTCAGAAAATGCCCTACCACCAACCAAACCGAGTCCTGCAAAGTTGGACCCCGCCAGGTATCGAACCCGCGACCTACTGATGTGAAGCGAGCGGACATGCCACTAGGCTACGGGGGTGGTCAAAATCGTGGGTTAAAATCGCGATCTTTAAGCGACAACATCGCCCAAATTGGACCTCTAGTTTTTTATTACATGAAAGTGTAGCCAACCAAACCCTATGGATGAGCTCCGAAGTAACATATACCACAATTGTATAAGAATGCTGTATCATATTATGAAATTGTATACATTTTGCTTCACTGACAATTTTTATATCTTCTGCAACCAAAGAAATTTCACATAAGTTCACTGATTCACTAAGAGAGGAGTATTAGAAAAAAAAATGTATTAATAAAATCAATACACAGTATCCTTGTAGGAGGCCTTTGTCCAGCAGTGGACATCATTCGGCTGATGATGACGATTAGTGATCGGAAATTCGGATGCAATTATACCTAAAATTGGGGACCTAGCATAATATGAACATGCCGTTTTGAATAGAATTGGAAACTATTAGCCATACATATGTAGTGTTAAATTTTTCACATTTTAGCCCCCCTATCACCTCCTACAAGGATCACCGGTAACCCTGTGTATATAAAATAAGTTGTGGATATAAACACATAATAGCATACATAAAATTTTCAATAATATCAACATTCACTACAATCAGATCATTACAATTAAGAATCCCAACGCTTTTTACGATCCCGGTATCCCGGGAAGTTTTTCTATGAAAATCTATAAATTTATTGGGAAAGGCATATCCATACTATTATTTCTAAAAACTAAATTGCATCCGAATTTCCGATCACTAATGATGATACACTATGAAATGAAACTAATGAATTTTCATCCTGAGCATCATCATACCATTAACTCCTGAAACACCTGAAGAAAACAGTCATAAAACTGAAGAACTTTCCTCAAAATCAATTTTCGGCTTCCGGTAAAATTTGGTGTATCTGCAGATCGATCAGTTAAATGTATGAAGGATTCCAACAAGAAGAAACAATAATACCATACACCCCCTTTTACATCTAAAAGTGGAAGTCATTGTAAAGTTTTTAGAATTTCGACGAAAAATTATTATTATTATAGTTAGTTAATATCAAAGGCCGGCAACGCACTTGTGACTCCTCTGGTGTTGCGGGTGTCTATGGGCGGCGGTAATCGCTTACCATCAGGTGATCCGTCTGCTCGTTTGCCACCTCTGCCATAAAAAAAATATACACTAGCCTATTTTAAACACACTCTAGGACGTCATAAACAAAGAAAATACAGCCAAATGCCGTGAAGACCTGACATAAACTGATAACGAGCAGCAGAGACGGCCCAATTTCGGTAATTACTGCCCCCATCCGGGACCCATTCGTAAATTTAATCTATTTTTGCTTCATTAGCCTTTGTTCAGCTCGGTCTGAGGGGGTTAAATTTGGGAAATTTGCTACGCTTGTTACAAATGTAGTTCTACGTGGATATTTGTCTGAATTTAACATTTATTTAGTTTTGTTCTCATTAGTAAGTTTCTTCTTTTCTATTTTTGTATCCACATTTGGTAAGCTATTGGCTTACTTCACCCGATGAAAGTTATGTTTAAGACGAAAGATGGTAACGAACTTAACAAGATTCCTCAATGCAATGGGAACTGGCTATCTTGTCTCAATACCGGGCGGAACTCATCAGTGCTACGGATATGTGCTGCAAGACTTAGATAAGATAGTGCTTCTAAGCCAGGAGGGCTTAGAAAATGCCCTACCACCAACAAACCGAATCCTACAAAATATTCTTATTCTTTTTTTACATCATCATATTAATCATCTGAATCATCATCAGGAACCCAATTTTTTCCACTACTGCATATAAGTGCTTAGTTTTCTGCTTACGATATAAAAGCTGAACCTCCTATCTGACTCGGTGACATAGGTTAGCGGTGCTGACTTTTACGCCGAAATTCGCAGGTTCGATTCGACGCAGATGAGTCGATTTGTTTGCTTTGTTATCGGGTGATCTTGCCCCATCTGTGAGTACGCAGCACCACAGTACATATACATTAGCACTAAATACTTCCGTTTTTTTAAGGCAGAGGTGGCAAACGAGCAGACGGATCACCTGATGGTAAGCGATTACCGCCGCCCATGGACACCCGCAACACCAGAGGAGTCACAAGTGCGTTGCCGGCTTTTAATATAGGAGTACGCTGTTTTCTTGAAGGTTTCAATGTCGTATTAGTCCAGAAATACCGCAGGCGACAATTTATTCCACAGTTTGGTTGTGCGAGGCAGAAAGTTCCCTTCCCTTCTCTTAAGCCAAACTCACCCCACCTGTGGGTAAGATCCGGTGACCGTTCCCCGCAACACACACATTTACGCGTGTGTAAACGTCAAATTTTTATGTAGTAGTTGTAGGTATAATATGTATTAACTAGCTTCCACCCGCGACTTCGTTTGCGTGCACTTCAGAATTGGGTCCGGAGAGAACAAAATGTTATAGTGACGAAGTGGAAATTTTGAGTTTTTAAGCATTCCTCCGGGAACACTTCCCGAAACGTTGAGTGTACAAGTCCCGCGTGGTAGGGACTTTGTACTAGGTAGAAAAAAATATTGACGATTTAAAAGCATGTGTAAAGCATCTACTTAAATAAAAATCATTTTGAGTTTTGAGTTTGAGTTTGAGTTTGAACCCGTAAGTTTTCCGGGATCAAAAGTGTTAGCCGAGTGCTTTATCTATCTACCTACTAAATTCCATCCAAATCCGTTCAGTAGTTTTGGCGTAAAAGTGAAATAAACAAACAAACATCCATACTTTCGCATTTATAATATTAGTAAGATGAGATTATGTGACATTTGTTCAAAGTGTGAGCTGTGGTACCCAAAGAGGTACCACAAAAAGGTAAAAAAAGAACTAGTTTTCTATGTTATATTGAAACAATAATAACATTGATTTCATCGTTTAGTAAATCTATTGATGACATAAGTACATATAACCATTTTGTATTAGGAAAATACGACGACAAGGAAAAGAAAATGACAATAAAATAAGGATTTATAAGCGCTAAGAAGCTAACGTTCAGTTTTATTATATCTCTGCACAGATCTCTATATTTATTCTAAGTACACAACCGTATCATTATTTTATCTAATTGCTCCTTGTAGTGTTCGTCACCATTGTTTTTTTTTCTTTTGGTATCTTAAAAGAGCTTTATGAGCAAATATATAGGTAGAATAAGGCCTTATCTTCAAAAGGTCCAGAAGGAACTGTACAATCCTAGTAGCTTTGTCCAATTTAACACGAGTAAAAGCTATGTTATGTATGTAATTTTAGTATGGAAGTGACTAAAATTTTGGTGAAATTCGTATCTTCTCGGTGATACATACTTCGCTGGCTCCGCGACCCAAAGAGGATCTTGGCCTCCGACACCAAATTCTGCCACTCTTCTCGGTCATATACCTAGGTATTTCATTTCCTGTGACATGGAATAAAACATAAAATAACAAAAAATATCAAAAACTCGGTATTTCCTTGCAGTATTAGTCTTTCATCTTTCAGTATGTTTTAATTAATTCACAAAAAATATTTCTTTATCATTCCAATCAATTGTTTTCCCCGTCTAACATAAGTGTGCTTCTCACAAGAATCCAGATACTTAGAATAAACATACAGAACAACATTTCTTATCCTATGACCCCGATGCCAAGAATTTAATCTTGAAATTGCCTGCTTAGCAGATTTCCATCGAATGTACTACATAAAATAAAACGATATTGCTTCGACATCCGTCCAATGGAACTTGCTGGATAATGCGGCCTTTTATTGTCTCAGTATAGGCTTCAGCAGAGAAAAATAATATGTACATTTCCGATCTTTGAGACGTCTGTTTTGATTGGAAATCAAATAACGAAGTTTGTTTTTGTGCCAGTTATCAGTTAAAAGACTTCCACCGCTGAACAAACGTCTACCCTAAGGGTTTCCACGACAACCGGCGGTCTTGCGATGCCTTCATCCAGTGGCTACCCACGACCTTCACCAGGTTATAGTATAGATCAACAGAGTGCTAGGTCTGCCTATGCTACGTCTTCCGATGCGCGGTCGCCACTCTTAGAACTCTAATACCCCAATGGCCATCTGTTCTATGAGCTATGTGCCGTGTCCACTGCTATTTCAGATCAGGAAATTCATTACCTATATCTGTGGGCAGGGCACATATCCGTAGAACAGATGGTGGCTGGTCTTGAAGTTCTCGAATTCAACTCGATTTTAGTTCTTCTGACGCTCTAGACGCTGGTCTTTGGGTGACTTTTAGCCTTCTTATAAGGGCCATAGTATTTTTATTTGCTTGCCTGTGACACAAGAAAGGACATAGGCTATATTTTATCTCCATTCTTCAAATGGTTCTCGTAGACACATATTTTTTTATACAGGGTGTAACAGAAAGGTGTGATAATACTTCGAGGTTGGCTTTTACCCATCAAACTGAACAACTTTTGTTCTACAACTTTGTTGAAATCGCAATTTTTTTTTGACTTTTCATACAAATCGATCAGCTGGCGAACCAAGTTTGTATGAAAAATCCAAAAATTTCTTTGCTATTTCAACAAAGTTGTAGAACAAAAGTTGTTCAGTTTGATGGGTAAAAGCCAACCTTGAAGTATTATCACACCTTTCTGTTACACCCTGTATATTTATGAAGAGCTAGCACAGAGAAAAAAATATCTACTCTTCGTGCTCGCGAACCGCTTGCACTGCGATATTCACAGGCGCAGCCGCGTGCATAAGCTACAACTTAATAAAAAACCGGCCAAGTGCGAGTCGGACTCGCGCACCGAGGGTTCCGTATAAATTAATTCATTTTTATATTTGAGTTGATTGAATGAAAAGTCATTTGCGGTTTACGATTTATGACGTATCAAAAAAAACTACTTACTAGATCTCGTTAAAACCAATTTTCGGTGGAAGTTTGCATGGTAATGTATAATTGTATATCATATATTTTTTGTAGTTTTATCATTCTCTTATTTTAGAAGTTACAGGGGGGGACGGACACACATTTTACCACTTTGGAAGTGTCTCTCGCGCAAACTATTCGGTTTAGAAAAAAATGATATAAGAAACCTCAATATCATTTTTGAAGGCCTATCCATAGATACTCCACACGTATAGGTTGGATAAAAAAAATTTTTTGAGTTTCAGTTCTAAGTATGGGGAACCCCCAAAATTTATTGTTTTTTTTCTATTTTTGTGTGAAAATCTTAATGCGGTTCACAGAATACATCTACCTACCAAGTTTCAACAGTATAGTTCTTATAGTTTCGGAAAAAAGTGGCTGTGACATATGTACGGACGGACAGACAGACAGACATGACGAATCCATAAGGGTTCTGTTTTTTGCCATTTGGCTACGGAACCCTAAAAACTCCATTTCAATCTCTCACATAAAACTTGTGATATTGATCGTCTCCAAGGGGAACGGTGTACGTCATTAACTCGTTTTTTTAAGATTAAAACTTTATCAGCAGAACTTTGGGCGCGTTTCCAATGCGCTAGTTTCCCGAATGAGTAGTGTAGGCAGAAAATCTGGTCGAAAAGTGGTCGTGACGCACTATGGCATTCGTGGTCGCTCACGATCACGGAGGTTAACTTACTACAGACACGACCATAACCTGGAATAATAAAAAAGTTTTGATTACTCGAAGTTGACATTCCAGAGAGTTTTGCTGTTATGTAGCCTAAGCCTTTTCTTCAGGTAAAGTTCACGTTTTTTTTTTAATTACTTATCACCTAGTTGGCACACAAAACTTACATTTATGCATTAACCTTTAAAACCCTAGCGGAGAAAAATGTATTTTTCCCGAAAAATACTTACTTCACTGGCTCCGCGACCCAAAGAGGATCTTGGCCTCCGACACCAAATTCCGCCACTCTTTTCTGTCCTGTACCGCATCATGCCAATCGGCTCTGAAGAAACAAAGACCTGATTACCCCCCCTTCCGCCTTTCCCGAAACAATGTAACTATTTAAAAAAAAACGAAATTGTTGTTTAATTATTGCATTTTTTTACATATGTAAAACACTCATAAAAACTGAAGGTCAATTTAAAACGTCAATTGAAGTGGTAAAAAACACTACAAGGTGACTACAAGGCACATAATATGATACAACACAGCGATTAAGATTAGGATAGCTGACTCTAATTTAAGCTAATAACAGTGTTCTGCAGATGCAGCAATGGGAACAGACCCTCAGATATTAACCTCCCGAATTCGACAGGTCATCTTTAACACGACGAGTGATGTGGAGTGACGACGGACGGTTATTAAACGGTTTTTTTAAGATCGAAGATTGATGCTCGCGCCCCCTAATCTTCTCTTTTGCGTCAGAAGTTTGGATTTTCATAATATCGTAAAGGTGGATAGAACAGAATATTTTTGAGTACCCTAGAAGAAGGTTAATGTTTTAGAGTTTATACAAATAGGTGTAGAATGGGTTACTTATACGCGGTTTGAAAACTTCTGACACTGGGGTTTGCCTTCATCAATCCGGACTTGGCCTCCATGTATGGAGTATGGCCTAACCTCCCCGACGTAAGAGACCTGCGCCCCAGTAGTGGATATGCTTTGGGGCTTTGATTATTTACAATCAAAGCTTTGGGGTTTTAACGTAAGGAAATTAGGCTCATCTTTAATCGAAGATTTTGTTTTTTTAAATATTTTATTGGAATTTTATATTTTTACCAAGAATATTCATAATATTCGCTACACTAAACAGAATTATGGTCTTCCTACTGCAGTTCTGTCAAGAAATAATCCAAAGACAATCAGAGGCTGCACACAACAATACCCTGGAGTCTGGAGACTCTCGTGATTGTGTTCGTTCTTTATCTCCAACCAGCCTGCATTGTTAGTTTGTTTTCCGCTTTGCGCTTTGAGTTCAAAGCATAAGGATTGTGGTACACCAGATGTATTCTAGCATTACTTAGATGTATTCTAAGGCACTATAGATCTACAAAGTCAAAGTAAAAAAAATAACTTTTAATGAATTACATTCGTTTAACAAAGTACCAATTCTGGACCTCCAAGTTTGGTTAGCTTCGATAGGTTATATTGTAGTAGCTACGTGTTCTTTTTTAGGGTTTCGTACCTCAGAAAGAAAAAACAAATCAGACATCTGTCTGTTTGTGCGTCTATCACAGCCGAAACTAAACGAATTAAATTGCAACTAAGTTCACGTATACATTTTTGTGAATCTGAAACTACTGAGCCCAGAATATTGAACAAAATAAGGTAATTAATCTTTACTTATACTTAGATTACAGGAAAACCTTTAACAAGTCTATGGTTTTAAAAATATAATGCAAAATTCTCAATATTTTTTGTTTGCCCATTTTGTTCAAAATATCTTCTTCCATAAATGTCGCTTAATACAAACAGCGATGTCGTCTTTGCCGGCAAAATATGATTATTTCTTTGTCATTACTCTCTGTCATTACTTATGTTTCTATTGTGATGTATTACCTCTATGGAAATAAACATTATTATTATTATTATTCTACCCATCAAAATCATTTACCCTCTCTCAATGTACCCCAAACCTTACAATTTGTGGTAAGTGGTCTTTAAAACATGTTTTGTCTCTGCGGTGCAATTGTTAGTGTATTAATGTAGTGCCTCCTACCAACAGCCTACCCTCAACGTTTCAAACAGGGGTATGAAGTAGTAAACCGCTTTGTTGGGGAAAAGGAGGGTTGAAAAAGATTGAATTTTATGGAGGACTGAAACGTTTTGAAGTTGCAATTGTTAATGCTGAAGTGTCAGGTTGAATTTAAACGCCTTTGACACGTCAAAGGGTTGTAAAAATTGTCCGGAAGTAAAATACAATGCTTTAAAATTTAATAAGCAGTCAAAACTGACTTGTGAAAGGAATATGTAGGAATAGGTACAAAAAACTCTTTAAATATTCCGTTACATAGCTTAGTGGTAAGCACTATTGACTTTAGCGCATATGGGCTGAAATTGAAATCTCAGATCTTAGCTGTGGTGTCTTCACATGAAACTGAACAACTTTACTTTTAAGGAACTAATGTAATTAATCACTTTTTAACCGACTTCAAAAAAAGGAGGAGGTTCTCAATTCGTCGGAATCTTTTTTTTTATGTATGTTCACCGATTACTCGAAGACGCCTGAACCGATTTGGAAAATTCTTTTTTTTTTTGTTTAAAAGGGTATACTTTAACAGGTGGTCCCATATAAATTTTATCGAAATCGATTCAGCGGTTTTTGAGAAAATCAACAAAAACATAACAAAATGGAGTTGTTGTGATTGAAGTCGGTTGTTTTTAACGTATTCAGCGTGGTCAATTATGTCTTAGAAGTGACTGAATTTTTGAATAAGTGCCTGGTAAAAATATAAGAGCAAACCGTGTTAGCATTGTATTTATGCTTGAATTTTTATTTTTACTATGAATGATGGTTTCAATTCTTGAATTTCTAGTACGCGAGGTTAGTTTGTTTTGAACTTCCCCACACTGTAGGGGAAAGAGTCTCTTCCCATAGCTCGGGACGTCTGGTGTGGTCTACACCACACTCGGGGGCCAAAACCGGATAGGTATTATACTAAATAAATAAAAATGTACAGGGTGTAACAAAATTGGTGTAGGGCCCGTTAACTGGGGATTCTACTCATCGTACTGAACGACTTTGCTCAAATTACACAAAAAATTGTTGGACTCTCCATACAAAAATGGCAAAACAGATGATGAATTTGTATGAAATTTCAAATTTTTTGTTTTGTGATTTGCAAAGCAAAGTCATAGAACCAATGTTGTTCAGTGCGATGAGTAGAATCCCCAGTTAACGGCTTCTAAGCCAATTTTGTTACACCCTGTATAATTCAACTCTAAATCACGAAATTACGTCATAATTTTATGTTTTTAATGTGAACCCAACTGGACAAGCGGAGATAATGTTTTTCCAGTTCATTCCTATTTACTCGTATACTTATTTTGTTTTATCTTATTTACTCGTGTAAGTGAGAACTTTTCAGCTAAGAATAAAATAAATTTAATTATACCGTCTTTTACAATCTCGTTGAGCGTGTCAAGTTTCTTAAATGAAAGCGGACGGAGAAACGCGAAGTATAGAAAAAACTAGTTAAGTGTGAGTTTGAGGTCCAACTTTAAAGGGTTCCGTAATATATTATAAGTTTTGCCTTTTGTTTTGTGTGGAGAAAAAAATACTTTACTTATATCTATGACTGACGGTGGCTCAGTGGTTAGTGCTCCTGACTTCTGATCCGAGAGTCGTGGGTTCGACCCCAACCCAGGGCAAACATAACTGTGATGAGCAGATTTGTTTGCTCTGTGTCTGGGTGTATTATATGTATGTATTTGTTTAAAAGTATGTGTATGTATATTAGTCTCTGATTCCCATAGTACAGGGAATCTAGTTTGGGCCAGGTGACCGTGTGTGATTTGTCCCCGGATATTTATTTATTTAGAAATAAAAAGTACCCTATGTGTTAGCCGAGTGCTTTATTTTTCTACCTACCAAATTTCATCCAAATCCGTACAGTAATTTCGGCGTGAAAGTGGAACAAACAAACATCCATACTTTCGCATTTATAATATTAAGTGATAGTGATGTTAAAAAAATGCGGACTTACTCAGAATCAAGTATAGAATACAGGAAAAATATTTTAAAAAATCCCCTCTTTAAATTTTTTTCTGAATCTTATACTAAATATGAATAGTGAATTAAGAATTTGTATGGGAAATAAAAAAAATTGTAGATGGGATTTTTCAACATTTTTCCTGTATTCTGTACTTGATTCTGAATAACCCCTTAAAACGCATTTTTAACACTCTGTGTACTATACGAGTTCGCATACGGTTTACGGTGCGGTGTTACTATTTTTTCTGTTTTCTTTAATTGAGTCTGAGTAACCTCTTAAAATTTCAAACTCACTTTTTAACATTCTGTATACATTCTGGTGTAGCCTGTTGCAAAAGCAAATTAAATTTATAGGAGCGGGTATTGATTTCAAAGCGTGCATAGCTTTCGGTTGGCGATTTATAAACTCCTTACGGTGTGATGTGAAAATTCTTTACGCGGAACCCTAATCGAGACAAAAAGATAGCTAACTTTACGTCAAGTGTCACTTGTTCTTACATTTACTTATTTTTTTCTTGTTTTCTCTCAAGATTTTAATTGAATTAATTTCCTTGTAAAGCTTTGGAACGTTATAAATAGAACGTATTATGTACTTTTCTCACTAATATTATAAATGCAAAAGTATGGATGTTTGTTTGTTTTTTCCACTTTCACGCCGAAACTACTGCACGAATTTGGATGAATGTTGGTAGGTAGATAGGTAAAGCACTCGGCTAACACATAGGATACTTTTTATCCCGGAAAACTTGAGGGATCCCGGAGGAATGGATAAAAACTGAAATTTTACTGTATCACAGATGGCGTTGCTTTTATTTCTCTCTAGACCCAATTCTGAAGTTGACGCAGACAAAGTCGCGGGCGAAAGCTAGTTTATAATAAAATGGAATGGAGTTTTTGTGCGGATTTTACATTACGGACCCGGTAAGAAGTCATGTTATTTGGGTGTATGTATTCTGTTGGTTGATTTTTATTTCCTCCTATCAAAAGAGGGCAAAATCAGTAAGATATTCTTTGAATCAGCATTTTGCCTAAAGTTCGGCTTAAAACCTTAAGTCTGCTTTTCCACCAGAGATGTGCGAGGAAGTGGAGCGGTGTGCGAGGAAAAAATCCATCAATAGAATCGCTTCATTTTCCTAGCCTCGCTTAGCACAGTTCAGGTGGAAAAGGGCTCAGCGAAGGTCTTTTTACTGAGAAATATGTGCGAGGAATGTGTTCCGAGGGATGTGTTGTGAGGGATGTGTTGCGAGGTATGTGATATTGAATTGCGCCCACACATTACACAGCTTCGCAACGTATCCTCGCACCGCACATTAATGCGCATTTTCACAGCTCCGCTACACATCCTCGTACGAGACATTTTCCTAGCCATGTGCTTCGGTAAAAATCCCCACAGATTTCCACAGCACAGCTACACATCCTCGTACGACACATTTTCCTCGCGCATCTCTGGTGGAAAAGCAGCCTTAAACTAGGTTTGGAAAATGATAGCCATAAAAAACATTATTACCATCAGGTGAGATGATGCCAAGGGCTTACCAATTGAGGGAAAACGTTGATGTTTTTTCCTGAATGAGAAAAAATGCAGTTATATTGTAGGAATAAACCAGAATATATTTTATGCGTCTTTTTTTGCACGCCATTTGTCTCGGTCCCTCGCTAGTCTCACCCAGCAACGACCAGCAACGCTAACTATGTCATCCGACCACCTGGCAGCCGGTCTACCTACTGATCTTCGCCCTGGTCTTGGTTGCCACTCTGTTAAAACTCTAGTCCACCTCCCATCTTCCCTTCTAGCCAAATGCTGTGCCCAACTCCATTTGAGTTTCGTGATGCGCTGTCCAACATCTGCAACTTTGGTTTTTAGTCGAATCTCGACATTTGGTACGCGATCCATAAGAGATATACCTAGCATGGCACGCTCCATGGCTCTTTGTGCTACCTTTATTTTATTCATGTTAGCCTTAGTGAGGCTAATGTGGGCTGATTAGATAGATAGATAGATAGATTTTTTATGCATTTGCATAAAAAATGAGCAAATACGAACGGTAATTTCAGGACACACAGTTATATTGAATTATTATATTTACAAACTGAACACATAATAATTATACCGTCATGTTTCTTGTTTTCATTATACTTTAGCGTTTTGACTAGCGATCAGTTTCAATTTTATTAAAAACCATTTAAGTATAACCGTTTGCTATGATTTTTATCGAAATATCTAGCCCAGTAAGGGGTGCTCACCCTTATTAAGCTCGCGGATCCAAAATTCCTGACTGCAAAAGAATTTTCATTACATTATAACGTAGAAACCTTGCAAAGCATAATCAAACGGTGCTAACGCAGATTTTATAAAACTAAAGAGGTTGAAGAATGTTATTATAAAATAAATACCGCAGCTTAATTCCAAGTTATACAGAAATGGAATTTTTGGCATGAGGCTGTCCCTGTTGGGCCTGCGCAGACGAGGGACTATCCGCGGGGTACTTTTTATTTTAGTCCATCAAAATAGATCCTTTATAAACTGTGTTGGGTACTTTTAGTACTTTGTGTGCGTTATTCGATACAGTTTATGAGGGATCTAACAAAAAAGTACGTCACGGATAGTCCCTCGTCTGCGCAGGCCCTATACACAAGAAGGTTGTACCCCATACAAACGTATTAACTTTGAAATGTACAGATAGAATCTAATGAAACTTTATAAATGTAAACTAAATTAAAGCAAAATTAATAAGCAAAATTGTAGCTAATTTTTTACACTAAGGTAGTGATTTAAATAAGCATTCTTGAATACCTATAAAAAAATATTTTTTATAAAAACTTATAAGAATTTTCAGGCTAATCCATTTGCGTTATTATTATTTTTTCCCCTCAATTGGTAAGTATCATCATCTCACTTGGTGGTAATTGAAGTGATGATGATGCCGAAGATGGAAGCGGGCATAATTTTATTTTACATTTTATATAACAATTTTCCTAATTATTGTACACATAATATGTAAAGTTGGTAGGTAAGCATAAATAAATAGGTCCCTTAAACACTTCGAGGCGAGGATAGTCAGGGACCCACTTGTCCTGTTTCTCAAGTGTTTGCATACAGGGGATTGAGAAAACCTGTACAGTCTCCATGAAAAGTGAGTCCACAACTCAAAATTTATTTCTGGTTAAACATAGTCAAACTTATTTATTCTCATCTCACTAACATCATAAACGCGAAAATATGTTCGTTTTATTGTTCACTTTGAAACCTAAACTGCTGAACGGATTTGTACTGTAATAACACATACTTAGGTTTATTTTTATCCGGGAAAATGCGTGGTTCCTGTAGGATAGCTAGAAATAATTTAAAAGCCGATTTTTCATAGCTACATCTGTTAGACGGAGTGTTCGAAGTTATTTTTTGCATACAATTTAATGCAACGATGAGTTTTTCGAAACTTACCTACATCTTCATACCGACACGAAAAAATCGCGAGGAAACCTGCACATCTGATTACTACATCACAATGAATACTTCAATAGCATTTATCGCTTGTTTATTATCACAATAAGTTTACAATACAATAAATTTATTCAGAAAAACAACACATTACAGCACATTACAAAGGTGAGAAAAACAAACAAATCAGTTAAAATAAACATGACGAAGGGGGAAAAAACAAAATAAAAAAACAAACAAAAAACAGATATTAGTAAGTACCCCAACTGTACTGCTTTCCGAACCAGTCCCGACTCAGCATAATGCCGAAAGTAGATAACTACCTACTGCGCTGTTATTCTGCCGGTTTAATTTATTTTTTAACACTTTTTCTCTCGACTGTACATTTAAATCACAGCGAGCACCCTCCTGCCTCTCACAGGGTCTCTCTCCATTGTGCCGTATCCATTTGCACTCGTTTCAACTCGATTCGATACTATTGGTACAATGCCAGTGCCGGATTAAGGGCCTCTTGGTGCCTGTCCAAGCAACCTGTCCAAACCAGGCGTATTAATTGTTAGTGCAAGGTAAATTGGCGTCGATTCGGTTTTCACGATTATACTTATTTGACAGGATTAAACTTAATTTAAGTGTTCTGTCTTTTTCTTTCTACATATAAGTACATATAGAAACGACAAGGACAGGACGCTAAATTTAGTTTAGTCCTGTCAAACAAGTTTTATCGTAAACACCGAATCGACACCATCCAGTAGATTAATTATTGACAGTTTCAGAAATAAGTTTTTTTAACCAACTTCAAAAAAAGGAGGTTCTCAGTTTGACCTATATGTATGTATGTATGTATGTATGTTTGTATGTATGTTGTCCGCGATTATCTCGCGTTTGGCTGAACCGATTTTAATGCGGTTTTCAGAAAAGTATTTGTTATATTTAGGAGAAGGTTTTAGTATTTTAACCGAGTTCAAAAAAAGGAAGTTCTCAGTTTGACCCATTTGTTATGCGATTGAAGTCGATTTTTTGACGCTTTCAGCGTTGTCGATTATTATTAAATATTCAAGGCCCCAATTTGTCCAAATGTGTGCGCATTTTTAACCGACTTTAAAAAACGAGGTTCTAATTTCGACTGTATGTTATTTTTTGTATGTTTTTACGCGATTATTCCGCCAGCTATGGATTGGTTTTGATAATTCTTTATCTGTTTGGTAGGTCATACTTCAGAAATGGTCCCATATAATTTTTATCGAAATTGATTCAGCCCTTTTTGAAAAAATACACAAAAACAATAAACAGCAAAATTGTAGTTGTAACGGTTGAAGTCGGTTTTTTTAACGTGTTCAGCGTTGTTAATTATATTTTCTCGAGCGGCCAAGGAAAAGTAAATATTATTTTGTCCGTTTCTTTGGGTCACCCTACAATCTAAATCAAAAATTCCCTACCACCAACTTAACCGAGTCCTACAAAGTTGGACTCCGCCGAGATCGAACCAGCTATATTATTTCATGTTGTGAAGCGAGCGGGTTAGGCACTATTATAGATGACGGAGGTGGTTAAAAACACTGTGGATAAGACACTGGTTGTTTTAGTTAACTGTTTTTTGTTGTAACTACCACAACACAAGCTTTGTCTACTGTGGAGTTAGGTACTCGGAATAATGTATTATGTAAAATGAGTTTTATTGATTAAACATTTTTGAAGGTTTTGAAATTTGAAGAAGAAGAAGAAGACGCGAGTCTTTCCGGTATCATCTACGAGTGACAGACTGATTTTCAACAACAACAATTTCGAAAGACACCATTTCGATAGGACATTACTTCGACAGGGCGCGACTTCGACAGAACGCTACTTCGAGGCTTCTTAAAGTGTACTAAATCCAGCCCTGTGTTATCGAGTGGGTGCGAATAGTAAGTACTTTGCCGCATCTTTGCGTACCCACTTGCTCCAGATCCTTTGAAGATTGTTGGAAATCGATCTCGAATTGGAATTTGATACGGATTTCAAGCTTTGGTTAGAAGGTACTTTTTGAAAGCGTATCTTGAAACTTATTTAGGTTAGGAACGAGATGGAAATAGGTATATAACCTTATCACGTGACTTCGTTTGAATATAATACTAATATGAAGTCTTAGTTATACTTTAAATACCTAAATAAAATAGATGATAAATATGGAACTAAAGACCGATATTAGGGTTACCACCCTAATACCTTCCATTTGTTAAATATCACATCTATTGCCCTCGCTTCAAACTAAAAAGCTAGAACGCGATATCGAAAGTTTCTTCGCACTACACATATATACAACTTCCAACCATCATCGGTTGAACCAATGAACACACAGAGTAACTTACTACAAAAACCGCCCATTTGATCAAAGAAATTGGATGAGTTCATCAAATGTACTAGCATCTTTCGCCTTGCCATAGAAGAAGAAATACTTTTGCTTATTTGATCAAATATTGGAAAAGATTAAAAAACTTTTGTCGAAGCGCAGCTCCCATCCCTAATCAAATCACACACCGGACACTCCAGCAAACTGTCTCGTGATTATCACCTACTACTACACAAATAATAATAATCTAAACGCTGAACACGTTAAAAACAACCAACTTCAATCGTAACAGCTACCATTTTGCTATGTTTTTTAGTTTTTGTTCATTTTTTCAAAAAGCGCTGAATTAATTTTGATAAAATTTATATGGGACCACCTCTGAAGTAATATTATTATTACCTACCAAACAAAAAAGAATCATCAAAATCAATTCACAATTGACGCAGTAATCGCGTAACATACATACAAAAAACCGGCCAAGTGCGAGTCGGACTCGCGCACCGAGGGTTCCATATAAATTCATAATCACACATGTCTTGAACTCTATATCAAATTCCCAGGCCTGCAATCCCCTGAAGCTGTGAAAAAATCAAACTTCTATGCCAACGCAATCAAGAGATACGGCCGTTTATGCCGCATACCTATTTGGACACTCGCATGGGAATCAAACTTATGGAAACCTAACCAAAAAAATTTAGTTACATCACAAATAAATTGTGATGTAATTAAAAATTTTTGGTTTTCGGACTTTTTCCTTTACTTGTGCTAGAAAACATTACTTCCTGCCAAGTTTCATGATTCAAGGTATACGGGAAGTACCCTATAGGTTTTGATTCCCATGCGAGTGTCCAAATTTGCGGCATAAACGGCCGTATCTCTTGATTGATTTGTCACAGAAAGTTTATTTTTTCACAGCTTCAAGGGATTGCAGGCTTGAGTATTTGCTATAAATTTCAACTTGATACGTCTACGAGTTCCTGAAAAAAAGAGTCTTGACAGTCAGACAGACAGACGGACGGACAACGAAGTGATCCTATAAGGGTTCCTTTTTTCCTTTTGAGGTACGGAACCCTAAAAACAACATACACTCGAAATGAGAACGTCCTCCTCCTTTTTTGAAGTCGGTTAAAAATGACTATCGCCGGATCTTACCCGCAGCCGCAGGGGGTGAGGTGTACTTTAGAAAGGGGCAGGGAGTAGCCATCCTTATTCAGTATTAAACTGTGCCCCAAGAAGCTTATAACCAAACTGGAAAAAAACACTCTCCAAGACCAGACTGAAGACAAAAAATATGACCTTGAATGCGCTTCTGTCTCATATTGTGACAGAGCTGCTGTCACGTTCTAATTACCCTACTTTTCTAAGACAGGAGCTACTTAGAATGAGACAAAAGCGCATTCAAGATCATATTTTTTGTTCTTGCTATGCTCCTAATCTTAAAAACCCTACAAATATTTACGAGACCGAACCTCAGTGAGGCGTTAAACGTGAACCGTTACTCAGAACCCTAAATTTGTAGCCTATTTTGTGTAGAACCCTTTACGCTCCGCTAGTCATTTTCTTTTTCTTTTTCCGCTTCGGAAGCTTTTAACTGAAAAACTTCGCAAAAGGAATAATAAATATTGTGGTAGGTATCGGTAACATAACCACCCATATCGTCCCCCCCCCACTACAGGGCACGGATTACTTCCCTTAGCTCGGGACGATTAAGGCATACTCTACACACAGGGGACAAGTCCGGTTTGGTGGAAGTTGTGGAATGTATCGTAACTACCTATATATCTTATAAAAATAATGTAGGTACTTAATCAAGAATAAACATATTTTTTTTAATAACTGGAATGTACCTACTTCAATCATTTACACAGAATCATTTTATTTTGACGCTGGTTTCATCATAAAAATATGTTTTATTTTTCGACGACCAAAAACTGTATTATCAAATCATTATAATGACTGACTCAGTGGCTGACGCTCCTGCCTACTAATCCGAGCATCGTGGAGTCGATTCCCTGCCAAAGCAAATATTTATTTAATGTGCAGATTTGTTTGGTATGTGCTTCTTAGTATAATGTATTTATTATAAATCGTTATACCTATACGTAATTTAAATATAATAGAGGGTGTTACAAAATTAGTTTAGGACCCGTTAGCAAAATATTTTGGCATTTCATACAAATTGATCATCTGTTTTGCCATTCTTTTATGGAGAATCAATTTTTTTTTTTGCGATTTGAGCAAAGTCGTAGAACAAAAGTTGTTCAGTACGATGAGTAGAATCCCCAGTTAACGGGTCGTTCGCCAATTTTGTTACATCCGGTATACCAGTAAATATAGTAAATAACTACTTGTGAACTACCCTTTGCAACTTGTCGACGAATAATAGGTAGGTAACTGCTTATACATCTAGTTCTCTTCTCTTCCCGAGTTCTTCGGATTGAACTTCGACAACAACTACTTCCACAATACTTTTTTTTTAGGGGACAGAAGGCAAACGATAATGATGTTGGGTCTTGAATTCTTGATTCTTTTTGATTTGTTTTTTTTGGTTTCTTGGTTTCTTTTCTAGGTTCTTTAACCTTCACGATTCTAGAAAATAAAATGAATTCAACGTTACCATATGAAGTACGTTGAACTGTTGACTGTTTTTTTTATGGCAGAGGTGGCAAACGAGCAGACGGATCACCTGATGGTAAGCGATTACCGCCGTTCATAGACACCCGCAACACCAGAGGAGTCACAAGTGCGTTGCCGGCCTTTGAAAAGGGAGTACGCTCTTTTTTTGAAGGTTTGTAGATAGATAGATAGATAAAGCATTTATTGTAGGTCCTACATTCTAGTTTAGGGCCGGATGACCATGTAACACAGAAGTCGCGAACTAAATTTCAACTATGGCTTCTAATCATGTGACACTGAACAACTTTCTCTAAGGAACCAGTTCAATTGGAACAAAAAAAAAATTTACTTTCAATACAAAGTTCAATTCAAATAAAAAAAGCGGCCAAGTGCGAGTCGGACTCGCCCATGAAGGGTTCCGTAACAGCAAGTAACCTATTATATGTATAAGTTCTTGTAGTTCGTTGTAGGTAAATTGCGGTTTACGATTTATGACGTATTAAAAAAACTACTTACTAGATCTCGTTCAAACCAATTTTCAGTGGAAGTTTGCATGGTAATGTACATCATATATTTTTTTTTGTTTTATCATTTTCTTATTTTAGAAGTTACAGGGGGGATGGGACACATTTTACCACTTGTTTAAAAAAAAATGATATTAGAAACCTTAATATCATTTTTGAAGACCTATCCATAGATACCCTACACGTATGGGTTTGACGAAAAAAAAATTTGAGTTTCAGTTCTAAGTGGGGAACCCCTAAAATTTATTGGTTTTTTTTCTCTATTTTTGTGTGAAAATCTTAATGCGGTTCACAGAATACATCTACTTACCAAGTTTCAACAGTATAGTTCTTATAGTTTCGGAAAAAAGTGGCTGTGACATACGGACGGACAGACACACAGACAGACAGACAGACAGACAGACATGACAAATCCATAAGGGTTCCGTTTTTTGCCATTTGGTTACGGAACCCTAATAAAAACAAACTACTTACTAGATCTCGTTCAAACCAATTTTCGGTGGAAGTTTGCATGGTAATGTACATCATATATTTTTTTTAGTTTTTTTGGCTCCGATTGAATTAGCTCCTTAGAAAAAGTTGTTCAGTTTAATGAGCAAAAATCACAGCTTTCACTGTGTTATTGTGCATTTTAACCGATTTTAATTAATCTGATTATTCGCAATTCTATACCTACACACAAAGCCTAGGCAGTCTCTAAATTGTATCGTACTGTATGTATGCAAAAAACCTTACTATAAATAAACATCATTATCATCTCGTAACCTAATCAAAACAAATAACAAAACGCAGCTTACGTCACTGTCACTACACGAAGCGCGGTCACCCGTGCCCTCAGCCAGTGCCGCCATTCATTCCGCCACTATTATCGATCTCTTTCCTACACCGCACCGTTTTCTCGCTCCGTCTCGCTTGCGCGCCGACGCGCACCGAACAATCAGACGAAGCCCGACGAAACCAGTTCAGCTCAGTGCAAAATGGCGTCTTACGCGAAAACGACGTCAGAAACACCTAAGCGTATCAATTTCGATTATCAAGAAACTCGTGAAGTGTATATGAACGAATTAGCCGAATTGTATAAAGATAACTACAACTCCGTTCTATCTGGAGAGTCGACAGAAATCGCCTGTGATCAAACTGTGAACGCCTTGATAAATATTATAAAGAGCCGCAGATCTGTTGGTGATATAGATGAGTCAAATGAAATATTAAGTAATCTAGCAAATTTCTTTCTAGTTGAAATCAAGCCATGGAAGGATACACTGTTAAGGCCAAAGGCAGACTCTAGGCTAATGAACCACATACAGGTTTTGGGATATGAGACGGCTTTTGATGTCCTATACAAAGCGCATTTAAAATATGATCATTGTGATGTGGAGACACTGGAAATAAAACTCAGCAAAAAATACGAAATCCCATCGAAATGTTACGAAATATTTCCAGAGTTTTGTTACATATGTAGAAACAAGAATCCATCTTTCAATAAAAATGTGGAAGCATTAATTATAAACTTTCCTGTTCCTGAAGAAAACTTTTCACTCATCCTGCTTTACAGAGACACGTGGACTGACTATCATTTACTGAGGCCGCTAAGTTCAGATTCACATGAAGAGATCGCTATGGAGCTACTAAAAATATTCTCAGACTTTGGAATACCGAAAATGATGTATGTAACTGTACTCCAAAGATCTTTATTCAGGGAATCTTTGAAGAAGATAAATGGGTTCATGCCGTGTTCAGTAATCATTAACACAATGAGCAACAATGAAGGCAATAGAAATTCAAATAAAATTGTGGACCTTATGATAAAATGGATGGAAGATTCTTCAAATTCAGACTGGGCCTATGGCTGTTACGAAGTGCAAATGAAATTAAATGAAACTTCCAACTGTAATGCACCTAAAGACAGTCCGTATGTGAAAGTTTTTGGGGAACTCAATTTACAGAAAGACGAAGACTACTTCGAGACACATCCCACAATTGAAGAAAATACAATACCTTTCGTGGACTTGACCGATGACTGATTTGCTCATAATGTCACAAATAAATGTAATAATTACGAGTAAAGTATCTATATTATTTCTAAATTTCGCTTATGGTATCCCTTAAAAGCAGTAGCTGACGATTAACGATTATACAAGGTGTAAAAGACTACGCCCGAAAACTTAGACAGGGTGTTCTACTGATGAAACTGAACAACTTTTTCTGTGGAACCTATAATGAATTCGCAAAATAATGAACTTTTTGTACAAAATGATCGGCCAATAAGACAATTTTGTATGAAGAGTCCAAATATTTCTTTTTAAGAATTCAGTATGGGTCCCTTGGAAAAAGTTGTTCAGTTTCATGAGTGAAATCCACCGTTAAAGTTTTCGGAAGTGGCCTTTTTTCTTGAAGTTCTTGTTGTACGTGATATTGAATTCATTCTTTTTCTGCGATTTCATTAAATTTTGTAAACTTTCAATAAATAATCTAATAAAATATTGGTTGTATTTCTTTTTTCTCTTTATCTATAAAAATGTTTTAGATAGGTATGTCTGCCTATAAAAAAACTTGTTGATAAGTATTTTGATTTTAAATAAAGTGTGCATACTTTCTCGCGTTGAATCTTTTTTACCTTGCATACACAAGAGTGTATCGTAATTGGACGTAGTTGGGCAGAAAGGACTCAATCCACAAACACGTAATTTAGCAGAAAGGACTCAATTCACAAAGCTCTCAATCCACTAAAAAAGGTTTGTGGATTGAGTCCTTTCTGCTAAACTACGTCCAATTGCGTAGCACAAATCCGTCATTAACATTATTGTTCCTAACAATAAGTACCTTAACAAAGTAGGTATGTATGATAAACATGAGACATGAGAATGAAAATAATCGACAACGCTGAAAGCGTTAAAAACCGACTTCAATCGCGTAACATACGGCTCAAACTGAGAACCTCCTTTTTTTGAAGCCGGTTAAAATACTAAAACCTTCTCTTAAATGTAACAAACACTTTTCTGAAAACCGCATTAAAATCGGTTCAGCCAAACGCGAGATAATCGCGGATAAACATACATTACAGGTCAAACTGAGAACCTCCTTTTTTGTTTTGAAGTCGGTTAACAAACTGAGAACCTCCTTGTTTTGAAGTCGGTTAAAAAGGTACTACTATACAGCGCTGGTATCACTAATTGGCAGTTAAGCCATGTCAGAAGCCTTAAACACTGTTTGAGAACTTCTGACACGAGGTCTGGTTTCCAGTCCCACAACAACTACCAATCCGAACTTGGAACTTTTGGCTATGCCCTAACCCTTCTCGAGTTATAAGAAGAGACCCGTGCCCCTGCAGTGGGGACGTAATGGGTTATTAACAAGACATTATAGAGGTCCTATAAGGCGGCTTGAAAACTTCTGAGATGAAGCCTGGTTTCCAGTTCCGCAACCTCCACCAATCCGGACTTGGCCCCCGTGTATTGTACAGAAGTCCCTAACCTTCCCGACGTATTTAAAGAGAATGCCCCTGCATAATGGAGGTTAGGGGTTGTGTATGTTTATGGAATAGCTAGGCTTCTGCCCGCGGTTTCGCTTGCAAAATTTCTCACATTTGAATTTACCGCGTACAATCCTACCTGCACTAAGACTTTTGGATAGCTTCTAAAATAACTGAGAAAGTCAATAAAGTATTTTGCAAGTTGTACATATAGGGTGACTTTAAATTAGTTCTTGATACGAAAGGCTATGTATGTGCTCATGATAACAAACAACTTTCTATAAGGAACCCATAGTAAAATCGAAAAAAATAATTGGACTCTCCGTACAAATCGATCAATTTGACTGTCGAAATTAGTATGAAGAGGCCAAATTTTTTTTTTTAGCGATTTGACTATGGATTCCTTAGGGAAAGTTGTTTGTTATCGTGAGCACATTCATAGTCTTTCGTATCAAGAACTAATTTAAAGTCACCCTATATAAATAAATAAATAATAAATACCTGGCACAAATCACACACGGTCAACTGAGTCTGAGCTCAGCCTATAAGGCCTTCGACATGGCTTAACGACTGCCGTCTAGCGATAGCAGCCGGCACCAACGGCTTAGCGTGCCTTTCGAAGCACGTAAACGGTCGAGATAAATGCCACTAATAGTCAAACCCATCCAGGTTGTGACCGTGTCTGTAGTCAGTTAATCGCACTGAGCCATCTAGCATATAAACAAACCTTAAACAAACACATCTGTATTAGCTAGTTATGATTTATGTGGGAGTAGGTAACCCACCTTATTTAGAATTTCCGAAATAATGAACTTTTACAAAGTTAATTAGGAGCGGAGGGGGGGGGGTCATGGATAAAAGGGGAAGAGTGTGAAACATGGATGCGAGCAGCACAGGACCGGCAGTGTAGAAATCCTTGGGGGAGGCCTTTGCCCAGCAGTGGACATCTTTCAGCTAGTGATGATGTTGAACATTGAGTATGGCCTAAATTTCCGCGGAGTATGAAGAGACCTGTACCTCTGCATTTGAGACGATATAGTACCTCCTAGCTATTCCCATAGAAAGGAAAGGGAATAAATAATAATTGTATCCTGTCTCTGCTTTTACTTACCGTCAAACAAATCAATGTTTTCATCAAAATAATACTCAGCAGTCAATAACGAGGTAAGAGACAATTTAAATTCTATTAGACGTAACAAGTTTTTTAGCCCTTTTTCTAGAGCGCCTCTTTTCCTATAACAGCAAATTTTAGACATGGCGCGCTGGTTGGAGCTGTCGAATAGGGTGGATAAGACAATGACTTTATTAATTTTTTTTTAGCCTTGGCATCATATCACCTTATGGTAAGTGATTATTATTTTGTGTGCAATAAAGAGTATTGATCTTATGATTATACTAGGTAGAAAAAAATATTGAAGATTTAAAAGCATGTGTAAAGCATCTACTTAAATAAAAAACATTTTGAGTTTGAGTTTGATGCCGAAGATGAAGCGGGCTTACCAAGATTCCCCAACGCAATGGGAAACTGACTATCTCATCTTTATGCCAGAACTCATAAATGCTGTTAAAATCGATGTTTGGCGGCAAGACTTAGATAAGACGGTGGTAGCTTAGCCAGGTGGGCTCTGAAAATGCCTTACCATAATATTATTAAGTATAACCTTAACTGTAGTTTATATTAGAAAAGATTTAAATGCAACAGTAAAACATATAGTTGTAACTTTTATAATTGGGAGATATTGATGCGATGCAACTAAAGATTTCTATAGATTACCATATAATGTTACTTGTGAAACATTAATATATAAATTATGGTACCTAATTGGAGCGTATAAAAAGAGTTTTTATATCCAGCAGAGTGATGATTAGAAAGATAAACCTGTATTGACTATCATATCTGTCTAAAATTGAAGTTATCTACTGGCTAACGATGGCCTGTCCTGTAACTTATACATGTACAGGTGACCGGTATATACCTGAAAACCTCTTAGCTTGGTATTCTACTTTCGGCTGATGATGATTTCGTATATCGTCTTGCTGACTATTTGTCCAGCAGTGGACGTCTTTTGGCTGATAATGATGATGCGTTAAAGATAACTTTTAAAGATCCATTTAGCGGATCAAGCTGTTATCAGTCCAGTGTTGTTTGTTCCTTTTATTTTTGTTATTGTCTTATCCATATGTAAACCAACGCGACCCCATTTCCGCAGTTGTTTCGCGCCCCCTCCGAGCTCCGCGACAGTTTGAAATTGAAAAGAAAACTCAGTGAAATTCTCTCAGAAGTGGAATCTGCTGTGTTCGTTACATTTACTCCCAGAAGTGTATCCTGCAAGGGTATGAATATTTTGATAGGCAATATCGTCAACGAAAAGAATTTGTAAAATATCAGCTACTCTGTGGAGATAGAAAAAAATATTGCGTTTGTTCTCATTTCGTTAGGTTTTTGTGTTTGTTCTCAGCTCGATTATACAGGGTGTAAAAAAATTGGTGTAGGACCAATTAACTGGGGATTCTACTCACCGTACTGAACAACTTTTGTTCTACAACTTTGCTCAAATCGCAAAAAAAAATTTTGGTCTCGCCATACTAAAGTGGCAAAACAGATGATCAATTTGTAGTTGTTTAGTTTAGTACGATTAGTAGAGTCCCCAGTTAACGGGTCCTACACCAATTTTGTTACACCCTGTATAGGTTGCTTGAAAATTGCAGTTGCAACGACCGACTTTTGTTACGTGGAGTCTTCTTAATAAAACTAGTTATTTTCCTTTCAATAGAATATAATGTTCACGCCAACTGAAAATCAGAAATTGTGTAATCTGGCCAATTCCTATAATGTAGCTACGACATTTTTTAAAGTACTCATATTCACTGACACGGTGGCTCAGTGTTTAATGCTTCTGACTACTGATCCGACTCGTGGGTTCGATCCCCACCCAGGGCAAATATTTCTATAATGAGCAGATTTATTTGCTCTGTGTCTGGGTGTATTATTTCTATACAGGGTGTTAAAAATTGACCCTTAAAATTTTAAACGCACTTTTTTAGCACCATTTAAAGTGCTCATATTATGTCTCGTCGGCCATATTGGATTGGATACCACGTGGAAACCAATGGTAGCGACAGAAAAACCAGTAACACAATGTTGGCTCGGACACTGCGCCATTAAAATCTTTAAAATAAATAATACCGACTGAAAATATGAAGTCTATTCTATTGTTCTAAATACTTAATGTTTCCGAGTCGGGACTCTGTTATTTATCTATTTCGTGCTTTGTAGAACGATTCTAGAATCACTTTCTACAAAAGTTTTTTAGGTGACTTAGCATTCGTAAGGGAATGTTGTTTGGTTGTATATTATACAGTGTGTCTATTTTTTATTTCCTATTATTATTCTTATGTTAATTTCAGGAAAATGTGGAAAAAATCGATCTACTGAATTTTTTTCATTTTTCCATACTAAATCTGAATAGTGAATCAATAATTTGTATGGAAAACTACAAAAAAAAGTTGCATATCGGATTTTTTCTATATTTTTCCTCTATTCTATACTTGATTCTGAGTAACCCCTTAAAATTTCAAGCGCACTTTTTTAACAGCCCTGTATAGTTGGTAATGTTGGTTGGTTCTTATGTTAATTTCAGGAAAATATGGAAAAAATCGATCTACTGCTATTTTTTTCATTTTCCCATACTAAATCTGAATAGTGAATAATAATAATAATAATAATAATATCTCAGGACAAATCACACACGGTCAATAATTTGTATGGAAAACTACAAAAAAAAGTTGCATATCGGATTTTTTCTATATTTTTCCTGTATTCTATACTTGATTCTGAGTAATATCTTAAAATTTCAAGCGCACTTTTTTAACAGCCCTCTATAGTTGGTTGGTTCTTATGTTAATTTCAGGAAAATATGGAAAAAATCGATCTACTACAATTTTTTTCATTTTCCCATACTAAATCTGAATAGTGAATCAATAATTTGTATCCCTGTATAGTTAGTAATGTTGGTATGCTGTTAAATGGTATTTTGTCAAGCATTTACTTATCAAAGCATAGTGTTGCATTACAGACATCATCAGCAAATCGACGCTGATTTCCTAGTATCAATTTCAGAAGTCAAAACTAAGCGACTTTTCTTTCATCCAATATATGACACTCAACATTTTTTAAGACTTAACGACTGACTCAAGAATGAACCCAACTTGAAGACAATGGGGAAGAAAACTGACAAAGTTCGCCGATAGAGGCGTTGATATCGCTTGACTCACACTAACTGTCAAAACGTATAGAAAAAAATGTTTACGTGAACTAAAAATAAGATTATAAAATAAATGCCACGTTGTGTGGCGATTGGTTGCAATAATAATGGAAACCATTAATTTCTAAAAAAAATTCGGATGAAGAAGACGTGGGAAAAGTTACGTTTTCAATTATGTACTTTTCAACTTCGCCTTTAATTGAGGAACAGTCCAAGTCGCATACATTTTCCATTTAACAATTTTACAGTAAAAAAAACTAATTTATAACACCTCGATAATAAAAAACGCGGAACTAATTGAAAGTTGTTATGAGTCAAGCGTCCGTAGCGCCATCTGCAAATAGCTTTGCGTTTTCTTCCCCATTTAACTGATATAGAACCTCTGTGGGACCCGAGGAGAACTAAACCGCTCATGGGTAGTTCACAACTACAACCTAAGCGAGTTCTGTATAAGGTACTCTAGAGCATGTTATGTATATAGGATTAGCAAAGTCATTTACAGGTTGTTATTAATATAAAATACTAGCTTCCGCCCACGACTTAATCTGCGTGGACGCAGTGTTGGGTCCAGAGAGAATAAAAATGTTAAGGCGGCGCCATCTAGTAGCGAAGTGGAAATTTTGAGTTTTTAGGTATTCCTCCGGGAACCCGCGAGTGTTCTGGGATAAAAAATATCCTATGTGTTAGCCGAGTGTTTATCTATATACCTACCAAATTTCATCCAAATCCGTTCAGTAGTTTGGAGTGAAAATATGACAAACAAACAACTTATGCTCTACTACTACATAAAGGAATCAGGAAAATCTTTTTTGGAATTTCTTACGTATATCGACCAGCTGATTGGCCTTTCAAATCGGTCCACCCGTTACAGAGTGCCCATAGAGCTCTTTAAAGTTTAATAAACGCGATTTTTTACTAATTTTTTAATGTATTTTTTTCTCTATCACGTACTTACTTACAAAGTTCCTACCACGCGGAACTTGTACACTCAACGTTTTCAGAAGTGTTTGCGATGCGAAGCGAAAAGAAATGTGAGGCCCAAAAGACACTCGCTTCAACACTTTTTTTTTTCAAATTTCATTACTAATACAATTTATGTCGATAGTTATAAGCTGGATGAGCCAAATCATCCGTATATCTTTGCCATGTACATAATCTATTATTTTATCTATGCTTACGGTTTATTGAGATAGGATACTAGAATTAAATCTAGCAATCGTGCGTAAAAAGCGTAAAAAACCACTCGTTCAGGAAATCCTTATAAAACCCCAATATTAATAAAAATGGTACGAGTAATAAATGGAAATACGAAGCCTGGTGAGACCTGTTCCTGACATCTATTGTGGGTTGGGAGGGTACAGTGGCGAGCAAAAATATTCGTCCAATATTTTATTTTATACACTGCGCGGTCGGAGCGGTCGTGGCTCAGTGCGGCTTGCGTGGTCGCATCGATCACGCAGGTTAACTGACTACGGACGCGGTCATAACCTGGATGTGTTTGACTGGTAGTGGCATTTATCTCGACCGTTTCCGTGCTTCGCAAGGCACGCCAAGCCGTTGGTGCCAGCTGATAGCTAGCAGTCGTTAAACCATATCAGAGGCCTTGTAGGCGGCTTGAAAACTTCTGACACTGGGGTCGGCCACTAGCCCCATAACCTCCATCAATCCGGACTTGGCCCCCGTGTGTGGAGTATGGCCTAAACCTTCCCGAGTTATGGAAAGAGACCCGTGCCCACGTTGTTAACATAACACATACATTGCGCATGTTTTTTTTTATGAAATGCATTAGACTACATCTCACTCAATCTGATATGCAATGCAAACTCAAATAATGCCTATGCACTTTCGCCTTGAAAATAATAAAATACCTATTCACTATTAACTTGTTTCACAAATGTGAAGGGACCGACTCTTGACAGATATAAAAGATTTTAGATTGGTTCTGAAACGTGACTCTATTTTCATGTCCTCCACTGTACAATCTTGGTCCGAAGTCCCCGCAATAGCCCGTTTCGTGCCCACAGATTTTGATGAAAAAGCTCTTTTCCTGAAGCGAACTTGTTGACAATAAGGAGGCATTTATTAGACGATGCTATATTGTTGCGAGATTTTATCGATACTTTTACCAACAAATTGTTAATAGGGGTGTTTTAGCGATAACAATGTAAGTTATTAAGCGAATGTTCTTCTTCTTATCGTGTAGTTGAATTTTAACCGCACTGTCACAACGGCAGTTTTTTTGTTTATTTTAATTTATTTTTACTAAAAATTTGCCTGGTGTTGCACTTTACATAACCCGCGACCGTGTATGGTTTTTAAATTTACTCTTGCGGACGTGCATAACTCGAGCTTCATACACATCTACTAAATAGATTTGTAGGTTTCCTTACGATAATGTTTTCCTTTACCGTTAAAGCAGTTGATATGACAATGGACTTAAGTTTTGATAGACTTATTGGTGCATTAGCCAGGATTTGAACCCGAGACCTCTGGCTAAGGGGTCGTCCATTAATCACGTAATATTTTTTAGCAACTTTTTAGACCCTCCCTCCCCCCTGGTGATACGTGGTGAGGTTTTAGACTACCCCTCCGCCCTCCACCCCCTACCAAAATCACGTCTATTTTTTGGTACAAAATATTATCTTTAAATACAGGTATAATGTAATTTAATTCTGGAAAATTAAGCACCATTAAAAAATATCTGGATAGACATAAAGGTTGCAGGTTGTTTCTGACTGCCTGAAGTCATTTCGAACCTTGAGATGAGTTAAAAACAACGTAACAACAACGCGCGTGGGCGACTGACTAGGGGCGGCGGCAAGGGGTGGTTGCGCGTGATTACTCGCTCATCGCTCTTCACGCATGCGTATTGCGCAATAGCATTTCACACACCGCGGCGCGCCTCAGCGCGGGGGCGTTGCCCGAGGAAAAGTACCTACACGTGACTTTGTATTTATAAAATTTAGAAGTGAACTTTAAAATATTTTTTTTTATGATGAAAATTAAGGTCATGTTTTTTTTACATATTTGGAATGTGTATCAGCTTCTTATTCACCTCCTTAAATGCGTCCGTTGATTTACCAGTCACCCTGTATTGCGGTGGAAATTATCTATATTAATCTTATTATTAAAAAAAAAACAGACTGCATTAAACCCAAGTGCATAAGAGCTGAATTTTCAGCTACATGTCAGCTATTAAACAGCAATTTAGTACATTATCGTTTAACTATGCATGCATGTGATTATTAATATTTGTATTTAATAACTCAATTCCGGCTTTTACAACAAATATCAAAGCCAAATATGACAAATATAAAAGAACCTTAATATTTCCGTACTGATGTAATTTGTTAAAAAAGGCATTTTAATTGGGAAGAGTCTGCTACACCCATAACACAAGCAAATAAATTGCTTAGTATGGGTGTGGGAGATGGATTCTGTCTGACTCACATAATGTATGCCCAAGCAGATGACTGTATGTATTACCATCAGAAATAGAGTCTGTAAACCTTTTTAATGAAATAAATTTTATTATTATTATTATTATATTATTATAATCAGCTTGACAATGGCTGGATAAGAGTTTGAGGAGACGCTCAAGGCTGGTTAAGGGCTGTGAAAGAGGAAGAAAAAACACTAGAAGCAATTTAACGGCAAGTTCGAACACTCTAGTACAGCCTTTGTCGTAAATTCAGCTCTTATGCAGCTGATGTACTACTTGGGAAATGTATCCTATATCAATTTGGGAGTCAAGATGAATTTATCGACACCTCTCAAGCGAGAGGGCGCTAGTGGCCGAGTAAACATTAGCTGCGTATCTAATATGTTTTAAAAATACTTATCACTATAATAAATGTGTAAAACCAGTAAAAAACAGTGAAAGCAAACAAGATATCACCTAATAAGTGTTATCTAAGTGAAATAACTAGTGCTCACTACGAAAATATACAAATTTGTGAGTGACCCAAAAATCGGACTTTTTTGTGCATCATCGAAGTACGAAAATGTGTTTTCAGTTTTAATCAAAACTGGCGACGAATACGGTTGTTCCCGAATAATACATCTACTCTAAAATTGGGTATGTCGGATTTCCAAATAAACATAACCTAAAAGAAAACTGTTTTGATGAATCACTATTCCACAAAAAGATAACAGCAAAGCTCCACCTAACGATCTTTGTAGAAACCACATAAACCATTCACTGCGTGTATTGATCGCGAGCAATAAAATCGAGACCCTATAGATCACACAATAGACCGTGCTAAGCTGCCGACTTTCTTACTACCACTGTAAGATGGCGCTCCAATGTGCAATCTGCAGTCAACAGATACTAGACAGACAATTCCTAGAGTGTTCATTGTGTCATAAAAATTATGATTTAAAATGCGCAAACGTACCGGAACCAAGATTCTATAATACAATGACGCCAGAACATAAAAGTACATGGAAATGCCTCTTATGCCGTGATAAACAACAAAAAAATAAAATAGATCCAAACGTAACCTACGAAGGCCGTGTACTCTTCACCAATCAAACTCTTCAAGTAACGACGATTCTATCTCAGAGCTACAAGGAAATACAATTGTGTCAGAAGACGTGATGGAAATTAATACTACAAACATAAATTCACAAGAAAAAATCACACTACAAAACTTTTATGAACTACTCCAAGAAAATAATAAATACATAATTTCACAATTTCGAGAAACCATCCAAGATCAAATAGAAACTGCTTTAAAAGAGCTCCAATCAGAATACAAACGTACCTACGAAAAAACAAAAAAAGATCAAGCAGATATAAGACACCAGATAATGAACCTAGATCACAAAATACAAATTCTACAACAGCAGTCCTTGACCTTGCAAAAAAAAAATGAACAACTCCGTAAACAGCTACAAAATAAAAATAGTAACTCCATCCCAGGGAAAATAGACGATGATAAAGAAAGAGTTCTCGTTATCCATGGCCTACAAGATAACCACTGGGAAACGGAAACTCAACTTGCAGAACGGATCTCACATATAATCTACGAAATACTAAATATAAATATCATTGGCTATATTGATTCAATCAACTTTATAGGAAAAAAGAAAGGATTTAGAAGACCAATAAAAATCGAATTGATTAGCAGAAGAATGAGAAACTATATAATTGAAAACCAAAACTATTTCAAAGCAACTGGATTAGGAGTATCTGAATACCTAGATGAAGAGACTCTGAGAGAAAGGAGAGACCTTAAAAATGCCCTAATAAATGCCAGAAAAAACGGAGACCATGCCGTCATAAGACAAAATAAACTGATTGTGAATGGCCGAGTGTCTTCAATTACTAAAGAAAATACAAAACCATCATCTCAACCAAAAGTAAACAATATCGATATTAGCCCAGACTTAAATAGAAAAAATAGAGCTTCAAATACAAGTCCCCAGCATGAAAACACAGAAAGTCCAAAGAACACAAACGAAGACATTAGAAATCGAGGATGCTCCTTTCGAAAGCAAATTTCAGGTCCTTTTTCAGAACGCACGCAGCATCCTGAATAAAACATACATACTTGAAGCACTTGTAGACGAAATGCCGCACTTAGATGTTGTATGCATCTGCGAGTCCTGGCTCACAACAGAAAAATTAGGCCTACTGCATGTCCATGGGTATCATACAGCTTCATCCTACTGTCGCAGGGATCACGCGGGAGGAGGTACCTGTATATTGCTTAAAAATAGTATAAATTATCATGATAGAACAGATTTATGTAACCTTTCAATAGAACTAGTATTTGAGGTATGCGCTATAGAAATCCCAAAATTTAATATGCTTATTATCAATTTATATTGGCCAAATAGCTCTCGAGAAATAGATATTTTCTATAACCAACTAGAAACTCTCCTTCATATTTTATCTACAAAAGATGTCAAAAAGAATATTATCATTGGCGGTGATTTTAATATAGACTTCTTGGAACACAGTAAATCGCGTTATATACTACAAAATCTTATGCTTTCACAAAACTTAAAACAACATATAAAAGAACCTACTATAGTTACCCCCACTACAGCTACATGTCTTGACCTTTTGTTCACTAACATTACAAAAAATAACATCGAAATCTCTGTAAAAGAACTGGGTTTCTGTGATCATAAAGGTGTTATATTCTCTCTTCAAATCACCCACAGTAATACTAAAACTTTCTATACAAAAAAAAGAATATATAGTGAGCAAAACATTAATAAGTTTGTAAATCATATAGAGAAAATTGATTGGAACAGCATTATAAAAACTGAAAACAGTGTGGATGAAAATTATCTATCTTTTACAAACTGCCTCCATAATACTCTAAATAACTGTATACCAATAAAAAAAAATATTTCCTAACACTAAAAATAAAACCACTTGGTTAACCAAAGGAATAAAAATATCCTGTTAAAACAAGAGACTCTTAAAACAATTCGTATCCCAGTCTGATAGTCAAATTCTTCTAAAAAACTACAAACAGTACACAAAAATTTTGAAAAAAGCTGTACAAAAATCAAAAAAATTAAGAAATATATAAAGGATTGCAAATTCTAATAATAAAATAAAAACTACCTGGCAAATAGTTAAAGAACAAACAAATAATAAACAAACCAAATTTAAACAAAATTATATTTTAAACATAAAAAATATAAAAACTGAAAATCCCTGTACAATCTCTACAGTATTCAATAACTACTTCTCTTCAATAGGCAAATCTGAAAATAACATATCAAATACACAGACACATGTTAAGACAAGCAATGTTATAAATACCTTTTATCTTTCCCCGGTAACACCAAACGAAGTCTTTACAACTATAAAAAACCTAAAAAATAAGACTAGCTTCGGCATTGATGAGCTACCACCAACCCTAATTAAAAAATGTGCGAACATATTAACTATCCCATATACAACTCTTATAAATCAGTCTCTTTCTGTAGGAATCTTTCCACAAGTATTAAAAACATCCATAATAAAACCAATTTTCAAAAAAGGTGATAAAACAGATCCGTCAAATTACCGTCCGATCGCGTTACTTTCTACCTCATCCAAGATTATAGAAAACTTAATATCCAAAAGAATCTACAAATTTTGTGAAAAGTATAACCTATTCCATAATAGCCAATACGGTTTTAGAAAAAACAAATCTACATCTCTAGCGCTCTATAAATACTTCACACAAATATTAGAAATAATAAATAATAAAAAGTACGCCTGTGGCCTATTACTCGACATGAGTAAAGCCTATGATCGAGTTTCACATAAAATACTTCTCCAAAAACTGTACTCCATAGGAATTAGAGGCACTATGTATAACTGGTTTAAAACATACCTATCAAACAGGGTACAATATACAGACATTGACTACGTAAATCACAAAACAGGTGAAATTCTAACAGTTAGGTCAGATCCGATTAACACTGAGAACTCTATCCCACAGGGGAGCGTATTAGGATGTCTGCTCTTCCTGATATACATAAACGATTTGCCTAAAATAATCACGGATCCGTGCATTTTGTTTGCGGATGATGTGTCGATAGTCTTCCCATGCACAAGGTCCGAGGAAGCCTATTTAAAATTAGATGAAAACTTAGATAAAGTAATTAACTGGATGAACACACATAATCTCAAACTTAACCTACTTAAAACCAAAATAATTTACTTCAAACCGGATCAAAAACAACCTCTCATACTAAATTATAACTATAAACATTTTAAATTAGACCATGTCCCTTCTGCTACACTACTTGGAATAGAAATTGACACATCCCTAAATTGGAAGACCCATATTCAAAAACTATCGGCTAAAATGTCTTCTTTTGTGTACGCTCTGTATCACCTGAAAAAAAACACTGATAATAAAACCGCAATAACCAGCTATTATGCCTATGCAAACTCATGGCTCCAATACGGCATAGTGATATGGGGAAATTGTTCCAAAATCGAAGAACTATTCATAATACAAAAAAAGTGTATTAGAATCATAGCCAATATAAATTCCATGACTTCCTGTAGACCATATTTCATCAGATATAAAATACTTACATTAACATCCCTATATATTCTTGAGTGTGCAAAATTTGTAAGAAAGAACAGTGAACTCTATACTCCAAAAAAGTCGATAGCACGTAATAATGCAAACGGACCTCACTGTATGGCAATAAAAATTTATAATCAAATTCCAACACATATTAAGGCCTTACAGAAAGAAACCATGTTTATAAATAAACTAAAGAAACTTCTAGTCAGTAAATGTTACTACAGTCTAAAAGAGTTTTTTGTTGATAAATTAGTTAAAAGTAATGGATCAGATAAATATTGTAAATTGTAAGTATGTATTTCTTTCTTATATATAAAAAGAAAACTATTGAAAATTAATATAATGAGGTTAGCATAAGTAAAAACAATGATATAAAAAGTAAAAATAAACTATATTATTATTATTATATACATATCATTAAAACAACATGTGATAGTAAATGTCCAGTATTATAAACAAATAAATTATATACTATATACATGGTAAAATCTGTAATGCATTACAAGTCACTAACTAAATGCGTAAATAAGAATGTAAAAATTAAAAACTTTATAAATATATTATACAAATAATGAATTAAATTATGAAATTATATAGGGACTTATATATAGTTAATATAGTTATTAATTTAATGCCCTCTCTGCTTGTATTACACTGCCCCAACGGGGTGTCACATTGTACAATATTAGATATTTAAGACCCATAAAAACTGTGGCAAGTTATAAAGAAATTGAAATTGAAATTGAAATTAAATATATCAAGCAGTTTAGGCTACAGAGCGTGCCAAAGAAATATACATACATACACTCGAAAAACATAACCCTCCTTCTGGCGCAGTCAGATAAACATTACATTCCGTAGGACAATCAAACTCAAAACACCCCTCTTTTAAGTCGGGGCTGAAAATTCCAACTTGACAAAAAGGTTTTGACATCGCGAGCAACATCCATGGAGCATCTATCTGTACATTTATCTAATCTTTTTAATTTTCTTTGCAACGAGCGATGCCTTCAATTTGAAAGCTGAAAGCAGCTCACAATATCGTCTGGCTGGTATCTCAATAGCATAAAATGAGGGTATAATAAAGTGTCAGATCCGTAGATTATCTGTTGTCAATGAGGGGTAGAACGGGGGTATAAGGGTGTAGGCATATTAATATAGGGTCCTTTGGTAATACCTGAAAAATCAAACTATTAGGGGTTAACGAATATTCACATTCGCATTCGCGAATATTCGCAAATTGTTTGACATTCGCATTCGCATTCCCAAATTTTATGCGAATATTATGCGAATATGAACCTCAGAAAAAAGACAGGTTAGGAATAAATAAAAACAATGGAAATTAACTTTTTATCGTTGTATGTTTGTTTGTGAACAAACACAAAGATATATTTCAACTTCAAACATAATAGCTTTAAAAAAACAAAATTTTGTTTGTTTCATTTGTTTCTCGTGTTTATCTATTGATTTGTATTGTAAACAAAAAACGATCAGCTTTTCTCGGATAAATTCGGCAAATTCCGGACTAGGACGGAATGGCGACAATAAATGCGCGCAAACGCGAGTCCAATCATCATCAATTAAATTTTAGCCATAGACAAGTGGCGCCAGATTTAAAAACCAAACATTCACATTCGCATTCGCGAATGTCGGCAGCAGACATTCGCATCCGCATTCGCATTCGCGCCTAAAAAATTACATTCGTTACATCACTACAAACCATAGCTTTTTTCTTATCAAACTAATAAACTAACCATATTTAAAAAAATAACCGGACTGCATTTAAATGTATCCTCACACCACGGACACTTCATACAAATTCGCCATTGTTTACTACACAGACATTCATGTTTGTACACATGTAAATGTGTGCGTGATGTACTAGGGTTGAATCGAGATTCAATCAGCCCTCATTGTTCTTTATTATTAGCTAGACTTTTACAAACAAAGTAAAGGCTGTGTACACCAGACAAGGCTGTATAGCCTTAGAAGACTTAGCTCTTTCCTTAAAAAATAAAATTGTCTTTGGTTATAATACTGTGCTTTGGAACCGTTTTGGAACTGTGCCAACCTCTTGACAAATGGTCACAGATCGGTCACACAGGGGGGATGAGGTAGCCTTCAGGCGGGATGAGAGCGGCAGGGAGTGTCCATACTGTATAATGTTCTTATACTGTGATGTATCCTATGTCACTCTCGGGATCAAGACGAATCCAACGACACCTCTCAAGCTAAAATCCATCAAGCCGTTTAGGCTACAGAGCGTGACAAACAAATATACATACATACAGTCTAAAAACATAACCCTCCTTCTGGCGCAGTCGGGTAAAATATATATTTTTAAAAACATGAAAATGAAATATTTATTTTTAACAGGTTCTTTACTAGATAAACGATAGCAACGAATAAATGTGAAATGATACTAATCAAAAACCTAATTTGTATTGAAAAAAAAAAAAACGATACTCGACAGCTTGAAACTTCAAAAAAATAATAGTGAAATCGCGAAACTAACTTTTCATGCTAGTTGGTAATCTGATTTCACTTTGACCTAACTTTGTATAGGAAGCAAAAAAACTCGCGTATTGAGTGAGGTTCTCGAAGAATATTGTTTTGTTTCATAAGTATAGAAGCCTCAATTTAAGCACAATAGTTTTAGCTGATTATAATAGACCTTACACCCATACGATCAATATTTTTTCCATACACAACATCTTCGACGGGCTTTTTTGCGACTATAGTATAACCAGATAAATAGTCATTTCGTGTCGCGAATACATTGTTTTTGGTGACTGTATGTATGTATGTATAGATAGTCCAGTACGGGACCCTTAGGCGTCGTCCATATCACGTGATGTTTTTTAGCAACTTTTTTGACCCCCCCCTCCCCCTTGGTGATACGTGGTGAGGTTTTAGACTACTCCGCACTCCCTACAAAAAATCACGTGTATTTTTTGGTACAAAATATTATGTTTAAATACAGGTACTCGTATAATGTAATGTAATTTAGGAAATTAAGCACGGTGATAAAAATGTCCAGACAGACATTAAGGTTGCAGGTTTTTTCCGACTGCCTGAAGCCGTTTCCAACCTTGGGAAGAGTTAAAAACAACGTAACAACAACAGTCCGACGTTACTCTAGAAATCGCAGGTTCAACGAAAAAATAAATACACGTGATATCTCAGTACACCCCCCCTCCCCCTTGTGATATTTCGTTTTTTTTCCGAACCCCCTCCCCCCCTTTTAAGCCTCACGTGATTAATGGACGACCCCTTAGTCGAAGTATCCTCTCTATACAATTAAGGTAACTTGGGCCGACATCTTCGTCCTCACTGGCTATATCCCCAGAGTAACAAGTTGATACATGTGGAATCAGGTCGACTGCAGAAAAATTGCTGCATTTTTAGGTCGGACCCTACTAGCGCCTAACGGAGACTCATGTAGGTACTTTGATTTTGGAATTTGCCCTCTCCTAGACGAGTTGCAGACCAATACTAACGAGGTCTTTCATCCTTGAATAAAACATCATTGATGATCGCCATTTTGGAAACGGAGACAATAAAGTCTTTTTGTTTCTAATTTTCTTTTTTTTAAATAGATTAGATTAGATTAGATAATTTATTTCATGTCACCAAATTCATATTTACATTACAATAACTTGACATTGGCGTTTCGCCATTTTTTTTTTATTGAAGATTCTCCCATTTTTCACTTGACATTGGCAAAATCACGCTCGATATGAGATGTGGAATGCCAAATAGAAAAATAGAATAGAATAAATATAATCATAAAATGTCAAAGTGTGACATGTTTGCCAGAAAGTAAATTAGGTTCAAATATTAAATAAAAATGTAACATATCAGAATTCATAATATAAATTGTCAAAGTAAAAAAGTTAAATTAAATTAATAATATAATATAAAATATCAAAGTAAAATATTAAAATTAAATTAATAATATAAATTACAAAGATTGTCAACAAAAATGTCAAATAAATGGAGTCATCATAATGATGAAATAAAAATCTCCCGCTATCGCTTATAGACAGTTTCAACCCGATTTTATTCAACGACCGGTGAAACAAGAGGCCCTATTGTCAAGTCTTCTACCAGAGATACTAAGCTGACAACCTTCTGTTTACAGCCCAAACAACCTGAACTAACCCTTATATCCACCAGTTAAAGACTCTCTATTTACCAGCATAAAACTGCTATAAGATAAAACACGACAACGTTATGGTTTGCGTTTTAATATGCGGCTTAACAATTAGAACGTGTTCAGGGCAGCGGCTTGTGAGGTGCAAATGTAAATTTGTAGAAATCATCAGGCGGGACGGTTAGGCACTCAATGTACCCTTTATCTTAGATTAAAAAGGGGATGGTATAGCTCCGTCACAGGTGTTGAAAGCCCTTAAAAGTTCGTTCACCCCAGCGTCGGTGAGGTGAAAAAAATTTATGATGAGACGGTAGTGATTCATGGTATGGTAACTTTTTATTCAACAACAGATTGGATCTTTTTACCCTGAATTGGTAAGCCCTTGGCATCATCTCACCTGATGGTAAGTGACGATGATGCTGAAGATGGAAGCGGGCTTACCAAGATTCCCCAACGCAATGGGGAACAGGCTATCTTATCTTCATGCCGGAAATCAATGCTGTTAACATTGATGTTTGGCGACAAGACTTAGATAAGGTGGTGGTAGCTAGCCAAGCGGGCTTTGAAAATGCCCTACCACCAACCAAACCGAGTCATACGAAGTTGGATCCCGCCGGGAATTGAACCCGCGACCACCTGATGTGAAGCGAGCGGACAAGCCACTAGACCAAGGAGGCGCTTAAAAATAAAGTAGCTCAGTTCTATGAATACGTAGAAGCTATAGTACAAAAAATCTGGTAAGTATTTCGTAAGGAGGACCCCATTTTAACTCGGTTGTTGGACCGGGAAGTGTGCAAGATTCCTAAATCCGAAATGCAATCTCTTTCTACGATTCTACAAAAGAACATGAAAATTCACTTCCAATGTACGTACATATAATAGTTCTAAATCTTTTAAAGCTATTAATATCAAAGTTTTTAGCTGAATACTTGCAAAGGTAGAAAGAGAACTCCACAGAAGGAATAAGTTAGTGCAGGGAGGAACTGAGGAAAATCTTTGCAGTAAGTATTTGAATATGGAGTCGAAAGTTTGGTTCGAAACTCGCTGAGATGTAACCTAGAGTTGCAACTGTGAATCTGGACCGTTCGAGACTCTTAGAGTAGTTTGCTTTTAGATACTTTACAAGGATTATTTGGTCACTCTAAAAGTGCACTACTTGAGTGCGACAATTAATGGATGTAGGTACGACGAATAATTGTTGAAAAACTGAAAATTGTTATACCCGTTTTATTGTACTTATTATATTATAAGAAGAAAATAAAAACATGAACGTTATTTGCAAAAAAACTTCCGTATTTTGCAATTGTGTTGCACTAGCGTCGAGCTAGTGTCGCAAAATCTGCTCATCACAGTAATGTTTGCTTGGGTGGGAATCGAACCCACAACTCTCGGATCAGTAGTCAGGAGCACTAACCACTGATCCACCGAGTCAGTCAAATTACATACGTATATTTCTCAACAACTTAATAATTAAAGGAACCTTCTTCGTGCTTCGGTTTTTAAATGCAGTATTAGCTCTAAGATAAATAATTTTTTAATACAGTTGCTCAAAAAGTGGCGTATTGCAGGGACGTGTAGCGTTCGGGATCTGGGCTATTTCACACTCGTGCTTTTTTTTTGCCTTTCCCGAACTCGTGCGTTTTCTTTCCCAACTGTCAAAATAATTTCTATTAAAAAAAACAACCATGAAGTTTTAACTAAAAAAATCATAGAAGTTTTTGCGATTCATGCAAATAGGTTTATTTGTTTCTAAAAAGAAGCTACCTATACTAATTTGTCCAATATCAGAATTAATTATTTGATTGAATGAGTTAGGTAAGGTTTCAGTTCATTTCATATCATTAAATTTCAATTTCATTTCTTATAATAAAAAAATACTAAGTACTAAAGACTTGGCTGTATAGGCAGTTCCCTTTGCCTACCAGAATGGGTGAAAAAAAACTGCTTACATTCTACGGTTGGCGCCATTTTCCGAAATTTTCTTCGCGAGTTTAGTTGTTTTTTTACACAAAATGAGTAATTTCGACCTAATTTTTTTTGAATTAACACCACCGGAACTCAGTATAATTGCACAAAATGCTTCGGAGAACATTTTACCGGAAAAGTCAAAAAGTCGCTACATATCTACATACGACGAATTTATTGCGTGGAGAGAAGAGAAAAAAGCAAATAGTTTTTCAGAAAATGTTATGTTGGCATACTTTTCCGAACTCTCAGCAAAATTAAAACCTTCTACGTTATGGTCAAGGTTTTCGATGATAAAAAGTATGCTGAAAATAAGGAACAACGTGGATATAAGTCAATATCCAAAATTAAATGCTTTCTTAAAACGACAATCAGACGGTTTTACCAGTAAAAAGTCGAAAATATTAACATCGAATGACGTGGAAAGGTTTTTGAAAGAAGCTCCCGATGATTGTTATTTAGCCACAAAGGTAATTTATTAATAAGTATAATTATCTACATTTTTCTTTAGTGTTCAGTTTACAAAATCGCAAAATACTTTCAATACATTATTTATGAATCAAATCGTTTTTTTAGGTTGCTCTGATTTTTGGCGTTGTTGGAGCTTGCCGCAGAGAGGAGTTAGCCAATATTACTTTAAAAGATATTGAAGCCCATGGAGAAATGCTACTTATCAAGATTCCAAACACAAAAAATAAGATACCGCGAAGCTTTGTTGTTGAAGGAGATTTTCTCACAATAGTGAAAAAATATATGAACCAGCGGTCCCAAAAAGGAAAATCCGACCGTTTTTTTCAAAATTTCCAAAAAGGGAAGTGTACAGCTCAAGTAATCGGCATAAACAAATTTGGTAATATGCCAAAAGAAATAGCTACGTTTCTTGGTCTGCCGGATGCTGAGTGTTATACTGGGCACAGCTTCAGAAGGACCTCTGCTACATTATTGGCAGATTCTGGAGCCAATATAACGTCCTTAAAGCGACTAGGTGGTTGGAAATCGGACAAAGTTGCATAAAGCTATATTGGTGATTCATTAAACAACAAACAAGAAACTGGGAAAAAGATCACACAATCCATTAATTTAAGGTCCAGTCCGTCTCCTTCACATGCTGAAGAGAACGTTCGTCCATCTACGAGTACCTTCGTTGATAATGATAATTCATCAGATCTTCCACTTCCATCAACTAGCAAACGCCATTGTATGACAAATATACATGAACAATCATACGAAATTAATAATAGTTTGTCTCAAACAGTAAATATGCAACCTAAAACTTCCCCAGTTAGTATAAAAAACTGTACCAATTTCAATGTATATGTGAATTATAACTTTTATAAGAAATAAATGATTAGTTAATTGAGTTTATTGTGTTTTTATAATTTGATTAAATTGCTTCATTTTTTCGCAACTGTATTAAAAATAGTCGTTCAGTACACGTACGGAACCGTCATTGCAACTCGTTCCGACTGTCAACCCTCGCCTTCGGCTCGGGTAGACATTTGTCGGAACTCTTTGCAATGACAGCCATTCCGTACTAGTAATGAAATATACTATTACAAGTGCAAACCAACAGCCAAAGTACCAACGTAAGCAGCTTTTCATAACGGCGAGGAGATTAAAGCAATAATACTAAATTTGCATTAAATATTCTAGCTTGCTCAGCTTTATAAAGAACCAGCTTAGCACGGCTACAAACAAACGCTTTTTTTGCACTTTCCAAAAAGGGCTTATAGATAGATATTTCTGACTTTCTAAATTGGGGGTGATTATCCTAATATCCTTATAAGCTTTTTTAAAAAAATGAATTGGAAATAACAACAAACAAAATGGATAAAATATAGTTTTTATGTGATAGGTGGCAAAAGAGCAGACGGATCACCTGATGGTAAGCGATTAGCACCGCCCATAGACACCCGCAACACCAGAGGAGTCACAAGTGCGTTGCCGACCTTTGAAATGGGATGGACGGATGGTACCTACTGTTTTAGCCGAATATATCTCAAATAAACGAGTTATCTATCTATCTATCTCGAAAATTGCGAAATCAACTTTCACCAAATAGGTACAGCATCTCGCGATGAAACTCTTTTTCAAGTTAAAAAACCGCATTCAAATCTGTTCATCCATTTGAGAGCAATAATGACAACATCCACAGACAAATACACACAGGCTTTCAAAGAATTTCTGTTTTCATTCAGTGACTTCAGTATTTTACAAGTAAGTTTTTTTATTTAAAATGTTTCTTTTTATTTATTCAATATTTATTTGAAATTATTATAAGTTGTATGCATAAATGTTATTATTAATTTGATTACCATTTATTTTTATTTATTTGTAAATATGTGTATAGGTACAATAAAATTGTTATTCGCTAATGGCATTTTGTTTATTGAAGGATAAATAAACTATGAACTATCACCTCTTCTCCGTCTCCTCTTCTTCAGTGTCAAAAACTTGATGATGATCGTTGTGTATCCTACCTTACATACAATTTTACGGAGAACCTTACAAATTAATTTCATTTCTTGGTAGAATAATTCGTTTAATTAATAACTGTTTAGATATACTTGTGAGTGCGTTGTTTGTCCGTCAGTTACATTACAATTTTATACAGGTGTAACAAAATTGGTGTAGGACCCGTTAACTGGGGATTCCACTCATCGTACTGAACAACTTTTCTTTTACGACTTTGCTCAAATCGCAAAAAAGTTTCTGGAGTCTCCATACAAATTTATCATCTGTTTTGCAATTTTTGTATGGAGACTCCAACATTTTTTTTACGATTTGAGTAAAGTTGTAGAACAAAAGTTGTTCAGTACGATGAGTAGAATCCCCATTAAACGGGTCCTACACCAATTTTGTTACACCTTGTATAGAGTCCTTATGAAATACTTGAAAAAAAAATTAACCGCGGCATCTACTCATGAAACTGAACAACTTTCCCCAAAGAACCAATACTCAATTCGCAGAATTATTTTTGAACTCCTCATAATTTTTTTTAACAACTAAACCGCCAATTTAGTATGGGAAGTCAATTTTTTTTTGCGAATTCAGTATAGGGTCCTTGGGCAAGTTGTTCAGTTACATAATTAGTAGCCACTGTTAAATTTTTTTTTCAGGTATTTTAGAAGGACCCTATAGATATACAGAGTGTAACAGAAAGGTGGGATAATACTTCAAGGTGGGCTTTTACCCATCAAACTGAACAACTTTTGTTCTACAACTTTGTTCAACTCGCAAATTTTTTTTGGACTTTTCATACAAATCGATCAGCTGGCGAACCAAGTTTGTATGAAAAGTAAGAAAATTTCTTTGCGATTTCAACAAAGTTGTAGAACAAAAGTTGTTCAGTTTGATGGGTAAAAGCCAATCTTGAAGTATTGTCACACACTTCTATTACACCCTGTATAATAGATGACATAGAAATATTAATACTGACATTGTATTTTATTAAGTTTCTATCTATCTATCTATCAGCCGAAAGACGTCCACTGCTGGACAAAGGCCTCCCCCAAGGATTTCCACACCGACCGGTCCTGTGCGGCTCGCATCCAGCGGCTTCCTGCAACCTTTACCAGGTCGTCGGTCCACCGAGTCGGGGGCCTGCCCACACTGCGCCACTGCTTTATTAAGTTTATATTTAATTTAACGCCAGGTATCATCTAGTTTTCAAATTCATATTTAATACACATAATCAATTTAATTTAAATTGTTAAAACGTTTATGGTTGAACGAGTACACAAAAAAACTAGGAATGGTACAAAACAAGAAACAGTAAATTCTCGCATTTCGTATCGGGTTCGGATTTATTGATGCAAAAAAACTTGAGTTCTGTAGAACAGCGGTAGAAATGTTGCCAGGTGAAAATAGTATCTTCTTTCTTATAGATTTTTCAAATAAATGAAAGCGGGTAACACTAGATAAAGAAAAAAATGTGTCTCCGAATAACGAAATAGGCAGAGTTATTGATTTTGAACGTGAAAAGTATTTTTAAAATATTCTTTAGCAAGTTGTATTTAAATGATATTGACAGTACGTTAAACGTCAAAAATACTTTTCAAATATTTTTTTCACAAATTCCTTTTCTGACTGGAAAAGGGAAACCTGTCTTGCCCACCTGTCGATGTTTTACCTACTTTTATTTGCGGGTAATTTTGCCGTTTCATATAGCAACACTGATACCCGGAAAGGAGAAATTGAAATGAATAAAAGATGAGTAAAGGAGTAAAGCCTTCGGGGACCGTCCAGATATCGCTTCTGGGAGTACAAGATTTTGATAGTCTGATGTTACGTGGTATTTTATAAGCTTTGAAAGGGAATGACGAGGAAAACAAAATAAATTAATACTAACTTACTTAAAAAACTTAAAAGAACAAAGTAAAACTCGGTTAAAAGAACAAAGTTAAAGTTTAAAAAATTAAACCTATCTACTGTTTTTACTAGAGAAGCGCATTGTTCGAAAATACAGGCTGTTAAAAAAAGTGCGTTTGAAATTTTAAGGGGTTAGAATCAAGTACCTATAGAATACGGGAAAAATATTGAAAAAATCCGATCTTCATTTTTTTAAATTTCCCTTACAAAATCTGAATAGTAATACAAGAATTTGTATAGGAAGCTGAAAACAATAATTGCAAACCGGATTTTTTCAATATTTTTTCCTGTATTCTGTACTTTATTCTGAGAAATCCCTTACAACTTCAAACGCACTTTTTTAACACCCTGTATAATCAACTGGCCTTACAAAATCAGTTGAAACTATTTAAACTGGGGCTTCTACCCATGACTGAACAACTTTCCCCATTGAACCGATAGCAAACTTAACAAAAAGTGTATTTTTAACCGACTTCAAAATAAGGAGGAGGTTCTCAATTCGTCGGAATCTTTTTTTTAAATGTATTTTCACCGATCACTCAAAGACGCCTGAACCGATTTGGAAAATTCTTTTTTTGTTTAAAAGGGTATACTTCACAAATAGTCTCATATAAATTTTATGGAAATCGATTCAGCGGTTTTTGAGAAAATCAACAAAAACATAGCAAAGTTGGAGAAGTCGGTTGTTTTTAACGTATTCAGCGTGGTCAATTATACATACTAAGTTGGCCGATCAGATCGACTTTTTTTAACGAGACCACTATGGGCTCCTTGGAAAAAGCGGTTTACTTACAGGAGCAGATGCCCCAGTTTAAATAGCTTGAACTGATTTTACTGGAGATAACAATATTTACACGGAATTTTTTACAAGAGTGCCCCCAAAAAAGAAGTGCAGTGTAGTGTGAACGCTTATTGGCTCTTTTCATGAATTGAAGAATTGTTTTCTTAATCTTCATTGCCAGTTTCATTAATGCCAGTCGTTAAGCCATGTCGGAGGCCTTTTTGGCATCTTGAAAACTTATGACAGCCCCACAATCTCCACCGATCCGGACTTGGCCCCCGTGTGGTGTATGGCCTAATCTTCCCGAGGTATGGGAAGAGACCCGTGCCCCCGCAGTGGGGACTATATAAGTTGTTAACAACCTTTTTTTAATGGTAATTGTAGGTTTACACGGATGAGTCGATTTCTTCTGTTATAAAACAGCTTTAATTGCGGTATTTCTTAGGTACAATATTTTTGTGAAAATCCGTCTGCTCGTTTGCCACCTCTGCCATTAACAAAAAAACTGTTCAGTAGTTTTAAGTAATTAGAATTTTACTGTCTGTGGTAGTAATATTTTCAATTTTGTTACCTATCGTACAACTGCGTTGAGTGAATCTGATTTCAAATTTAAAAATCCTTGATAGAGAACTACGTTTTGTCAGATGGACACATAATATATCTGCGTTTTTTTTATAAAGTACCTACAGATTTCTTGGGGAAAGTGGTTCAGGTTCATGGTAATAAACCGTGGTATTTTTTTAGACACTTTATGAGGACTTTATAGAGCGTAATACCCATCCAGCTGGACCTACTTTTTTAAAATGTTTTTGCGGCTCTGGATACAGAGTCCTTTTGAGCCGACCGGACCTACCATAATAACTTCTTGCCACTAGTAAAAATCTTCTTCGCGTGAAGATTATTAAATAAAATCTCCTTTCTGTGCATACTATTTCAGTTGCGGAGAAAACTCTTCCTACCGACTGCTGGCTGGTACGTAATAATTGAATAATCGCTAGAATAACTTCTTCGGCTCTCGCTGCGTCTTGTGTTTGTGGTGCAAACGATGCGATTTTATATATTTTTTCAAGATATTTTAAACCAGAACGAAATTTTTATGTACCAGAGTATTGTATAAATTATGTGTATAAAAGAAGCATGCATTAGGAATATACGAAGATTAAATTCAAATTTATTCGAATTTAGAACGGTTGTTAGGTCTGTGTCACTTTTTAATTTATGTAAAGATTCAAGCAAAGTACTTGTATATCTGTCGCAGATGGATTGCAGAATCCGCTGTTTTACAAAACCGCTAATGATTTTACAAAACAGCGCCGTTTTGTAAAACAGCTGAACGACCTTTAGCGGTTTTCCATAATAACAGGGATATACTACGCAGAATTGCATAAACGTTTTGCGTTCATCAATGCAGCGGGTCAATGATTAGAAGTTTTGTAAAACAGCGTGAAATTAAACGTCAGACTGTAGATTTTAGTTCTAAATTTTCTCACTCGTGGCTCTGTGTGTCATAACAACAATAATGGCGTCCGAAACAGAAAGTCGTTTGCCGAAATTAATAAATAAATCGAGTAATGTGAGTGAAAATGATTGAAAACAGTGATTTTAGGTACAGTTTTAATAAAAAAGTTATCAGAGTTTTATGAAAAATATATAACTGAAATTTATATTTAAATAATTAAAATACGAAAAACGCTGTTTTCTTTTGCTGTTGATTTATTTAAATGCATAACATGTTAACCATGTTATAGTTTATCTTATTACGTATGAGAATATTTGTAATTTGTAGCCATTTTACAATACATCTAAACGTGGTTAGCAGTTTTGTCAAACGTAGCGCAATGACAATCCATCTGAACGTCATTTAGCTGTTTTACAAAACAGCGCTGTTTTGTAAAATTGTAAAATCACTAGCGGTTTTGTAAAACATCGGATTATGCAATCCATCTGCGACATATCTACTACTATAAATTCCTTGGGTTCAAGTCAGCTAAAGAGCGATGAAGCATGCTAATTCACTTAAGGAAGTGATCGAATCGGACATACGTACGTAAGGAGTTACGTAGCGAGAGAACTAAAGTTGCTGATAATAGCTCACAGAAAAAAATACTTTTACTATATGTTTTTTTATTACACAGGATGTTCATTGATTTTTTTCTCCTATACCAAACACCAAGATAGTAGTTAAAAACAATCTGTAGTTGCAGAACTAGGATTCAAATTTATTCTGCTTTTAAAGCGAACTTTCTCTCTCTCGGTCCGATGAAAATTCGAGATAGTCCAGTAATTCCCGGCGAAAATCTCCTTGTAGACTTTAACATTATACTGAAAATATTATTTGCATTTTAATATTATGTACTATATTTTAGTTTAGTGCTAAACTGTGGATTGGTGGGCGTTTAGATCTTTTAGGTCTTCCTCTTTCTTCCTCGGTCTTGGTCATTTTGGGTAAAGGACGTAAGTAGGATCTATCTAAGACGCGAACGTTTTAAAAATACCGGCCAAGTGCGAGTCGGACGCGCGCACCGAGGGTTCCGTATAAATTCATAATCACACATGTCTTGAACTATATATTTTTAGGGTTCTGTAGCCAAATGGCAAAAAACGGAACCCTAATGGAGTCTGTCTGTCTGCCTGTTTGTCAATCTGTCTGTCCGTCCGTATGTCACAGCCACTTTTTTCCGAAACTATAAGAACTATGCTGTTGAAACTTGGTAATTATATGTATTCTGTGAACCGCATTAAGATTTTCACACAAAAATAGAAAAAAACTTAATACTTAGAACTGAAACTCAAAATTTTTTTTTCATCAAACCTATACGTGTGGGGTATCTATGGATAGGTCTTCAAAAATGATATTGAGGTTTCTAATATCAGCGAGAGACACTTCTAAAGTGGTAAAATAAAAAATATAGAGTTCAAGACATATGTGATTATGAATTTATACGGAACCCTCGGTGCGCGAGTCCGACTCGCACTTGGCCGGTTTTTTTTATATTTGAGTTGATTGAATGAAAGGTAATTTGTGGTTTACGATTTATGACGTAAGTATTAAAAAAACTACTTACTAGATCTCGTTCAAACCAATTTTCGGTGGAAGTTTGCAAGGTAATGTACATCATATATTTTTTTTAGTTTTATCATTCTCTTATTTTAGAAGTTATATGGACACACATTTTACAACTTTGAAAGTGTCTCTCGCGCAAACTATTCAGTTTAGAAAAAAATGATATTAGAAACCTCAATATCATTTTTGAAGACCTATCCATAGATACCCCATACGTATAGGTTTGATGAAAAAAAAATTAAGTTTGGGGAACCCCCTAAATTTATTGTTTTTTTTTTCTGTTTCTGTGTGAAAGTCTTAATGCGGTTCACAGAATACATCTATTTACCAAGTTTCAACAGTATAGTTCTTATAGTTTCGGAAAAAAGTGGCTGTGACATACGGACGGACAGACAGACAGACAGACAGCGATGACGAATCCATAAGGGTTCCATTTTTTGCCATTTGGCTACAGTTCCCTAAAAAGTCATTCTTGCCATTTGACCAGCATTTGACTGACTCGGTGGCTCGTGGTAGCGCTCCTGACTACTGATCCGAGAGTCGTGGGTTCGATCCCCACCCAGGGCAAACATTTCTGTTATAAGCAGATTTGTTTGCTCTGTGTCTGGGTGTATTATATGTATGTATTTAAATGTATATCAGTCTGTGGTTCCCATAGTACAGGAAATCCTAGTTTGGGGTCAGATGACCGTGTGTGATTTGTCCCGGATATTTATTATAATTATTTGGAAGTATACATTTGGGCTACTCTGACCACTTTGCGCAAGGTGAAGTGGCAGGAGCTGCTCCAGCAGTAGCACAGTCGGCTGGAGGTCAGTGCGACGAGGAGAGAAAGCGTCGGACAATCCGGGCATTGTCGAGGAGAACTGCCTTTTGCATAGGCGCTATTATCGGTCTGCCTCGAAGTCCCAACCGCCTAAGGTTACGATCCAGGTCAGCAGCTGCAGGAATCATTATTATTATTATTTTGGGATATACAACAACAATAACACATTCTGGCATTCTTGGAATTAATATAGGCATCATCCTTGATCACCGTCTTTATCAGCTGATATCAATGCCCTTGCAGAACAAGTTCTGGTCATTGTGCTACCGGAACGGATAAAATAGCCGGCGATAACCTGGAGTTGATTTTTTTTGTCAGATATTCCTCTTTGAAAGGACCCCACCTAGAACAATACAAAAGCTTTTTAAACTTGGCATTATCCACCTGATGGTAGGTGATGATGATCCCGAAGATGGAAGCGAGATTACCAAGATTCCCCAACGTGACGGGGAACTGGTTATCTTCATGCCGGAACACATCAGTGCTTGATATTTGATGTTTGGCGGCAAGAGTTAGATAAGATAGTGGTAGCTAAAATAGATAAACTTAAATGCCCTACCAACAACCGAACCGAGTCCTACAAAGTTGGACCCCGCCGGGAATCGAACCCGCCACCTCCTGATGTGAAGAGAGTTGACTAGCCACTAGGCTACGGAGGCGGATAAAACTACAACTACAACAGCAAAAACGAGAAAAAGGAAAATTAATAATTTAGAAAGGATACAACATATAAGTATCAATTTCCCTTATTATTTTCACATCATCAAAATCTCAGTAAAAGCTATTACACTCTCACCTCTCAAACCTTTTATAGCAACGTGAAAGTTGTTAAGTTAATGTCCCCGTAATACGTAATCTCTCAAAAGGAAATGACAGACACAGGTGCGCTTTCCGTCCCCAACTGCTAATAGCTTTTAGACAGTAAGCTTTTTAGTGATGAGGTTAGGTGCGGAAGCTATATCGATATTTGTCTGCGGTTTAAAATCTAATCAAATAAATACATAACCGCACCCTATCGATTTAAATTAAGTGATGTGATGACGATTATATCCATATTTATCTACGCGTAAAAATCTCAAAAATCTTTTTCAATAATTGAAACCCCGATAAATTTAATTATGTAATGTGATGACAATCAAGGGGTGAATAATCTAAAGATAACTCGCACTCTAAAGCCATCATCAAGCTATTTAGGCTGCAGACTCAGACAAATGTATTTTTTATACCAATTGTATGGGTTTGGTTTGGTTTAATGAGTACAAGCTACTATTAGCGGGAGCGAAATAAAAAAATCATGCTGTATATACTAAGTTAAATCACATGCTGTATATACGTCGGTGTACTGATACTTAAAAAAAAAACATTATTTCTGCTCATAAAACTGAACAACTTTTCCCTAGTAACTATACTCAATTCACAAAAAATGGAATTCCCTTGCAAAGGTCACGAATCAGTTGGTCAGTTAGTATTCAAATCCTTATAGAAAAAAGATTAGTTTATTGGAGAAAGTTGTTCAGTTCCATGAATGGAATGCACAGTTAATTTTATAAGGTTTTTACAAAGTCCGCAATTTTCTTCAGAAAGGATCATCTGTAAACATACATAATTTTACTAAAATTCAAGTAAATTTAATTAATTAAACCTGCAATAATTATTAACGTTCAAAATAACAAGAAACAAATTTACTTTAGGAGAATCTTCTACGCAGCAAAAGCTGTATATTCCAATTTAAAAGGGGTAATTATTTTAAATGAACTTAGTGCTTAATTTTAATTAATAACTTTTGCTGGACTGAAAATGGCTACGAATATGATAATTTATACATCTTAAGTGGATGCAAATGATGATGATAAAAAAGAGTTAAATAAAAATTCAATAAATTATGTATTAGGTTTTAAATCACCGGGCAACTGCTGTCTAACGGTTAAATAATGAAAAAGAATCAATAAATATTAATGTTCAAATACAAAATACAACATGGAGAAATGTGATTTTTGATTATTAACACGTTATTCGAATTTACGAGATCCATTAAACTATAGAAACCATACATATTTTTTTATTCGCCCTTTTAAGAGCGCTTTTATAGTCACGCGAGTTTCTGCCCGCATGCGTGCGGCGTTTCCAAAGCGACCCGCATGCGTGTGACATGCATGAAAATAAAAGGAAACTAAAAATTTACTGAAACGATAGGTTGCGGGCACGGCCCGCATGCGTGCAGAAACCCGCGTGACTATAAAAGTGCTCTAAATGCAGGGTAAGGTACTAGGTACTAACAATTGCTAGGTAGTGTTTTTTTTTCTATTCAAAGTTGATAAGCCCTTGGCATGACCTCACCTGGTAGTAAGAATTTATATTGACTCTTCATTTTTTATCGATATTAACAACAAAAATGCACATCTCTATGCCGTTACACAGTGACATACAGTAATGGCTGCATTGCAGCGCCATCTGCCGCCATCATACGAGAATTAACCAACACGTGGTTTTCTTAGCACTAAAATTGGTACATACTGGTTTCCTGGCAACAAATTTTCCGTGCAGCTACGGTATTTCCACAGCTTTACAACCCTATAACGTTAGTAATAAGAGTGAGTAGAAAATAGAGTAGAGACGTGTTATGTTTGTAGTATGTCGATATTGTAAGGCGGAGTTCTCAGGTGTAGTTAAGTGATTAGTGTGGATACACTTTTACTGCTTAGTGCTGTGTAGAAACGCCGCGCCCACAGTATAAGGAATTTATACAGTATGGGCACTCCCTGCCGCTCTCTGAAGGCTACCTCACCCCCCCTGTGTGACCGATCTGTGACCATTTGTCAAGAGGTTGGCACAGTTCCAAAGCACGGTATTATAACCAAAGACAATTTTATTTTTTAAGAAAAGAGCAAAGCCTTCTAAGGCTGTACAGCTTTGTCTGGTGTATACAGCCTTTACTTTATTTGTGAAAGTCTAGCTAATAATAAAGAACAATGAGGGCTAATTGAATCTAGATTCAACCCTAGTACTTCACGCACACATTTACATGTGTACAAACATGAATGTCTTTGTAGTAAACAATGGCGCGAAATTTGTATGAAGTGTTCGGGGTGTGCGCCGCGCCCTAAGCTTAAGATATAAAAAGTGTAAGTGAATTACTTTATCGCTCTTTCTTTGTAGTTAAAGGACGGAAGATGTTGTACTTAAGACGGTCTAGAGAAGACTCTTGACTTGAGGCCAATGCTTTGTGTATGTAACAATATTTTTTATACTACACCTACTTAGAAAGTACCTTAATACTTTATCGAATTTGAGGCAGAATGTACGTCATTACTATCGTACAAATATGCGGTAAGAAAACGCGCTGAGCGGGAGGGAAAAGTGTATGAAAATTCATTACTAACGTATTTTTAAATTTTGGGTAAGACTATGTCGGTAAACTAAAAATAAGATGTCAAAAAGTTTTTATCTCCAAGTTCGCAAAATGATACTGGCCACTAGCTTTTTCCAAACATTATTTTGAAAAAGAACATGTGTTTTTTATTTTCTTCGTTAGGTATAGTATAAAGCACTATGTATCACTCGGAAGAAAGTTGCAATTCCCAACTCGAGTGTCTTAAACTACATCTCTCGTTGGTAATCGGTCACTTTCTCTCCTTGATGAACAATGTACTATTCTTTATTTATATCTGTGAACAGGTAAGGAAATACTTCTTGGAAAATGTAAGATGGTGGTTAGTTGATTTACTATGTAGTTATAGTGATCTAAATTAACTGAAGATGTTGTATTCCACTGCGGAAATTATAACTTATTGTTTTTATTTCCATTGATGTGTTCCGGCTTGGAGTCTTGGAGTCAGTTCCACCTGATGTGGTTCCTCGATGCGATGGAATTTCTTCTTCTTATTTTTAACCAACTTCAAAAAAGGAGGAGGTTCTCAATTCGACTGTATGTTGTTTTTTATGTATGTTACGCGATTACTCCGCCAATTATGAATCGATTTTGATGATTCTTTTTTTGTTTGGTAGATAATACTTCAGAGGTGGTCCCGTACAAATTTTATCTAATTCGATTCAGCGTTTTTTGAAAAAATCAACAAAAACAAAAAACATAGCAAAATTGTAGCTGTTACGATTGAAGGTGTTTTAACGTGTTCAGCTCAGCGTTGTCGATTATCTCTTTGGCATTCTTCAACAATAAAGAGTGATTTTGCCAATGTCAAGAGAAGAGTGAATATTTGGGAGAATCTACAATAACATAATAGCGAAACGCCAATGTTAAATGGATGTCACGGCTCTAAGGGTAATGGGCACTTAAAGACTGACTCGGTGGCTCAATGGTCAGTACTCTTGGCTATTGATCCGAGAGTTGTGAATTCGATCTTTCTGTGACGAGCAGCAGATTTGTTTGCTCTGTATCTGGGTGTACTATATCTATATGTATGAATTTAAACCTATATATATATGTATATCAGTCTGGTTCCCATAATACAGGGAATCCTAGTTTGGGGCCAGATGTCCGTGTGTGATTTATCCCGGATATTTATTATTATTACATATTGAAGTCACTCGACATGGTTGTTTGCTGCTGGAACTCGGAAAACAGACCCGTCTCTCGAGTTAATCCTCTTTTTATTATAGCTTATCTCAGAATCTGGATCACAGGTATTTCTCCATCAAAAAAATAACGTTGAAACTATTATGAAACGGTAATAATCTTAAAACTAACTTAACAGACGTTTGCTCGGTACAGAGTCCCAGCAACCAACCAGGGATATCTTGATAAACTCACTTCCATTATTCGGCATCAGCATCATTTAATGTGAATTAAAAAAAAACTTTTAGGATTCGTAGTGACCTATTATTTTAATAGTGTTATTACTGAACCAGATGTGTGTTTTTTTAATATTAAACTCACAATATTAATAAAAATTAACAGGATACACACCATATTTCTTTTGTTTTTGTTTCCATGTATTCCATTCCCAGTTTTCCATTATATACTTGGTATAACGCTTACATTATGAAGACGAGAACATGATAATCTTCATTCTCTCAGTTCATAGGTTCATTTCATGACTGAGCATAATACGTACTTTCAAATTCAAATTTCATAAAATATTATAAGTTTTCATATTATGATCGAATCTTAAATGATCGTCAAAATATGTTGATCATAAAAATTTAAATTCAATGAACTCTGATACAGAGAAACTTGCCAGAGAAAAACACATTACTTTATTAATACCTATAACTTCAACTAGATGGCGCCACATACATTTTAAAACGCGCTTACTCTTTGTCTGTTGGCGCCATCCTAGGCATTGGTACTGTTGCAGAATTTTACAAACTTACTTACATACATACACGATTTTTGGAAGCGCAGCGCATGGCTAAAATGCTAATGTGAACTGCGTAGTGCCTAACCGTATCATGTATAACTGACCACGCTGAATACGTTAAAAACAACAGACTTCAATCGCAACAACTCCAATTTTGCTATGTTTTTGTTGATTTTCTCAAAAACCGCAAATCAATTTCGTTAAAATTTATATGGGACCACCTGTGAAGTATACCCTTTTAAATAAAAAAAGAATTTTCCAAATCGGTTCAGGCGTCTTCGAGTAATCGGTGAACATACATAAAAAAAAAGATTCCGACGAATTGAGAACCTCCTCCTTTTTTTAAGTCGGTTAAAAATGATGTAAAGAACTCATTCATGATTTCATGTGCAATTTCATATATTTATATTTATATGAGTTATATTTCCAGATGAATATTCTATAAGAAATATATGTAGAAATAAGGCCGCAAAGGCCAGTATATGTATCACGCCCAGCCCAGTGCGATTCGGGTGATAATTAAAAATAATCTCAATAATCACGTATTTTGTCAAAATCGATAAATAACTGTTTAGATATTCAGTGCTGATGTGATTGTCCCAATATACAGGGTGTAAGGGACAGGTTTCCGAAAACTTTAAGGGCTTGCTCAGTAGACGAAACTGAACAACTTTCCACAAAAAAAATTCAGGAAACGAAACAAAAATCTGCTTCTCTATACAAAATTATAAACTTGATTGGACAATTTGTATGGAGAAGCCAACTTTTTTTTCGTTTCCTGAGCAAACCCTTAAAGTTTTCGGAAACCTGTCCCTTACACCCTGTATAGGGTGACTTTAAATTAGTTCTTGATACGAAAGGCGTGCATGTGCTCTGATAACTAACAACTTTCCCTAAGGAACTCATAGTCAAATCGCAAAAAAAATTTGGACCCTCCATACAAACTGATTAGCTGACCAGCAATTAAATTAGTATGAAGAGTGCAAAATGTTTTTTGCGATTTGACTATTGGGTTCCTTAAGGAAAGTTGTTTGTTATCATCAGTGATCGGAGTAGGTAGATTGATTTTTGGTACTTGCATCGTGATTTTATAACATGGATAATCCTTTTTTCAAGAAAGTTTCGGTATTTCCGGGTTGAGTTGAGTATTATTAAAGTAACTCTGGCTCAGTCAATTAAATCTGAAGGAAGCAATACATTTATATATATACAATACAATACATTTATTTATAATTTTTTTTTTTATTTTTTTTTATTTATTTACACAATAAATATTTGTTTTTGACTTTAACAAAATGTTTAACTCTCGGAATCCGCGCGGCACATCCATATTAATATACAGGGTGTAACAGAAGTGTGTGATAATACTTCAAGGTTGGCTTTTACCGATCAGCTGGCGAACCAAGTTTGTATGAAAAGTCCAAAAATTTTTTTGCGATTTCAACAAAGTTGTAGAACAAAAGTTGTTCAGTTTGATGGGTAAAAGCCAACCATGAAGTATTGTCACACACTTCTGTTACACCCTGTATACGTTTGCGGTCATTGACCCTAATTCAATCTACCTACTCCGATTACTGGTTATCGTGATCGGAAATTCGGGGGCAATTATACCTAAAGTTGGGGAGCTAGCATAATATGGATATGCCATTTCAATTAACAGAACGTTGAATTAACTTTTTTAATAGCATACATAAATATTTCAATAAGATCAACATTCACTACAATCAGACCATTACAATTAAGAATCCCAACGCTTTTTACGATCCCGGCGTCCATGGATTTTTTTGTATGGAAATCTATAAATTTATCCAGAAAGGTACTTATAATAATAAATAAATCATTTATTTCGGACATCAAAATCTATATGTGTTAGTTACATAATCATAACCGATATTGTTAGTCAGAATTACATTACAAAATTACAAACATTAAATAAAAATAAAAAACACATTAATTCATTTCATACATTAAATACACACATAATATTATATGTCAGTGGTACACCAGCATCACAATGATGTGCTGCATTATAGGAGAGGTGTGTCTCTCTGCTGCAGTCATCAGGATACTGTTGGAACCGCCGCGCACTCTGCTCAACAGAGATGCCGCTTTTTTACGCATGATAGCGTTAAAGCCATCGGTATGGGTATTGGCAAACATCTCTGAAGCACTACAAAAACGAGGCAGACCCAACAGCATCCTGAAGGCGTGGATTGGACTCGTAGGGTCCCTAATGCTGTTTTGGTGTCGTTGGTCCATAGGCTGCTCGTATAAAAACTCTGACAATACGCTTTGAATAGCGTTATTTTAACTTGGTCAGTACTGGGAGCAAACCTACGGGCCAACATATTGCACCTTACTGCTAAGGCCCCTATACCCTCCCTCTCTATATCTACTTGGTCCTTGAGGTCGCTAGTAACATAATGTTTTATATCCATACTATTCTTTCTTGAGAAAAAATGGAATTGCCCCCGAATTTCCGATCACTAGTTACGTATCATGCGCACATGCACAGCCTTTGATAACAAGAACTAATTTATAGTCACCCTATATATTTACATTTTCAATTGGCCATTGATATGATAATTAATTAATTGAAAAACAAATTTGTAATATAATACAATGGATTACATACAAAAAGTTTACACGTGAAATACAGTACTCTCCCGCTAATTCGCCACCAAAAAATCCGGACTACCGGCGGGCGGATTACCGAAAACGGCGAATTATAATGTACAGGAACATCAAATTGAGGAAAAGAACAAAAAACATAGTAATTTTGTATTTGTACTTATGAAGGTAAATACATATGTACATATGTATAAAATTTTAAAAATAAACTGACACATTAACTGATTACTCAGGTTTACCGAATTACCGTGGGAGAGCCATGCTTCGGTACGAATGGGCCGGCTCGACCGGAGTGATACCACGGCCTCACAGAAAACCGGCGTGAAGCAACGTTTGTTGTCTTTCGTAGTTAAATGACGATATAAAACTTCTTTGGTCAGTGCTTTCGATTAATTTGGATAGGTATACCTCCCCACTAGCAAAGTGTAGTGATATATCAGTGATAGAAACGTTTCTATCACCGCGAAATGGCCCCAGTTTTAAAACACCATTTGGTGATATTGTAAGGGTTGTATTTTAGCAACGCTTATCACTATTTGGTGATATATCGGTGTTATTTCAGAGTTAATAACGCCAGCCACCGCGTTGTTTTTATATCACCCTTATAACACAATTTGGTGTGGCCCCCTTTGACTACTTTGCTAGTTGGGCTAACCTGTACAACGCAAAAATTGACTTTTCATATAAACTGATCGACCAGTTTAAAGTTGTAAGAATAGTTTTTTTTTTTGTTGTTCGGCATGGATCCTTCGGAAAACTTGTTCAGTTTCATCAACGGAACCATCCTTTATCTTTCCAGTAAAGATTTTTGTACAACCTGTATTGTAAATAATATTGTAAATGTTGCCAAAAATACAGGGTGACTGGCAATATTTTAACAGTGGCTTGTACTCATCTAACTAAACAACTTTTTCCAAGAGACTCATGGTCAAAAAGAAAAAAAATTGGACTTCCCATATAAAATTAATCAACCAGCTGACAGATTTGTACGAAGAGTCAAATTTTTTTTTCCAGTTTGAGTATGAGTTTCATGGGGAAAGTTGTTCAGTTTGATGAGAAGAAGCCATGTTAAAATATTGCCAGACATGTTTTTATCACCCTGTATAAAAGAATTATTTAACGAATTTCGTGGAGGAAATAAAATTAATTAAAGAATCAACGGGTGACAAGATTAATGGAACCGAAAGAACTTCCTTTATGACCTCTTTGACCCACCTTTTTTTTAACGCTCAACTTTTTCGTGATTTACTAAAATAAATCCACGAGGAAAATTATACGTCCACTCAAAATAATCTCCTTGGATTGAAAAAGTCCTAACAGTTATACTGACAAGTAGGAATCTCGATATATAGTGATCGTGTCGTAGCATTTATCTCGACCGTTTCCGTTGGTGCTGGCTGCTTTCACTAGACGGCAGTCGTTAAGCCATGTCGGAGGCCTTATAGGCGGCCTGAAAACTTCTGACACTGGGGTTGGCCACTAGCCCCACAACCTCCACCAGTCCGGACTTGGCCCCCGTGTGTGGAGTATGGCCTAACATTTCCGAGTAATTTATCATAATTTAAATTTAAAAAGTCGCGTTTATTTTATACACGTAGGTAGGTAAGAATAAAAATAATTTTATTTATTATATTTATTTTTAAAAATAATTTTATTTATTATTTTTATTTTTCGGTAGAATGTAACAAACTTTTATTTAATCAGCTAATAACCCAGTTTCGTATGGAAAGTCCATTTTTTTGCGATTTCAGCAAAATCTTAGAACAAAAATTGTTCAGTAGAAGCTTCACTTTACGGTACATACCTATACCATTTTTTTAAAACCCTGTATACGTATAGTCATTTTCCTTAAAAGAAAGTTACTATATTTATTCGATTATCTGCTTAATTTATTCACTAAGTGAGTAATAAAGAAAAATTTCCTCAAACCAACTCTTTGATGTGCCAATCTTCATTAATTACCTCGTTCTACAAACGCTTTCGTCAATGCTATAAAAATCTACGTCCCATTCAATTTATTACATTCATAAAACAAAAGCGAAAGAAAGAAATAGATTCAGAGAACAAATATAATATTCTCATTGTGACAATATAATTTGAGAAAGAGGAAATCCTTGCAAAGTATCTGAAGCGAAAGTTATAAAGATGATCTCTTGAAATGTTGTACCGAAGAGAATGGGGAAGCGACATAGCTATAAAATTGTTAAAGGTTGAATCCCCTACTATGAAATACGTGAACAAGATTGGAAACTGAATAATAATGAATGCGACTTCCGGACTTTGCCCCGTGTGTAGGGTATTTTACCTTCCCGAGATTTGCGATGTGAAGAGACATGCTTTGTGTTGGGGACACTATAGGTTACTAACGTAATTATTTAGGTATGACATCTTAAATTCAAGGATATATAAGCTATATCATGTTATACCAGAAAACATGCAAGTAATACATAATTACTACTACGTACTAATACTCGTATAATTGTTCTAATACCTCTACCAAGTCCACTCACATTATAAATAACTAACATCCCTTCAGTGGAATAACCAGCCTTTACCATCAATTTTTCCTTGGTATTACGTATAGAAACGTATATTAAAATGTACACGTACGTGTCTTTACCAAGCCCCCGATATAGCAACATTCCGTGCATGCGACGTCCGTCACACTCTTTTACAGTCCGATCTTTTGGCAGGTGGTGAAAAGCCGGTACTTACGCCGCCATCTTGAAAAATGACACTATTTGTCTCATCTCACTATCTCACTAATATTATAAATGCGAAAGTATGGAAGCTTGTTTGTTTGTCAGTTTGTTTGTTTCTTTGTTCCGCTTTCACGCCGAAACTACTGAACTGATTTGGATGAAATTTGGTAGGTAGATAGATGAAGCACTCGGCTAACACATAGGATACTTTTTATCCTGGAAAACTTAAGGGTTCCCGTAGGAATGCGTAAAAACTCAAAATTTCCACTTCGTCACTAGTCAGATTTGCGACAAAAGCACCCTTCTGTCGTGGTCCTGATTGTAGTCGAACTGTATAACCCTAGAAACAAAAGACGGGTGTTCGTTCATAAATTCGAATCATGCTTTTTCGGTGGCATCATACATATAGTAGATTAAAAACAGATAGATCGATTTGATTTACATTTTTCTCACTTGAAAGGTTTTATCGAGGTAGTTTTGAGCTAATTTTGGTAATTATAAATTCAGTGGTAAGTCGAGTTCTTCAACTTTTATTATCGGGGGTGTTAACATGTTTAATGTTGTTCTTCTTCTTCTTATCGTGCGGCACAACTTAACCGTATCGTCTGTCACAAAGAAAAGACGGCACTTTAATGTTGTTTCTAGTCACCAAGCAAGTACATAATAATATGCAACAGAGATTGTACTACATATCTGAGAGTAGTGAACAGATGGTAGGGGTCTCCGTCCCTCCCACAGATTTCAGTCCGTTCAGTCTTTCCCCAACCGCGGCGGGGAAAACACGTTTTCCCTCATTTTATAACCTCAAAACTTTACGCAACTTTGAGGTTATGAGGCAAAAGCTTGCGAAATGCCAAATTCAATTAGATTTTTGTTTCTGAAAACTGTGAATGGTGTTTATGTTGTGAACTAAGTTCAGTTGGAGGAGAAATGGATCTGCTGAATTGGAATTTGTTTTGTCTTTTATTGATGTTTGATTTTTGTAAGTATATTTTTTAGATAAGTTAAACGATAAGTATGTTTTAGTCAAGACCGCTCTGAATATAAAATGATTACTCCGCTTTTTAATTGTTGAACGTTATTTTGTTAAATCTAAAAACTATTAGTACTTTTTCTCGTTCTACTAAAAACAGACCATTAAAGGGATGTCGATACCGCAATTTTTTTCTTTTTTGAAACGTGCTCCTTTGCGCAAAATGAAATAGGCGAACATAACTCGGTTTTAGCGTAAAATATTAAAAAAAAATTCGTACCACTACTCTTAACCGATTTCATACTGGTTTTTTTATACACAAGGAAAGTAATACTGTATTTATATACATTTTCTTAATCTGATTAGAGCTACAATGTACAATAATTTAAAAAACTATATCTAGTTTTAAAAAATCAAGGACAAATTTTTTTTTAATGTCTGTGGTCTAACTTTTCCAAGTTATGGGAAAAGACCGGTGACCCAGCAGAGAGTACGATTATTTTTACGAACATCAGTCATCTGTTTTTTTTTTTTATTTCTTTAGGAACCTTCCCGAGGCAGGTTAGGTAAGAGACCTGTGCACTGAGCCCCTGCAGTGGGGACGATATGGGTTGATAACGAATTCATTTATTTATATTCAATATTAACTGCAACTTTATTTCTCATATTGAAAAACGTAAAAAAACCTCACTAAAAATTGTATGTAACAACATATAAAACCTTTTTTTAAATGTGTTGGAAGGAGTTTCGTGGGGCCCTGCATTTCTTCTCTCTCCGCAAAGACTTCCCGAAACGTTGACATTCGAACTTAGGTAGACAAAAATATTACGTTCGAAAAGTACTAATTATTCTAGTTCAAATTTTCGATTTGATTTGTTTTTTTTTTTTTGGAAGACTCGACGTTTTTTCTCGCTTCACTAACACTTCCCGAAACGTTGAGTGTAGAAATTATTCGTGGTGAGATCACTGTACTTATTATATTACATCTCATCAGATCAGATATTTAAAAGAATATGTAAAGCATTTGCTTAAATATAAATATTTTGTGTTTGATTTTAAGTTTTTATAGTCTCGCGTTGCACATGTTGCGGGTGTCTATGGACGGCGGTAATCGCTTACCATCAGGTGATCCGTCTGCTCGTTTGCCACCTCTGCCATAAAAAAAATTACAAATGTCATAACATAAGCCTAATTATGACTATCTACCAATTAAGTGGAACATCAGTAAACAACCATCTGTCCCATAAGATACGTAGACCATTACTTTGTCCCACACCATAAAAGAAGAAAATTTTCAACCCGAAAAGCCGTAGAAACCCTTTCACGAAACACGTTAGTGCCTTGAGAGGCCTCCACAAAAATCTGAATAGAGCTGAGATGTAACCTAGATAAGTCTTCAAAGAAATCTTGGGAGACAACGCCTAGAGCTACAGACAAGACGAGGTCTTTGACAGAGAAGGGTTTTTGGGATCTGTGGTTAATACGAGGATAGTTAAACATACTTATATATATTTTTAGGGATAACTAGGTACATTGCCTAAAGTTCATGTTGAAGATGTAATATAATAAGTACAGTTCTTTTAACTTTTGTTTGCTCTGGAGTAGGAGTACTACAAGGAGTAGGAACCTACGGGTATACCTAGGGGTATTAAGTAGATAAAAATGCCTTCGAAAAGTGTAAACTGCTATCTTCTTCGAATAAAAAATATATTAATTTTATTAAAAAAAATGGCTTCTCCAAAATAGCAACATATTTATGGACCTAACTTTCTTTGCTGTTAGGACATGTGACTAAAGGAGCTGGCTGATAAATTAGGAAATATTGTCCACTAGCTTCCGACCGCGACTTCGTCCGCGTGGATTTCTGAAATGAATTTGGAAAAAAATAGCCATTCCTCCGGGAACCCTCGAGTTTTCCGGAATAAAAAGTATGCTATGTATTAGCCGAGTTTTTTATCTCTCTACTTAACAAACATCCAAATCCATTCTGTAGTTTCGGCCTGAAAGTGGAACAATCAAACAAACAAATAAACAAACAAACATGCTCACTTTTGCATTTATAATATTAGTGAGATAAAATATTATAGCTCTTTTATTGAAATTGCCGACAAACTTACTCGCTTTGATGAAAATAAATGAAAATGAAAATGTAATGAAAATTACGGGTACAATTAAAAAAAACGCAATTAGTATGTAATCTATTTTATTAAGCAACGATGTCACCGTTTACTTTTAATAAGCTAAATTGCTCTTATACTTAAAAAATCACAAAAACAAAATTTTCTTATATTCCATCTCTTCTTCCATTTTTAATTCTATCTAATCTAATCTATTAATGACGCTTAATTTAGGTCACTTCTTGTTATTTCAAAAATTTTTTGAACATTTCGTTTTTGCCATTGATAAAAAGTAATTAAGACTATAACTGGAATGTAATACCTTCTAAATTCCTATCATTATGGCAAACTGCCCTAATTCATCTACTATAGAACTACAATTAATTTTTGGCATGCCGCCGTTTCAAACTGAGCCATTAAATAGCTCGGGAAGGCAGTTATAACTTTGATATTTACAACTTGCAATCGTATCAGTTGGAGTTTTCCCTTAAAACAGCTCTGTTTCATATTTATTTATGACTAGCATCCGCCCGCGACTTCGTCTGCGTAGCCTTCAGAATTGGGTCCAGAGAGAAATAAAAGTTACGGCAGCGCCAAAGTAAAAATTTCAGTTTTTAGGAATTCCTCCGGGAACCTTCGAGTTTTCCGGGATAAAAAGTTTATCTATCTACCTACCAAATTTCATCCAAATCCATTCAGAAGTTTCGACGTGAACGTGGAACAAACAAACATCCATACTTTCGCATTTATAATATTCAGTGAGATTAAGTGAGAACTGAGATTTTGAAGAAATACGAGTAAGTGAACTCTACTATCAAAATTCGTATATCCCCTTGACCCTTGAAAACAATATTATTTACTCATTTAAAGAAAATAATTATCTATTGAGCTGTATATTAAAGCAAAACAAAAAAAAAAATTGTAATGAGTATTATCACTGCGGGTACCAAACCTACTGAGGTTGTATTATTGTATATTATATCAAAGGGTCGACCAGTACCACTTACAACTTTTGCATAGGGCCTTTCAGCTCTCCAAAAGGGATTCCATTAACTTAATGTGACTCAATCAGGGCATGAAACTTGTGAGACCACTATCTCTAATCTTTCGATGTTAAGTACCTCCACATGGAAAGCTTTTGCTTTACTTACTTACTTACTCCGCTGCTCAGCGACCCAAAGTCAGCGACCCAAAGAATTCGCCACTGGTCTCGGTCTTGTGCGATTTCTCGCCAGTCGCTAATTTGCTATTTCGTAAGTTCTTCTTCTTATCGTGTGGCACACTCGGTTTGGTTGGTGAAAGAGCATTTTCTAAGCCCATCTGGCTAGCTAATACAATCGCATCTAAGGCCTGCCGCCAAACATCAATGACTCGGTTTAGTTGGTAATAAAACTTTTTCTAAGCCCGCCAGGCTATATTACAATCTAATGTAAGTCTTGCCGCCAAACATCAATGTTAATAGCATTGATGTCTTCCAGTATAGAGATAAGATAGCCAGTTTAAATGGTCTTTTTTCTACCTAGTACGAAGTCCCTGCTACGAGGAACTTACATTGCAGAATCCACGTTTCGGGAAGTGTCAGCGTATCGACAAATAATTTTTTGGCATAACAAATCTTCCAATGCTCGCTACTGATTGTCCTTCACTTGCTCAAGTGAAGATTTGTTTATATTATCAAAGGATAAATATATCAAATAAAAAATAATAATAAGACAAATAGATGAAATAAAAAATAAGATAAAAAGATCAAATTAACAATAAAATATAATGAAAATTTCATCGCAACTTGCTCGATCCATTCAAACTTAATTTCGGACATTAATATCGGTAACTACATCACTAAAACTACGTAAATAAAATGAACTGCATGTTTCATATTAATGAACGTTTCGATTTGGGCAAATTTTTGATATGGTTGTGCTATTTGCTTTGAAGCGTTTGACTGTTCCGATATGAGCAGATAATTAGCCACTGTGGGAATACACAACAAAAATGAACCAGCATTTTGCTCTGTATTAAACATAAGTCTATTTATGTCAGAGCAGTTAAAGCGGTCGCGTCGATCACGCAGGTTAACTGACTACAGACACGGTCCTAACTCGGATAGGTTTGACTGTTAGTAGAATGTATATTGAGCGTATTTGTGCTTCGCTAACCAAGTTTTAATAGCCTAAGTAACTAAGATATCGTGTAATGGTTGTTCTCTTTAAACACCATTCTCCCCATCCCCCCCCCCCATCTCATTTCAAAGGCTGGCAATACACTTATGACTCCTCTGGTGTTGCGGGTGTCTATGGGCAGCGGTAATCGCTTACCATCAGGTGATACGTCTGCTCGTTTGCAACCTAGGTATCACATAAAAAAAAATATATTTAATCAACATGATTACTTTTTTACAGCGTTCGTGTCCTCCCATCTAAAGCTGAGAGAAACCTTAGATGTTCGAAGAGTTACGTTCCATAGAGAGTAAGTATCTTTGTAGTTTAAACTTTTTTTAGTTTAAGAGCTATAATCACTTATGTTATAAATGCCAAATGCAACAGAATATACGAGTAAGAAGTTTCAAAAAATGTGTTGAAGGGAGTTTCTTTGGACCCGTCGTTTTATTTTTACTACGCAAACAATTCCCGAAACGGCGGGTATACGAGTTCCGAGCGGTAGGAACCTCGTATTAGGTAGATAAAAGAATGACTTTCGAAAAGTGTACACTGCTACTGTGGCTCCTGCCATCAGCTGGGGGTTTTCTTCTAAATCAAACCAGGAAATTTATATTATTCGCGTATATTTTAAGATCAATAAATCAATAGAATAGGTCCCCAAACGAATGTATAAACAAATAATTCACTCAAACTCTAAAACAGAATCTTTTAAATTGTTATTATCTTTCAAAAGAAAAGCTAAAACTTCGAGGAGGACGCAATGCTTAGATGTAGGTAGAGATATACCATCTCTATACTACCTACCAACTTCGAATAAAATATTTTCATTTCATGTCAAAGTATGGATGTTGGTTTGTTCCACTTTCACGCCGAAACTTCGGATGAAATTTGGTTAGTTGACATAGTAGAATTGAAATAGGATACATTTTTGCCCCGAAAAGTTCATTGTTGCCAAGGGATAAGATAAACATTTTGACGTTATTCTATGCTAAAACTTTTTAACTGATGGTACATTAATTCAGCGTACAGCTTATAAGTACCTAAAGGCTGAAAAAAAGAGTAGGATATAGTTTAAGCGGGATATGGGAAAAAGGTTTCCGTGTCCCCTCAAAAACAGTCGTAAAAACAATATCCACGGAGGCAGAGCCGTGGGCAAAATCTTGTATTATTAGGTTTAATAAAAGCTCTCCGTTGCGAGCAACAGGTATGTATGTTTGGAGTTTCTCTACGTGATCGAATTAGAAATGAAAAGAACCATAAGAACCGACATAGCTCACAGAATCTATGAACTGAAGTTTGGGACGTAATTAATTAATTGAAAACGCAGCCCAATCGATGAAAAACTTAGATATTTATTTGTAGGACCATATCGAGCGACTCAAAATGCCATTCAAATAAATAAATTAGATAATGATTAATAGTATACTATTATCGGTATCAATCACACTGTCTGATCCGTTAAATCCGCTGCAAATTAAAATGTATCTACACATTTGTACCCACTTAGAGATCGACATTATATAGTACTGTTTCACACTGTCAGGGAAGAATTTTTCGTTTTGAAATGAAATGATGTGAAAATATTTTTTTTGAAGTAGGTAGCAGTGTACACTTTTCAGTCATTCTTTTATCTACCTAATACGAGGTTCCCTACCATTCGGAACTCGTATACCCGCCGTTTCGGGAAGATTTTCATGTTAACACTAGCTTCCGCCCGCGACTTCGTCTGTGTAAACTTCAGAATTGGGTCCAGAGAGATAAAGACAGCGCCATCTAGTGGCGAAGCAAAAATTTCAGTTTTCAGCCATTCCTCCGGGAACCTTCGAGTTTTCCGGGATAAAAAAATTGCTATATGTTAGCCGAGTGCTTTATCTATCTACCTACCAAATTTCATCCAAATCAGCTATTTCATTTCATCCATTTCAGCGTGAAAGCGGAACAGACAAATAAACAAACATCCATACTTTCGCATTTATAATATTGTATTAGTGAGATGAGATGAGATGAGATCTTCAGTGAATGAATGGCTGAATGAAAACACTTAACCGAACGACATAATAGTTATAGTAATTAATTAAATAATTAAATATACATTACTTCATAATTGAATGGTTGAGGCTATACATTGTATGTCATTCAGTGATGGCCCTTTCTTTCTTTCTCTTTTTCACTGGAATTACACATAACGCCTTTCTAAACATAGCCAAAAGCGAAATCGATGAACAACAAGCAACCTCTATTTCAGTGAACTAAACAATTTCTCTTCAGCAAAATCGTACTTCAGAATTACGCAAACTATTCACCCATTTCTTGTGACTCGAGATGAAATATGTGTTGCATCCGCTTGCATGCTTGCCGTAACTTGGAGCGCAAGTTATCTGTTCGCTGCACTCTGTACCTGCAGACAAAATACTCTCAGCAAAGGAAGAGTCATAAAGTAAAATAAATGTGGATAGAACGGTTAAATGTGCCACACGATAAGAAGAAGATGTGTTTATACATACATCATCATCATTATCTTCCCATCAGCTGAGATGATGCCAACGGCTTACCAATTGAGGGTAAAAGAATAATCATCATTAGTTGAAAAACGTCCACTGCTGGACAAAGGCCTCCCTCAAGGATTTCCACACCGACCAGTCCTGCGCTGCCCGCATCCAGCGGCTTCCCGCAACTTTATACATATACTTAGACTGACTCGGTGGCTAAGTGGTTAGCGATCCTGACCTGAGTCGTGGGTTCGATCCCCACACAGGGCAAACTTTTCTGTGATGAGCAGAATTGTTTGCTCTGAGTCTGGGTGTATAATATCTATATATGTATGTATTTAAAAGTATATGTGTATGTATATCAGTCTCTGGTTCCCAAGATACAGGGAATCCTAGTTTGGGGCCAGGTGACCGTGTGTGATTTGTCCCAGATATTATTATTATTATTATACATACTTCCATAAATTGTAAATTTTATCTTAAAAGTCGGTACACCCTAGTCTTCTATGTATAACACCTCTGTTTTTGTACAGGGTTGAAAAAGGGATTATTTACGAATTACATAATCATTCACGTCAATGACAAGAGTTTGTTCACGATTTGATCTGACAATCTAACTACGAAAATAAACGTCAGAACCGAAAACAATTGAACCATACACACATTTCAAGTACCTCCTTGAACACAGACGAAGCCGCAGGCAATCGTTAGTGCCCATACAGAATTCACAAAAAACAATAGCACACATGACAATAATAAACGAAGCCAGTGGAAGGCAGCAGTAAGTGTTAAGCATTGTGAATAACAGGCCTCGGGGAATATTCTGAAGTGGCTGAAGTGCCTACTGTGAATTCTCGAATAGAGATTTTATTTTATGAGTGAGTTTGGAATGAGTAGGTCATTGACTTATATACAGGACACGCCCAATGGAAGCGACAAATGGCCCCAAAATATCAGTCATTTGACGCGTCCGTTGGTCGTCCTTTATACCAGCAAAATGTGTATGTACGTATACTGTGTTACTGCGATAAAGCTTTTTTCATTTAGTTTCACTTAAAAAATAAGCCAGGGAGTTTATTCAAAGAATTCTAATATCAGTTTTGGGGCCAATAAAATGGTGCAATTTGTCGCTCCGATTGAACTGGTTTCTTAGAGAAAGTTGTTCAGTTCCATGAGTAGAAACCACAGTTAAAATTTGGTCCGCGATTTCAATTTCACATATTTTCAATTTCAATTTCATATAAAAGTTTTAAAAATAAAGGGATACTCCCCTAATACAAGGTGATTTTTAATGACAAAATATGTGAAAATATCAACTTTTTAATCAACGGAAACAATTTTTAGAGACTTCATACAAAAATGATCGATTTGTATGCAGATTACAAATACTTTAGTCGTTTATTAATAAAGGACACGCCCAATGGAAGCGACAAATGGCCCCAAAATATCAGTCATTTGACGCGTCCGTTGGTCGTCCTTTATATAACCAGCAAAATGTGTATGTACGTATACTGTGTTACTGCGATAAAGCTTTTTTCATTTAGTTTCACTTAAAAAATAAGCCAGGGAGTTTATTCAAAGAATTCTATCACTTTTGGGGCCAATAAAATGGTGCAATTTGTCGCTCCGATTGAATTGGATTCTTAGAGAAAGTTGTTCAGTTCCATGAGCAGAAACCACAGTTAAAATTTGGTCCGCGATTTCAGTTTCACCCTGTATAAGTCTAAAAAAAGTGTGTGATTTTTAATGACAAATGTGAAAATATCAACTTTTATTCAGCGGAAACAATTTTTGGAGACTTCATACAAAAATGGTCGATTTGTATGCAGATTACAAATACTTTAGTCGTTTAGTGATAGAACAAAACTTACATTTGACCCGAAGAAATTCAATATTCTGAATATGATCACATCCATCCACTATTAAAAAACACTTGTATCACCTATTCGAAACTCTAATAAACAATAGTAGGGGCAACGGAAAGTAAGTAATCGTGTAACAAGCTACATCCCAGTTTTATCGTCGCGTGAGTAGCAATAAAACAAGTGACACTAAGTCGTTTGAGGTACCTACTACCCGCAAACAGCTTTACCACAACGTAATACAGTCCAAAACTAAGCATATCTGCTGACAGTACACAAAGGGTGACATTTTAATCGACGAAAAGCGGCCAATGGTAGGAGTTACTCGTTAACAAGTCTTATCATCCCCACTGCTGGGGTAAGGGTCTCTTACCCTACCAAGAAGCCGACTAGATTCTGATCTAGCTAAAACTCGTATTTTTACACCATAGCTTACCAACTATAAACCTTCAATAGGTACCAAATAAGATTGAAATATGAACGACAGTTACATAAATGTATCCATTACTTTTAACTTCAAAATAACGTGTTTTTAATAACTAGGTAATTACCCGGCCGTATCCTTAAAAAAGTACCCGGATCCGCCGGGTACTGGATCCAAACCGGGTACCCGGTACATGTCTAGTTAAGACAGAGGGTCATGTGTAGTATACAGACACGAGGGCCAAGTCCGGATTAGTGGAGGTTGTGGTGGCCAAACGCGGTGTCAAACCTTTTCAAGCCACCTACAAGCCCCCACCCCCCCCTCACATGGATTAATGAATCTTATGATAAAACCTACACTGAGGGCTTTACGTAGGTTACGAAGCACGAAAACTGTCGAGATAGATGCCCAGACCATCCATACTGCTTCCTGTGCTACTTACATAAACTGAACAATACTATTCCAGAAATTGATTTTTTAACTGAACAATACTCTTCTAGAAATTGATTTACCTATTCAGACCAACAAGCAACAGACTTTCCATTGAAACTTTTGTATTTTATATGATCAATGACCATCTATTCCAAGTTTCTTTTTTACGGGTGTCATACGTAATATCTATGGTCGTTACATCGAAGGTTGCGACATCGCGCACTGTGCATCAACATCTTGCTGCATCTATAGTACTCTACATCGAAAAGTACGTGATATCGAAACTTGCAGTATCGAAAGACACGATATCTGCTCTCGTCACATGCATTTTATTGAGGTTCTATATTCAAAGGGTGTTACTAAGAATAAATAAAAACACTTTATTGCACAACATAAACAGGAAAATTTAAACAATAAACATGAAAAAGGTTTACTCATGTGGGTATAACTTATTTTTTGCGGTCTTATCGCCTAAAAGCGATCTCTTCCAAACAACCTAAGACTACTTCGCCCGTCCGTCTATTATTTGTCTTACCTTTAAATAGCCGTAATGGCCAGGCTGAATTTTTTATAGAATAAATAACTTTATGGATATGATAAAAAAAGTAAAATAATAAGGATGGACACATAAATGGACCCATAATTTTACAATTATTTTTTTCTAGTGCGTCTAGGACTTCGATTTCGAAATGAAACAAAATTATACAGCGTGAAATTTTATTCGCTGCATTCCCGTTAATTGTGAATTCTACTGATGAAACGGAACATCTGTGCCCCAGGAACCCATAGTCAATTTGCAAATAGATTTTGACCTCTTGCTGATGAATTTGTATGAAGATGTCAATTTTTTTGCGAATTGATTATAGGTTCATGGGGCAAATTTGTTCAGTTTCATTTGTAGAAACCACATTTAACAGGAATGCAACGAATGAAATTTCACCCAGTATTTATGCAAAATAAATCTGAAGTAATAAAGATATCAAGTAATTACATAAAGGCGATCAAGAAAACCTTCAAAAGAAAAATTATGCCAAAACCAAAACTACATAGGAACTTAAATTGACAACACGTAGGTACTTGGCCAGCACGGTAAGAATTTCATAACTATTCAATACTGAAATTTTGCCCCCCCCCCCTCCCCCTTACGAAATCCTGATTCGATGTAACGACCATAGATATTACGTATGACACCCCTTTTTTACACGTTCCGATTTAGATGTTATTTTTTCCTTTCGGATTATTTTCGGTGAATTTATAACTTGTTTTGGACCAGTGACGTGGTGAAGGTTGCGGGAAGCCGCTGGATGCGGGTAGCGCAGGACCGGTCGGTTTGGAAATCCTTGGGGGAGGCCTTTGTCCAGCAGTGGATGTGTTTTGTTTGATGATGATGATGATAAATTCCCTGGGAAAGGTTGTTCAATTTCAGAAGCACGCTACTTATATGAGGTCTCACAAAATAAGCTGAAACTATTTAAACTGGATTTTCTACCCACGAATCTGAACAACTGTAACGTTCCTAAGCATCGACGTCCAGGCCGCCCCTACTTTAAAGGGCGGCAACGCACTTGTGACTCCTCTGGTGTTGCGGGTGTCTATGGGCGGCGGTAATCGCTTACCATCAGGTGATCCGTCTGCTCGTTTACCACCGATGACATAAAAAAATTCTCCCCAAGGAACTATATAATATCTTCAATAAAACGTCCGGAATTAATTAATCTTTCTGATTTATTGAGAGCGCACACAGTATCCACACAACGGTTGCAAAGGGAAGAGAGGGAGCGAGAGCGAATGAATGGGAATAATATCTCACACTCTCCCTCACTTATCTTTAAACTTAATTAACAACATAATACTACTACAATGTTGAAAATAAACTCTTCTTACAGTTAAGCTCTTAACTAAAATACTTATCTAACATTTAAATATGATTATTTTAACAATCTGGTATTTTATCCGAACAGTTTAACATTTGATTCACATGGCGTTTCCATTTATAGCCATCAACATCAATTACATATGTAACACCTGGTACAGACTCCTCTATAACTATTCCCTGAGCCCAAGGCCTTCCGTCTTTTCTATAATCCTTTACCATTACTTTTTGTCCAATTTTGAAGTTAACTGTCCTATTTCCCTGTTCCCTTTGTTCTACTTTATCCTGTACCGCATCTCTAATAGGCGGTGGGCGTAATAAGCTAAACCTATTGCGTATTTTCCTCCCCAGCATTAACCGAGCAGGTGAGATACCAGTGGTTCGTTGTGGTGTGCTTCGATAATCGAACAAGAACAGATTAATTGCAGATGTTACATCATAACCACTCTCTTTTATTTTCGTTATTGCAGATTTAAAAGTTTCCACAAACCTTTCCGCAGCTCCGTTTGTGGCCGGATGATACGGTGGCGTGAAAGAGTGTTTTATTTGATTTTTTTTACAAAACTCTTGGAACTCCAAACTAGTGAAAGTCCTACCATTGTCGGTTACTAAATGAACTGGGAAACCAAATCTTGTAAATAAGTTTTGAAAAACATTAATTGTCCTACTGCTGGTGATATTTGGCATTTCAAAAGCTTCTGGCCATTTTGAGTAACTGTCTACTATAACTAGGTACATTTTATTGTAAAATGGTCCTAAAAAATCAGCATGTATTCTATGCCAAGGTGATGGTGGAACTGGCCATGGCTTTTGTATTTTTGTTGGGCTTTTACTATTCTGTAAACAAATAAGGCAATTCTTTGTTACACTTTCTATATTTGAGTCTAGGTTTGGCCACCAGAAATAAGATCGTGCAATTTCTTTCATACGGATTATACCAAAATGACTTTTATGTAATTCTGGCAAAACTACCTCCCTTAATGCTTCCGGAATGAGTATACGATATCCCCCGAATAAGCACCCTCTGTCTAAGGTTAATTCATTCTTTCGGTTAAAGAATGGTAATAAATCTTTTGATATGTCTTTTTTTTTCTGGCCAACCATCAGTTAAATATCGAATTATTTTTGTAAATATTATATCTTTTTTTGTTTCCCCTTGTATAGTTTTCCAATCTAAGGTTTTCATTTCTGAATCATTTATGTAACAAACTAAACTATTGTCATTTTCTTTTATTTTTGAAATGTCCGCACATTTTTTAACTTTTATATTTTCATCACTACTTATTATTCTGGACAGAAAATCTGCCGGATTTGAAGATGTTTGAATGTGTCGCACTTTATAATTAAATGCTGATAAAAATATTGCGTAATGTTGTAATCTTTTAGCAGCCATTTTTGGAATACTTTTTGTGGGCCCAAAAATCCGTACTAAAGCAGCATTATCTGTTTCTAATTCGAAGAAACGCCCATACAGGTAATTATAAAACTTTGTTATTCCAAAAATTACTGCCATTGCCTCTTTATCTATAGTCGCATATCTCTGTTCAACTTCATTTAATTTTTTACTTGCAAAAGCGATCGGCTGCACCACTCCAGCACAGTCCCTATTTGATAAAACAGCACCGAGTCCAGTATCAGAAGCATCACATGTTAAAATTAATGCCAGTTTGGGATCATAATGTCTTAAATTATTAGTAGAAGCCAATCGTTCTTTTATCTTTTGAAATGATGTCTCACATTCTGGTGACCATAAAAAATTATTTTTTTTTGTACATTCATATAAGGGAGACAAAATGGTTGCCATATCTTTCAAAAAACGAGAGTAGTAGTTGACTTTACCTAGAAACGATCTGAGTAAAGTTAAATTTGTTGGTCTTTTTGCATTTAACAATGGCTCAATGTTAGCTTTAATTACATTAATCCCCTCTTTATCTACTCTAAAACCAAAAACATCCAGACTTTTAGTGAATAATTTACATTTTTCAGGTTTTAATTTAAATTCACACTCCTTTAATTTATTTAAAACTCTACATAATGTTTGATATGTTTCTTGTAAGTTATTACCCTTTATATAGATATTATCAATAAACACAATCGTGTTTGGAATTTCTTTTAACTTTTTAGTCATAAGACGCTGAAACGCCCCTGGACCTGAGCTTACACCATACGGTAAGTAATTATATTTATATGTTCCTGCCTCTGTTACAATAGTAGTGCATTCTTGACTTTCAGTACTAAGTGGTGCCTGCAGATACGCCTCTTTTAAATCTAGTTCACAATAATATTCCCCCTGCTGTAGTGTATTCAAAATGTCATCAACATGTGGTAATGGGAAATGATCAACTTCTAAACATTGATTAACTGTGAGTTTGTAATCACCACAAAGTCTGACCGTGCCATCGGGTTTTAAAACTGGCACTACCGGTGTGCCCCAATCACTGTGTTCTACTGGAGTAATTCTACCATTTTCTAACAGTCTAGTAATTTCATTATTTACCTTTTCACGAAGAGCAAATTGTACTCGCCTGACTGGTAAACACTTTGGCTTGGCATCCGGTTTCAACTTTAGGGTGATCACATCTCCTTTAAAATTTCCCCATCCACTACTAAATACTTCTTCAAACTCTTTTTTTATCTTCAGTTGAGCATCTGAAACATTTTGTAATACGTAAGTTCCTAAGGCTAAACTCTCATTTAATTTTGGAGGCCATAAGTTAAATTCATTCAACCAATCGCGACCAATTACTCGGGGGGCATCATTCGGCATAACAAATAAATTCAAGATTTTACAATTTTCATTATAATAGACAGGCACTTTTTTAACAATTCCCACCGGTTGGGTTATACTTTGATCAAAATTTTTAAATATAATCTTACACTCTTCAAGTTCAAATGAACTTAATAATTCATTTTTGTCATTTAATGACATTGCGGTGACATCTGAACCTGTGTCTAATAAGAAGGGTACCTGTTTACCATTAATATTTAATGTAACATAATGTGGTGACACCCTACTTACGTTACTGAAGGAAAGTGTATCAAATTCCTCATAGAGGTTTTTAACTGATTCTTCGACCTCCTCTGTGTTTTCTTCATGCGTTTCAATTTCCAAAACATTTGTACGACGATGCTTCCTAGGACACATCTTAAATATATGACTTTGTTGGCCACACTCTGAACAAAACTTCTTATTTAGATAACACTCAGCCTTTAAATGATTTTTCTTTCCACAACAGTAACACAACACATTTTGTTGTTTACTAAATGGTTTTGTATTTTTCACTAATACCTTTTTTTTTGTTTATTTCCCTGGGAATAAAATACTTCCGATACTTCATTTATGTTGTTTGTATGTAAGAGTGCAGCTTCTACAGTTCGAGCCATTGCAATGCATTTTTCTAGTGTCATATCTGAGTTTTTCATTAATTCAAATTTGATGACTTTTGATGATACACCATCCATAAATTTTTCTTTTATTTGGTCTTCTGGATCTTGAAATTTACATTTTATAGCCATTTTTTTTAATTCCAGTATGTAATCTTGTATTTTTTCAGTTGATAATTGATTTCTCCTTCTAAATTCTGCTCTTTCCAATGCCGTAGACACAGTTTGTACATATTTTTCTTTCAATATTTTGCATATATATTTATATGACAATTTATTTGGTTTTTCTGGTGAACATAAGTAGGTAAGTGTCTCAAATACTCGTGGAGACAATTTTGTGATTAACAAGGGAACTTTCTTATCCTCTGGAATATTGTTTACAATCATGTAGCATTCAATTTGTTGCTCAAACACATCCCACTTCTGTCCGTCAAATGGTTGCAATTCCCCGTAAGTCGACATTTTGAGACTGCATTTACAATCGAGTTTTTGTACTGGAATCGATCTATTTTTATAATATTCACTTATTATTTTTCTCAGTTCTTCTATATTTGCGTTTTCCGAATAACTTATATTTTCGTCCTCAAGGACTTGCTTCAGTTCGTCCTTAGAACATTTATAGATAAATGTTCGTTTTCCCTCCTTGACCAATGCAATGTTATTTTCTTCTACATTTGATCCAACTTGATTTTCGTTGCTTTTTTGGTCAGTGATTGGCAAATCTTTGGAGTTTGACATGAATTGGAATGTTGCTTGAGGTTATTTTTATCGAATGATTTGTCGATATGACAATGACATAAGTGAAGAAAAGATTGAAAATGTGAATGAATGAGATTGTAGATGTCAGATTGGAATGCGTGTGCAAGTCTGGTGTTCTGTTAGCAACTTCACAATGTATTACGTAACAATCGTCTTCTTTTTATCAGATTTTTCACAATTTAAAAGATGTTATTTTGATAATTTTATAATATCACACTGCACTGTAGGTTCTCGGTCTCGTCGCCAATATAATATCTTCAATAAAACGTCCGGAATTAATTAATCTTTCTGATTTATTGAGAGCGCACACAGTATCCACACAACGGTTGCAAAGGGAAGAGAGGGAGCGAGGGCGAATGAATGGGAATAATATCTCACAAACTCGTAGTTGGTTGGAAAAAAGAATGGACTTCTCATACTAAGTTGACCGATCCGCTGATCGACTTGTTAGAAGAGTCATATTCTTTTTCGTGAATTGATTTTTTTTCTTTGTTAGAATAGGTACTAGCCATAATAACATACCTACTGTGAAAATTTTAACCGGCCACCTAGTATGGTTCAAAAGATACAGACATTTTTATATCTGACAGACAAACATATTATACGTATTAGCCTTAGTAACATTAGTACCCTTTGACATATTTTATTTACAGAACCCTAAAAAGTCTGCGAAACGTCTATAACTATTCCCTCTACCTAAAGAACCCAAAGACTGTAATTTACTTATCCATGCGCGTTCGTGTAAAATCCTTTTCTTGTAAGTACATTTACTTGCTTACTTGGCTATCTTGGGTAACTCAGCGATCGTTAAAAATTGATTTTGGTCTTCGCTCAGGCGAGTAAAAGGGGAAGCACACTATTTCAGAGAATTTTGCTGTAACCTGTTGGAGAAAGGTAACCGACATATTATCTCATAGAATTACTAAACTGAAGTGGCAGTGAGCGTAGCTCGTAGAACAGACGGCCGTTAGGGCATCAAAGTTCTCGAGTGGCGACCGCGCACCGGAAAACGCAGTATAAGCAGGCCTTCCACTCGGTGAACCGATGACCTGTGAAGGTTGCGGGAAGCCGCTGGATGCGGGCAGCGCAGGACGGGTCACTGTGTAAATCCCTGGGGAGGACTTTGTCCAGCAGTGGACGTCTTTTAGCTGATGATAATAATGATAAGAGCGTGTTTTGACAGAAGAAGAAGCATGGGGGTTAATAACCTTGGAGCTAACTTAAAGCTGGATAAAAAAAGGTATTCTACAAAGGGGGACTCATTTGAGCAGACGGGACGTCTACAACGCAACCTTCAAACACATTATAGTAATTGGATGTGATTTCCTTACGATGTTTTCCTTTCCTCAGAAGGTACGTTAAACCTTTACGCTTTGTCAGGTGGCTTTAAAAAATTCTTGAAAAATTCCGACACTGGGACTGGTCACCAGCCCCACAACCTCCACCAATCCAGACTTGGCCTCCGGTCGTATGTGGAGTACGGCTTTACCCTTTTCACCTGTGGGAAGAGACCCGTGGCCGGTCTCACGAGCCGTGCTACTACTGTGCAATAACCAATACTTTTTTTAACTATACAGAATATTAAAAAAGGGCGTATGAAATTTTAGGGGTTACTAAGAATCACAGGAAAAATTCAAAAAATCCGATCTGTAATTATTATTCAGTTTCCCATACTAAATCTGAATAGTGAATCAAGGATTTGTATGAGAAGTCGGAACAAAAATAGAGTTTGGACTATTTTTGAATATTTTTCCTGTCTTCTATACAAAATTCAGAGTAACCTTTTAAAATTTTAAACGTACTTTTTTTAACCGCTGTAGTTGTTATTTCGGAAAGTCGTGTTACAACCGGAGGAATAATAAACACTTTTTACCTAAGTTTATTCAACCCGATAGGTATCTTCTACATCCAAAGGAAACCAACCATGAGCAACCTAAACTTTTAATGATGTACAAAGTCAATACGAAGCATTAATTACACCGAAGTTTCCAGTCTTGAGAGTTATAATTGTATAACTCCTTCTTGCTGTTTCCACCTGGGGGCTGATCATATTTCCTAAAAACTGGCGGGGTAGCAAAAGTGTTGACTTGATTTCCTTAATCAAAATTATGCATATCATAAACTTCATTTAATTTTCCTTTCGTAAACTTGTACCCTATATTAAACAAAATACTATTGTAGCCCATAACCATCTTTTGATACTTTTTAATTTTTATTGTATATCTGAAAAATTTAGAACGCTATGCCCACCGCCACATTATTTTAAAAGGGTTCCTGAAGCGATCGAATAAACATTTTCAGTGCTAATATATGTAGTTGAAAAAATTTGAAAACTGAAAACGAGTATTTTGAATTTGTTTTTACTAATTTTATTTGGTATGGTATATCACGACTATAAAAGGTAGTTTTGCCAACATCAAGTAAATGCCTAGTGAGAGGCATATGTCCAACAGTGGACTAATATAGGCTGATGATGATGAAGTGTTTGAAAGACTCTTTGCTGCTGGAACTCGGAAAACGGTGCGGTCTTATAAGCTAATCATCTTCTTACGAATCACAGCTTTTTCTCAATCACAAAAATCATGCTAAAACTCTCCTAAAAGGGTGATAAATATTTGCAAAAACAACTCTTTAGACGTGTTCTCTATTCGGCATCCAATCGTTTGAATTCGTTGTTGATTTATTCGTTTTTACGACTGACAGTAACAGGACTGAGGCCTTTTTAAACATTTTTATTTTCCATATTCAATGCTTTAACTCACAACTGTAAATTACAAAGTCTTTGTTTTATCTGCGATTGTTTAACCCTTGGCATCATCTAAAATGCTTGGTAAGTGATGAAGATGCTGAAAGATGGAAGCGGGCTTACCAAGATTCCCCAACGCAATGGGGAACTGGCTATCATATCTCCATGCCGGAACACATGTTATTAACATTGATTTTTGGCGGCAAGACTTAGATAAGATGGTGGTAGCTAGCCAGGCTGGCTCAAATAATACCCTACCACCAATTAAACTGAGTCCTACAAAGTTGGACCTCGCCGGGAATCGAACCCGGCGACCTCCTGATATAAGTGAGTAGGCTAGCCATTAGACCACGGAGGCTGCGAGTCTTTGCCTCACTTCCCAACCTTTTTAATCGATTGCTCAAGGGTCCTACCTGACATCTTCAATACACGCTTCAAAGAGGATGTTTACTGACGAGAAATAAGCTTTTTTCGAATCAGTGAATATTGAAGATTTGGTACGACGCCGGTGACTTTGGTCGAGGAATCGATTTTATCTTTCAGAGGATGCTCTTGAGTTGGCCGGATGATGAGCTGCTTATTATTTTCGAGATTTTTTCGAGAGGAATTGGTGGTTTCGTCAAGAGTCTCAGGTTTAGCTTTATGGGATACCCAAAAGAAGACGAGTTATTCATTTATATATTGTTTCTAACTTAAACAGCCACAATACGCTTAAGCAGAAAACAGTTTTACCTAATGTCAGTTTGAGAGTTTTCAGCATCGAAAGACATCAGTTTGACAGTTATCAGCTTGACTCATTTTGGCAGTAAATATATCTGCATGTTATATGTATAAATACATATAATATTTGTGGTATCTACTTGTATCTGAATACGTGTATATAATTATTATTAATCAGTCGTGGCTCACTGCGGCTTGCGTGGTCTCCTCGATAACGCAGGTTAACTGACTACAGACATCGCCATAACCTGGATGGGTTTGACTGTCAGTGGAATTTATCTCGACCGTTTCTGTGCTTCGCACGGCACTTTATGATCAGGTGCCGGCTGCAATCACTAGATGGCAATCGTCAAGCCATGTCGAATGCCTTATAGGCGGCTTGAAATTTCAGACACTGAGGTTGGCTACTGGCACCAAATCCTCCACCAATCCGGACTTGGCCCTCGTGTGTGGAGTATAATCTAATCATTCCGTGGTATGGCAAGAAACTTGTGCCCCTGTAGCAACGATATTGGTTGTTAATTAGTAAATTGTAATTAATATATCCTATAAATATTATAATATGGATTATTATTAAACATATGATATAGGTATGGTGTAATATTATGTATCACGTAACATGTTTATACCTCGAGCAAGATGCTATTAATATTGAAGACCTACATGCCCCTTATTGCTTTGATTGTGCCTACAATACAGCATATTTTGTTGCCTTGAATATCTGTAAGCATATGTATGTTATAGGTATACTAATACAGATCTTTAACTATTCATATCGTCCCCACTGCGTGAGCACGTGTCTCGTCATGCTCAGTATACAATCATATCAAGTTCGGATTAGTAGATGTTATGGGGCTAGGAGCAAGCACCGAACTCGAATATTTTCAAGCCGCCTATAAGGCCTCTGACATGGTTTATCTTGGATCTAGTGACAGCAACCGGCATCAACGACAACGTGGCTTGCATAGAAACGGGCGAGATAAGTTCCACTAACAATCAAACTCATCCAAGTTGTGACCGTTTCTGTAGACAGTTAACTTGCATGATCGACGCGCAAAAGGCAAGCCGCACTGAGCCACGATCGCTTCTAGTAATACTCGTACTGTTCATAAAACCATAAACAAGATTTACGTTGACTTACCATGTATTTACTTACCAGCCACAATACGCTTTAGCAGAAATCCGTTTTACCTAATGTCAGTATGACAGTTTTCAGCATTGAAAAACATCAGTTTGACAGTTATCAGCTATGTACTATGTATTTCTAGGTCGAACATAAAATTTTTCTGTTTCATGTATTTAACTGAAATTCTTTTGTTTTCAGGTTAGACAACGCAGTTGAAAATTATTTCAGTAAAAGCCTCTACCTTGGTAAGTCGTAAAATATAGTTTTTTTCTACCCTCAGTTGATAAGCCCTTGGCATCAACTCGCCTGATGGTAAGTGATGATGATGCCGAAGATGGAAGCGGGCTTACCAAGATTCCCCAACGCAATGGGGAACTGGCTATCTTATCTTAATGCCGGAATTGCCGGAACACGTCTATGCTATTAACGTTGGTTAATAAGACCCAGAAACACAAATTTATGTTCAGATTTTATGAAGATGCAAGTATGACCCTCTACTCTTCATTCTGAATATCTTTTGTTCTACAACTTTGCCAATTTCAAGAAATAAAAATTGTATAAAAATATAAATGGAAAGTCCAAAATAGTTTATTATTTTTTTATTTCTTCAAATTTATAGAACAAAGGTTGTTCAGTTACTTGAGTAGAATCTCAACGGAATATAAACGGGTCATACGCCAAGTTATATCGTTCTTAGAAAAAAAAAATATTTTCTCTGTTTTATTAAACCCTGTAGTTACATACATAACTGTTTCCTTAAACCCTGTAGGTACATACATAACTCGTCGCCTGAAAGTGAAAACCTCGTAAATGCGGAAAGGGTAATTTTTCAGGAGGAAGGAAAAACCTCGTCGTAAAAATTTTGCTACTACAATTTGTCCCTGTAAGTGTGTATTCATTAGCTTTGATGAGGTTTCAATTGCTACTACAAACTGTCCCTTTAAGTGTGTATTCATTAGCTTTGATGAGGTTTCAATTGCTACTAAAAACTGTCCCTTTAAGTGTATATTCATTAGCTTTGATGAGGTTTCAATTGCTACTACAAACTGTCCCTTTAAGTGTATATTTATTAGCTTTGATGAGGTTTCAATTGCTACTACAAACTGTCCCTTTAAGTGTGTATTCATTAGCTTTGATGAGGTTTCAATTGCTACTACAAACTGTCCCTTTAAGTGTATATTCATTAGCTTTGATGAGGTTTCAATTGCTACTACAAACTGTCCCTTTAAGTTTATATTCATTAGCTTTGATGAGGTTTCAATTGCTACTACAAACTGTCCCTTTAAGTGTATATTCATTAGCTTTGATGAGGTTTCAGATGCTTCTACAATTCATTTCAAATTGTTATCTAAAATTCATTAAAAGCTACAAATATAGCTACAGAGATAAATTAGTAATTTTGGCATTCCCGAGGTTTTCACTCTCAGGCGTCGATATGGACAGAGTGGACACTATGGACACTCCCTTCTGGTGTTACAGATAGGCGGTAGTAAATTCCATCAGAAGCAGATGAGTCGTCAGTTTTTTACTACCTTTTTTTATTGTGTAAGATAACAAAGGTTGACGGTCCACCTGATGGAAAGTGGCATCCGCCACCTATAAGCATCTTTGACCCCAGAAGGGTTATCAGTGCCCTGCCGATAGTTGAAGGCTAAGGCTTCATTTAGGGAGATGTCTACATGATGATGATGTCCTCCCAGACGTATCCGTCGACGGCGATACCCTTAGTTAGTGTTGTTAACCTGGGCCCTTGCATGGGCGCGAGCGTGACTTGCAAAACCAAATTTGCTTTTGAAAGTCCTATTGCAGGAAGCACAGAAAAGAGACCCACTTGAATCGTCTGTGTAATTGTAGGAGGGCTTAGGTTGAGTTTTCCGAAACTGGCGCTTGGCATCAAGATCTTCAAGGCGGGCGCGCTCATAGCTTTTTAAGCTGGATTTGACTGCAGCCCGCCATTCTATTCTCTGAGTAGCAAGCTTCTCTCACGATTTACTAGACATGCCTATAGCAATCAGGTGACGCTTCAGGACATCCCTATAACGCAGATACCTAGATCTAAGCTCAGAGTAAAACATTTGTTTAGGCAACAACATTGTTGTCTACATAAACTACCATATGTTAGATTTGCCTGCGTGACGCGACGCCTGACGCGCCGCGCCACTCCCCGCGTCTCCCTAAACAAGGCCTAAGATGGAATTACGCTGGCTATCTCGTCCCACCCGCCGGAACACAGCACACTGATTGGCGGCAGGTATAGACCGAGCACTGGTACCCACACAGTCAGATCTGCATAATAAGGTTCTTCCACTGGTAAAATCTATTGTTGTTTTCACCACATATCAAGATAAATTGCAGATGAACATATTGCGAGTCGAAAAAAACGAAGTTTGCAGATGATAATGGCACATCACTTCACCGAAGCTACTTTGATGCCAGGAGTTGATGTAAGTTTACTTAATGTATTATTTATTTATGTTTAGTTCCTTAAATGTGGTACAAGAAAGGTCTACATTTAGTCTTATGAGACAAGACATGCAATTAGGAAAAAACAAGTAACAAAATATTTAGAAAACAAAAGAAAGATACGTTACAGAAAACTTGAACGTTAACCTTCTATACTTACTTTAAAATATATGCATTTTTTGCGAGCAGCACAGGACCGGTCGGTGTGGAAATCCTTGGGGGAGGCCTTTGTCCAGCAGTGGATGTCTTTTGGTTGATGATGATACGCATAGTGGTATATAAATTTACTATTGTGAAGCATTGGGATTTGCGAAAACTTGCTGGAAATAGGCGCTTCTTAGTGTTATATTTTGTCTTCAAAAGCCTTTTAGTACCGATCTATCTGCTTTGAAAATCTTTGAGGGAAGTTTTCATTAATTTTATTCGCAGAGTGCACAACCTTTTTACACAAAGTGATTTTAAACGCGGCTATGAACATAATCCAGGCTATATTCGGGTCAAATGTGGCAAATTTTGTTATACCAACTTTTAAACAAACGTAATTTTTTTTTTAATTCTTCATACGGATCGTCGCATTCACCATTTTTGTTTAATCATCATCATCATCAGCCTATATTAATTAGTCCACTATTGGACAAAGGCGTTCACCAAGGCACGCCATTTATGCCATGTGCATCCAACTGTTACCAGCAACCCTGCTCAAATCATCGCTCCACCTAGCCGGGGGGCGTCCCACGCTACGTTTGCCCAAACGCGATCTCCATTGTAGAACTCTCTTCATCCAGTTGTATGGAGAGTCCAATTGTTTTTGTCATTTATTTAAAAAGTGCTTGCAAGAAATATTTACACATTACAGGTACCCAAAAATTTGATAGCCTGGAATTGTTTATATTCGCCATTAAAATATCACCTTGTACAAATAGATAGTATTAAATGTCGTACATTTTAGGTGAATCTGCAATGCGTTGTAAATGGACCACATCCGTCCAGGTTTCATTGGGAGAGAGATGGCACAGTGGTGTCATCTAACACTGATTCTAGGTAAGTAATAAGTAAATACAAAATACAAAAGCCTTTATTGCTGATATTATAATATTTTACATTTCACAAAGGAAAATAAATAAAGAAGTGTCCTTTTGACACACGGGCCTCCTCCAACTCCTTCCACTCCGTTCTTTCTCTGGCTATCCTAAGCCACAGTGTTCCAGCAACCATTCTGATATCGTCAGACCATCTTTTTGGTTGCCTTCCTCTTTTATCTTGGTGTTGCATCTAGGGGTCCACTCAGTTATTCGTCTCATCATCATATTATAATTTTCTTCAAATAACTGCTTTCAAATAACTGTTCTGTGTTATTTGAAAGCAGTTGTATCAAATGTGTATCAAATCAGAAAAGATACGGTACTTATGATGTTTCCTTAGATTTGTGGCGCAGAGATAGATTGCCGCAGAAAAACGAAACCGCAAGTGAGAGTTAAAGTTTTGTTTACTTCTTCCGTTTTATTTATATATTTTGATATTTTTGTGAATGTGAAAAGTAACACTATCACTTTAAGTTTTTTACAGGAAAAGTTGTTCAGTTTCATGAGTAAACCAGTTTGTCAAAGTTTTCACTGAGAGGTCTTTTTACACCTTTTATAGAAAAGGGACGAAGGGCGTCGCCAGCCGATAGCCCAGGGGGGAGGGGGTAAGCTGATATGTGGAGTATGAGAATAGCATGAATCGTAGGTACATTATAATAATAATAATAATAATAATATCTGGGACAAATCACACACGGTCATCTGGCCCCAAACTAGGATTCCCTGTATCTTGGGAACCAGAGACTGATATACATATACAAATACTTTTAAATACATACATATATAGATATAATACACCCAGACTCAGAGCAAACAATTCTGCTCATCCAGAAAAGTTTGCCCTGGGTGGGGATCGAACCCACGACTCTCGGATCAGAGGTCAAGATCGCTAACCACTTAGCCACCGAGTCAGTCAAGAGCACATAAAGCTTTACATTGTACCTAGTGGGACTCTTACCGGTGGCGACTGAAATAAGATTGAACGAACGTAACAAAGTCCAAACGACAAAGTCCAATATCTTTTAACTGTACAATAAATAAAAGTTGTCTGCAAAGTTAGTTTTATTTATTTAAAAACATTGATTAAAAAGATTTTGGGAAAAAGTGAGAGAATCAGTGAATTCATTGTACGGGCATGGTCGGTTAAGCAAGTGAGTGGATTTAAGACTTTGTTGCTTTGCATTTGGCTAAATTTTTTTAATCCCCCCCCCTCACACTTCCCTGGCCTCCCTCTGCGACGCCGTTGAAAGAAACATTGTTTCAAACAGTTTAATCTTCCTAAAATCAAGAGTGAGCTACAACTGCAATCTTTTTCATTTTCACCAATTTTCACCAGATACACAATAGGCCAAACCATGGCACCAGATGGTGGGGTCATATCCCAACTAAACATATCACATGTGAGAGTTGAAGATGGAGGATTGTTCTCCTGTGTGGCTCATCATGGAGAGAACACCCTCATACATCAAGATAGGATCAACGTTTATGGTAAGTCTTATTTTGAGAATGCATGGAGTAAGTTAAGTCATCAGATAATGAATAAATAAAAAACATGTATCCATTAGATTTCTATGCATGTATCAATTTACTGGCTCGATGACTACTAGTTATTAGAGGTTATTTTTATCATCTGCTACTACTACTATTAAAAAAAAAAATGGCGGTTTCTATGATTTCGCCAATGACAATACTGATAGAGGCAAGGGATCAAGAAGATCGAATATTTATATATGAGATAATAAAAGAGTTAGAAATTAAAGACTTCGAATAAATAAATGGAAGTATTACAAGAAAAATAAGAAGAGGAATTAAAGCTTAATGTTATTTGACAAGATAAAATCACTGATAATGTAGATGAAGGGAGAGAACGCAAGTGACAAGAGAGATGAAAGATTAATGGGACGAGGGATGGAAGGTGGCAAAACATCATAAAGAGAAGACCGTAAATTGCGACAGTTAAAGAAAATATGATCAGGAGATCCTTCGTCTAAGCCACATTCACAGAGGGAGTTGTCTCTAACCCTTATTTTGGTCAAATGAACAGGCGAACAGCAGTGACCGATTCTCAACCGGCATATTATAGATGTAGAGAGTTTAGGGGCATCACGGAAAATATAAAACCAAGGCTTAGAAGGAATGAGTTCCTGTATTGTAGCATAATGCTTGCCTTTCGCGGCACTAGATATCCTCCAAGCTTCTTTCCAATAAATGTGCAATCCTTGTGAGGCTAAAGAAACGAGATCATGGAAGTAGCACTTATAATGTGAGAGAGAACCTGTAGTAACTGCTTCTTTTGCATAGTAGTCTGCCAAGTCATTCCCCACTATGCCACTATGACTAGGTATCCAGATCAGAGCGATCTGAATGCCCTTTTCGTGGCACCTGAAGAGGGCAGATTTAATCTGGTAGATAAGAGGAAACTTAACTTTGTTTTGAAAGAGGTTGGAAAGAATGGCCAAAAGACAGCTTTTAGAATCAGAAAAAATAACAGTTTCATTCAAGGAATGAGACTCTGCATATAGGATGGCCTCTAAGATGGCCACTGCCTCACCGGTAAAAATCGAACACAACGCCGGACATTTGAAACTTAAAATAATTCTAAACTTTGGGATCCATACAGCAGCACCGACGCAGCGGTCGACCGTTTTGGAGGCATCAGTGAACATAGTCAGCCAACCCCGCCAATTCCGGTCGATAGCCGCTTTCAGCTCCGTCTCACCTGAGGGCGTGTTCTTCTGAATCCCTAAGTCCAGAACAACGGAAGGAGAAAAAATCAAACAGTCGAAAGGGGTTTCGAAAATTACATTTTTATGGCCCTGTAGTACAGGGCATGGGAGACGTAGGAAAGAAACAAAACTATTAAAAAGACGAGGATAGGTTTTATGGGTCCAGTATCCACCAGCGGAAATGAATTCGGATAGACAGTGTAATTTAGCGATAAGCGGATGATTCGATAGCTGAACAGCTTTATATAGGAACCTGTCAGAGAGGTATTGTCTTCTAAGGTGAAGAGGAGGATCCACACATTCAACTTGGAGTACATTAGTTGGAGACGATTTCATTGCCCCCAAGACGATACGGAGAGACTTAAACTGGATTTTATCCCAATTGAAAAGAGCTAATTTGTTGCAAGGTTCTAATAGAAAAGAACCATAGTCAAGATGGCTGCGGACAATTGCATTGTACTATAGTTTTTGGCAGTAAGGGTGAGCTCCCCACCATACACCGGCTAATGAGCGAAGCATGTTGATATTTTTTTCACATTTTTGTTTAATATAATTGATATGGGTGATTCCAGTCAATTTTGAATCAAAGTAAATGCCTAAAAATTTTACATTAGATACGTTGGGTAACAAGAAGCCCTCTATCTCAATCGAAACTTGAGGGGTTGATCGACGACGAAAAAAAACGATTACATTACTTTTGGAGGCAGAAAGTGAAAGGCCGTGATATACCCCTTATCTTCCTATATAGACCTTATGCTCCTTTTCAGACATGTTTTCCAGCCATATTCCAATGATTTCTTATTCATATACTTGTCTCTGATTCATACGTTTATCACGATAGCTACTCATTTTGATCAACTTTTCAGCAAAGAACCTTAAAGTTATCTTGATAAGAACTACGCTTGGAAATCTAAAAAATTTTATTCAAGGCTTGACTGTGTTTCCTTAGAAAATTAACCCCTGAGGAGTCTTAAAAATAGAAAGTTGCATTTATTTCACACTCGAGTGTGGTTCGGAAATTGTGGTTTTTCATTTAATTCAAATGAACGAATGTCGTGTTTGAAACTAACATGTTCACTGAATATAGAGTTCTGTTCAATATCCTATTCATATCTTTTTACATATTGAATGATGAATATTTAATTGTGTTTTACTGATGGATGTATATTTATCTGTACAAACCTTTGACCAAAAGGTTTGAAAATTTGTTTATTAAATATAACACAATCATTTTTGTTGAGCTTATAATTACTTTCCTTTGCAATGTTTGCTCCTAAGTAATATTTGCACTGAATAAAGAGGCTTCTCGTTCCATTAAATAGCTTCAATTCCAGTATTAAGTAACAATCTGACTTACAAATTTAAATCCATCAACTTTACGAACTTCCAAGTTACACCAAGAATATTTCAATAACCGCTACGATAGCCGATAAATTTTCAACTAAATCAGAACAGTTCAGAGCAAATTGTAGAATAAATTGAGTACCGACCGATACCAGTAAAATTCAGTACAATTTCAGTGCCAGTACCTACTCGTAGCGAAGCAATGGGGAGCAATTTCTCCGAAGCACCGCACCGCTTTGCTTTCAATTTAAATCGATATTACTTTCAAATCTGAGGTTTGAATCGATTGAGATTTTCCGTTTGATATTCTGTACTTAAGTTATGGTTATTACCCTAGTTCTCAAGCAAGAGGGTAGTTTTTTTTCATATGTATCTTAGGATTTATTTTTCTCCTTTATTCAATTAAATGTTTTAGGCATTTTATAAAAGAATATTTATGAGCGGGAAGTATTTCAAAAGTAATTGAGATTCAATTATAAGTTTATTGTCAACTTACTTAAGAATACAGTTTAATTTAAATATAATTTAGCTTTAATTTTATTTCGATTTTACTAGGGTTGGCATGATTAAAACAAGTTTAAAACACGTATTTTAAATATTGTTTAAAACAGATTAAAAAATAAAAAAACTATGTTTTTAATAAGTGTAACTCTACACTTTCCTCCTCTCCCTCTTTCTCTCTCTCCCTCTCTCTGGTGTCGACTCACTAAGACCCTCTGTACCATGGGGTATTATAGGATAAGATAAGATAAGATAAGATAAATACTCTTTATTGCACACAAAATACAATTAATAGGACAACAACAACATTTACTTTCCACAATAAAATTAATGTCGGCACTTCAATCAATCAAATATATACTTATGTACAGATGCCTTGTACCCCTCCGAGGCTGCTATCTTTTGTTCTGATAATATCAAATCAACAAAGACTATAAATATACAATATTGTTATGTATTTACTACTTAATATAGACGATATAATTCACCACGCTGAATACGTTAAAAACAACCGACTTCAATCGCAACAACTCCAATTTTGATATTTTTTTGTTGATTTTCTCAAAAACCGCTGAATCGATTTGATTTATATGGAACCACCTGTGAAGTATACCCTTTTAAACAAAAAAAGAATTTTCCAAATCGGTTCAGGCGCCTTCGAGTAATCAGTGAACATACATAAAAAAAAAAATTGATTCCGACGAATTGAGAACCTCCTCCTTTTTATTGAAGTCGGTTAAAAAATGGGAACTTGCTCGCAGGTCCTCCATATATCAGAACACTGCCGCCTCTGAAGCTTCAAAGTGGACAATCAGTCACATTGCGGTGTCCCTATTATGGATATCCTGTGAGGTGAGTATATTTCTTTTTGTTTTTTTGAGAAATTAGTTAGTTCCGTTTTTAAATGAATCTACCATTTACCGCTGTCAGCATTTAAAAAATCACCTTGTATAACTGCCAATAACAAAAAGGACTCAAACTGAGTCGAAATCGCGTTAACGACGAACCGAATTTCATTTAAAAAACACAAGTTCGCGAAAATACTTTACACGATTAATACAGGGTGCTCTTAATAATCTACTAATATCTATCTAATAGTTAGTATAGATCTGAACAACTTTTCGCAAGAAAAAATCTTGACATTTGATCGATTTCTTTTTATTTTATTTTTATACAACTTGATCAGCTTTTTGTAGAGTCTATTTTTTTGCGAACTGACTACTGGTATGTGTTCCTCGGGGAAAGTGGTTCAGATTCGTCATTAAAAATTTTGTGAACAACCTCTATTATCGGTGGTAACACGGAACCTTCAGTGCGCGAGTTCGACTCACATGGTCGGTTTAAAATATATTTTATACAAAAAAGGGCTAGGAAAAATCTTTAATTCGTCGTTAAAACCAAAGTACACAATCGAATTAAAATTTCTAAAAGTATCACAATATTTATAGTACCGAAAACAACCTTAGTTTTAAGAAAATAATAATGTCTTCATAAAATATTATTATAACAAGAAAAAGCGCTGCTACAAACTAAAGCGGAAATTTTATTGCAGGGAAATCGTGTGGGAATATAAAGGTAAAGAAATAAGCTCTGACTCGACAACCCAGCTGAATAGATATAGAAAATCAATAAGCAATACTGCTCTTAGTATAGAAATATATGGACGCAAACCGAAGTTAAGAGCCAAGAGAGACACAGCCGCAGTAAGCAATGGAGGAGTATTGACAATACCAAAAGTAACAAAAAGTGACAATGGCGCTTTTTACGCTTGCGTAGTTAAAAGCCCTTCTGGAGAAATGGCTAAAAGATCATTCGAATTCCATGTTGTTGAGCCTCCACAGTTAGAAGAAATACTTCTGGCATCAGACTTGCAAGAAGGCCAGATCGTCCAAATACACTGTAATCTGAAGAGTGGTGATTCACCAGTTTATTACTCTTGGTTGAAAGATGGGAAGAAAATACCGACGCATTTGAAGGTAGGTTACAATATAGACTATAGTAATAATACTACATGTGCACCAAACTTTAATACAGACTTTACTAAGGAATCGATTTATTTTTGTTTTACGACTTTACTGAAATCAGGAATACTTTACAATTTATATGAAAAGTTCAACATTTTATTCCCTATTTCAATGAAGTCGAAGTATAAAACTTGATCAGTTAAAGCTTGGTGCAGGATTTCGATCTCACCCCATATATTATATGCTTTCAAAATTTGTCTCATTCCACGAAATTTCATTCCATAGATCTCATTCCACGAAATTTCATTCCATAGATCTCATTCCACGAAATTTCATAGAATTCAGATTTGCCTTCATTAATTTTGCTTACGAAGATCATAATAGATAAATCTCGTGATTTAATGTAAATGAGAAGTAAAGATCCGCTTAAAAGATTAACAATATCTGTTTTGAGAATATTCCTAATTCCTATTGTTTTGCATAATCCTTTAGCTTCCGGCTTAAATTGTTATCTTAATATCTCAAGCTTGAAATGTTATTATAAGAAAATCTTTATTTCAGGTATGACATAAATACGTATTTTACAAGATATCAGTACCTATTGAATAAATTTTGAGATTTATTATGAATCTTTATCTGTGAAGGCTATTTTAGGATCAAAGATAATATTCTAGATGAATACGTTAAAAACAACCGACTTCAATCGTAGCAACTCCAATTTTGCTATGTTTTTGTTGATTTTCTCAAAAACCGCTGAATCGATTTCGATAAAATTAATATGGGACCACTTGTGAAGTATACCCTTTCAAACAAAAAAAGAATTTTTGAAATCAGTTCAGGCGTCTTCGAGTAATCGGTGAACATACATAGAAAAAAAAAAAAAAAAAGATTCCGACGAATTGAGAACCTCCTCCTTTTTTTGAAGTCGGTTGAAAATACAACTAGGAACTCAAGCTTTTTAATGATTCGTTTTAAACATCATCGTTAATGATTCTTCAGTTCATCTTATTTTAAGTTACTCTCTTGTCAGTGTATCATTTTCCTTTATATTCAGATATTACCTTAATTTCACGTTTCGATACATTGACAACCATCTTCTTTCCTTTTTGTAATTTCTTCTTAGCTTTCAATTCAATTAAATATCTTACATTTTCATTGTCATTTTGTTGCTTTTTATCTCATTTATGGTCAATTGCTAATAAATATAGCTTTTTGTTACATTCCGTAAACAATAAAGTATTTTAAAAACAGTTACCATATTCTATGAAGTCTCATAAAAAAGATGATGATGATGTATGATTAGTCAAAAAGTGATGTCATTTCAGATCGTCGAGCGAAGTTTGGAAGTGTTCAGTGTGCTGATAATCAAGAATGTGTCTTTGGGACACTGTGGGACCTATACGTGTGTCGCTGCCAACCACGTCGCGAAAGTTAATAGAACAGTAAATTTGTATATTAAAGGTAAGTTTTTTAAAATAAAAGGTGTAACAAATATTTGAGGAAATTTTTTAAGGACTACTATTCGTAATCTGAACAACGTACAACAAGGAAACAATAGAAAAGAAATATTTAGTTTAAAATCTTCGAACATTACGATTTTCTAGTTTCATGAGCATAAACTGAAATTAAAGTATCGCTACACTTTTTTATACCTTGTATAATACAGAGAAATACAATAAAATCATTTATCCAGAACACATAATTGAAAAAAGAATACAAAACAGCACATAAAGCATTAAAGGCTATTTTAGTCTGAGTTATAATGTTACTAGCCTAGGGTTGTTATATCAAAATTGCAGTAACGCAAGACGCTGTTTCTTACCTGAAACAAAGCTTTATAAGATTCTTACCAGTAATTATCGATATGATAAAAAATAAATAAAATCACGTAGCATCAAAATTGACAAGAATGGCCTCCACTAATAGTACCTACTTACCTAAGATCTTTGTATCATAAACATTATAAATAGGAACTTAAGATTTCTGCGCTTACTAGGCGCTTACCAATAATTAATTACCATAGCCCAGTGTGCCCAGGGGGTCGCGAAGCCTTTCTCAAGGGGTCGCGGGTAAAAAAAAATAGTATTTGTAGATCTTACACTGCAATGAAAAAATACGATCTTAGTGAAAAGTCTGAGCCTGTTTATTTTTTAACAATTTGTCAAAACGCGGTTCTATTTTGGAAACGATAATAACTAAATCATTTTCTAGTTGAAGAACATTATAAACGTAGTCTTTCAAATCGGGTGGTAGGACCTTGTGCGAGGTCCGTCCGGATCGCTACCACCATCTTACTCGCTAATCCTGCCGCTAAGCAGCAGTGCTTACACTGTTGTGTTCCGGTGTGGAGAGTAAGACAGCCGAGGAAATTACAGGCACAAGAGGCATTTCATCTTAGCCCTCTAGGTTGGCAACTCATCTGCAATCCCCTCCGGGGTTGCAGGTGTCTATGGGCAGTGGTGATCACTTACCATCAGGTGACCCACTTGCTCGTTTGCCTTCCTTATCACATTAAAAAAAAAAAAAAACACTGACATGTATGTATGTTTATGGGCCTAGGGGAGGGGTCGCAAGATTTTTTTAACTTGTAAGGGGGTCGGGTAATGAAAAAAGTTGAAAAACACTGCCATAGCCTAATAATGATGGAGCGAGATCTCCTCACACATATATTTGTAACACCTACGTAAAAGGAGACCTCAGCCTAAAAATATTTGGTAAACAATAAAAAAAATTTTTTCTTAATACAGTTGCTCCAAAGTGGAATGAGGAACCTCAAAATACATCGCTGCTCTTGGGCAGAAACGGACATATATCATGCAGCGCCAACGGATATCCGCAACCGCAAACTCATTGGTTAAAGAAAGATGGTGAGTTTGAATATGGCAACATTAAATTGTGATCAGTTAGAGGAATAAGAACCAGTTTGTCCATTGGATAAAGCAAATTTTAAAATTTAGTTTTAAGACATCCTCTTAACCAAAATCCAAAATAGCATCACTAGAGAACTCTTCGTTCCTCACACCTTGCAATGTTAGTTAATGTTTTAATGTTTTTAATGACTTTAGTGTCAAGTCTCAGTTTTAATTCAATTCAATTCAATCAAATTTATTTCAGAATAAATTCCATTTAAACAGTGAACATAAATAAGTAAATAAAATAAATATCTAGGAGAAATCACACACGGTCAACTGGCCACAAACTAGGATGTCTTATGTAAACCAGAGACTGATATACAAATGACTTTAAAATATAATAATATAATAAAAAATATCTAATATTGCCATGTTAAATTTAAAAAATATCTAGGAGAAATCACACACGGTCAACTGGCCCCAAACTAGGATGTCTTATGTAAACCAGAGACTGATATACAAATGACTTTAAAATATAATAATATAATAAAAAATATCTAATATTGCCATGTTAAATTTACTTTTTTTAATTTAATATATTGTGTGTTGTTACTGTATGTGGCTAGTACCTGAAAAAAATGACTTCGATTTCAAAATAGGCTGTGTTGATTATACCGAAGTGGTTTTTTATTTGCAGTGATATCAGAAACCTGGAGGCCAGTTCTAGAAGTAGCAGGTGGTGGTGTTCTCAGCTTATCCAATGGATCTTTGATATTTGACTCTGTAGCACTATCTGATGCTGGTCTTTACACCTGCCATGTTGAAAATGGCGTCGGTGAAGCGCTGAGTAAAACAATATGGATTTCAGTAAATAGTGAGTACTGATTTAAGAGAAAATTATAGAGTCTGATTATATTTGTTCAGAATGAACAACTCATGTTACTGTGACGGCGATGTTTAAAGTAGCAAAGTGTGCATGTTAGCGCTATGCCTAAAAATATTGATAAAAATAGAGACTATTTGATAGAAATAGACAAATCGATAATATTAATTGTAATAGTTCTCTTCCCATAACTTGTGTTAGAATTGACGTTTTTTTGGCTTTTTTCTTTTAATAACAAGAAGATAATGATTTCTAAAGTTATATGGTATTGCCAGAGCCAGTCACATTTGATGTGATATCAAGGAATATAACAGCAAAGCTTGGACAGCAGGTTTCAATAGAATGCCAGGCCAAAGGCGACGATCCTATAAGAATTATGTGGACAAGGAACGGGAAACCTATAAATCCTCTGACACAAAGGTAAATAAAGGTCATAAAAATTCAACTTTCGTTATTAACTCAAAGTTTATTGCAAAGTCTTTTATATATAGTCTTTAAGCATTAAAATAATAATCCTACAACAACCGCTTTCCTTAGTGATGGCACCGTTAAATTATTGAACTCGATAAGAAAAAGAGGAAGTTAATACAACTGAAGTTTGCTGATTTTGATGTGCCAGTTTGCAGTGTCAGTTTGTATCGGGTTGGTAAAAAAGTCTTGAGACACTTTGTATTCAACCTGTATATTCCTTTTACAGAAGTTTTGGTTGGAGGGCTTTCAACGTTTGCCCGATCGTTGGGCACAAGTTATAGATATGAATGGTGATTACATAATATATTGAAGTACTTGTATGAAAAATTTACTTTTATTGTCGCAAGACTATTTTATCAACCCAATATTTGTTAATGTCTAAAGCAAAAAGAAATAAATATAAAAACCAATTAAGTCATCCAAATACACGCTCACATCATGCTTATTTGCAGGGTAAAGATATCAGAAACAAAATCGGAGGATGGTACGACAAGCACATTAGAGCTTTTACAGACTGGAACTAGCGATGGTGCCTTATACCAGTGTAGAGCTGGCAATCCTTTTGGAGCTGATGTTTATAGCGTACATCTAAGTATACTGGGTAAGATGCTTTCAGTAATGAAGACCATTGCTCATTTGATAAACGTATCTATCTAGCTATGGTTTCTACTTCTGAAACTGAAAAAGTTCGCCGAAGAAGCTAAACTCAAATAGCAAGAAGTTTACTTCTCCCACAAATTTAGTTTTGAACTAGTTTGCTTCATAAATTTTGTATGGGAAGTGCAAAGGCTAGTGCACAAAATCCCTTAAGGTATATTGTAGATTTTCAGTCGTAGTTATGCTTACTAAAAACGTGTGTTCGATTATTTACCTACCGCCATCTTGTATTCTTCTTTATGTGTTGGTGAATATTATGATTTCATCATCGAAATGTGTGATGTTTCGTAGATATTATTTAAATTCAAATTACTATTATTGACGAGTCTGTGGTGCTCGCATCGTTCTGATAAACCATCAAAAGCATTGCGCAAAGATACTGCTGTGAATCGTTTGTATTAGACGTAGAAATCACAATCATTTAAAATTAATTTTCCTTTTTTCGTTTCAGAACCTCCGTCCCCTCCATCGGACCTATCAGTAGATTCCATCAAAAGTCGTTCAGTAAGGTTATCATGGCGTGACCCGAATAGGTCCTTAGCTCAATATTATAGTGTTCAAGTCACTAACAGTCAGAGATTATCGTGGAGTGCCGCTCGCATTATTAATGTTACCAGGTTAGTTTATGAACTCACTAATATTATATGGTGCTTTTAAAATATCTTTCAGGCTCAAATGAACCTAAAATATATGCCGGCTGAACTAGCTAAATGACTCTTTATTCCTTCGTGAAAGAAGTTCAGATTCACATGTACAAATTAAAAAATTGTCATTGGAAAATGTCTTACGAGCACCTTATATGTATAATGACTATTTAACGTTTCAATCAAATCAGAATCTTTATTTTTACTCGTTTTTTCACTAGTGGTATAATGTTGAACCTACAATTATTTTTATTTTATTGTTACTGTGAAAAATCTTATAAACAATAACACATAACCTGCTTGTAACGACATCGAAGTTTAAAATGATGTCCGTCTCTTTGAAAGGTATTATTACATACCATAACAAACAACATCAGTATTATTATTACATTGCAATGAGATTGCTTACTTCTTAATAATTGTATTCAAAATTTTATTTATTAAAATTACCAAATTGATAAGAAAAGGATATTCATCTTACAACATTCTACAGACGCTAATTTCCCAGCTACCTAACAATAGATATTTTTGCGAAGAGTTTCATTTGCTAGCCGAAACGTGACTAAACTGAAATATGTTCGAAGGGAAGCAACTTCTATCAATCAAAAACGTCGGGACGATCGCTGCATTTGAAATTAAACCAAGCTTTACGTAAATCCAAATGAATGAAGGCGCAATTGTGAAACGAGTAAAAGGAAGAGATTTTGAAGATAAAACATCTCTAATATGGATTTTTATGAGATTTTAATTCAAAAAGATATATTATTTAAAAAAAGTACATTTAAGATTTTTTTAACTTAAGTATTGTTTGCTCATATTACTTTATATTTATGTTCTAAATTGTTATTCGATATATTTTGGACTCCTTTGTTAAACTATGTATTTATTAAATCAGGGAAATCCAAAAGGCGTATCGGATGACGTAGTAATTTCTAGATCCAAGTACTATAGAAGCTTAAATTATATCTAACTAAATTCATATTGGTCACAGATTAGATGAAATTCGCCACACAGTAGACGTGGACGACTTGCAACCTGCAACGGGCTACACAGCAAGAGTGGCCGGTGGCAACCAAGCTGATCTGAGCCCTTACTCTTCTCCTGCCAGATTTACTACTACCGAAGAAGGTAGGAGTATAACCTGTGTAAACAATTTAAAAAAAACAAATTCTACCCCGTCGTCTTGTAAGAGAACAACAGTATTAATTTTCTTTATTAACTATAGCTTAAAATAGTATAAGAACCACTTCTACTATAAAATACATCATGGTCCCTCTTATCTCTAACTTCAATACTTGAGCATTTGACTAGCAAATTTTAGGAAATGTATTTTCTCGTAGCACCATCATCACCACCTCTCGGGGTTCAACTGGAACAGACAGACTCACCGGGAGAGCTCAAGGTACGCTGGTTACCACCACCAGCTGATGCACACAACGGCCTCATCATTGGTTATAAGCTGAGAGCTGTACCACAATTGACTGGTATCAAAGGTACTAATAGATTACTTTATTTATGATTTTTATTATTATTCGTATATTTCACCTCATCTTAAGGACTTCTTAGTTACTGGAAATTATCAAAACAACATTTACGCCTTTATTTTAGGCTAGGTCTTGGATCACTAGTTTTCTGTATTTATATTAGCTATTTGGTTTCTTTTGGGGAACTATTGTACTTATTACGTTGAAGAATCGCCACACCCCATCACCTTTTCTTCTACTCAAGTCATTAAACAAGCACAAATAATGTTAATTCATTCTTAACCCACGAATCTCTGGTACTATTTACGTGCTCTGTAAATATCTTCATTTCTTTATCTACTTAGATTACTGTTGAACCACAAAAAAATGTACTTAGCAAAAGTGTCGCGTAACTTCACTTAAAAATAACAAAAGTTTGTTTGTTTCCTCTAACTTCTTTATTGCATTTCAGAATCTGAGGAGGCCAATGACAAGGTTATCAAAACCTCATCTTTATATTCAAAACAGGAAACTGTCATAACAGGACTTTTGAAGGGAGTGAGGTAAGAAAATGTTGCGTAAAATTTATGTCGAAGACCGTTATCTTCAACTTTCACAAAATCTAGCGAAATATCTTTATGACTTTGTTGCAAGCAGCAAAATTACAGAGTTTATGTGAATCATTGTGATATGGTTTTGAATTTACGGTTTTTCCGATCGTTTAACCCGGTCTGTCTCTTATTCGTTTTGTATTATACTGTATTTTCATCAGTTCATAAAAGATCGTATATTGTGTTATGTTCTTAGTATTGAACAGTATTTCTGATTTGTATTTTCATTAAATAATACGAATGCTGTCTTCATTTCCCAAGTCTTTGTTATTGTCTAATATTTTTACCCGTGCCTTCGTTTCCCGGTTTGCCTTTTTCGTTAAATATTTTGTTTTTATCCAACAGGTACTCAGTGTCAATAGCTGCCTTTAACGGGGCTGGTACTGGACCATTTTCGATCCCATTATTTCAAGACACTAGAGAAGGAGGTAACATTACAGTTTATTCAACACTATTTTTTTTACAAAACCGGACTTAGGCCTGACCTTCGTTAGGTATAGGAAGAGACTTATGCCCCAGCAGTGGGGACGATATTGGGGATTGTTAACGATTTGTTTAAACATGATGATAATGCATGAAACTGCTGAATTTAAATTAATTATAAATGATGATGATTCCAGAGATTTGATTGATGTTGATAAGACCTAATACCTTTAAAGACATCAACTCTGTTTATTTATTTGGCAAGATTAAGATTTCGTACGTCAAATCAACTCAAACTATATTTATTCAAAGTTGTACACTTTTCGAAGGCCATTTTTGAATCTACCTAATACGTATTTCTTACCACTTGGAATTCGTATACTCGTACGTAGTCGGTCCCATAATGAATTGGCCTGATATAGTTCTACGCGACATTTCGATACATGTTATGTTGCATTGAATAGTACGGTTCTCAGACACTTTATAAACGAACACGCATGGACTTGACGAGCGTAGTTCAGTTTAGCAGTTTGTTTGAACAACAAGTGTCGCGTATTTTTTCAAAATGTCGAAAACCGAGTATCGAAGCGTCATAAAGTTTCTATTTAAAGAAGACTTATCCCCCGCCCAAATTAAAGAACGATTAGATGGTGTGTATAAGGAGTGTTCTCCCTCTTATAGCACAGTAAAAAATTGGGTGAAAGAGTTTCGCCTCGGGCGAGAAACCGTCGAAGATATCGGCCATGACGGTCGACCGGTAGAAGTGCTCACTCCCGATACTATTGCTCAAATCGAAGAAGAGGTTTTGAGTGACCGCCGTTTGAAGATTAGAGAAATTGCAGCTAGACTTGGGCTCTCTAAAAGTACCGTCCATCGTGCAATCGATGAACATCTTCATATGAAAAAAGTCAGTGCAAGATGGGTCCCGAAACTTCTGTCAGCTGTGCAGAGATGGGAGCGAGTTTGCTGTGCTGCCGAGTTTTTAGATCTTTGTGGAGAAAACCCAAAGAAAGTGATCGAGAGACTAGTGACTGGTGATGAAACTATGGTGTTATATTATGATCCAGAAAGCAAGCGCGAGTCAATGGAATGGCGTTATAAGGGTGAAAAGCCGCCTAGAAAGGCAAAGGTGCAACAATCTACCAAAAAAATCATGTGCACAATCTTTTGGGATTTTCAAGGTATTTTGATGGTTGATTTTAAAGAGCGCAATACAGTCGTAAACGGCGAATATTATGCTTCATTAATATATAAACTGCGAGATATTATAAAGGAGAAGCGCAGAGGCAAACTGAGTAAAGGCGTCCTGTTGCTTCACGACAACGCCCCCGTGCACATCGCCGGTGTTTCGAAGGATGCAGTGCGTCAATGCGGGTTCACGGAGCTGGACCATCCACCTTATAGTCCAGACATGGCTCCGTCCGACTATTACTTATTCCCAAATTTAAAGCGGGACTTAAGGGGAAGAAAATTTTCAAGCAATGAAGAGTTGCAGGCATTTTGAAGACAAAGATTGCGATTATTTTTATAAAGGATTTGAAATGTTATTTCACCGATGTCAGAAGTCTGTCAGTATTGATGGAGACTATATTGAAAAATAAAAATGATTGCATTTAATTTTCTTTTTTATTTCATAGTTAGGCCAATTCATTATGGGACCGACTACGTATATATGCGTTAACTAGTCTTCACATAATTTTACTTTAAGAGTTGAGACACAAGTGCATAGATTTTTAAATATTTCTTTACTCCTGTATACATATTTCATTTTCTTCTCAGTCCTATATAAATCTTATTCCAAGGCAAAATTTTATTCATTTAACTAAATGCTTAAGAGATTTACTTAACGCTCAAAGGAGCACAAAACTCCTCTGGATCGCTGGGCTTCAAACTCCAATCAATGGTAATGGCGTTCTTGTTATTTTGCTGCAATATCGCCAAGAGAGTTTAGAGGAAAATTTCAACGTTACCCTAAAGTTATAATATCAAGAGCCCTGCACAGTTAATTAACAAAACTCCCTTAAAGTTCTCCAGTAAAGCCTTATCACCTTCATTAAAATTTTCCTTTGTAACTTCGTTATTGTTATTTTAATTACTTCTCACCTTTTGCTGAGTGTTTTTAATATTTCAATTGTTAATTTTTGAATTTCCTTATTGTATATTTGTAAACTCGTTTTTCTCAATTTCATTTTTTAGTTAACGTTTATTGTCTTCTTTCTTTGTCTTGTTATTTTTACTGTTATTGATGTTAATAGGTACATTTTCTCGCTAATTTCTTTTGTGTTCCTTGGCTAAAGCTGCATAATATCGTAAAATGAATAGATACCACCGTTTCTGTATTCGGGAGACCTCTTTTTATACCCTGTATTTTTGCTATCATGATGAAAACTTTACATGTTCCCAACCAAACTTTACCTGGTGTAATAAATTCTTCTAGCTTCAAGAAACTTGGGCATCTTTGCCCGCGTTTTAAACTTTGCTTCTCACAAAAGTTTTGCCGTAATAAGATAAGAACAATATTATTGTTAAGATAAATAATACTGAGTTGTGTTCTCCTGTTCTTTCCAACATTGTTGATATCAGTTTATTTAAAATGATTTAATGTGATCTGCGTTTTGTAAATCTAAATAGCACAGCCAGGGGGATCGCAACCATAGGTCCTTAGCTGCAGGTGGTGGAAATAGTTAAATCAATCCACTGAGCTGTACCAGATCGAATATAATGTTCCAAGCAGTTCCAAATTCTGTTGGGTAATGATGAATGGGTTTCCAGAAGGAGTTTTCTGTGCGATTTAAAACAGAATTGGAGTGGATTGCGAAGCTTCACATTAGCGGGCAAATGTGAAGAGCCATCAGTCCAAATTAATAGTTCAGAGAAAACCTACTTTACTGGTCTATTAATTTGGACTTATGGCCAGCGATAAACATTGATAAATCTACGATAATATACAATAGTAACTGTTGAAGTAGTATGCGTAATTAATCATTTGTTTAAATCGAAGTATAATTAACATACGTATAAACGCTATCGCAGATTTCAAAGTTAATTTCTTCCGTCTGTGTTGGTTACAGGTGAATGATAAACTGATACAAATGAATCAGCCGGCGAGCCTAGTTTATTTAAAAAAAACATTTATTTACAATTTCAGTAAAATTGTAGAACAAAAGTCTTTCAGTTTCGTAATAAATGTTCATTTCAATATCATTAACCTACAAGTTTACAAACATGGATAGAACCTTCCTTTTAGGTATAAAAATACCTATGTTTGGAGGTCCCGCTTTTCCATAAAAAGGAGTTCACTTATCGAAATGAAATACACAGAAAAAGTTCTTTGCAGGTATATGTACCAGTCATCCTGTATATTCTTATAAAGACAAGTACAATATCATTACCCTGAAAAAACTAGACTAGACAGTTTTGCAATCTAAACCATCCGATTTAAAATATGCTTCGCAGCCAGAATCAATACTCTAATTTAAGCTGAAATTGTGACCGAATTAGCGAAATGAAGTAGAAATCGGTACGACCAATTTAACAGCATATTTCATTCAGAAATTTGATTAAAATTCTACTTTCCCTAATCGAGTAAATTACTTTAAGGAATTTGTCAGTATTTCTGGTTTATCTTGAATATCCAGTCAATAAAAATTTAATTAGGTTAATTTTATTGAAAAAATGTGTTGGTGGGAGTTTCTTTGGGCCCGCCTTCTCTCTCCGCAAACACTTACCGAAATGTTGGGTTTACGATTTCCAAGTGGTAGGAACTTCGTATTATGTAGAAAAAAATATGACCTACCAAAAGTGTACAGTGATACCTACTTCAAATAATATTTTGATTTTGATTTTGAAAAGCTATTTTGTAATCTATTACATTACTACAGCGTAATATATCTAGAGAAATGTTATTGGTCATTTTACATTGATAACAAGTTAATTTATTCAACAGATACCAGATGACATTTAACAGCCAAAACATCAGCAGTTTTTTCTTGTCAAGGTTTTCCAACAAAAAATCTTCAGATACTTTACAAAAAATATTTTTTCTCTTGAAATAAGTAAATACCTATTAGGAATATGAAAACATACGTGATTTATATTAGCCTTACATTTAATTCTCACTCAAAAAAATGGGGTTCAAAAATTGTAAATGTTGAAATTTACATTTATTCCAATAAAACATAGTCACATAAGATGTTTCAAACGAATAATAAATTTGTACAGTACGCTTTGTCATTGTATGACTATGCTTATCATATCAAAGAATGTATACAGCATCTGCTTAAATAAAATTAAAAAAGCGGCCAAGTGCGAGTCGGACTCGCCCATGAAGGGTTCCGTAGCAGCAAGTAACATAATATAAAAATTCTTGTAGTTCGTTGTAGGTAAATTGCGGTTTACTATTTATGACATATTAAAAAAAAACTACTTACTAGATCTCGTTCAAACCAATTTTCGGTGGAAGTTTGCATGGTAATGTACATCATATATATTTTTTTAGTTTTATCATTCTCTTATTTTAGAAGTTACGGAGGGGGGGGGGGCACACATTTTACCACTTTGGAAGTGTCTCTCGCGCAAACTATTCAGTTTAGAAAAAAAATATATTAGAAACCTCAATATCATTTTTGAAGACCTATCCATAGATACCGCACACGTATGGATTTGATGAAAAAAAAATTTTAAGTTTCAGTTCTAAGTATGTGGGGTTTTTTTCTATTTTTGTATGAAAATCTTAATGCGGTTCACAGAATACATCTACTTACCAAGATTCATTAGTATAGTTCTTATAGGAAAAAAGTGGCTCTGACATATGGACGGACAGACGGACAGACAGACAGACAGACAGACAGACAGACATGACGAATCCATAAGGGTTCCGTTTTTTGCCATTTGGCTGCGGAACCCTAAAAACATTTTGATTCGATTTATGACTTACGAATGTATCTACTGTTTGCTGCTTTCTATTGAATAATGAGTCACATGGAAAAAAAGAGTTGGATATTTTTGCGCCGAGAGATTCTGTTTTCGTAAATTTGTTTCTTTCTGCAGAAATAATATTATTTATAACGTAAATTTCGACTCTCACAATAAAAATATTACATTCTTGACATATTTTACAAGAAACTCATATTCTCCATTGAAGAAAGTATTTCATGGTGCATATATAAAACTATGTTTTCTTGAATGAAATAAATAGTTTTAACCGTGCATCCTGTATATTATGGGGAGAGACATCAAAGCTACAACAACGATGTCATTGCATTACTATATCCATATTCAAATGTGAATGTGTATTGTATTTACAGATAAATCAACGTGCATATTGGTTATACGAATAAACTGTCTCCATATTTGGCCAAAATATCATTTGTATCTCGATGAATTATTGAATAAATCAAAATTGCTAGTGATATAGGTACTGATTTCGTGCAATTACAACGCTTCATATTATGCTCTTATAAATAGTAGGTATTATTCTAGTGTTCGTATTAAGTTTCATAACATTATAAATTAGCAATAAATCAAAATATCTCCTTTTTTGTTTTTGTTTGAATTGTATTTAATTTTTACTACAATCTTAATGCTTATACAGGGTGTATTTTATTTGTCGACCAGCGACAAATGATAGGTGCTACTCAGGAAACTGAACAACTTCAAGGAAGGGCTTCTAAGGATAAAATCGCAACAAAAATATTTATTTTCTATAAAAAGATTGCAATTGACTGATCAATAGGAAACATACATTAAATTTCAATAAAAGTAAATAAATAATATGAATTATGATAGTTAAAAAAAAAAGTGAGTCTCACCTGATGATAAGTGATGATGCCTAAGATGGAAGTGAGCTTTCCAATATTCCCCAATGCTACAGAAAAAATACCTTTAGTTTTTTATCTAACTTTCCTCCCTTAGCACCAGAAGAAGGCCCATCATCAGTTGAGTGTGGGAGTGTTACGTCAACAGCCTTGCGCGTGAGTTGGCAGCCGATACCACCGCACAAGCAAGCTGGTGCCCTTATTGGGTACACTGTCTTGTACGCTGCTCAGGGTGAGTAGATACTCAGGTGTTGAAAATTTTACATATAAACACTATCATTATGTAGACGACGTAATCACATTCTCCCAGTGTGCCCGGAGTAGTTTGCCGCGAAGACTGGCTATATTAGCCATCTTCGGGAGCACCAGCGCCACCAAGACGACTAGGAGTCGAGTTGTCTACCATGACCAAAATCGGTCAGATGGTTAAAGTTTCACATATGAACCGGATTGTGGCTTGTTGATAATTGAACAAATCCAGGCTAGTTCGGGTCATATATGAGACAACTAATGTTCTACGACTTTTTAATATTATGGAACCCTCCATACAAATCGATCATCGAACTGACCAGTTTTATATGGAAATTCTATATTTTATTTGCCACTAAATTAATTCAAATGAACAATAGTTATCACATATGACTCAAACAGTTGCTTGGATCTATTCATATCAATAATCAAAAAATCACCTAGAAAAAATCGCAGTAAACCCACAGTGCAAACTTGTTGTTTTTATTAATGTTTCTTCACAATTTAACCTACTTTTTACCTTCGCAGGTCGTCACTGGCAAAACGCAACGTCTTTGGTAACAGAACTGCGTCTGCAAGGCCTACTAAAATTCACCAACTACACTATCAAAGTGGCTGGCTTCTCAAACTACGGCACTGGACCATACTCTTTCCCCATTGTCTGCTCCACCATGCAGGACGGTAATCTCACAAACTTCTCAACAAGCACTGAGACCAACTTGGACGTTGTTACGAGTTCCAGAGCCTCCCATAGCTTCGGCTTTGTCAAGTCCGCGTAGCTTGCAAACTTTTGTAGTCCTATTAAGATTGTCGCTTATGATGTTGAATTGTTTCTTGTTAAAGTTTGCTTGTGTAGAAAATTGACTTGTAAGTTTATTCGATAAGGAGATTGAGGTTATTATGTCTAACTAACTATCGTACATACACGGTTATGACCTGGATTGGTTTGACTGTAAGTGATAGGTAGGTTATCTCGATCGTTGTGTGTGGAGTATGGCCTAAGCTTCCCGAGCTATGGGTAGAGACTCGTGCCCTAGCAGTGGGGATGTTATATGATGTTAACATAAAGTGCAGTATTTGACATAAAACATTTGAATTTATGTCAAAAGAATGTGAAATTATAGAAAATTTTATTGTTTACATGAAAAAGGTAATTATTAAATTATGCTGGTAAATCTCGATTAATGAAAATCTTTATGTCAACAGTTGTACGAATTTGACAGGTTTGATTCTAATCGTCGGAAGATTGATTTTGCTACAGTTAATAATGCAAAATAAGATGCTGATGTAATCAATATAATATACGAAGTTAGGAAAAGAAACAGAAGTTTGCGTCGGAAACTTTTTAAAGTTATAATAAGATTCTAAACTTAATGAATATTAATATTGAAACAAAAGCTATTAGTGTACAGGATGTATGTAACAGTAAGCCTTTATGACGAGGTTCTGCTCGTGAAACTGAACAGGTTTTATTCTGCAATTTTGATAAAATATGAAAAAAGTATTTGGTCCTTCCAAAGAAGTATTCTAATCAGCTGATGGATTTTTATGAAAAGTCTAATTTTGTAATTTCAGAAAAGACTTGGTATTAAAAGTTGTTCAATTTCATTTTAGTGGAAAAAAATACATTAAAATATTGCTACATATTTTTATTACATCCTGTATACCTTAATCTGTTATAGTATTAAGCATATTGTATTAAGCATATTCTCCATACTCCCACAGTACCAGACGCTCCTGCGGAAATAAAAGTGTTAGTACAATCTGCAAACTCTTTATTGGTTAGTTGGAAAAAACCAAGACAGCCGAATGGTCGGTTAACTCACTACACTGTTTATTGCAAGCCTACAGCCAGGTGAGTGACTAGACATAACTAAAGCTAATGATGTTATTAATAATAGTAAATCATTTAATCATAACAATAATTACGCTAGATGCTACGATGAAAATAATACATTCACGAATATCATTTAGACATTCGTGAATGAAGTCTCAATAGATTGCCACAATCCAGTGGCTTCACACAAGTCTCACTAGATCTTTTGTTTATTTAGCCGAAAGCTATTTAAATATATCTTCCTACTAAACAATAATGATGATGAAACTAATAAAGATGATTTATTTTTATAGCAATGATGGCCCACAAACAGTAAGAGTAGTAGCAGCATCAACAACAGATGCTTATGAAAGAACTCAAACTATTAATCTTAAAGGACTGAATGCTGGACAACAATATGATGTGTGGGTTACAGCCAGTACCATTGTAGGTGAAGGACCTGACAGTAGAAAGGTTACTAATAGCCCTTCTAGTAGAGGTAAAAATGTAAAAAGTGTTGTACTTACAATTACGAATATATTTTACTCCTTATTAAAACTGCTAAGATGATTGTAGATTTTTAGAGCCCTTCGTAATACCTAATGATACTGATATAAGGGCTTGCCATGATTATCCAAAGCATTGGAAAAAAGATAGAAATAATACAATGGCATAGAAACTTTTATTTGCTCTGAATTAGGTAACATTGATTATATTGTAAATTTAATATAATAGGTATGTATCTTATAAATAAATAGTAAATGTAATATTTTTAACGTCGCATTTTTTGTGTAAATAAATTACTTTAGCTGAGCAGTAAATACACGAGAAAATGGCTCATCATACTGAACATATATATTTATAGTAAATATCCATGATAACTAAACGTTAATTTCTTAAGACTGTAAAATTAGCATTACTTGAATCTCTGCTTCCGTTCTTACAAATCTTTAAACTTCTTTGAACCAATTCCACGGTTCCGACGAAACTTTTAAATTAGATCAATCCGAGATTCGCACAGTGTTCTCTGCGAACTCCGTTAAGGATTCATTCTCATTCATTTTAATTTGTATTCTTTCTCTGTATTATGAACTTTTAATAATTAAAACTTTTCACGAAAAGCGTGGTTTGCTTACTGAACTTAAAACTAAATTATTTTATGATTACTAACTTCTTTCTCTGTAGTTTTTTGCATCGCTTTAACATTCGGATTTTAAAGTAGTATACACCTTTAGATATAAGATCATTTTGACTACTGACTCGGTAATAACCTATATGGGTTTGATTGTTAGTGGAATTTGTCACAACTTCTTCGCCATACTTCGCAAGGCATGTTAAGCCATTGGTATTGGTTGCTATCACTAGATGGCAATCGTTAAGCCATGTCAGAGGCCTAACAGATGCCTTTAATAATTCTGACACTGAGGATGGTCACAAACTCGGGCTAGAACTCCGTATGAGGAGTATGGCCTAACCTTCCCGAGGTGTAAGAAGAGACGTGTGCATAGCAGTGGGGACGATATCCGATGTTAACGTGAAACAGACTTCAAAGGACATAATTATATTGTGACATCTTTTAACAGTGGTAGCAGGAGTTGCATCACTAGGAGGAGAAGTAACTGTTGCAGTTAGAAACTCCTTGCTTCTCGAATGCAAAAGTGTTGGAGCGCCGCCACCGAGAACAGTGTGGTATCACAACAGTAACATCATCACTCACCATCCAAGATTCACCAGGAATAAGGATGACAGTCTGCTGATTAAAAGTAAGTATCAGTGCAGCTAAGACACTTCTCAATATGGTAAAAAAACCTTTTAAATATAGATCCTAAGATCATGTCTAAGAATAGAAGAATAGAATAGAGTAATTTTTATTTCAAATCATTTTATAAATTGTTTTCTTGTGCTGCTATGTATTTTGGTGAAAAACACAACACAATTTCTTTAGAGAATTGTTTTATGAACTTTATCTTATTTTATACTGGTGTTTAACATACGTTTTCTCTTAAAACCTTTAAAAAATAAAGTTTTGCCCTAAATACTTAATTCGTAGGTAACCGACAAAACGCACTGCCTAATTATAGAGTACGAAAAGTTTTTTTTTGGGTAAAACGTGATCTTAAAATTTGTTTGGAAAATTGAATTGAATTTGAAAAGAACATCCATAAATGTGTTTACATTAAATTTCATTAAGAGATTCGAAGGGCTGCAAACACATGACTACTACGCGAACAAAGTCATTAACATTCGTTTAAAATATATACAGGTGTCTCAAAATTGGTGTAAAACCCGCTAACTGGGGATTCTACTCGTCGTACTGAACAACTTTTGTTCTACGACTTTGCTCAAATCACAAAAAATATTTGGACATTTCATACAAATTGACCAACTGTTTTGCAATTTTTGTATGGAGAGTCTAAAAATTTTTCGATTTGACCAAAGTCGTAGAACAAAAGTTGGTCAGTACGATGAGTAGAATCCCCAGTTAACGGGTCCTACACCAATTTTATTACACGCTGTATATTCGTATATCTACAGCTAAAATTTCATAACCCAAGTACAGTCAGTCATATTCCTTAAACTCTGCAAATAATTTATCGTTTCCTCTTGGCCTTAATAGACGTCGATTTCAATTAAACTTTTACCCTTGATAAGTACTTTTTAATTTCTCTTGAACAAGTTTTAACGAATAGAAAAGTTACTCGAAAGGCTGCTTGAAACTTCAAATGGAAGTTTACAATTTTGTAGATTTGTAAAGCAACATTCTCACTATACAGATGATGAAATAGATTAAGATTCATTTATATCATATTATTAATGTCAACTTATAAAATATACTTATTTAAAAAGATGTCAGAGGATAATATGATCGTCAAAATAAAAATAAAAATTAAATACTCATGTCAAACATAAAAAGAAATAACAATGTTAAAGAAACCACAACAGATTGTTACAAAAAGCGGCCAAGTGCGAGTCGGACTCGCCCATGAAGGGTTCCGTAACAGCAAGTAACATAATATAAAAGTTCTTGTAGTTCGTTGTAGGTAAATTGCGGTTTACGATTTATGACGTATTAAAAAAAAACTACTTACAAGATCTCGTTCAAACCAATTTTCGGTGGAAGTTTGCATGGTAATGTACATCATATATTTTTTTTAGTTTTATCATTCTCTTATTTTAGAAGTTACAGGGACACACATTTTACAACTTTGAAAGTGTCTCTCGCGCAAACTGTTCAGTTTAGAAAAAAATGATATTAGAAACCTCAATATAATTTTTGAAGACCTATCCATAGATACCCCACACGTATGGGTTTGATGAAAAATTTTTTTTTGAGTTTCAGTTCTAAGTATGGGGAACCCCCAAAATTTATTGTTTTTTTTTCTATTTTTGTATGAAAATCTTAATGCGGTTCACAGACTACATCTACTTACCAAGTTTCAACAGTATAGTTCTTATAGTTTCGGAAAAAAGTGGCTGTGACATACAGCCGGACAGACAGACAGACAGACATGACGAATCTATAAGGGTTCCGTTTTTTACCATTAGGCTACAGAACCCTAAAAAGCGGCCAAGTGCGAGTCGGACTCGCCCATGAAGGGTTCCGTAGCAGCAAGTAACATAATATAAAAGTTCTTGTAGTTCGTTGTAGGTAAATTGCGGTTTACGATTTATAACGTATTAAAAAAACTACTTACTAGATCTCGTTCAAACTAATTTTCGGTGGAAGTTTGCATGGTAATGTATATCATATATTTTTTTAGTTTTATCATTCTCTTATTTTAGAAGTTACAGGAGGGGGGGGGGCACACATTTTACCACTTTGGAAGTGTATCTCGCGCAAACTATTCAGTTTAGAAAAAAATGATATTAGAAACCTCAATATCATTTTTGAAGACCTATCTATAGATACCCCATACGTATGGGTTTGATGAAAAAAAAATTGAGTTTCAGTTCTAAGTATGGGGAATCCCCAAAGTTTTTTTTTCTATTTTTGTGTGAAATCTTAATGCGGTTCACAGAATACATCTACTTACCAAGTTTCAATAGTATAGTTCTTATAGTCTCGGAAAAAAGCGGCTGTGACATACGGACGGACAGACAGACAGACAGACATGATGAATCCATAAGGGTTCCGTTTTTGCCATTTGGCTACGGAACCCTAAAAATAATGTTTATTGCTTTCGAAAATACCTACCAGCCGCTCGAAGCTATCTATTAGAAATTCCTTTTTTATAAAAAAATTACACTACACCACGCTAGCACTCAATTCAGGATCAATATTAAAAAATATTTTCTTATTATAGTTCTCATCTACATATACACATAAAAGTTGTTCAGTGTTTTCGGCTTTTTACCGTGTCCAAATGACTCAAATTGTGACACGACTGAGACAAAACTTTATACGAAATGCAACAAAATAGATGCAGGTCCAATACAATACAATACAATACAATAACTTTATTGCTTTCACGTGTAGTATACATAAGGTTTTACAAGTCATATATTTAGATCGACGTGAAACCCTGAGCGCGCACTGCACTTACATTCTTTGACTTATCAATATACTTAAAACTAATTAACATGCCCTAATATAGTTACATATAAAGACATTACATATATGTTTATTTGTTTAACATAGTATAATGGTGATGTATAACACTAATAATGTAAGTAATGGAGTATATACAAATATTGATTCCGTTATGTTTAATAATTATTATTTTTCTTAATTATGCTCTGAGAAAAACTCTTGCAGATTATAAAAACTTTTCCTTGTCAAATATTATTTTAATTTTTGTATAAATTTTTTTGGTTGCTTCAATTTCTTTTATGTTTTGGGGAATGTTATTGTATATTTTTTATGGTCATTATGTAATTGTATGTTCCTTTGTCATAGATTTCGAGTCTTTTAAAAGTCGGTCCCATTAACTGGAGCCGCTAACAATTTTTGTTGTACTACATTAGAGAAATTGAAAAACAGTTTTTGACTTTTTGTGCCAATCTATCTATCTATCTATTTCTTGGAAGTTATTGTCTAATTCACAATTTTTTTACGAATCCAATGTGACTTTCTTCGAGATAGTTTTTAGGCTAAAAATTCAACCTCAAGATGTTTTTATTTAATTAGATGCTTTACTACACATTTTTTTCAAATCGCCATTCTTTTCTACCTATATACATAGTACAAAGTACATCTTACGCACGGATAACGAAGAGAAACCCTAGTTTACGGTTCTTAAACTTATTTTGCCGCATCTATTATAACAACTGTTTGTTAAAAGGAGTTGACAAACGAGCTATTGAATTCTCAATAACCTTAAATTACTATGAACGCACCTTAACATTCATAAATAGAGGTATTTCAACTTTGTCACATATTCTCCTCGAAAGCGGAGTTTCAAGCTTCAAGTCCAAAGTTTCCACCACATATACATATATAGCACTATATACGATATCTTAGCTCTGTGTGTTAGTTTGTAGTTGCGCGGTCATAGATACATAAAGTTCTAGATAGCCTTTGTGTTATCTCAGAGTAGTTTGCTGCTCGTATATGCATAACTTCATTGCAGTCTATACTAATTACGGTTGCAGTGTTAGGTTTAGTTCTAGTGGCTTCTTATCTACTAGTTTCTGAGATAATTTTGTTTCTAAGTACGTCCTTCAAAGGCATTTATGAGCCACAAAAATTGTATGAACTCTGTTGTATCTACTTAAACTGGGACCATCCAACGATAGGCGATCTATGATATTTAAAAAAAAACGCCCCATTGGCCCTGATATTGGTTAACTATTAACTGAATAGAATATATTATATTTATGGTATCTTTAGTTACTTGCTTTAACTAAATGATAGTTTGCGAAAAACTTGAAATAAAGTTTCAATGTTCAATTTCTACGCAAAATCTATATATGTATGTATTTAAAATATATGTGTATGTATATCAGTCTCTGGTTCCCAAAATACAGGGAATCCTAGTTTGGGGCCAGACGACCGTGTGTGATTTGTCCCAAATATTATTATTATTATTATTATGAAAATTGTTTACACAGTACTTATTATTGAGATACTGTTGGAAATTTTCGCAACACAATTTCCTCTTTTTAATAGTAGTTACGAACTTAAGGTAAAGAACTCGAAACAGAAATTAAGAGTTTACTAGCAACTGCTTTACCTTTATTAATTACTTTTTGGCCAGAAGACAAACAAAATTAGATCACTTAGGTAAGTCACAGTTCAAAAGAATCGTTTATTTACTCATTTGTCTAGTCGGAGAATTAGTGAATTCGACTTTTATTACATTGAAACCTTGCTGAAGTTGTGTGTGTTTAGCAAATAAATGTGATTTAATTTTTACCGACAACTAAGATTAACTTACGAATAACATGCTATTCAAATTTGTTTGTATTATACCTACTATCAATGCCGTTTTAGTAATAAGTGTAATTTTGAAAATTACAACCACATCTGAGATCCATTGACTCCGCTTTTTGGCCTTTTAAAATCTATATAATCCGAGTTACATTAGTAATATAAGTTCTTCTACTTATATCCTCTGAAACATTCGTTCTTTTTCAGGTATAGACCATTCGCTAAGCGGTAACTACACTTGTTTAGTCAAAAACTTGTACGGGTCAGACTCCGTCGTGTATTCGGTAAGAGTATTACCGTTACCAGATCCGCCAACACTCCGAACTACTCCATTTAAAGACTCAATTATTGTTGAATGGGACGAAATAAGGACACACAGCAACGATACTCTGATCGGCATTAGTAAGTATATTGAAAAACTTCCCGAATACTTTTCTATTTAATGTTAGATTTAGTAGAATAGGAACAAGGAAACTCACGGAAGACTGGCGAGCGTACCGTCGAAACCGCTTCAAATAGTAGGTATATTCTGCGGTAGGTACGATGGAGTAAAGGAGAGGTCTGATAAGGTCTTTGCACAAACTTAACGGAAATTCTTTCGACTTCTCCGTACAAAGTTACCTACTTACGTTTTACTGAGAAGTTTCTAAAAGAAGGTTGTTTTGAAACTTCATATTTTATGATGAAAATTTGTTTTTACAATTGTGAGGTTTCAGTTAATATAAGACGTAGAAGCCTTAAGAATTTCAAATATAAAATAAGATGAATATTAAAAAGAATATTGCTCCCGTTCTTCGCCGTTGACGTTAAAAAGAGGAATATTGTTAAATTAAGTAACCAACAAAACAAAATCAGTGATATTTTTCATCCTATAGAGAACCCAAACTACTAAGTTAAATATCCTGGAAATGTTGTACTTGTTTTGCTCGACCCGAAAGAGGCTTATATGGATGGGATGTAACACAATAGGTATAGAAATTGTGAACTAGGGCGAGTAGAAACTCAGTCCACTATTCAACTTGAGTTCTAGGACTGCTGAAATAGAAAAAAAATCCAAACAAACAGCTGATTCATTCCAATTCCACAGGCTACAACCTAACATGGCGTGAAGGAGATGGTCCATGGCAGGAAGCCTGGCCAGTAGCCAGAGAGACCAGGATCCCAGGAGTACAACAGCACACCCTTACCGGACTGAAGTGTGGCACAAAGTATTCAGTGAGGGTGACAGCTACTGATAGCGTTGGTACTTCAGCTCCGGCCCATGCTGATGTCACAACTTTAGGTGGTGGTAAGGAGTTTACAGTTTTTTTACTATATTTGTTACCAGTGCAGTGTTACGTGTAAGTTTGAGAGATTTGGCTTTCGCCTTTGTTAATAGTCTAAGTATATAGATAAAAACTAATGCTCTAGACTATATAGATGGCTTTCAAGGTAGAAACGCATGAAAATGGATAGGGAAAAAAATCGAGGCCTTTTAAAGCAGAAATAAAATTCACATTGAGATTAAATTCACGTGTCTTATTTATTTACATCTCGCTCTCAAGTTTTCTGGCATCTTTATAATTTTGAACGAGATTTGTTTATTAATTTGAAAAAGATTATTCTTTGTTAATTCTCTTTTATTTTTGCCATCATTTGCCGTCTTTAAAAGTAAGAAACCCTAAAATTATTATTTCCAAATGGCAATTTATTTAATGGTTAATACCCTTTAACAGCTCCAATATCCCCGCCATCAACGGACTGGCTTTGGAGCAATGCCACACACATCTACATCCAGCTCAGCGGCTGGGATGATGGCGGCTGTGACGTCAGCAAATGGGATGTTGAGTATCGGCCTTTAGGGTCTAATGCTTGGCATAAAGCTGAAAATCGAGCGGTAAGAGTTTTGCTCATAGCACTTAAATTTTCTACTCAGAAATTCCTGACTTAATTTTGGTTTGCAGAAATTGCGTAATTGCAGATTCATCATCAATCATCACCAACATTAAACTGAAGACGTCTATGACTGATTATAGATTTCCCCCAATAGACATTTTTTTATCCGTAGTAGGTTAGCCCTTGATATCATATCACCTGATGGTAAATGATGACGACGCCGAAGATGGCGAACTGGCTAACTTACCACAATATCCCAATTTCCTTAAAACCTCTAGATACGTTCTTTATTATCTTCTTTTCTTCGAATAGTTCTTCTTTATCTTCTAAGAAGAGGGACATGGCCATCACTAATCTTAACAAAAACATTTTTTTAAGACTCCCAATATCATTACAGCCTCTGGATATGAATCTTGGTTGGAGCTACATAGAAGGACATTATCAGGCTCCACCGCTACGTTCAATACCAACATCTTATGCTGTTGGTTCTCTCACTCCTGCAAGCTGGTACCAGCTTAGAGTGACTGCGACAAACGATGCTGGGGTTGCTTCTACAGTATACACTTACGCCACTAAAGCTTTAGATGGAAGTAAGTAGAAAAGCCTTCACTTTTCGTTAACCTCAACGCATTTTTTTATATTCGTTTTTTTTCACTCTGTAACCAATTCCTTCTGCTTATGACTCAACATCGTTTAAATCATAAGTAAAGATAGGTATTTATAAGATAAAGAAGCCTATAAAACTTCAAACTTCTTTCATCAGATCAATTTACGTCTACCAGTTGAAACTTAGGAAATCATAAAGGGAACCGCAGTTTCACGATTTACTTATCAAAACTTTTGCTATAAACTTTTAGGTTGAATCTACATAACTAACGAAACGATGACGAACCATATTAGTTATATTATTAATAAAAAACTTAAGCAGAGCTAGCTTAAAACTAATAATACATGTATTGAAAAAGTGCTCGATACCGTCTTCGTCTTTTTAGGGTTCCGTAGCCAAATGGCAAAAACGGAACCCTTATGGATTCGTCATGTCTGTCTGTCTGTCTGTCTGTCTGTCCGTATGTCACAGCCACTTTTTTCCGAAACTATAAGAACTATACTGTTGAAACTTGATAAGTAGATGTATTTTGTGAACCGCATTAAGATTTTCACACAAAAATAGAAAAAAAACAATAAATTTTGGGGGCTCCCCATACTTAGAACTAAAACTCAAAAAAATGTTTTTCATCAAACCCATACGTGTGGGGTATCTATGGATAGGTCTTCAAAAATGATATTGAGGTTTCTAATATCATTTTCTTCTAAACTGAATAGTTTGCGCGAGAGACACTTCCAAAGTTGTAAAATGTGTGTGTCCCCCCCCGTAACTTCTAAAATAAGAGAATGATAAAACTAAAAAAATATATGATGTACATTACCATGCAAACTTCCACCGAAAATTGGTTTGAACGATATCTAGTAAGTCGTTTTTTTTAATACGTCATAAATCGTAAACCGCAATTTACCTTTCATTCAAGTTACAACGAACTACAAAAACTTTTATATTGTGTTGCTTGCTGCTACGGAACCCTTCATGGGCGAGTCCGAATCGCACTTGGCCGCTTTTTTTTGCATTCCATGAGTATCTGATAATTTTTTTTGATTTCGAAGAAACAAGGTTAAAATTTGAGGTATAAAAAAGCGGCCAAGTGCGAGTCGGACTCGCCCATGAAGGGTTCCGTAGCAGCAAGTAACATAATATAAAAGTTTTTGTAGTTCTTTGTAACTTGAATGAAAGGTAAATTGCGGTTTACGATTTATGACGTATTAAAAAAAAAACTTCTTACTAGATTTCGTTCAAACCAATTTTCGGTGGAAGTATGCATGGTAATGAACATCATATATTTTTTTTTGTTTTATCATTCTCTTATTTTAGAAGTTACGGGGGGGGGGGGACACATTTTACAACTTTGGAAGTGTCTCTCGCGCAAACTATTCAGTTTAGAAGAAAATGATATTAGAAACCTCAATATCATTTTTGAAGACCTATCCATAGATACCCCACACGTATGGGTTTGATGAAAAAAAAATTTTTGAGTTTCAGTTCTAAGTATGGGGAGCCCCCAAAATTTATTGTTTTTTTTCTATTTTTGTGTGAAAATCTTAATGCGGTTCACAAAATACATCTACTTACCAAGTTTCAACAGTATAGTTCTTATAGTTTCGGAAAAAAAGTGGCTGTGACATACGGACAGACAGACAGACAGACAGACATGACGAATCCGTAAGGGTTCCGTTTTTTGCCATTTGGCTACGGAACCCTAAAAAGAGGCTATTTTTCAGTTTACTGATGGGATCTAAATCAGGACGTCTAATACGGAATACTAAATAAATAGGTTCCTATTTTGGGTATAAATACTGAAGAATTACTAATAAATTAGGACTTCCTTTCCTATACTAATTACGTCGATTAGCTGATCGACTCACTAGAAAAAATATTATTTTTCTTTCATGACTGACTATATTTTTCTTGGAAAAAGTTAATCAGATTCATATCCTAGAACGTGATTAAATTTCAAAACATTACAACGTCGAAAAATTTAAACTTAAAATTATAATAATAATAATAATAAAATGACAATGACAATGACAATGCCCGGATTGTCCGACGCTTTCTCTCCTCGTCGCACTGACCTCCAGCCGACTGTGCTGCTGCTGGAGTAGCTCCTGCCACTTCGCCTAGCGCGAAGTGGTAAGAGTAGCCCAAATTCATGTTTCAAAATAATAATAATAATAATATCCGGGACAAATCACACATGTTCAATGGCGAAAACTTCATTTCTCTTTATACAAGGTGTAACAAAATTGCTGTAGGACCTGTAACTGAGGATTCTACGCATCGTACTGAACAACTTTTGTTCTACGACTTTGCGCAAATCGCAAAAACATTTTTGGACTCTCCATACAAAAATGGCAAAACAGATGATCAATTTGTATGGAAAGTCCAAAAGTTTTTTGCGATTTGAACAAAGTCGTCGAACAAAAGTTGTTCAGTACGATGAGTAGAATCCCCGGTTAACGGATCCTACATCAATTCTGTTACACCTTGTGTATGTACGTATTTTAGCCCTTAGGAAGACAGATAGAACTTTTAAACTTTCCTCGACGTTTTGAAGGTTTATTACCAAATATTTAACGGCCCATTTGGGGTGAAAAAGCCTTTGTTTGGCTAACAAATTATATTACTGAAAGCTTGGGAGTTGATCGAAATTGAATTACGGGATCATCTTCTTAAGAGGCCGCCTACTCCCTCGAAATGCCAAGAAGCATCAAATTCTACTTGAGAAAGTAATTTCGGAATGGCACGACGGCGTCAAATCTGTGGAATTTGGTAATGAAATTGATTTGATTAATGTATTTACCGACGCGAGGCGTGAGTAAGCATTTTAAGTCCCGAGTATATAGGTTGTTAAAAAAGTGCGTTTGAGATTTTAAGGCGTTACGCAGAATCAAGTATAGAATACAGGAAAAATATTGAAAAAATCCGATCTACAATTTCTTTTTTTCAGTTTTCCATACAAATTCTTGAGTCACTATTCAGATTTCCTATGGGAAATCGAAAAAAAATTTGAGAGCGGATTTTTTCAGTATTTTTCCTGTATTCTGAGTAACCCCTTAAAATTTCAAACGCACTTTTTTTAACACCATTACGAAAACCTTAGCGGTTACATCATATTGGTACTTTAATATTCATGGAAATCTGAGAATTCGTTTTGTTTTATGTTTTTTGCAAAAGTTGAAGGAAAGCAAGGGATTCTTTTTTTTATTATAAGACGACACAATCCATCGGGATAGACTCAATTTCAGCTCGAGAAACATTTCAGCCAGTTCTTTTTTTACCAACCGGGACCACTGTGCAATTCTATGTACTTTTTTTACCCTCAATTGATAAGCCTTTGGCATCATCTCACTTGGTGGTAAGTGACGATGATGCCGAAGTGTGTGTGTATGTTAAGCGATATCTTCGTCGTTTATGATCCGATATGAATGATTCTTTTTTGATTTGATACATATTGTCTCCAATGTGGTTTCGTATAAATTTTATTAACATTGGTTTAGTACTTTTAGAGAAAAACAACCAAAACAAAAAACGTAACAATTTTAGTGGTTACGATTGACGTCGGTTGTTTTTAACGTGTGTATCGTGGTCAATTATATAATAAATAATTATAATAGTTTATTTTGTAAATGTAAATACTTAAATTTATTTAAAATTTTATAAAAATCCTGAACGGAATTAAATTTTGCAGGTGAAATAGGTCCACCGTCGGAGCTATTGGATCTCAACATGCTCGTCATAATTTGCAGCTCTGTGCTACTTGTTCTTTGCCTCTTTGCATTCGTTTGCATACTTGTAAGGAGACATAGGTAAGGGATGTTTATTTATATAATTTCCTAAAATATAGGCTTATTAACTAAATAGCAGACTTTCAGCCAAAGTACGTCCACTGCTGTGTAAAGTACTACTCCAAGTATTTCTACGACGACCGGTCTTGCGCTGCCCGCATCCAGTGGTTTACCGCGGCCTTAACCAGGTCCTCGGTCCACCGATTTGGTTTTTATTGCTAATATATTCCATCAGTTAATTTACAATAAATACACGACAATTGTGGCTCTAGTAAAGGAGACATTAGATTCATTTCGGATCAGGTGGGCTTCAACGCCTAATGTCCTTCTTACTGAAGGACATTAGGTGTTGAAGCCTACATGGAATATATTAGCTATAAAAACCAGCTCACTTATTTATATGTATTAGTTGAAATTTTGTTCGTTTTGTTCACAATAACTGTAGCTTCTCTTGAAGATTACTTTTAATACTTAAACATTATAATACAGACAAAACTACACGTCCCAGTACCGACACTCGATCGCAGATGACACCAAATCACGAAATGAGAGTGTTGCGTCACAATCTGAACAGAAGGAGCGCTATGCGCACGCGCCTCGAATATACACTTCTCCTATCCACCATAGGAAGAGCAGCAAGAACGGTAAGATCTATGACTTTTGTTGTTTTGTCATTATATGATCAGATAGTGTTTACACGAACAGAATGTAAGACTTTTATATGAAAAAATGTGTTGGAGGGAATTTCTTTGAACCCGATTTCTTCTCTCACCGCTAACACTTATGACTTTCGGAAAGTGTACAGCGAATAGATCTTTTTAATTTTATTTGATTCAGTTTTGTTTTGCTGAGTCCAGTATTATGTTATACTCGCTTCTACTTTAATAAAATTTGGGAATGCGGGAATGGAGATAAAAGATAGCCAGTGCCCTTTTCAATGTCACAGCTTACGTGAATGCCAAATTTCGTCGAGATTGGTTAAGGCATTGAAGGTTCAAATAGGAACCAATAAACACATTCTTACATTCATAGATCATAATACTACAATAGTTAGGATTCTTACATCAAACAGTAGACCAGACTATATACTTTAGTGATCGCACCTGGTATATTCGCTTTGAAATTATGATTTCTATTTTCTTTCTTCTCACTATCGGTAAGCCCTTGGCATCATCTCACCTGATGGCAATTGATGAATACACTAAAAATGGTAGGGTTATTCTTACCAATATTTCCGAACACAATAAGGAAAGTGGAAATCTCGTATCCATACTCGAACACAATAATGCTATTAGCATTGACGTTTGGCGGCAATACTTTGACAAGATATTGGCAGTTGGCCAAGTGGGCCCAGAAAATGTCTTCCCTAATACCAACCAATTTTATTATTTATTTCGTTTGTAACAAATTTTCTATGATTGCTATAAAACTAGGTACTTATCGATTATCAACCTAATCGTGTTAACGAATTGTTTCTAACTGATAAAAATTGTTTCAGAAATGTTCGAAATCAGTCCATATGCAGAATTTGCTCTTGGATTCCGAACGTTTGACCACGTCGAGAACCAAGATCTACCAAGCCGACTGCCCAGTAGACCTAGATTTGATACTGGTAAGTCTAGATTGTGTCTCAAAGTGTTATGTAAAAGGCTACATGGTTATAATAAGACTACTGAATCTCTAAAATAGGTACACGGAAATTTACATTATTAGCACTGAAGGACCAAAAATATTTGACTAAATAAATCCTGTATTAGTGGCAACGGAAACCTTTATTATAATAAATTAATAAATAAAATAAAAATAGTTTATTGCATTAATTAAACTTATAGCAACATAATCAGTTTCTAAAAACTTCTTTTAAGCAGAGTATTCTGCTTGTGTCAGAAGTTTTCGCTCTTTATTGAAACTCAATTAATTCTAAATAACCTACCTACCTATTACTAAGTCTCTTTGTTGATAAAGTATAAACAATATTATAAATTTACAAAACTGCAACAATTGCAGATTCCATCTACGTTGATACGATACCAACTAAGATGTTACTCTGGAACTAGCGCCCTAATCCGATTAAATGTCTCATCGTAAAATCGTGCACTATCTTGTTCCCATAAAATTCTTACAACTTTGTAGGTCACTCTTACCAGAGAAAATGATTTTTCATAAAAGTTTAGTGTCATGTAAAGTTTTACTGCAAATTATTTTGGACTATATAGAATAAAATCAGTAAGTTTCTGTTCATATTTGTTCTTCTTGCGTCCTTGTATATATGTATAGCTCATACCATTCACCTCTCTTCTAAAGCCTTCTTTCTGAAATCCCTATAAAACATAACGTCAAACGTCTTCTTAATTTGTTCCATATAATTTATCCTCCATCTTCCACTGCTACGCTTTCCTTTAATATTTCCTTCAATGATTCCTTGAATTTTAGACGTGGGAGAGCCATGCTTCGACACGAATGGGCCGGCTCGACCGGAGTGATACCACGGCCTCACAGAAAACCGGCGTGAAGCAACGTTTGTTGTGTTTCGCCGAGTGAGTGAGGGTACCGGAGGCCCAACCCCCCTCCCCCTCCCCATTCCCCCATCCCCCATCCCATTTCAAAGGTCGGCAACGCACTTGTGACTCCTCCGGTGTTGCGGGTGTCCATGGGCGGCGGTAATCACTTACCATCAGGTGATCCGTCTGCTCGTTTGCCACCTAATGATGTTTTTGATAAATAGTTAATATTTGATTACTTACCTCTGATATTCTTCATTTCGGATTCCGTGATCAAAGGACACCTATTATTTTAACCAGTCTATTAGTGCATAGTTTATAACCACTTCCCAGTAGATCAAACACCGCTTTATGTTTACTAAGCCTCAGACTTAAAAAATTCTGACTTCAAAAATAATTTTCCTGTAATCGTTGGCCAGTTATTTTTCAATCAAATCTTTGCAACGTTTCCACTTGAATTTTCAATTTATAGTTCATTCCAATCAAAAAAAAGCAAAAGGTAAACAAACGTAGTATGCAAATGAAATTGACATGTGTCAGTTCCATAGTAAGTTTGTTTACGTTTTACTTTTTTTTTGATTGGAATGAACCATAGAAAAGTACAAGCGCTGCTAAAAACAATTTCAACGTAGCAGATAATTTTGAAAATGCGGCGAGCTAAATTGTCACTAATATACAACTCATCGAACTATGCTTTTGCTAGATGTGTCATTCATCAGCTTTGAGACACTTGAGCTATGAAAGTTGGTACATTTTAAACTACTTCTATATTTGAATATACTGAACTGTGCAATAATATCCTGAATATCTATTTTACATGAAGATATATGAAATACTGATAATTTGTTTCTTTTCTTCGTAGGTTTGTATATTATAATTTTTCTTGTAAGGATTTTCATAGTTAATCTTATAGTTATAAAGAAATATTTCTTCTTCTGTTTTAATCTCATTAACATTAATAAGAATAACATTCTTATTAACTTTGGTGAGCAGTAATTTATATTTTTCTTTATACTTTATAATATTGTCTCACTTACCATCTCTATCATGTCTAGATTTTATATCTCTTTACCCTGTTCACTGTGAAAAGATCATGCCCGCTGAAATATGAGATGGTTGCCAGTGAATTTATTGCCGGCCTCCTAAGTGTAGTCACCCGAAAATTTGCAGGCTCCCAAATTTAGTCCCCCTGACAGCCCCGACAAGATTTTGTTGCTTTTTAATTGAATTCTGTTCTTGTTGGCTGTTTATCACGTTGTTTTATTTGTGGCAAGCAAATATACTATCTGTGTATATCTGAGGTGGTTAGGCGTTTTTATGCAAGGTCAGTTTATTAATCTTCTAGAATATATTCTCATGAAATCATAGATTAAAAAATGATAAACTAGATAGCGTGGTAGATGAGGGTAATGCAAGTGTCGTTATGGAATATTTTCCAATGTTATCAAAGCTATCTGTTCAAACAAAATTTGCTAATCAGTTATGACCTATTAGTGTGCAAAGTCAATATGTTTTGCTCTATTTCACTGGCAACCTTCACCTTTTTTAACTATATTTGTCCGAAAAGGTCAACTACTTATGCTCAGTCGAATTCTGTTAATTTTAATCCACTCTTCGTTACAGTTTTGGAAACTCGTACACTGAAATGTACTTTGACCACTTTATTTTCATCTGTCATTCCTAAAATTCCTGCTTACTCACACGTGTAGTAACACGTGGAAAATTAGGGGGTTTAAATTATTAAACCTCGCAATTTTCCAGCAACTTTTCATTTTCCGATTTATAAAATCTAATATCGTATGAACAACCATTCATAAAATGCTTGGGGTCACCGCAATAATTCAATTCAAAAACCCATGTAAGCTAGTTTTATTGCGTCCATATTTTACGAAACAGCGCTCGTTACTCAGTCGGTTGTGAGACAGCTGACTCTGGGAAACCACGACCATTGGACACGGCCGGACTTTCCAGTAGGACAGGGTTGCTAGATAAAACTGAACTCTTTTGAAATATAAATATAAATTCCAATTTCAAGTGAAATTATTTTAAGGGCTTACCTATTAAGCAAATATTTGTGGTTGAATATATTTGTTCGTCTTTGATGTTTTTGATTGAATAAAGACTCTTATAAACATTATATGACTGGTATTAGAAGGCGGTCACTTGTTAAACAAAAACAGCGTTGAAAATAATAATTATGATCCAAAAGGATTTAAAAACCTCAGCACAGATAACATTATTAAGTAAAACACTATTTTGTCTTGCAACCTTTTTATGATTAACGCGAAATTTCACAAAAATCATGTTACTTTAAGTTTCACACAAAATTTCAGTTGTTTACAAAATTAAGCATGAACGCATAAGATTGCGGTTGCCGAGATTAAGATCATTTTCCCTTATTTATTCATTTCGTTTTTCATCGAACTAACATTTTTAAACGAAAATAAAAAATCTTATTAAAGAGTTTTTAATATCATTGTTTTATCCAAAAGATTTATCTTCGGTCTGTAGTCCTGTTATATGATGATCATTTACAATAATTTTAGATACAATTATCAAAGTTATTTTTCGTTGAACTGTCGTTTGAAGTGACGTCATCCACCTGTGCTGCCTTATCAAGCTTGCCTTACTATGGTATAATCCAGGTAACGTCTGGATATCTGCCAACCTTACCTCTTTACCGGTTATTGTCCCTTTATATCCTAGACATTGTCTGTTGACTTACGTAACGTTGTCCGTCGCCCGGTCATTAAGCTTTTTACTGCTGCGTTTCTATCTTGGCGATTCGCTGAAAGTATTATTTGGACTTATAAAAAAGCTTACATCAGTCAGTCTAGATAATTGAAAACTTTCTTTCAATGTCTTTAGGAATTACATTAAGTATAAGCGAATTTGAGAGAAACTTAACAGCTTTCTTCAAAGCGTGTTAATCAGCTGATTGTGTTAAATAAAGTACAAACTATTTTATTGACCTTTGTAAGAGAAGCTTAAGTTTCGTTTTCTCCTTTTATCGTAAATATCATCCCTTTGAGTGCCCACAGAACTATAAGTCATTCAATGACCACGCTGAATACGTTAAAAACAACCGACTTCAATCGCAACAACTCCAATTTTGCTATGTTTTTGTTGATTTTCTCACAAACCGCTGAATCGATTTCGATAAAATTTATATTGGACCACCTGTGAAGTATACCCTTTTAAACAAAAAAAGAATTTTCCAAATCGGTTCAGGCGTCTTCGAGTAATCTGTGAACATACATAAAAAAAAAGATTCCGACGAATTGAGAACCTCCTCCTTTTTTTGAAGTCGGTTGTTTTGAAGTCGGTGTCACACCTACGAAAGCGTGAAACGGAACCTTTTCACGCATCTGGTACTCAGATGTGCGGTTTTCCTTACGATGGTTTTCTTTACTTTTAAAGTAAATCAGTATATAAGATGCAACAATGGAGTCATAGTATTGTTTTTGTATTTCTTAAAATAATTCTAACATGATACAGAGTTATTAATTGCTTTTTAATCATAAAAATGTATTAAAATCAAATTATTTTTGGTTCGGAAAAAGAAATTACATATTACAGAGAAATCTGAACGCACCCAGGTCATCATCCATACTTGACCAAGTTAAAAAAATATCGTTTCTGTTAATGTTCAGGTGGATTTTTATATATTTTCAACAATATTAAATCTATTTTGCTACCGTAAATTCTGCGCTGCTTTTAAAAATACATTGCCAAAGCTTAGAAACGCCATCTATTGAGACTCTTATGAACGGTGTGACATACTTCATCTGAAAACTCCCTATTACGCTGGCTATCTCATCCCACCAGCCGGAACACAGCGCGCTGCTTAGCGGCAGTTGTAGAGAGAGCAGTAGTTTCTTAGTCAGACTTTAAACAATTAGGCCTAGAAACATTAAAAACTGGTAGCAGCTAGATTTATAGATTTTTGCGAATTTCTTTCATCTAAAGTATTTTTCGTTGTCATCGTTTTAAAAGTTCTCACTTTCAACTTTCCAGACAAATCCGATTAGCCCTCAAACATGATTTAGAAAAGTTTGAGCCTATCTCATCAATTAGGTACCTCCCATCCGATAGAATATCTCGTGAACTTGATTTGTTATCAGTTATACGTAGTTTAATATGTGTTCCTTTGATTAATTTTGTAGCGAATCTTGTTGCTAAAAAGTGGGGAATTTTATCATATAGATGATGTGGAATGCACGAGTATACTGGACCTGAACTGTCACTCCTAACTTACACCGGGAATAGGGTGTAATGAGTCCATCTGGCGACTTGATCACCCCGCCTGAGGCCCGCAGGCGTCCCATTCAGTAATTTTAATAAGTCACTCCTAGCTTACACCCATTTTTGACCACTTGATGAATCGTAAATCAAAAAGGAAGCCTTTGATACAAAATCAAACATGTAAACCAAGTTTCTATGAAAAGTATTTTTTTTTGTTCTAATTAAATTCCATACTAATTCCAATGTGTTCCATTTTTCAGTCAACAAAATTCTATGCCGCATCCTGTATCCTTCCCTAGATCTGCTTGTTCTGGTGTTCCTGACAACCTATTAACATCTCATGGTGTCCCCACTGCAGGGGCACTAGTCTCTTGAGGTCTCGTTGCGGGCTACTTATTCCTGAATATCTTAGCGTAGGTTTATTACTTTTACACTTACTGTTACAAAATCCCTTTTCCCGAGTCGTAACTCTAAAGCCGTATCTTAATTTGAAACTCTCATTTATCTCGATTTAATTTGGTGAAATTAATGACTTTGTTCCTTTCGTTTTTGTGCGTTACAGTGTAACGTGATTTAGTGGGGACTGTGAAAATTTTGCGGTTATTACTTTGTGGATGAAATATGTTTTGTTTCAAGGTTCTCTAATTTCTAACTTTGCTGATACCATAAATCTAACATTGGATTTTCAATCGTGATATCTACGACCTACGTGTCCTAACTTTAATTTGCGTGAATAAAGTTTGCAATCTGTCTTTGGCTTGTTGTGGCATGTTTTTAGGAATTCTGTCTGTAGCCATTTAAATTTTGTGATAGGAAAATTTTATTTTTTTGTAAATAACAATATTTCATGGGGATCCACATCTTTTTATTGTAAATTCTAATGTTTATTGTATATTTTAACATTTATAGCCTTTTATTACTGCTGGCATTCTAAATCGTAACATTTACTTGGGTATAGTTTGTTTATCAATATCAGAAAGTAATGGAGTAACTCTTTATGAATAACGAAAGTCAATATCCAAAAAATAATACAGGCTTGTTTACTTTCACTTTGTGGTTCTTATTTTAGTTTCGAAGGTTTAATAAAAACTTTATTTTGTGTATTCTCTTCTAATGAAAATATTTATACAAAATATTGACAGACTCGGTGGCTCAGTGGTTAGCGCCCCTGACTACTGATCCGAGAGTCGTGGGTTCGATCCCCACACAGGGCAAACATTTCTGTGATGAGCAGATTTGTTTGCTCTGTATCTGGGTGTATTATATCTATATATGTATGTATTTTAACGTATATGTGTATGTATATCAGTCTCTGGTTCCCATAATACAGGGAATCCTGGTTTGGGGCCAGATGACCGTGTATGATTTGTCCCGGTTATTACTATTATTATTATACAACATTACCACGACATATCCGTCCTATAACGTGTCTTATACGGTATACCCTTACTGTATATAACTATGCTGTGACGTGCGAATAGCGAGGGTGATTGTTCTTAATCTGTGACTGAAAGCTGGTCTAAACTGGCTAAATTGATTGATCCTTTGGAGCCGTTGTGAAATTCATACCTACAGGATTTTGGAAGTTCTGGAATCTCCGTGACTTGCTTTAGTTTTCTTTTGACTACTACAGAACAGAGAAACATTATAAAAGCTACATTAAATGTTCTTTGTCGTAGTACAGGATTCTTTGTTAAGAGTCTTGAAAAGGAAAATAAGTGGTGCTATAATACATAAATAAATGTAAGTAGGTGTGTAATGGAAATATAAAAATGTGCTATTTTCGTGCATTTTTTTGTCAATGACGTGAAAACACTATTAATGATCTCTTGTACATTATAGCTTTTGCTCGACTAGCATGGAGCATCAAGAGGTTGATATTCTAGTTTTACCGAGTTTCAAGAAACTGATGTAGTAACTGTATACAGCGTCAGCGGGCTGATTTATTACTCGTATAAAGTATTAGAGACTGTTGTGCTACTTGTATGGAGTATTAAGGGACTGGTGTACTATCTGTATTCAGCATCAGGGTCAGATGTACTTATTGTATGGAGTAAAAGAGGCCAGAGGGCTGATTACTACTAATATGAAGTGTCAGGGAACTGATGTACTATCTGTATGGAGCATCAGAAGGCTGACGTACTACTTGTATAAAGTTCCAGGTGGCTGATGTACTATTTGAATGGAGTATCAAGGGACTGATGTACTATTTGAATGGAGTATCAAGAGACTGGTGTACTATTTGAATGGAGTATCAAGGGTTTGATGTACTATTTAAATGAGTGTCAGGAGGATGTACTTGTGTGTAGTATCAAAGGACTGATTAAATACTTGTAGAGAGTCTCACAGGGCTGATGTATTGAGTAAAAGGGGCCAGAGGGCTAATTAGTACTTATATGGAGTGTCAGGGAACTTATATACTATTTATATGAAACGTCAGAGGGCTGATGTTCTACTTATATATAACAATATAATAATAATATCTGGGACAAATCACACACGGTCATCTGGCCCCAAACTAGGATTCCCTGTATCTTGGGAACCAGAGACTGATATACATACACATATACTTTTTTAAATACATACATAAATGTATAGATATAATACACCCAGACTCAGAGCAAACAATTGTGCTCATCACAGAAAAGTTTGTCCTGTGTGGGGATCGAACCCACGACTCTCGGATCAGAGGTCAGGATCGCTAACCACTTAGCCACCGAGTCAGTCTGGAGTGTCAGAGGAGTGATTACTACTTGTATGTAATGTTAGAGCGCTAATGTACTACTTGTATGAAGTGTCAGGAGACTGATGTGCTACTTGTATGTAGTGTAAGAGCGCTGATGAACTACTTGTATGTAGTGTTAGAGCGCTTATGTACTACTTGTATGGAGAGTTAGAGCGCTAATGTACTACTTATATGGAGTGTCGGGAGGCTTATGTTCTACTTGTATTTATTTATTCTGAAAAGAAACGGTATTAAATTTAATGTCTATATTTAACTGCTAATTATAGTACAAATTAACCACATATGTATATGTTTTCGTATGTAGTGTAAGGGGCCAGAAGGCTGATTACCACTTGTATGTAGTGTTAGAGCGCTGATGTATATTACTATTCTACTTCTGTGGTACTAAGGCAACTAAGGTACTAGGTTATTTAAGTACCTACATTCCTTTGTCAACAGAAACCAGCTTCCAAAATCGATCGGAGTCGGATGACAGTGACAGCACTTCGAAAGCGACGGTCACTGCGATGCCGAGGCGTGAGTTACTATCTGTTTAATCAGCTTACTATAGTTACAGGATATTACAGTGTGACAGTGTGAAGCGATCGTGGCTCAGTGCAGCGTGCGTAGTCTCCTCGATAACGCAAGTTAACTGACTACAGACACTGTCGGAGCCTGGATGGGTTTGACTATAAGTGGCATTTATCTCGACGGTTTTCGTGCTTCGCAAGCCACGTTAAGCCGTTGGTGCCAGCTGCTATCACTAGATGGCAGTCGTTAAGCCATGTCGGAGGCCTTATTGGCGGCTTGAAAAACTTCTGACTCTGGGCTTAGCCACTAACTAGCCCTAGAACCTCCACCAATCCACACTTGGCCCCCGTGTGTGTAGAGTAAAGCCTAACCTTCCCAAAGTATGGGAAGAGACCCGTGCCCCTGCAGTGGTGACGATATGGGTTGTTAACACTGGTTTTAGTTACAGGATATAATTATAGTGTGACTTGTGTTATTTGCCGACAAGCAGCAAATTGAAGATGCTACTCGTGATACTGAAAGACTCCCCATAGACTGCACACAATGGAAGCCAAAAAATAAACTTTCTGTACTATTTTCCATACCATTAACTTGTTACCTGAATACTTCAGTCAATAAATCAATTTCATTAAATATATTGTGTTGAGCAACTGATTGATAACGTAATGAGCCATGATGTTTTTTTTGAGCCAAATTAAAAAATATATCTGACAGTGTAATCAAAACCAAATCAATAAATTTTGAAATTAAGCTCATTTGCAAATAATAATCAATGATTTACAATTCAAAATGGAATCCGATGTCCATATTTGAATTCTGCGCTATTGGGAATGGATTAAACATAATTTGGTAAACATTGCCCGAGGTTCTCAAAGCGTTGGTTCAATAGTTAATGGACCTTATCATGGGTGTCATATCGTCCCTCGCACCACTAAGTCACGTATCTCAGTTTTTTGATGATTTGAGTTAGGACTGCCACTGACTTCCTTGGGTCGTTCTCTATGTTTTCCTTTAACTCACGCTTCTGTATGAATAGTGGTTCTCATGATATTGGTATTTACATAGTTAACGTATCTCATAAAAATCCATGAAAAAATTCAACTAAGTGACGTAACTCACTTAGGGTTTTTAGTCAAAACCTGTTTTAAGACTTTGATAAAATATTATATCGTATCTCATGTAGGATTTTTAGTGAAATGTTATTTACTTAGGCAATAAGATACGATACGATATTATTATACTGTTCTTTATTTTGGCGAGAGATAGACGGTTGAAATGCTGTTAGGCCGCGGGTGCACTCATCTGATCCGGTCAGATCCGTCAGCCTGTCGGTCCTCTTAAAAACTGTTAGATGTACGCGGGTGCACTGGTCCGGTAAACTGTCGGACGGAAACAGTCATTCCACCGTTTTACAGCGCTGCTACACTCATCCGATCCGGTCGATTCGACAGCCAAGCCACGCCTACCTATCGGTTCTGTAAAAACCTGTCGGATGTACGCTGCTGCACTGGTCCGATAACTGTCTGATGAAAACAGATATTCCACAGCTCCGCCCGCTCCGCATAGCAAGCGTCGTCGTCGCTTTGAATAGTGTTGTCTATTGTACGATAGAAAATGTGCTCAACTTTTACACCAACTATTATAATATTATGTAATAATTTTTACTCGTATGTTTAGTTATATTTATAGCCCATAGGCATATTGTATGAATCTATACGTAAGTATTTATTTTTCACTATCTTCCGCCCGCGTAGACTTCAGAATTGTGTCCAAAAAGAAAGAAAATATTAAGATAGTGCCATCTAGTGACGAAGTGAAAATTTTGAGTTTTTAAGCATTCCTACGGGAACTCTTAAGTTACCTACCAAATTTCATCCAAATCCGTATCAGTAGTTTCGGCGTGAAAGCGGAACAAACAAACAAACAAACTGACAAACATACAAACAAATTGACAAACAAACAAACATCCATACTTTCGCATTTATAATATTAGTGAGATGAGATTAGTGAGATTAAAAATGCATTACACTTAAATACTTGGGTGGTAACAGAACCTAAACAAGTAAATATTAAAAACTGAAAATCTAAATATTTTACATAAGTAGATGCTTTACACATTTTCTTAAATAGTATTTTTCACTTAGTACAAAATACTATAATATATTCATACATACATATGCATTTGCATATTCAATAACTATACATTAAACCTTAACATAGTAAGTAAAAACATGCCGATAAATTATGCACAACACTTCTTTTCGTCCGGTAAGAATGTCAGCATCGGACTGCGTCGGATGAGTGCATCATCGTTCATAGAAAATGTACAGCGACTAGTAAGAGCCGCTTTGAAAGTCATCGGTCCTGTAAACTGTCGATGTCGGATAAGTGCAGTAGTACTCATACCAAATGTACAGCGACTGAATCAGACTGTGACGTCATCTTCTGTCAGATCTGACCAGATCGGATGAGTGCAGCAGCGCTGTTAGCCACAAAGTAAGTGTCGTCGCGTCGTTGTTATTGAATAGTGTTGTGCCCAGTACATGTGTGCTTTGGGCTTTTAGCCAACACCAATCATTGAAGTTGTTGTTTTTAATACAGCGTAAAAGTATAAGTATACCTATGCTTGATTTATGATGTATTAAAACACTTGGTTACCTAGGTAGGTAACCAAGTGTTTTAATACATCTAAAATTGTGGTTTTTTCATAAAACTTTTCATATTAAAAATACCATATCATTACATGAAACTGCATATCGTCGGTGAGCAAACAACACCGCACAAGTTGATTTTTGCGTTTCCGATATGAGAGCCTTTGGACGCAGGTTTTAAACGCACTCCTATGTACCTATAAGATTTAGGTAAACATATCGGCCGATAAGAAGCCGTTATTAAAAAAAATAACACTACCTAAGTATTTTTTCTGTGCCACCACTAATCAAATAGTTTTTTTGGGTGACTTGTAAAGTAGGTAAAAATGACATACGCGGTGTTGTTTGCTCACCGACGATATTCTAAAAGTGTATGTTAATAGGTTCAAAGATAAAAACGAACCTTTTATTTTTTATTCAAAACGCATTACATTAAAATAAGAAGAGGCTTGGGTGGCTACAGTACAGAACCTAAATATGTAAATATTATTGAAAATCAAAGTATTTTTATCTAAGTAGATGCTTTACACATTTTCCTAAATCGTATTTTTTTCTATTAATACAAAATACCATAATAAACATACAAACATATGCATTTGAATATTCTATAAATTTATATTGATTTCTGTAGGTACCTATAAAACATTATCATATTAATATATATGTAAATCGATTACTAAAATCTAAATGTCGATGAAATATGCATAACACTTTATCTCGTCCTGTAAGGATGTCAGTGTCAGACTGTGTCGGATGAGTGCAGCACATTCATTGAAAATGTACAGCGAATAGTGAGACTGATAAAATAAGATCCGTTTTATAAGTCCGGTAAACTGTCGGAGTCGGATGAGTACACCAGCCCTCACACAAAATGTACAGCGACTGAAACGGACTGTGACATCATCTGTCGGATCTGATCGGATTGGATGAGTGCGCCCGCGCCTTTAGGATGTTTGCGGGGGGTGAACGACGGTGGCGCAGGGAAGTTCTGGCTAATTAAACTATAGGACTTGGTGATAAGTAGTTCTTTAATGATTTGTTATATTTTATTACATATAGGTTGAAAACATATATATTATATATATATTATGTAACAAACCTTTTATGTCGGAAATTTTCCTATTTTCATAATAAAACTATGATCACTTTGGAGTGTTTATTTTCATAAACTAGTGTAACTGTAGGATCGTAAGTGGAAAATTATTCGGATATTGAAAAACAAAGTTTTCACAAAGTCTCGTATCTGTTTTCAAAAATCAAAAAAAATATTACAAATACAATTAAGTGAGTAGGTAATATATCAAATGAAAGCAGAAACTTTACTCTATATATAGGTATATTAGATTTATTTCAGAATGTCCTTCGAATTAAAATATAATAGAAGTTTGAAATTCCCTAACTGAAAAACGGTTGTTTTGAAGAACTTGCAAAAATGAGATACGTGAGTTAGTGGTGCGAGGGACGATATGATCTATTTCAAACTGTTTACAGCAGATTGCTTCTGTTAAAGGCTGTATACTGCTCGGAATATTTTGAATACTGAAACCAAATTTCGGGTGGCCTCCGGCAAGGATTTTCACGCCGACTGGTTTTGGTCTGCCCGCATCCAGTAGCTTTCCACAATCTACCTCCATCCATCCTCCTCCATGGGTCGAGTTGGAGGTCTGTCTACTTTGTCTTCTAGTGCGCGGGCGCCACTCAAGAACTTTAATGCCCCAACGGTCATCTTTTCTACCAGCTATGTGCCCCGCACACTGCCACTTCAATTTGCTAATTCCATAAATGTAGTAAACGTTGATGTTTCTGGGATATTATTTACTAGCTTCCGCCCGCGACTTCGTCCGCGTGGACTTCAGAATTAAAAGAAAATGTTAAGATAGCGCCATCTAGTGACGAAGTGGAAATTTTGAGTTTTTAAACTTTCCTACGGAAACCCTTAAGTTTTCCGGGATAAAAAGTATCCTATGTGTTAGTCGAGTGCTTCATCTATCTACCTACCAAATCCGTTCAGTACTTTCGGCGTGAAAGCGGAACAAACAAACAAACAAACTGACAAACAAACAAACATCCATACTTTTGCATTTATAATATTAGTGAGATGAGATGAGATGAGAAGATACCTTCTGAAATCCCGTGTTGACATAAAAGTTTGGGAGCCTTATATCTTGTAATTGCATCAACAGTTTGCTCTAATCCGCTTATGTTTAGTCAATTAGTGGTTATTAATTTACGATAGGAGATCAGCCAACAGATGGTCCCTCTAGTTAGCCAAACTGCCAAACACACTACAGGATGTTCCAAAAAAGGGAAAAAACAGAAATAACTGGAGATTCTCCTCATCTTAGAACAACTATCTAAATTCCATGTTAAAACACGCATAGACATGAAAAACGAGTTGACAGTTTGTGTCTTAAGGATAGTTGTTATGATGAGTAGAACAGGTTGATGGGTCTTTATTTTATGATACATCCTGTATACTGACGATAAATAAGCTTATTAGTTTAGCAGCTGTGTCAATATTGTATTTGGTTGGTTTATTACCCAAAATAGTGTTCCGCAAATACATAATTTCTGATATTATTATTGTAGTCACAATTATGTATATGTATAGAAAGTTTTTTTTTTAACTGTAAGTATGTAAAGGAACAAACAAAAGAACCACGGAGAATGAATAGTTGCAATAGTTTCATTACTTTAACCCATGGAACGAATGAGAAAAATTTGTGGCATCATGGAACTGTACAATGGAACTAGTGGGAACAATCGATCAATCCGAACATTTCCACTGTTTCCCTCTCTGCACCTATACATACGCACAAATACTCTCACATACACACCACACACACACACACAAACATCTTTTTTAATATTACGGAAAACAAGAGATCCAGTCCTTAAAGATTGTTGCTATCAATGTATATTTTTATAAAATATTCTTCTTTTTTCACAGGGCACTGTCGGACGCCTCATCACAGATAACAACAGAGAAAGTAGTTTTCAATAATAAACTTTAGATACTTGTTTTAAGCATATCAGTGAAATTTCGATTTGAGATAAAGTTTCCAAAACTTGTGTTCTCAACAAGATTAACAAAACAGATGTTTAGAAAACAACAGATATTGTTAAATGTTATTTGCATAACCTTTTTGATGTTAAACGGGTAGAAGTGAATTTAAAAGAGAAAGGAGTTATTGTGTTAAAAAGCACCTCGGTTTGGAACAATTTGATTTTTTTCACATTTTTAAGGATATTTTGTTTTACAGATTTATAGGCTTTTTTACTGCCGAGCACAGTTCCGTTTAATATAGTCCTTAAAATAACACTTAATTTTGGAATAATTTGACTTTTGCTACCTATTTATTATACAATAATATTTTGTCAATTTTTGACATATACTTAGTTTTACAATATTTATGGGCATTTTGACATGGCAATCATAACACTACTACCGAGCTCAAGTGTTTCGTTAATACAGTCCTTAAATTTCACTTAAAAATAGAGATGCATCAAAGCAAACAATAACATCAATAGCTTATTTGTCGTTTCCTAATGTCAAAAGTAAATATTAAATTTCAATATGTACAGTAATATGTATGAATAGAAGTAGACACTTTTAGATAATTGTTACAAAATTAATTTCTCTACCAAAATTATCTTTAATTAAAAGACTGATGATTCGTATTTAATCTTGTAAAAAAATACTAATATAATAACGTTGGTTGAGTTATTTTGTAACTACACTGCCAAACACAATTTACAAAATACAGGGTGTAAGGGACAGGTTTCCGAAAACTTTAAGTGCTTGCTCAGTAGATGAAACTGAACAACTTTCCACAAGATTTTTTCAGGAAACGAAAAAAAATTGGTTTCTCCATACAAACTGTCCAATCAAATTTATAATTTTGTATGGAGAAGCAGATTTTATTTCGTTTCCTGAAAAAAATATTGTGGAAAGTTGTTAAGTTTCGTCTACTGAGCAAGCCCTTAAAGTTTTCGGAAACCTGTCCCTTACACCCTGTATAATAATTATATATAATGTTTTAGAAACTGCCATGCTATTACAATTCTTTTATACTTTTGCTATAGCTTTTAATGATATTTTGACTGCTATTGATACCAGGAATCCACATCAAATATAAAATTTTATTTAGTGATAATTTTATGCAGATGACTACAGATGGCTTAAACATTAACACAAAAAATATATTATTTGTCATCTTTACTGGCATCATACTATTACATCTATTTAAAACGATTTAAGGGATGTCTTTGAATGTTTTTTTTTAAGTGATAGATGGCAAACGAGCAGACGGATCACCTGGTGGCTTATATTTTTCAGTATTCACTATTTTTTTGTTTATTTATCTATTACGTTCACTTTTTTGTAAGATAAGTTTCACCTAAATATTGAATAAATTAATTTAAAAGAAATCTTTCCTGGTACCAAGTACAAGACAATATGTTAAAAACATTACACTTTTTTTTGGGGCAGTTGTGTAATTAACCGTTTTTAACTATTTTGAGAGAGTCTGTTTTGTTATGTTAACATTTTTTCAATAACTTTCATATTACCTAATATTAAGGTTTTAATAAGAATATTCAAACCCTTTTTAAAGTAACTCGTGCCAAGAAAATAGATATACATATAGGTTCAACACAACATTGTAATACTACGTTCGTATTTGTAAAAAAAACTTACAACAAGCTCAGCTAGTCATTATATTTCTATGTAATTGTAAAAAAAACATGGCGTATTGTTAAAGTTTTAACTGTAAAAGAAACTTCTAGTTTAAATGTCAAACAATACAATAAATAAATGTAAATAAATGTTTGAGGTATGACTGTTGTTTTTTTTTATCCTGGTGGAGTCCTGGTTTCGTTTGGGGCCTTGGCCACGCACATGATAGTAATGTTACCTGTTAATACAAAATTATTAGAAAAAAACCCCTCCGAACACTGAATTTGAAAAAATACAAAAACTGATTTAAAATATTTTTGCTCCTATTGTATACGTTCTTCATCTATCAAAAAAGTTTATTTTCTATCACATACCGGTTGCCTTAACTCAAAAAACTCAAACTTTAACAAAAGTGACTCTTCGAGTATATACTCGATATATGTAAAAGTGACTTTTGTTACTTAGATGATTTTTTGATTATACTATACATCACAACTAGTATAATATATCACAAAACAAACTAACAAAACACAACCTGAAAAAACAGAACTGAGCTTATTTAGGATTGTTTTGTTGAAACTTTCATGGGCTCCGTCCAAATCGTAATTCAGGCTTCTACGCTGCGTGGTTAATAAGGTAAAGACGCAACATGTTACCAAATTGGCAAGCGGAGCATAATTATATGAAATGAAATTATGTTTAATGTTATTATATGAAACGAAATCAGATTAATTTGCAAACGATTTTGTGTATATAAATGAATTCAAATAATTTCTCAGGTTCTTGCAAATCAAATGCGTGAGTCGTCCCAGCCGGACCACCACCGCTTTGGAAGTTATAAGTATGCTTAAAAAATGTTTTTTTTTTTTGTATTATTTAGTACTGCAAAAAATATATTGTCCTAAGTATTCCGTGGCCTAGTGGTTAGACCACACGCTTAACATCAGGAGGTTGAGGGTTTGAATTGCTATCGAATATTAAGCAGGCGTTGCGTACAACAAAAAATGAATACCCGTTATAATGGTGAAAAATTGGATTATAAAAAAAAATATGCTAAGGTAAGTACAGTAAAGGTACAATTTTTTAACATACTTCGTATTCAAAGAAACTTTTGCATTTGCGAGATATGGTGGTGGTCCGGCTGGAAAGTATACTTCCCAGCCGGACCACCTTAAAAGGGCTATAACTTTTATAATACTTCGGTACAATAATTTCCTCGCAGTACTAAATAGTACAAAAAGAGTACATTTTTTAAGCAAACTTACAACTTCCGAAGCGGTGGTGGTTTGGCTGGGAAGACCCACGCCATTGAAATAGGTATGTTTTTATATGGATTTTCATAAAATTTATTCGCGACGTTCGGACAGTGCGATTCGCGTGCCTGAATTTTAGGCCAAGACTATGTATCTAGGTTTGTTATCGACACGACAAGAAGAAGAAGATAAAACTTATTAATTTAATTAATTTATACTCATATTCGTTTCGTTCCATTACTTTTATAATGCTGAAATGCTGTTCCAAACCTGTTTTATAGATCACTTAACCACTTATCCAATTATTCTGATTCAATATCACTTTATTACTGAAACTCATCAATCTATGTTCTCGCATCATTTTCCCAAGTCTTACCAAAAAACACGATAGGGCATATAATTATGTTGAGACGACGTTATAAGATTATTCTTATAATTTAATACTAATTTAATTTCGTACTAATTTACGTTATAAGAATAAGATATAATAGAATATAAGAAGTTTTAAAAAAAATGTTGGAGGGAGTTTCTTTGGCCGTCGTTTCTTCTCACTCCGCAAACACTTCCCGAAACGGCGCGGCGGGAATACGAGTTCCGAGTGGTAGGAATGTCGCGTGTTAGGTACATAAAAGATCGACGTCTTTTATTTAATCTGTGATGACGTTCGAAAAGTGTACACTGCTACCTGCTTCGAATAAAATATTATTATTTGATTTCATTTTAATTTCACTATTGTTCCTCTTCCTCCCACATCCAAAAGTCTTGACCTCCTGTCATTTTCTAAAGCCCACCAAAGAACACTTCAAGCATGAAAGAATACAGTCCGAAAAACTAATTTGGAACTCCTAAGCTAATTTAGAATTGTTTGTTGAAAGTTTCGTTGGTATTCGTGCAATTCGTAATTCTGGTGGCTGCTTGTTCCCTGACCACTTGGCATCTAAATCCTAAACAACTTCGCTTAATAAATAATTGGGGTCGTAGGAAAATTTGTGTTTACGGATGGAATTGGATATCATCTGGCATCAAGTTCAGGTGAGTTAATAGTTGTATGAAAAAAAATACATGCAAATGTGGTCAATAAAAAAAGATACATAAAAAGTGATATCACTAATATCACTAGTCTAGTCAAAAATGCCCCCCCGAGCCGTACCAGCAGCAAAGGAGCCCATGACACACATCGCGTTGCCGCGCTGCATGGCAATGGACAACCTTTGCAGCAGGTACGCCCCAGAGCGAGCGTCACAGCCCCCCTCACGAAGCCGACGGCCAACCTCTTTAATGAAAGCCAAAGCCTCTGTTCCCCAGCAGCCAGTCGTTGTTTAATACAACAGATGTAAGTGTATCCAAACACTATTTTTTACTTATAAAATAAGGAATGCTCCTTATCCTCTTGACCGCTAACCCTTGTACCGCGTGTGCACCTTTACACAATTAAATTCATTTAAAATAGTTTAAAAGGACTTTCTTTACTTTCACCGCAATAACGGACCCAAACAAGTGGTCCTTCGAGCCGGAAGTTAAAAAAAAAAAAAAAAAAAAAAAAAAAAAAAAAAAAAAAAAAAAAAAAAAATAAGTGGTCCTTCGACAATCTGAACAATACAGTGCCTAAAAATAAAAGTGGTGTTATCGTAATTTGATAAATTGCGTGCGTACTTCTCGCGGTGTGCTTTCTATAACAATCTCGCCCGGGACTATCGCTTGCCACGGACTTGCAGTCTAAACGTTATTGTGAGTGAAGTTTAAGAAGAAAAGCTTTGTGTTATAATAAAGTTCACCTTTTATAAACTCGAATTTAATACCATGTGTTAAAATGCGGTACTTATTTTTCAATAAGGGTGCCATGACAGTTTGACGGACATTGATTCGGAACGTTTCACACAGAAGTGCGCGTTATAGTGCAAACAAGTGGTGTATCCGAACGTAAAACTTGTCTATGGTCAAGGACTTATATAAACGTCAAATTGAAAATCGTCGAACTGTTTTTTGTTCGTGTTTTATTTTTTTGTGTTTAATGTTATAATATTTCTCGTAGGCCGTCATTATGATGCGTAATTTTATACGATGCCAAGAGAATATTTACATTTTTAACCTTTGACGTACCAGCGATTCATTTTTGAGTCAACAAATATAGTTGCATCCCGCCAACTGATTGACACAAACAATAACATTGGATTTTTACAACAAATACAACAAAATGTCTGAAAAAGAAGATTTGCAGACAGAACTGAAGAAGCTAAGAGCTGCAGCAGGTCAGTGCAAGGCTACCTTCACAAGATTTGAAACCTTTTTTGAGTCAAATAAACGACAGCCCACTATGTGTATGGTCGAGACTCTTAAGGCAAGATTTGCCTCCTTAGAAAAAACATTAGCGGAATACAAAGAAATTATGCTGCAAATAAATATTTTAACCGACAAAACCACTGATGCAGATTTCGCTAAGGATGACCTGGAAGAAAAGTTTTATGCACTGTATCCTAAAGTTCATTCGTTGTTTGCTGAAACTAAACGCACAGAAAGTAACAAAGTTGAAACGACAGTCAGCAGCAGCAATAAATTGCCATGCCTCGACATTCCAGTTTTTACGGGAGCAGACATAACTAAATACAAACCTTTTATGGAGCTGTTTCTTGCCGTAATAGACTCAGAAAATTCTTTAAGGCCAGTTCAAAAATTATGTCATCTACGAAACCATCTAAAGGGTGAAGCTGAGGCACTAATAGAAGGGCTTCCCTTAGTGGATAACTCATATATGGAAGCAATTTCACTATTAAAACAAAGATATGACAATGAGTGCATATTGATTTCAAATCATGTCAACGCTCTTCTCGACTATCCAACTATTGGCAAGGGCACAGCTGTCAACTTGCGGGACATGGTGTCTCACATTTGCCAGCACATTGGAGCGCTGAGAAACATGAAACAACCTGTAGACAGCTGGGACATGCTATTACTGCCTGTCCTTCTACGGAAATTGGACCCTTACAGCTCTCGAGCCTTTCATATGGAGAGAAGTAAAGAACTCTTGCCTAAGGTAATCGATTTATTAAGCTTTCTTGAGTGTAGGGCCAGTTCTTTTGAGGAAGGTCAAAGACAATCAACCCCCTCTAGGTCTTATTCCAAACCAAAGGTGTCATTAAATAATTGTACAACAAAAAATAACAGTGCTACTAAGGTTGATTGTATATTTTGTAACAAAGGCATTCATAAGTTATATAATTGCCCACAGTTTAAAGTGTGTTCCGTAGATGACCGTATAAAGTTTGTAAAAGATAAAAATTATTGTTCAATGTGTCTAAACTACCATAAAAATACAAAATGTAAATTTAGATTAAAATGTACATTATGTAACTCCAAAGAGCATAACAGTCTTCTGCATTATGTGGAAGAACAGGCAGTGTCTGATGCCACAACATTACACAATGCTAACTATAGCTGTGATACTGGCACAGTTCTGTTGCCTACTGTTAAATTGCAAATAGCATGCCCGGATGGAACTTATTTAACTGTCCGTGGTATACTTGACAGTGGAAGTCAAACCTCCTTCGTCACCACTGAGTTGGTTGATAAATTAAAATTAAAATCTTTTAAAAAAGATTTAAATATTATTTCTTTAGGGCAATGTGAAAGGCCAGTATCACAGGCTGTAGTAATTAATATTAATTCTATGGATGGTTTATACTCACAGGATTTGATTTGTTCTGTTGTAGATAAAATAACCTCCCCATTGCCACAACAAAAGATAATAATTAATAAGAATGCAATACCCAAGGGAATCAACCTAACATGCACTAACCTAGCTAATATAAATGAAATTACAAACTAATTTCATTTATATGGGGTAGGGTCAGATGACTTACCTGCTACTTCAGTTGCTGCAGTATTGGTCAAGGATGACATCATACCTTGATATGTCCCAAACATGGCAGCAGTTTTCCACAGCTTGGAGCCACTCTGCAGCCACTTGTTGATGTCAGGCTCATTTCTGAAACCCAAACCTCTAAGCAGGGTGATTCGTTCTTCTTCTGAATACAACGGGCCATTAATGGCTGCATTGACGAACTTTTCAGAAGCCTCCATGAGCTTTGAAATGGGCTCAATAACCATTTGCCTCCTAGCTGAAGGTGTCTGCAGAGTTATGCTTTGCTCCAAATTGAGCATGTAACAGTAATCCTTGAGCTGCATGAATGATGGATCATCCTTTGGTATGAGAGCTTGGATCATTGCATGAGTTAGAATTGCTGGAGGACCTGATTTATCAAGGCCAAAATCAATTTGATACTGCAGCTTAACACAAGTTAAATCAACCTTTCCAATAATGTTGTTTTGCTTGACAACTGCCATTGTAATATGAGGGAACGATGAAGCAATTCTAGCTAGTGTAATATCAGTAGAAGCTAGATTCACTTTTTCGTTTCTTTTCCTTCTTGAAGCCTCCTCATCATTGTCACTCTTTATATTGTATGTCTGAACCTTAATGTTTAGTGCAGTCTTGATCTCACTTTTGAGAGTCATTAAAATCTTTCTTAAATTATTTCCCCTTGACAAGAAGATTGTCACCAAGAAGAGAACATCATTTCTCAAGGAAGCACGTTCTGTGAGTTGGAAAGTTATTGAACCCTCACTAAGATTGTAGGTTCCTGATCTACCCTCCTTGGCATTCCAAGACTGAACCCGTTCCACCATCGCATTAATGATTGTGATTGGGTTATAGCCATCATAAGCAGAGAGATTCAGAACGGCTCCTGAGGCGTTGAAGTTGGTCTCACATCCTATAAGGCATAGTGCCCGTGACACCATATCTCTGTCTCTCGGATTGATGGTAGCATTCTGATTCTGGAGGAACTTAGTTTTCTCCTTTGTGGTCAACCCATAGAATTGAGTGAGCAAGTCCCATTCAGGAAGAGGAGAATTCTTTCCCTTGACATGGGTGGGACTTGGAACATCTGTTTCAGACATGCTAGTTTCTGATCTTGAATCACCTTCAGTCTCTTCTTCAGAGTTGCTTTCACTATCTGAATCGTGTGTTAGACGGTATAACAATGCACCAAGTGCTTTCTTGACAAATCCTTTCTTTCCCGACGTTTTGACGACTTAATATATCCAATTCGAAATACTAGGTCTTTGTGTGTGACTTTTAAAAAAAAAAGTGAAGATTAGAAACATTTGTAAAAAACAGAGTCAAGATAATTAATGAGCGTGTTAACAGCCAATGTTGGCATCATATTCAAGGCACTAATAATCCCGCTGACTGCTTATCTCGGGGTGTTGATCCGAAATCATTGGACAGTAACGAGCTATGGTGGCAAGGTCCATCATTTTTGAAGTCTTCAGATTATAAGGTAGATCCTGTTGTTTTGCCAAAGGATATTAAAACTGCTTCTGTCGAGCTACCTATTTTCGTAGGCTGCCAAACTTCTGATCAACAAAGTCAGTTACCTATTTTTGAAAAAATCTCAAACATAGCAAAATTGCAACGTATTGTAGCTTACATATATAAGTTCTACCTAAATTGTAAAAATAATGTAAAATCTGCTAAAAATACAAATAAGGTAACATTGAAAATCCCTGAGCTCAAGCATGCTTTAAATAAAATAATAATATATGCTCAGAATCAACATTTTACAAAGGAAATCAACTGTTTAAATAACAAAAAGGCTGTTGTAGGTAATATGGCATCCTTGTCGCCATTCATTGACAGAAATGGTGCTTTACGAGTGGGCGGACGTATAGAAAATGCAAATATATCATATGATCAACGCCACCCAATTTTGTTGCCAAAAAATTGCTACATTACTGACTCCATTATAATCAGGGAACATTTAAATCTTTTACATGCGGGTCCCAAATTAACTTTTGCAAACCTTTCGCAAAGATTTTGGATATCAGGTGGCATTAGGGAAATTAAAAGATTGTTACACAAATGTGTTAGGTGCTTTAAATTAAAAAGTGCAGCATCTGAGCAATTAATGGGCTCGTTACCAACCGAAAGGGTCACTCCTGCAGCACCGTTTCATGTCACTGGCGTAGACTATTGCGGCCCGTTTGATATCAAACAGGCACGTATTAGGAAACCCGTAATATCGAAGGGTTACATAGCCCTATTTGTTTGCTTTATCACTAAAGCAATACATATGGAGTTAGTTTCTGATATGACAAGTGAAACTTTCTTAGCTGCCTTAAAGAGATTCATTTCGCGCAGAGGATCCCCATCTAAAATTTACTGTGACAATGCTTCCACCTTTAAAGGATGTAACAATCTCTTAAATAGCCTATATCAGTTGCATAATAAAGAGAAGACTCGTGACGACATCGTCTCCTTTGCCACTCAAAAGGGAATAGAATTCCAATACATACCTGCTTACTCACCTACTTGGGGAGGCTTGTGGGAAGCAGGCGTTAAAAGCGCTAAATTCCATTTCCGTAGAGTAATTGGAAAAACCCTACTCACATATGAAGAGTTTCAAACTGTGATTGTCCAAGTAGAAGGCATTCTCAACTCTCGTCCTCTCTGTCCCATGACTAGAGATGGCCAAGATTTTTCTTATTTAACTCCAGCACATTTTCTCACTGGTAGGCCAATAACTGCCATTCCAGAACCTAACTATACCCTCATTCCCACATCTAGATTGAGATTCCGGCATCAATGTACCCAAATAATACAAAGCTTTTGGAAAGTCTGGAAAAACTCTTATTTATGCCAGTTGCAAAATCGTCCTAAATGGCGTCGCGTTGTGCCCAACATTCAAAAAGGTCAGTTGGTTTTATACAGGGACATTACCTCTGTTATGGACTGGCCCATAGCCATGGTAATTGATGTGCTGCCTGGTAAGGACGGTAAGGTCCGTGTAGTTCGTATTAGATTGCCTAACAAAAGTGAAAAGACTGTAGCAGTTAATAAAGTTTCACTCCTTCCTATATATGACTAAAATATTGTTTAGTTTTATAAAATGATAAATACTTCTCGTAGGCCATCTTATGATGTGTTGCTTTAAACGATGCCAAGAGAATATTTATTTATTTACATTTAACATATGTAATATTTAGTGTTTAGATTTTTTATTTTTTATTTTATAAGAACATGGCAAGTATGTACATGTTAGTTTGTTCAGCTCTCTAGAATAATAAGAGTTATTTCTAGAGTATTTCTTCATAATGTAACTAAGTTACTTTTTCACACTATAAGTAGTGCTTAATTTCCTTAAATAAGGATATTAATATTAAGATGTTAAGATTACTTTAGAATATGTATAATGTACAGTTATAGTTTTTAAACTGTAAACTTAAATATTTTCAGCTAGAGTTTCAAATTGAAATGTAAATTTTTTCAAGATATTTACACCTAGAGTTTAAAATTAAAATGTTAACTTTTCAAAATTGTTTCCCCTTCCCGGGACTATGTTTAATACAACAGATGTAAGTGTATCCAAACACTATTTTTTACTTATAAAATAAGGAATGCTCCTTATCCTCTTGACCGCTAACCCTTGTACCGCGTGTGCACCTTTACACAATTAAATTCATTTAAAATAGTTTAAAAGGACTTTCTTTACTTTCACCGCAATAACGGACCCAAACAGTCGTTTCGCACGCCAGTGGCACGAAGCAATAGTTAGCTTTTAAAGCCGAGTATTTCTCGTGCTTTTTGGCAGCCGCGAACTCAGCAGAGCGGCCCCGGCCGACCGCGCCGTGCGGCTGAGGTATGAGGCAGCGAAGGTGTTAACGCACGTGGCGTCCCACAATAGACACCTTCCTCTCTGCCACAGCACCAGGGTCAAACCATAGTTGTATTGTATTGTATTGTATTAATTCTTTATTGCACACAAGAAATATACATAACATATAAAATATTGGATGACGTCTCTCTTCCAGACAACCCTTGGCAGAGGATAAAAGATGACAAGAAATACTGGTAGCGATGGTGCATGAATTATTTGAGCAATGTAACAAAGTGACAAAGTAGTTTTACACTTGTTAATGTTATGATAGATAGGTGTAAATCTAAAAATGCCCTACACGTTACCTCGGGTGATGCTAAGTGCAACACCAGTCAACCGCCGTCTATACCTTGTAGACAGGTCAGTTAAATGTGCCACACGATAACAAGAAGAATGTTACGATCAGTTATAATACTTGATAATCTGTAATTAGGTACTGAAGGATTCGGTGCTTCAGTAGTTAGTTTCTCAATACTGATAAGAGTGTCGTGGGTTCGATTCCCATCCAGAACAAACGTTTTGTGATCGGCAGATTGAGTTGTCCTATTTTATTATGTACCTATAATACAGGCAGTCCTAGTTTGAGGTCATATGACCGTGTGATGACTTATCTGTTCATGGACAAAAAAATCGACTCAAAGTTTCATGCACGACTTTTGGAAAATTAACTCAATCTAGTAAAATAAAACTAAACCAAAAGTTCAAAAACTGTGTGTTTACTGTTTATGATTTTAGTTTGATGGTTTTCTAGTTTTTTGCTTTTAGTGTTTAGCAGTTTTGTAGACTGAGTTATTTTTTCAAAAGTCGAGCAACAAATCTTGAGTCGAATTTTTGGTCCACCAGTGTGTATTTACTTGTTATTTATAATTTTACAAGTCCAAAAGATCACAGAAGCGAGAAAGACCCTTCTTAAATTGATTGGAAGTATTCAACCTGAAGCTGAAGTAAGTTGAACTGAATGTGTTGGTAACCGACCACTACCATGAGCCTCGACCGCTTCGGACAAGAATGAAACTCTACTTTCTGGACGACGCGACAACTTTTAGTTTGTCCTTTACTTGAGCGATGTATCGTAGTGGCTTGCCGCTCGCTTCACATCAGGAGGTCGCGGGTTCGATTCCCGGTGGGGTCCAACTTTGTAGACTTGGTTTGGTTGGTGGTAGGGCATATTCTGGGCCCGCCTGGCTAGCTACCACCATCTTATCTAAGTCTTGCCGCCAAACATCAATGTTAAAACATTGATGTGTTCCGGCATGAAGATAAGATAGCCAGTTTCCCATGGCGTTGGGGAATCTTGGTAAGCCCGCTTCCATCTTCGGCATCATCATCACTTACCATCAGGTGAGATGATGCCAAGGGCTTACCAATTGAGGGTAAAAAAAATGTTACTAATTATCGTCTTCGGCAGATAGGTGAAGGGTGGCTGAAATTACAATGGTGATTACCCAATATTCTTTAAGCAACTACTTTATCATCATCGTTATCATCAGCCACAAGACAGACTAGAGAACAGAGCCTCCCCCAAGGATTTCCACGATGACCGGTCCTGCGCTGCCCGCATCCAGCGGCTTCCCACAGCCTTCACCAAGTCATCGGTCTACCGAAGTGGAAACACAATCACTTAACTTCACTAATATTATAAATGCGAAAGTATGGATGTTTGTTTGCTTATTTGTATGTTTGTTTCGGTTTCACGCTGAACTACTGAACGGATTTGTATGAAATTTAGTAGGTAGATAGATAAAGCAGGATATATAGAATACAGGATTCATAGAATACATAGGATACTTTTGTACCGGAAAACAAAGGTTCCGGAGGAAAAACTAAAATTTTTACGTCGCCACTAGATGTCGCTGCCTTAACATTTTATCTGTCTGGAATCAATTCTTAAGTTTAAGCAGATGAAGTCGCGGGCTGAAGCTAGTTCTGTAATCAAATGAATAATTCCTATAGGTAAAGTTTAAGCAAAATATACGATAAAAAGCTCTAGTGCTATTCGTGCTCAAGCAAGCGAGCACACGAACGAAAACAAGAAATGCAAAACGCAAAACATCCATTTCACAGCTGAAACGAGAACTTGTGATTTTTTACCGAAACGCTCTCTGTCCAGTTCAGTGGATGTGTTTGCATTGCCTAACTACAAGCAAACGTTCATTAGCATTTGTACACATAGGTGCCTACATAAATGGTTGACTATGTATTCTAAACAGGTTGTTAAAAAAATATGTATAGAGTCCTTTATCTGAGACTCGATAGTTTTAACAAATTTTGAACCCTTATTTTATATACATTGCTGTTTGGCTCTTCTATAAATTATATGTGGTGTCTTTAATTTTTTTGCGATTTGAAGCAAAATCGTAGAACAAAAGTAGTTTACTATAATCAGTAGTATAGTTAGCCTTTGATAACAGTTCCTACACAGATTTTGTTACACCTTCTGTATTCTTCTTCTTCCTTCTTTATGTTTCTTCTAAGTAACATATTTAATTACTCGTACTTTAATATTAGCCCAGTCTTTCCAATGCTACTCGAAAAAGTTATTGTTTAATAATAATAATAATTTTGTTTACCGTATGCTTATGGTACAGAAGGTTTCTAAAATTTAATATCACATAAATATTACATAAAGTTGCTTATTGCTCATTAGATAAGACACCGCTGAGTCAATAACGAAACGAAGGTTAATTTCATGTAGTAAAAAAAAAGTACCCAATAATATGTTGCTGATGGTCCTCACACTGTGTCGTGAGGGCCATACTCAATAGTTACTTACTAGTCTCAGAACGGGCTTTTAGACATACTCTCCTCCTTTCATTTGAACGTAGGTAGTCTTTACAATGTGTAATAAAATCAGCTGAAACTATTCAAACTGGGTCTTATACTCATGAAATTGAACAAACCAATATTCATTTCTCGTCGAACTACTGAGACCAGAGGAAAATAAATCGGGCCAGTGTATGTAAGTCTAAAAGTCTACAAACAAACAATATTGAGAATTTTACCATCTTATTTTAAGACTATAGACTTCTATAATCTATAAAAACTGTTTTCTATATATTTTATAAATTTTAGGCTCATTCGTTTCGGAAATGTAGGGAGGGGGGAATCGTGAATTTTCGTCTATTTTCTTAAACTTTCTTAAAACAGCCAGTTTCATTTAATACGGTACAGTTTGCAAAACTTTATTAAATTTTCAGATGAGTTTCAGATTTTCCCCAGACTCAAAATTCATTTATTTAGTTTACACTTCCATGTTTAGGTCACACAAACCTATATTTATACTAAGTTTCTACATAATCGGTTCAGAAATTCTGAGTAGATGTATACGGACAGATGGGTGATCCTATAAGGGTTCCTTTATTCCTTTTGAATCGTACCGGAATCCTAAAAACCGTAAAACTAACTAAAATAGCCACTAACAATCAAACCCATAAAATTATTTATTACAAATGAACCCTATATTTGGTTTTTCGAATACTTTTAGATCAACTGGCATTCTCAACAAAAAAGTTAAGTAACAGAAACAGAGTTAATGTTACTTAGATCCTTTGGATTGGATAAGTGTAACATTCACAACAGTCTCCACGTAACGGATACGAGGTGGATACGAAAGTTTGCCTTTAATCACATTAAAATTTCACTCGACTCCAGCTCCGTTCGGATTGCTCTCCGAATTCCCAATAGATTTAATAGAATAGAGAAACTCTGTGCTTATTTGAATTTGAATTTTAGTCTGGGTAGAAAAAGTCGGGAGCGAAAATTTTATTATCGTATGTCCGTATCCTATTCTTTGGCGAAACTACCCTCTTTCTTTTCTTACCTTGTGAATATTCTCAGGGGAAAGACGGAAGTTGCCTGGTTTTGAAGGTAGTGTCACCCGCGGTCACATGTGGGGCGTTTTGGATCTGCTTTGACTTTTTACATTTTATGCCGTCATATTTTATTCACCACAGCATCAGTTGCTGCAGCGTTATTCGCTTCTGCGTCATTCGCTCCAATGGCTTTTTGCTCCAGCGTACCATATTGATTTTTTTTCGCCACAGTGTGGTTCGCCACAGCGTCATTCACTTCTACGTACGGGACCCCCTCCAACCTCCTATACATGTAATAGCCTTCATATTATTTAGTTCCACTTACAACCTCCTATATACTTAACTATTCATAACGCACATTATGTGCCACAAAATAAAAATCGTACATATTGCAGCCTCATGCACAATTCGCCACGTTAACTATCGTTGTGTTTTTACACATGTACCTCCATAATGTTTTAGTTTCATTCGAATTTAAGAGTTTAGAATGACGCGGTATTTGATACTTTTAACGATAATTGACCACGCTGAATACGTTAAAAACAACAGACTTCAATCGCAACAACTCCAATTTTGCTATGTTTTTGTTGATTTTCTCAAAAACCGCTGAATTGATTTCGATAAAATTTATATGGGACCACCTGTGAAGTATACCCTTTCAAACAAAAAAAGAATTTTCGAAATCGGTTTAGGCGTCTTCGAGTAATCGGTGAACATACATAAAAAAAAAAAGATTCCGACGAATTGAGAACCTCCTCCTTTTTTTGAAGTCGGTTGAAAATACTAATCCAGCAACCTAAACAACCTTTCAGGATATTGGGTTCATCATACTATTTCTGTTGTTTTTTTTTATGTTGTTTAATTACAATACATGGGTATAAGACCACCTTTCTATATTGTTGATACCTACACCTTTCTACCCGTCTTCCCAAGGGGTCGTCCATTAATCACGTGAGGCTCAAAAGGGGGAAGGGGTTCAGAAAAATCACGAAATATCACAGGGGGGGAAGGGGGGTTGAGATATTACGTGTATTTAATTTAGTCTAAAACATTGCTAAAACTTTGATTCGATTTGATTTGATTCGTTTGATCCCCAGATTGTCATATTACACATTTTATGCATTCGCTTTCTAACACTGCATAAGTAACTAGTTAAATGCGTAAATTCTATACAATATATTCTAAAATTTATGCTTCTTCATGCGATAGCGCTTATACTATTTCTCAACAACAAAAGCTTCGTTTCCTACTCGATAGTCCTTTGTGGGGGTTGTTACTGCAGCGCATCGGCTGTAAATAGACAAGATTTATGCCAGAGTTGCGGCTCGCAAGTTCCCGATCGCTAGGGTAAGGAAGGCTTAGTAAAGTCAGCTATAATATGAGAAGAAATAGAAGCTGTAGAATGAATTGTCACCTGCGGTATTTCCGGACCGATACGACATTCAAACCTTCAAGAAAAGAGCGTGCTCCCATATTAAAGGCCGGCAACGCACTTGTGACTACTCTGGTGTTGCGGGTGTCAATGGGCGACGGTAATCACCTACCATAAGTTGATCCGTCTGCTCGTTTGCCACCTTTACCATAAAAATAAAGCTTTAAGTTCCCCTATAAGTCGTTTTCCGTCATCATCAGCATCATATTAGTCAAAACGTCCACCGCTAAACAAAGGCCTCTCACAAGGACTTCATCGACGACCGATTTTGCGCTGTCTGCATCCAGCGGCTTCCCGCGACCTTCACCAGGTCATCGGTCCACTGAGTGGGAGGCCTGCCTATCGCCACTTGAAATCTTTCTTACCCCAACGATTCCAGCTATATGCCCCGCCCACTCCACTTTAGTGATTCCGTGACCTATGTCAATTACTAAAGCTCTCCTAATTTCTGTAAATCACCTCATTTCTGATTCAAATACGCAAAGAAACTCCGAGCATATAGCATGCTCCATCGCCCCTTGGGCGCCTTTTAATAAATTAAACTTATCTTAAAAGAACTGCAACCAAAATTATACGAGATATATTATTATTATTATTATTCGAAGTACACTAAGCCCATTGTAGAAGAAATGCTTAACTCCAAAACAAATGACACTCGTCGGATTTACAGGTAAAACGTCTACGGATATAATAACCACTGAAATCATTCCTGTACTCCTATCCGTAAACGGTTTATTTCCGCTGACCTGGAACGGTACCTTAGCGGCTGGGTCTCCGAGACAGACCGATAATTGCAGCTATACAAAAAGCAGTCCTCCTCGACAATACCCGGATAGTCCGGCGCTTCTGCTGGAGTAGCTCCTGCCACTTCGAGTACCTCCAAGTAACATATGTATAATTGACCACGCTGAATACATGAAAAACAACCGACTTCAATCGCAACAATTCCAATTTTGCTATGTTTTTGTTGATTTTCTTAAAAACCGCTGAATCGATTTCGATAAAATTTATATGGGACCACCTGTGAAGTATACCCTTTTAAACAAAAAAAGAATTTTCCAAATCGGTTTAGGCGTCTTCGACTAATCGGTGAACATACATAAAAAAATAAAATAAAAATAAAAGATTCCGACGAATTGAGAACCTCCTCCTTTTTTTGAAGTCGGTTAAAAATCTGTAATAATCTAGCGGTCGTGAACAGTCAATTGGATACTTTTATGTCCATACTTAACCTCAGATATTATAATATCTCTCAAATACTAGCGTTACCCAGTGTACTCGAAACTTAACACTATAAAGTTATTAGCTAGCCGGCAGTGGCCATCTGCGAGCTAGGTATTAGTTCAGTAATTCCCTCAATATCTAACAACATCGATCGCTGTAAACTTTGTAGCTTTAATCTAAATATTGTCTAAATATTGTCTATGGCTTTGTAGCTCTTTAAATATAATAATTCGATGGTGTAGAAGACAATCATTATAAGTGCAGGTTTGTAAATTTTACAGCAGAGCAGTTTGAAAATGTCAAATCTTTGAAATGTTGGTATAAAAAAATAAATAGAAAAAGGGTTTATATAACATTTGACATAAGTATCAGAATTTATTTTTCTATTTAGTTTTTCATACCAAAAGGGTTATAGCCGGGTTTCAATACTAAAAGTGTCCCAACGTCGTTTCCAGGTTATTACCTCGTAAATTTATTGTTCTTTGATAGAAACATTTTTACACCAAATTTCAAACCCCTTCTCTTAATAATGAGGGAGATGTGGGGGTGTCAACCCTTAACTTAAAAAATCATTATCTTTAAAACTTATTTAAATTTGGTGTAAAAATATTTTAAAATAACAATTTTACGAGGTATTAACCTGGAAACGACGTTGGAGCACTTTGAGTATGGAAACCTTGCTATACCCGTTGACAAGAAAGATTTGACATTTTCAAACTGCTCTGCTACAAAATTTACAAATCTGTGCTTATAATGATCGTCTTCTACACCATCGATGGTCTATGGCATGGGTCACCAATTAGTTCATTTGGGGTCCGTTTTAGTAAATAATATGACCGACGCGGTCCGGTCCTAGGTACTTTTTTATAGCAGCTGTGGCAGCAAAAAAAACGCGGGAAATTATAAATTACTTACTCGAGTGTCGGTCGTATAACGCAATTTTTTTAACTGTTTAGGTCGAACTGTCAAACAAAGTATGGGATTTGACACTAATTTAACGTTGTTCTATGTAAATTCTGACAGCTCGTCTTGCACAGTTAAAAAAATATCTACAATTATTTTTTTCAGTTTCCCATACAAATTCTTGATTCACTATTCGGATTTAGTAGAATGAAAAACTTTGAATAAGCCAAAAGACTATATTTTAACGAATTACAGAACTCTCTTGTATTATAACCCTTTTAAATTAAGACATATAATGAATATAAGGAACCCATGATCAAATCGAAAAAAAAAATTTAGACTCTTTATACAAATGGATCAGCCGAGCGGTCAAATTAGTGTAGAGGGTCCAAAAATATTTTTGCGATTTGACTATAGGTTCCTTGGAGAAAGTTGATCAGAATCAGGAGTAGAAGCACTGACTAAAATATCGGGCACTCATAAGTAGCATTCTATATAATCGATTACTAATTATTTCTTACCGAACCTACCTTACGCAAAGCCTCTCTAATGTACGGAAAAAAGATGTGTTTTCCTTACATCCGATAGAAATAGCCCGTAAGAGCCATTAACTTAATCCTATTACCATCCACCCTATAATATAAACCTCTTCTAAATTTCACTATTGCATGCTATACATTTCGCTTTCACGTACCAGCTTGTGACTACGAATGGAACTTTAGCAGCAATGTATTGCAAATCTGTGAAGTAACGATGGCTAACTTGAGGTTTGTACTACAGAGGCGATACGAAAGTCGCGCCAAAGCGATGGAAAGGAAAAAGTATTCATTGCTAAGTCATTTCATTGTCCGATAAAGATTATTGTGTAGGCTCAAATTAATATTATTCGGTATTGAGCAAACTCCGAGATATAATACTAATGGGGCCATATTTTATACACAAAGGCCTTAAGGCTGAATAGAAGAAGAAATATTGTTATTATATTGACTGAATACCGAGGCTATTCCTTTTTATTCGGTGGCTATTCAAAAGACGTTAGTCTGGCTAAAAAGCAAGGTAATAAAGTCTTTATTCGCATTCGCTATAGAAAGGCTGCTTTAGTTGTGAAAGCCGTTTCACACTGTCCGGCCGATATCGGTATCGGTATCAACCAACACCGATAACAGATAAATTTGTTTTTTGAAATTTATTATTTGATCCTTGAAATATAAATTTATAAGCTGTTCGAAAGAGACAATAAATAAAGTAATGATGTACCAAAGAGACAATTTAAGCATTTATAATATCTGACCAATTCGTTCACGTACACACTTCCGAGATACGTAAAGAATATTCATATATAGCATACAAAAATCTTTCGATAGCTTTCTGGGGCCTTGTATAGCCACCTCGTTATAGAGTGCAAGGCAGGTACGCATATAATTAAACTTACATTTTATTATACTCTCTGTAACTTGCACCGACATCGATATCGGTATCGGCACCGACATCGAAACCAATATGAGGCTTAATAATCATTGTCGTTTCAGGAAGTGTTTGCGGAGTGAGAAGAAACGACGGACCCAAACCAACACTTTTTTTTTCAAGAGTTCTTGTATGCTAATTTATCTTAATTTTTACGCGACCCTCAAGCTGTACTGAGCCACGACCGCTTAGTACTCGTTCATCATGGTCATCATCAGCCGAAGGACGTCCACTACTGGACAAAGGCCTCCCCCAAGGATTTCCACATCGACCAGTCCTGCGCTGCCCGCATCCAGCGGCTTCCCGCAACCTTCATCAGGTCATCGGTCCACCGAGTGGAGGCCTGCCTACACTGCGTTTTCGGTGCGCGGTCGCCGCTCGAGAACTTAAACTCGTATTTAACGTTAATTTACAATTCATATCATCATCAGCCAAAAAAACGTCCACTGCTGAACAGTTCATATACATATAACACTAAAATATCTTAGAGCTACATTTATTTTCAAGAAACAACTTTCATCCCCTTCCTCTACTTAGGTAGCCATCTGCAATGGTTAACAAACTATTTGCAGTGCATAAAGTAGCCGATATAAACTTTAGCAACAACGTAAGAGAGGGACGGAGCGATACAAGCATAAAGCAACGAAAAGAGACAACAGACAAATGGGTGTCGGGTTCGATTTATTGTCGAAGTAGCCTGGGAGTAATGAAACTGAATAATGCATGCTGTGAATATTGCCGGTGGAAATAACGTAGGGCTGGCAACACTGAAACAAGATAAATAAATAAAATATCCGGGAGAAATCACACACGGTCATCTGGCCCCAAACTAGGATTCCCTGTACTATGGGAACCACACACATATTTTTTTATGGCATAGGTGGCAAACGAGCAGACGGATCACCTGACGGTAAGCAACTACCGCCGCCCATAGACGCCCTCAACACCAGAGGAGTCACAAGTGCGTTAACGGCCTTTGATATGGGAGTACGCTCTTTTCTTGAAGGTTTGAATGTCGTATCCGTCCGGAAATACCGCAGGCGACAATTTATTCCACAGTTTGGTTGATTAAATATAAACATTTCATGAATCTGAGCAACTATTCCCAAGTAACCCATACTGATCTCAATATCAAAAAAAAACGACTTTCCATACAAAATTAGCTGAAAGTCCAATAAAGTATGAAAATAATAATAAAGATAATAATATCTGGGACAAATCACACACGGTCATCTGGCCCGTAAACTAGGATTCCCTGTATCTTGGGAACCAGAGACTGATATATTTACACATATACTTTTAAATACATTAATATATAGATATAATACACCCAGGCTCGGAGCAAACAATTCTGCTCATCACAGAAACGTTTGCCCTGAGTGGGGATCGAACCCACGACTCTCGGATCAGAGGCCAGGATCGCTAACCAATTAGCCACCGAGTCAGTCCACATTTCATTTTTATACGAATTCACTATAGGTTCTTTAGGAAAAGATCTTCAGTTTCATGAAAAGAACACCTGGATAAAGTTTCCATCATCATAGCCGAAGGACGTCCACTGCTGGACAAGCCTCCCCCAAAGATTTCCACACCAACCGGTCCTGTGCTGCTCGATTTCCGAAGAAAGTTTTCATGTGTTGTCTTTTTACTTTACATCCTGTATAAAAATGGTAAGCAACCCTAGGGCAGGCGTTAAAGCATATAAGAGAGCTCCGTGATCGCATAACGATTAGATTTTCATGAGGCTACGGCGCTGCGCTTTCCTCTACCGACGAATAATAATGAATATCAAACTCAAACGCCAATAACTGTCAGCTAATACCACAGATACTTATAAAGCTGCTCGCCTTTCACGGCTATCGACACTGTATTAGAAATGTGTGTCCCGAGATATTGGGGCCAAACGTTTTATGGCTAGACTTGAGAAGATCACTCTTGTGAAATAAATAAATTAAGAATAAAATAGCGGTTTATTACTGAAAATCTTACATTGTTATTTTTTTATTGACCCACTGACTCGGTGGCTAAGTGGTTAGCGATCCTAGCCTCTGATCCGAGAGTCGTGGGTTCGATCCCCACACAGGGCAAACTTTTCTGTGATGAGCAGAATTGTTTGCTCTGAGTCTGGGTGTATTATATCTATATATGTATGTATTTAAAAGTATATGTGTATGTATATCAGTCTCTGGTTCCCAAGATACAGGGAATCCTAGTTTGGGGCCAGATGACCGTGTTTGATTTGTCCCAGATATTATTATTATTATTATTAAACTTAATAATTCAGTCCGCCCTTTTGGAGAAAGGCTCCGCCAGTCTCCTGCATTACTCTTTCTTGCAGCCCTATCCACTTTCACTTTTATAATCTTAACTATAAGAAGTTACATGTATTTTACCATATTTCACTCATAACCTGCTTACTCACTAGAATTTTTTGATCAATTCCAGAACACTGTTTACCCTGTTTTATCTTGTAGGTAATAGCAATATTAATAATATAATATTTCAGGTCAAATTGTAGACGATTCCTCGTGTACAGGAACGTAAATAAATACTTCATTAATATTAAAAAAAAATCTAAATATACATACAATATACCCACACATATTTGCACTGGGTGGACATCGAACCCACGACCCTCAGCGTAGAAGTCTGGAGTTAACTCTCACGCCACCAAGTCGACTGTAATACAAGTACCCATCTATAAAATTATAATACTTACGCTCTTTTCTTAAAAACTACAAAGGAATCCTTCCCCTGCCTTTATCTGTAAACATACAAAACAATATATTATTTTTATTATACATATTATAAACACAATAGCAAAGACCCCAATATGACGTAATGACAGATATACCGAAACCCTAAAAGAATTATAAGGGTTCTCCACCGTTTTTCTCAAGAACCCAATACTAATATAAAACGAAAAATAAAAATTTCATGTTATTTGCCTTGCTAGGGAATGCCAGAGCTTTTTAAGGTCAAACTTAACTGAATTATTTCAGAGTAGGGATTATTTCAGAGGCTATTATTATAGGGTAAACAACGGCTATCTATAAGAATTTATTGATCAAGAATAGATATCAGGATCTTTAATAGAATACCCAATGAATTCAAAACATTGAACCTTGTCCTATTTAAGAAAAAAATATATGAGTGGCTTGTAAATTATAGTTTTTATGATGTTAAGGAATTTTTTTGACAGACAATAATTATTTTTTATTCTATTTATAATTTTGCAATCACATCTATATTATAATCTTTAATATTTAATTTAATGACATTTGTATTATATTTAAAAATAATGAAATTTAACTTAATTTGTTTTATAGAATAACTGTTAAGTATTTACCTATAACCAATATTTGCATGCTATTATGTTATGGCGAAACATGAATGCCCCTTAGTAATTATTGTAACATCTGATGTATAACCATGATTTTAAGCAAATAAATGATGATTATGATTATGATTATCCATTATTTTTACCAAAAGTATAATATTATAAAATTATAATACAAATTTATATGTGTAGGAAAAATCACACGAGGCAGAGAATTGTTACCTTATATACCTAGTGTTATTTTGTTTATTTTATTTTTACAATTTGGGAAATCAAACCGCTATTTGTATGACAGGTGTTAAATAGTAGGTTTAATTACTACAGCCTTTACAGATTTCCAGGGATAGTTATACAATTGATAGGTCGTGAACATAGCTTCGAAATACATAACATTGAACCATCAAACAAACTAATATTTAAGTAAAGTGCTATAAACAGAAAAAAAGAGGAAGAAAAGTGGATGGTTTAAACAGAAACAGTTTTATACGCTAGCATTAACTTTATTAAGGACTATGAGTTACCACTAGGGTTGCCAGGTATGGTGCAAAAAAAACCGGACAAGATTTTTTTATTTTTATTAATTTTACAAAATTACCAAATTACATTAAAAGTTAAACTTAAAATCTTTTGTCCGGTTTACGAAGGTTTTCTTGACCGGACAGAAATAAGGAAAAACGGTGTGTGTTATTCAACAACCTCCTTTTCAAGGGTTTAAATATCTGTGTATTATTTTCTTTTTGAAACTTTTCATACAAAACAGCAATATTATGAAAAGTACTTTTTATAGTACAACGTCTATAAAAAGTACTTTTCATAATATTGCTGTTCATAACAAGCGTCAGCAGTTTTCAAGCCGCCTATAAGGCCTCCGACTCCGACATGGCTTAACGACTGCCATCTAGTGATAGCAGCCGGCACCAACGACTTAACGTGCCTTGCGAAGCACGGAAACGGTCGAGATAAATTCCACTAACAGTCAAACCCATCCAGGTTATGACCGTGTCTGCAGTCAGTTAACCTGCGTGATCGACGCGACCACGCAAGATGTGTAAGCTACCTAATTACCTTCTACTCTGCATTAAAATATGACGTTTGCACACGCATTTTGTGCCTTGCGTGATCGGAGCGGATCTTACCAGCAAGGGCGGGGGGGGATCGCTTTTAGAACGTGTAGATACTATATGATATTACTAATTTATAATACTATTAGCTTGTGCCCGCGGCTTCCTCCGCGTAGATTAAAAATGTAGTTACACTATTCTCTTATAAGTAATCTATAAAATATTGAAATAGTAAAGTCTGGTCATCCAGAATTAAACCCAAAAATAACTGAGCAGAGAAGCGAGTATGTATCGAAGGAGGCCATCTAGGAAGTTGGAGAAGACGTAGACTTAGACCAAAAAAATAACACATACACATACAAACAATCAACATAGGTAGGTACAGACGAAATTTTTTTATACTAAGTTCAATAATTTCATCTCAAAACCACTTAACCTTTTAAGTACTAAAAACGTGAGGCCGTTATGCTCCGAAAATTTCAATTTCCTACCGGAGATGGGACGGCCACAGCCGAGACGGCAACCCACTCTCCTGTCCCGAACTCCCAAATAAGGTTATGTAATCACTTCATCGAAAACTGCGTGGAAGCTTCAGTGTGTCGATAATCGATAATTTGAAAAAGCGTCATTAAATTACCGGTGCGCTTATGGTGGCAATCACTTAATACGATATTGGACAACTGAAGAACAACATTGAGTCATTTGAGTGACTTTTTATCAACTTTCAAAAACAACATTTTGGGTACTTAAATTCTTGTACTGACATATGATGTTATAGGCTTTGACAAACTAATGTGCTGCCGTGCTTACAATAAGAGCAGTATGTACATTTTTAAAGCAGTAACTTCATCGATTTCGTTATTTACCTAATAATATAAGAACTAATAAATAAGACAGATAAATGATAACACAGTATAAAAATACTTAATCTGCTACACATTTAAAAAATCGAAATAAAAGCAATCTAAGGAAACAGTTCGAAAAATGCAAAAATGTGACGAAAATTCGAAGGTGTTTTTCACAGATTTACTGCTCTTATCGTAAACATAGCAGTGTAGTGGTTATAATAATGAATATAAAATTTAAATTGTATTAAAACATAAATCAAGTACGATAAGTTTTTCGCTATGGTACATACAATTTATTTTTGGCACTGTAAAATAATAAAATATCCTGGACAAATCACACACGGTCATCTGGCCCCAAACTAGGCAGGGTTCCCTGTATCTTGGGGACCAGAGACTGATATACAATACATACACATATACATTTAAAACATACATATATAGATATTATACACCCAGACTCAGATCAAACAATTCTGCTCATCACAGAAAAGTTTGCCCCGTGTGGGGATCGAACCCACGACTCTCGGATCAGAGGTCAGGATCGCTAACCACTTAGCCACCGAGTCAGTCAACAAAATACCCTATTCTTCGATAAATACACACGAACTGTGTGTAAACTCAACTGAAATCTAAAATAAAATATTGATTACCGAACCAAATAACATACTAGTTATACAAATATTTAAATTTCTGTAGTAAAAACGCAGTATTTATACAAGGAATGTAGCAATATTGTTTTAGCATTAAAAATCCACGTTGAATGTAATTAGTTTTTACGAAAATCCTCAACGAAGTTATTCATTATTGATTAGAATTACCAATTAACTGGTCCTAAACAAATTTCTTTACACTCCATATAAACAGTTTTTTCCAAGCAAGCAAGCTTTTGTAAGAACAAAAACGTAAATTTTAACTAACGCCAGAAATCGGAAAACACTCAGGTTTACAATCTGATGGCGAAAATGTCGTTTAAAGCAACAATTAAAGTGAGCTTTCTTGAACAAAAAATACGATAAAGCACCTTAAGTACTTTGTTGTTAGTCCCGTTGAGGTTACTGCGTTCGATGCCGTAATCAGACCCCGAACACTTTGACCCTTTGACCACCACAGTCGAGCGAAAGTCGAGCTTGCTCGCCTCCCCTCACAGTCGCAGTGTTAGGTTCGATTGATATGAGAACCACAGATCGACTGCTTGCTTGCATGTTTGCTTGCATGCTTGCGTGCTTGCATGCTTGATTGCATGCTTCCTTGCGTAGTAACGTTCCTACTACTACTCATCACTACACCTACTAACATACTGGTTCTTACAACCTTCGCTATAAGTAATTATGAAGTAAAAATAAATATAACATAAATAAAATAACTAAAAAAAATTACTTGTAATGAATATTATGCTCATAAATATTAGGAAAACATAAATATGCGCAAAATGTTTTATGCCAAAATATTTTATGCAGAATAGTGTTATGCAAAGTCCAAATAGGTAGTCATAAAAAAGTTATGCGATATTATAGAGACCCCCACTTACTATTTGACTCCACCACTGTACTTGACCAATGTAAACCGGGCAAAGAGAGGGACAGGGAGTGGACATACTGTACGCCAGCTTTGAAATAAATATGACCGCAACTGAACCTTTTCGATACATATTCAGAAACATTCGTATTTTTTTTTTGCTAGATGTCGTTAATAGCGAGAAAGCGAATGTTTAATGGTCATAAATTAACCGTATATTCCCGTTGTGTCACACCATTATGTGTCACACTGTTACTCAACGGTAAAAAAATTACCGATAAGTTACACTGTGACTCAGTGCAACTGATTTTTTACCACTGGGTTACACTGTGACTCAACGGGAATTATTATTCCCTTTCAGTAACAGTGTAATCCTTTAGTTATTAATTATCGTCTATTCGTATGTTTATCACCCGTGCCACATTGAATCCGCGAATATATTTAATAGAATTCTAGATTCTCTTCGGGCTTCTAGACTTTAGTAGCAGTAGTATGATTATTAATTGAAAATTGTATATTTACAAAGCAATCTTAATAGCAATTGGAACAAGGTTTTGCCTGTGATACTTGGTGTTCAAAAGTACCAGGATAGCATGACCGAACAGAAGGTAGTTAGTGCTGGACTACTATTTGATGCCCTATCGGTTACACCATTATATTATTAATACTATAAAATATATTGTTGTAGTAGGACTATAATATAATAAACATATATAATAATATTAATTTAAATACATACATATAAAGATATAATACATCCAGACACTGAGCAAACCAATCTCCTCATCACAGAAATGTTTGCTTTGGGTGGGGATCGAACCCATGACTCTCCAAGCATTAGTCAGGAGCGCTAACCACTGAGCCACCGAGTCAGTTTAAGGCTTCTGACATGGCTTTACTGAAATCTGCCTGGTAGCACCGGTTCCAACACTTAAATATGGTTTGCGAAGTACGAAAACGGTTGAGATTAAGCATTCACCCCATCAAAATCAAAAATCAAAATCAAAAATCTTTTTTATTTAAGTAGATGCTTTACATATACTTTTAAATCGTCATATTTTTTCTACCTAGTACAAATTTCCTACCACTCGGAACTTGTACACACTTGTATCCAGATTATGATCGTGTCCGTAGTCACTTAACATGAGTGTGATCGACGCGAGCACGAAACCCATACCCTACTAGGGTACACCGGGGCGAATCGGATCAACTTTACTTTGAGGTTAAATAAAAATAACTTCCGTTGGAAGAATTTTTTATTTATCATTTTAGCTTTAATCAGTATTTATTCTAGTTTGAAATTCATAATCATAAATTTGAATAGTACTGAAATCGAATTTTCTGTGAACGAAAAACTGGAACTTGGGAAATATCCGATTCGCCCCCAATTGTTGGGGTGAATCGGATCATAATATATACAGTAATTAAATAGAGAACTCGTATAATAAATGGTTTTTAATGAAACAAAAAAAATAAATATTAATTAATGAATTAGGCATAAAGTAATTACGTCATTTATGTGGCACCATCCTATAAATGACCGAATTCAATACTCAAAGCTGAATTCAGTCCTCCGATGGTGGGTATAAAATTTAATCTCAACAGAAAATGTACATAGTGCCATACTCTTGACCAAGTCCTACTTCATATGAAGCATTAGTCTTATTTTTAACCTTCATAGTCTCATAAACCTTTTCAATATTTATTCAGTAACATCTCGTTTGTTAGCCTATTTTTATGAAGATTGTTCTTACTTTATGAGGTGATTCGCATTATCACAGTTATTTTAAAACCCTAATGAAGAGAAAATAACTTATTTTATAAAGTTATTGTCAAGTGAATCATTATCCAACGTTTTCGAACAAGTCCGTTGCTACAATTGCTGCATGTCCTCAATCCATTGTTTACAGATGGCTTGATTTTCAATTTTCCTCACATCTTATTAAAAATATTGACCTTGGTTATTTTTTAACAAATATCAGAATAATTAAAAACCATAAAAAATAAATAAAAATAAGATACATTGATTTTAAGTACAGATTCAATTCACCCCGCAGGACGTGATCCGATTCGCCCCATATTTAAGGTCGTACAAAAATATTTTATCAGAATACCATTCATATAGTTATTAAAAAGCTATTTTATTTTCAAAATAAAGTCCATACTTAATCAAACTATTTAATTATTTTAACTATAAAAGAAAGTCTTGGTATAAAATAACAAGTAATCATTACGTATTTTACAAAAGGCGCAAAAACTGCCGTAGCGTCACTTCTGCATCAAGGGCGAGAGCTGTAGTCACTAAAATACGAGAGGTATCAAAATACTTAATATAACAACAGATGCGGAGGGGAGGGACGAAGTGATGTGTTGCTATGACAACGGTCAGTCTAGCGCGGTATTTAAAATATACATTTAATTTTGATTCGATTCGTACTGTGATCCGATTCGCCTTGGTCTACCCTACCACTTTTTTAATCAATGTATGTATATTTTTTAAATAACTAGCTTTTGGCCGCGACTTCGTAGACGGGACTTCAGAATTAGGTCCAGAGAGAAATAAAATGTAAAGCAGCCAGAAATCCTCAAGATTTCCGGGATAAAAGTATTCTGTGTTAGCAGAGTGATTTATCTATCCACCAACCGTTCAGTGGTATCGGCGTGATAGTGGAACAAACAAACAAACAAACATCAATACTTTCGCATTTGTAATATTAGTGCGAAGTTTCCCATTTTTACCTGAAGAGTGTAAGTACTTTTGAATAATGTAATATTTGGACACCAGCATAATGTTTATATTATGTCACTAGCTTTCCGCCAGCGGCTTTGCCCGCGTTGACATCGTTTATGGTGCCGTCATGATCCAAAAGGTCATAACCCACGGAAGCACATTAAGTCACGAGCAACGGCTTAACTACCTTGCGAAGTACGAAAACGTTCAAGATGAGTACCACTAACAGTCAAACTCATCCAGGTCTCGACCGTGTCTTTAGTCAGTTAACCTGTATGATCAACGCAAGCCCACTGAGTCATGACAAACGGTTAAACTGCATTGCAAAGCACGGAAACGGTCAAGATAAGCGGACAGCCACTAGGCCACTGAGGCTATTCCATCAATGTCGCAGAAGAAGCCCCAATCCCCTACTATTAGTTTAAACCTTAAAGGTATAAAGCTACCAACAAAGTTTTCTATTATAGAAAGCCCATACTAGGGCATCAAATCGTAATACGGCTCTTTCTACCTTCTGTTTGGTTATGCTCTCCTGGTACTTTGGAACACGAAGTATTACAGGCTCTTTTATAACGATTTGATTATTTTTACTGATTAGACCATTGGCAAGAAAATTCATACTGGTTTTGTAGTAAGGCTGTCTAATTCAACTGGTACTAGGACTATTCGGTAATATTAACACGTGTGACTCAACGGGAATTTTCGGCCCGTTGAGTAACACTGATACTAATAATAATAATAATAATAATAACTCCTGCCACTTCGCCGAGCGCGAAGTGGTCAGAGTAGCCCAAATTCATATTTCAAAATAATAATAAACTTTATTGACAAAAACCACATTGCAATACATAGGTACAGTACGTTATGGAGTAAGTATATTAACAGTTAACAATTGGTTATAGTTTTTGGGATATTAATAGGGTACACTGGTTTCCAAACTAGGGAAAGCCCTGTATCTCGGAGACCAGACCCCTTCTTTGCATATACATGAGTGAGCTTAAGGAACTATGTACTTAGAAAACATGACATTTATATATTATTAATTTAATAATTTTGTTATAATTATTTATACTCAACGGGAAAAAAAATTACCGTTGAGTCACACGTGTGGCTCAACGGTAATTTTTTTACCGTTGTGTAACAGTGTGACTGAAACTGGTGTGACACAACGGGAATATAGGAAATTAACCAACCCTCCTTATCTTTTTTTGTACCTAATACAAATTCCTACCACTATGAACTTTTTTAAGTTTTAGCGAAGAGAGTTTATAGTAATTTGAATACGTTTGACTAAATCTCTCCTGTTGTTTTTTATATAAAAATGAAAAAATACTTAACACTACAAAACGCAAAGTCCATAACTGGAATGAAACTAGTCCGAGGTCGGTAATGGCCGAAATCGCATCTCCTACATATTCATGCGACGTGCCCGCGCATTCCATAATTGATAGTGAACTCCGGCCACCCGCTTCTGGACTATGTCTACAGGGTGTGGGAAAACACGCTTGCAGAATAAACTAACCAGTTTACTGAACTAACATTGATTTATTACTATTACAAACAAAATACCTCCTTTTTCCTCCGTAGCCTAGTGGCTTGTCCGCTCGCTTCATATCAGGAGGTCGCGGGTTCGATTCCCGGAGGGGTCCAACTTTGTAGGACTCGGTTTGGTTGGTGGTAGGGCGTTTCCTGAGCCCGCCTGGCTAGCTACCACCATCTTGTCTAAGTCTTACCGCGTTGGGGAATCTTGGTAAGCTCGCTTCCATCTTCGGCATCATCATCACTTAACATCAGGTGAGATGAAGCCAAGGGCTTACCAATTAGGATAAAAAAAACATCAAAATGTATACTTACAAGCAATTTAAAATTTATATGAATATGAATCTATATCTCGCATCCCAAAATCCATAAAGCCGTTTAGCCTACAGACATATAAAAAAATGAACATTGAGGCAAAAAATATGTAGGTATATTTGACTTCCAAAGAGTTTTAACACTCTGTATAAGATACACTCTTAGTTCTGATTTGAATATTTACGATTTATTTAACTATGGAGTGAACCAAATTAGGGTTGCTGACTCTTCCGGTCTTAGTTCAAAATTTTTACGAATAATCTATTACGTATTTAGAGTAAAAGTATTATACAGGGTGGAAGGGACAGGTTTCCGAAAACTTTAAGGGCTTGCTCAGTAGACGAAACTGAACAACTTTCGACAAGAATTTTTTTCAGAAAACGAAAAAAATAATTGGCTACTCCATACAAAATTATAAATTTGATTGGACAGTTTGTATGGAGAAGCCGATTTTTTTTTTCGTTTCCTAAAAAAAAGTTCTTGTGGAAAGTTGTTCAATTTTATCTACTGAGCAAGCCCTTAAAGTTTTCGGAAACCTGTCCCTTACAGCCTGTATTTATGAACCAGTTGAATAGCTGCTCTAGATTAATGTCTTGATAAAAAAAAAGAAATAAACCGCAAAAATAGGTCGTTATACCTAATTGCAAGAAAATATATTTCTAAGGTGTTTCTAAAATACAATTTTTTTTTTGTCAAAAGAAAATGTTTTTCGAATGTGCTGAATTTTCAATATTTTGTTATTAAGACAAAGTTGAAGTTGAGCTTAAAACACCGTTATGAAATAAAAACGAATCTGACTGCATTCGTACGATTTAGGAATCTTCAAGGTGCGAGTGAACAGGCACTATTTGAGCTTGCGTGCTACATCTTCGGCAGCATCGTCACTTAACACCAGGTGAGTTGCCAAACGCATTCAAATCTATAATAAATAAAAAAAAGTAAAAATCAAAATGAAATATGGTTCACTAAATAGCTTTTTTTACTGAAATTGAAAGAAAAAACCTACGTGATTATTTTTTCCTTCTATGTGTACAAATTTTGATTTATGAAAAGTTCGTAAAATTTCGTAGCATGCAAACTTTTTATTTCGAACGCGACGTCGTCGTTCACAATTTCAAATATTTAAAAAAAAATGTTACTCAGTTGAAATACAGCCAACAACTGGATGAAATAATTTCGCGTGAGATAAATAAATATTTTAAAGATACCTATCAAAATATAAACTTTTACCATTTTATTTACGTCACATCTTCAAACAAATAAAAGCTTATTTCAAGCACACTTATTCAATGTACGATAAAAGTCTTTCAAAATTATCTTTACGTTACATATTGGAATAAAAAAAAAACAATTTTTTAGAAGTCCATGGAGGGAGGAAGCCAATGAAAAGACGCTATTTAAAAATAGCCCTCCGGTTAATCAGGGTGACTATATGAAAAGTATTTTATGGAAAACAGTTTTTCAATTCCAACATTTAATAAGTATTATACAGGGTGTAACAGAAAGGTGTGATAATACTTCAAGGTTGGCTTTTACCATCAAACTGAACAACTTTTGTTCTACAACTTTGTTCAAATCGCAAATAAATTTTCGGACTTTTCATACAAACTTGGTTCGCCAGCTGATCGATTTGTATGAAAAGTCCAAAAAAAAGTTTGCGATTTGAACAAAGTTGTAGAACAAAAGTTGTTCAGTTTGATGGGTTAAAGCCAACCTTGAAGTATTATCACACCTTTCTGTTACACCCTGTATAAGGTATTATTATTCATATTACCAAGCAACTTATGATAACACGCCTTAAAATATGCCACACGATAAAAAGAAAAAGATGTGTATTTTCTTGAAGAAAAGCTAACCAGGACAAAGTATACCTACAAAGATATAGAATTTCTTCATCAAACCGACAAAAAATTCTTGGAAAATATCTCCAGTTTTATGAGTATTAATTTTCATGAAATTGTTTAGGTAATCAGCTCCATTTATCTTACCTTACAGCTTTGTTTATTTTTGAGACAGATGACACGGGACTAAATTTTAATTTTAAAACAAGTTTGAATAGTCTGAAAAGTAAAACCAGGTATAAATTGATTATTTTTACTGACTGGATATGATCGTGGTTTTGTATCAACATTTTTTTATGAACAGATTTGTTTGCTTGGTATAGAATAGAATAGAAAATCATTTATTCCAAAGCACATTACAGAACAACTAAAGTAAATAAACATATAAGAATTAACGCTAAAAATTAATGTACTTATACATAAAAATAACAACTTAAAATAAAGTGGGCAAAGAAAATGACCTAACTCAGCTTGGGAGCTGCAAGCCTCATGGAGACCGCACTACGCCACTGTTTATAAGTAAATGCGTGCACCAATGTTAACAAAGCGAGCCGAGAAATAAAATAATTAGAGGTCAGGCTAATAAGTACTACTGCATCAGTAATAAGTTATATATTAATGTGGAGGGAAAAGCAGCAAAAGAAGATATCAGGATTTTTAATTCATATATATGTATATTTTATTATTATTGTCTCGGGCACTATTATTTTATTTTATTTTTCCTCTTATGACATTAAAGAGAAAATATATTGACTGAAATGAAATGAAATAAAAATATTTTATTCGAAGTAGGTAGCAGTGTACACTTTTCGAACGTCAATATTTTATCTACCTAATTCGAGGTTCCTACCACTCAGAACTCGTATCGTATACCCGCCGTTTCGGGAAGTGTTTGCGGAGTGAGAAGAAACGACGGGCCCAAAAAAACTCTCTTTAAAGTTGAATGCCAAGTATTTTGGTATTTATCGATGTTTAAGAATTTGCTCGGTTAATTTAAGCAGAATTTTGCGGAAATTCATATTAATTAATAACTTGTACTCACCAAAATTCAAGAAATTAATACATTTCATTCTTTACCGAAGTTTATATGTTGTACTATTATGGGATATTTGGGTATTCTTTGTCCTGTGATAAATAGAAAGAGTTCTTGGTATTTAACACTTATGTAATCAAGTACTTGAAATTACAAGAGATACAAAAGAGACCTGTCGGGACGGGGTGCTGCAGACGACTGGCTAGGCTAGCTCTCACGAACCAGCGCGTAGCACAGAATACGCTGACTTAACATTTTAGCTACGCCGTAGCCGCTACAACACTCCCCCCCTTACAAAAAAACTTAAAAAATTTTTTACGTGGACACAAGAAAATCAAAAACAAAAGTTACAAACAGCGTTATCAAAAGTACTTAGTACATTTTATTAAACAACTACTACTCTGTAAGTCAGTCATAACAACGAAATACAATAACATGCTTGCGCCAGCACATTGCGCGAGCTGTTCTGTGAACTACAATAACAACTGGAAGTAGGTACAAAAATGCTTACTGACACAAAACTACGCGTGTTGCATGTAACATTATATTATAAGCATGAATAACACTGTGAACCAAACGATTGTTATACAGTTTTCAAGCTAAGTTGAATTTACAATGTTTAGGTATCTGTAATGAAAAATATACAATTTTAATTTAGGAACATCATACTAGTTATAGGTACACTTGTCTCTCTTATGGGACGATTTTAAACATCACTTTACTATTCTAGTCATAGTATGTAAGTATGGTATCTTAATATTAGGTTAGTGGTAAGTACTACACTTCACTTCGCACCAAAATTTAATTCCCTATGTAACACTAAGCCAAACCAGAAGGCGGGGCAAACGCAGTGGTAGGTAGCTGCTGAATGACCGCACCTGTTGGCATCACTCTGGACATCTCCTTTCTCAGCCAGCTTCTAGCACGATGTAAACATCCTCTCTGTATCCCGTAACACATCAATATTCCAAATATGACAGCCAAAATTATCAAAACTATCCCAAAATAGTTTAACTTATTTTCCAGATTCTCCGTAGCAATCTGAACTTGAGCCTGAGCTTGGGCTTGCACGGAAGTTTGTTTGTTTTGGTAGTTTCCCATGACGAAATTAAGTAGGTGCTCTTCGCACATAAATAGCAATGTCGAAGTGAAATGAAGTATTTTTAATACTAACTTATAATTATATACTTAGGAACTAATTAGTTAGCAAAAATCGCACCGGTTGCCTAATAATGCGTCCACTACGCGATGTCTTAATCATAGGCGGTAGCGATTTTTCTGTTTGGTCATTTACTCTAACTTTTTCATCATTTCTTTTACATGGTTCTACATAACTCTCACAGTCGTTCAACAGGTATGCCGGTTTTACTCTATCGATGGAAACAGTTGACTGTTGGTCTGATTTTTTAATGACAAATGTTTTTGGGGATCTACTTAACACAAGATAAGGACCGCTATAATTAGGCGTTAAGGGTTTACTAACCATATCGTTTCTGACAAAAACGTGTGTACAAGTGTCCAAATCTTTATGAACAAAAATTTTTCTAGAATCGCTTTCCGCTCGTGGCTTAGGCTGTAGACTATCTAAAATGTTACGTAACTTATCGACGTAAGTACTAGGTTCACTTACCTGTGTGTTCGGCTTGTCCAAATAAAAATCACCTGGTAACCGCAACGTATGTCCAAGTGTCATTTCTGCTGCGCTATACTCGTGGTCACTCTTACAGGTTGCACGAAGTCCCAACAAGACGGTTGGTAATTCATCGACCCAGGACCTATTATCTGAAAGACGAGCCTTAATTGCCACTTTCATCGAACGATGGAATCTCTCTATCATGCCATTGCTTTGAGGGTGGTATGATGTGGTACGAATTCTTTTAACACCTAAAAGTTTCATTAATTTACTGAAAACTTCACTCTCAAACTGTCTACCTTGATCGCTAGTAAGTTTATTTGGACAACCAAATCTACAAATCCAATTTTCGTAAATTGCCTTAGCTACAGTTTCGGCTGTAATATCTTTTATTGGGATTGCTTCTGGCCAACGTGTATAACGATCGATTATTGTTACACAATAGCGATATCCGTCTTGAGACGTAGGCAACGGGCCTACTATGTCTACATGTATATGTTCAAATCTTTCGGTTGCTGGGAAAGTACCTAGTCTTGAAACTGTATGTCGCTGTACTTTAACTTTTTGACATTGAACGCATGATCTAACCCAAATAGCAATGTCCTTGTTCATGTCTGGCCAAAAATATCTTTTTGTCATCATTTTACGCGTTGCTCTAATTCCGGGATGACTAATATTATGAACGATATCAAATGCAATTTTTCTAAATTTCAATGGCAAGTAAGGTCTTACATCGTTCGAGGAAATTTCGCAATAAATCATACGGTTACCTAAAGGAGTACTCATTCGCTTTAACTGTACCTTTCCGTTGGTTTCTGCTAGCATGCGCGAAACTTGATCGTCGGTTTCCTGTGCCTGCGCTACTTCGTCGAAGTCGATAGCTGTGGGACAAACAATAGACTCTACTGTGCGCGATAAAGCGTCCGCTACAATGTTGTCCTTACCGCTGACGTATTGTATATCGCTCGTATATTCGCTTATATACAATAACCATCTTATTCTCTTTAACGTCTCGCTTTCCGTACCTACTTTAGAGAATGCGTATACTAATGGCTTATGATCGGTAAACACGGTGAGCTGTCGACCTTCAATGATGTTTCGAAAATGCTTTACTGCTAAGTAAATTGCAAGTAACTCACGATCAAATGTGCTGTACCTCTGCTGTGCCTGTGAAAGAGCTTTTGAAAAATATCCTAACGGTTTCCATTCGTTATTAAGTTTTTGCTGCAACACTGCTCCTACGCACGTACTTGATGCGTCACACATGAGCGCAATAGAGCTGTCAGCCACTGGATGAGACAATGTAACGGCATTTAAAAGTCCAGACTTACATTGCTCGAATGCTGCATCTGATTTCTCGTTCCAGACTATCTTAGACTTATCCTTTTTCTTGGCCCCATGCAAAAATTTATTGAGTTCAGCTTGATGTTCTGCTGCATGTGCCAAATGAGACCTATAAAAGTTTACCATTCCGAGGAATCTGCGTAACTGCTCTACTGTCTCGGGTTTTGGGAAATCCTGGATTGCCTCGACCTTAGTTTTTATCGGGTTAATACCTTCCGTCGTAACTTCATAACCTAGGAATTCAAGGTTAGCTTGACCAAAACTACATTTAGACAAATTTAAGGTTATACCGAAGTCATTAAGTCTACTAAATACTTGCCGAAGGTGTTCTTGGTGTTGCTTGATGTCATCGCTTGCTATGATAATGTCATCAATATAACAGTATAAAAAATCGAGTCCATTCAGCACTGAGTTATTCATGAAGCGCTGGAACGTCTGTGCTGCATTCCTAAGGCCAAAAGTCATTCTAGGAAATTCATAGAGACCAAAAGGTGTTATAATTGCTGTTTTCTCTATGTCCTCTGGTGAAATCATAATATTATGGTACGCCCTATTAATATCAAGTCTAGAAAATACTTTCTTACCTGCCAATACATAGGTGAAATCTTGGAGACGAGGGATCGGGTACCTGTCCGGCTTCGTGATCGCGTTGAGAGCACGATAGTCGCCACAGGGTCTGATCTGTCCATCCTTCTTGGGCACGACGTGAAGAGGGCTGGCCCAAGGACTCTTTGAAGGTCTGCAAATGCCTAACTCCTGCATTAGCCTAAACTCTTCTTTCACCTTTTTGTATCTGTCCGGGGGTAAAGGTCTTGCGCGAGCAAATACGGGAGGACCTGTAGTTTCTATATGGTGATAAATTTTGTGAACTGAAGGTTCTCTATAACATACAGGTTTAGTTATATCGGAAAATTCTTCTAACAAATCTTTGAACGGGTTATTACTTTGAATGCTAGAAATAGAAGGTTCATCGTACTTTACTAGAGAGCCTTGTTTACTTAAGTTTGTCAGACCATCAATCAATTTCTTACTATAGAGATCTACAATTAAATGGTGTGTTTTTAAAAAATCTGCGCCAATTATCGGTTGTTTTACATCACAAATTACAAAGTTCCATTTAAACGATCTACGTAGGCCTAAATTTAAATCTAAAGTTACAACACCATAGGTCTTAATTTCTGAATTATTAGCAGCAAACAGTTTGTATGCACACTGGCGTTTGATTCTATATTTCGCACTCACTTTGTTTACCGGGATTACCGAAATGTTAGCCCCAGTATCAACAAGATACGTTACGCCACTTTTAAAATCTTTAACGCACAAACGGTGGTTACCGGCGGTACAATCATCCACCGCTGCTGACTGCACCTCATCTAGTTTTCCTGTTTTTGTTTCTGCACAACGTTACCGCTGGACCAGTTACATGGAGACTCGCAGGTCTGAGCGTTCTGCCTGTACCGAAAATGATATTTGCACAACCAATCTGGGTTTGCTGGACTACGACGAGATGATGACTTGGATCTGGATCTAGATCTGGATCGAAATGATGGACGAAAATTCCTATTCCTGTTACCGTAGTTGTAAATGCGTCCGCGTTGTGATTTTATCTCGCTCACATCACCGCGAAGTTCTCGTAACTCTAGAGACAATGCACGCACTTGACTAACCAACTGTGCGTTGACATCACTTTCAGGGGAAGAAGGAGATGGATTTGCTGAGGTTACTGCAGCTATCTCTCCGGATCCTAAATTTTCTATTATTTTATCTGCTATGGCCGCAAGATCTTCTAATTTGGTATCTCCACTTACAGCTAAAACTGCTCTAACTCCAGGAGGAAGTCTATTTATCCAAAGCTTTTTTAATGGTTTCTCCGTTATTCCTGCGTTTTTAGCTAATTCTGACATTCTACGTAACAGTTGAGAAGGCTTCTGTGTTCCCAAATCCATCTCACCAACGAGTCGCTGAAACTGTGACTCGGCGCTTTCTTCGAAAACTGACAGTAATCTTTGTTTTAATGTTACATATTTTCCAGAAACAGGAGGTGAATGAAGTAAATCGCTAACTTGCCTGAGTGCTTCACGGTTGAGTTTCGAAATAACCATGTCGAATTTGGTGCTGTCACTTTGTTTCTGTGGAGCCATAATCGATTCGAATTGTGCGAACCAAAGGCCTGGCATGTCCGACCAAAATTCAGGTATTCTCATCTGTACAGTCACCATAGCCACGTCTGCTGAATTATCTCCGACCGTGCCAGAAGTAGTTGTCGCTGCTGTTCCACTTCCGCTGGCAGCACCTGCCGCGCCGGCCGCGCCGGCCGCGCCTGCCGCGCCTGCCGCGCCTGCCGCGCCTGCCGCGCCTGCCGCGCCTGCCGCGCCGGCTGCGCCGGCGGCTGCGCCAGCCGCGCTAGCCGCGCCAGCTACGCCTAGTACGCCCAAAGCACTATTCACATTCATGGTTGATGCTGTTTACTGTCCAGACACGTCCGCGTACGCGTCTATTAATGGAAAATGTCGCGGAATTAAATTAGTCACCGACAGGTCTTGTAGTGAGTCGCCGCGAAACAGAAAATTAAAAATTTTGAAACACCTTATAAAAGTTCGAAAAAAAGTCACTCAGAAGGTTACAGTTCGTGTCGAAAAAGGTCACCACTTTACCGATGTTTATATGTTACATTATTATGGGATATTTGGGTATTCTTTGTCCTGTGATAAATAGAAAGAGTTCTTGGTATTTAACACTTATGTAATCAAGTACTTGAAATTACAAGAGATACAAAAGAGACCTGTCGGGACGGGGTGCTGCAGACGACTGGCTAGGCTAGCTCTCACGAACCAGCGCGTAGCACAGAATACGCTGACTTAACATTTTAGCTACGCCGTAGCCGCTACAATTCCATTAAAAACAGGCTCTGGTTTCCACAGTACAAGGAATACTAGTTTAAAGCCAGATGACCGTGTGCGATTTGTCTGGAAAATTATCAGGTAATTTTCCAAAAAAACTAGAAGATTAAGACACCAGCACCACGCAATAAAACAGTAACTGTTTTTATGCAATAATTTCCGCCTCTCATGGTTACCCTAACATTGAGCAATTATTACAGCAACAATGAATCTGAACTCATTGTTTCTTTATTTAGACTCATTTTAGACTTAAGAGCCTGAAGCTCTCCAGTTTTTTAATTTGGTCTTTTGTTACTAAGTTGAACGTTATCTTTCGTTAGCTAACCATGACCTGGTGTCTCCACTAGTGCGGAGGTTTTTCTCCGTACCTTGCAAAAGTAAGGGCATAATCCACATGCAGAGTTCAAATCCGTTTACTGGATCCACGGAACAAAAACATGATCACTCCATACCCCTCTCTGATGGCAATTTCGCCCCCTGTGGGTAAAATTCGATGTCGGTAGCGTAGCGCAAGCAATGGTATATGGCTGCTTCAGTTTAAATAATAAATAAATATAATATAAGTATCGAATAATTCACAGAATCAGTTAGTTCTGTATGTATTCTAATAGTTTCCTAGAATCCTTAATTGTCTTCAGTGCTGCTAACTGTAATTATAACAAATGCGAGAAACCTGCAACCATATTCGATAAAGAAACATGAACTACCGTAAAACCTTACAACTTAAACCACTTTTTTTGTATTCTTTCAGATTTTGCAAAAACTATGAGTCATATTAAACAGCTAATTTAACTTTCGTTTGTGGAGAGTTGAACGGTTAAAACTATCATTGGCGGGTTTAAAAATCTGAAGCAGGAACCGAAAAAATGACAATTAAAGAGGTGGCTTATGTTAACCGACCATTTTCACAACTTGAGCCAATGCTAATTTCTTTGGAAATGTAGGTTCTACAGCTATAGTAATAAGATATACTATTGGAAATGGTGTAAAGTTGCAGATCTCAAGACACCATGTTTAAAAGATCTTTAATTAATGAAAAAAATGGGTGGCTAATGTTGTCCTGCCAAAAGCTCAAGTTTTCATACAAAAGATTTTGTGAGCTAGGGCTGAACAAATTAAATAAAGGGTAAAAATAAAAACTTACAAAAGTGATAGAAAGGTTTAATCGTGACCACGCAGTGCCCCTATTGTTAATATTTTCTTACTGTTAATGTACCTACAGCACAAATTAACACAAGATTAACTTAACTAAACTGTCTTAACTTCTAAAATTGACAACCCTAACACCCATTCCGCACTGGTCAAAGTTGTCGACCTGAGTGTGAAAAAATTCTCATAACATTATCCATCCAAATTCTTCAAAACTTAGCAGAAGGTATAAATCACAACCACGCTATTACGATTCTCTGTTTAGTTTTGTACAAGTAGATAGTAAAATATTTTATCTGAGAGATATTTAGCGCCGACCGTAACGAGAAAATCACGATGCTGTTTTTAACCGCCTGAGTCAAGAGTAACTTTGAGCACTGTTGCTAGCTGACTGAACGAATATGGCAAAGCAACTACTAGTCAGTGTTGCCACATACATGTTCTAGATTACCCTTCAAACCACAAAGTCTTGCTATTTTTCATAACATGGGAACCAGGCGCAGTTTTATTTAATTTTTGCATTTGTCTTAAGTTGTAAGCCATGGCTTAAGTTGTAAGGTTTTACGGTACCTAATCACACGTTGGATCCTCTAATAACGTAAATTCAGGATCAAACCGTAGACTCCAACTAAATATTGTTGAATCCACGGAATCCTTAGGCACGTCATGTGATATTAATACTAGATCTAGATCATACCATAGCAGAGGCACAGATTAGATAATAGACAGAGGTTAATATGCCGATGCCGTAGTCAAATTGTAAAGATAGAATTAAATTGATGACAACTGAATGTGCATGGCCGAAGATAGGTGACATGGATGGCGTGACATGGAGGAAACGTATGTCCAACTATATGTACGTACTGTATGTGGACTATCTATCTATCAGCCGAAAGACGTCCACTGCTGGACAAAGGCCTCCCCCAAGGATTTCCACACCGACCGGTCCTGTGCGGCTCGCATCCAGCGGCTTCCCGCATGTTGACTAATCAATCAAAATCAAATTTTTTTTTTATTTAACTAGATGTTTTGCACATACTTTTTAATCTTTTTTTTCTACCTAGTACAAAGTTCTTACCACGCGGAACTTGTACACTCAGCGTTTCGGGAAGTGTTTCCGAAGCGAGAAGAAACGTCGAGCCCAAAAGAAACTTGCTTCAACACATTTTTTAAATTAATACTTAATTATTAATACAATGTATGTCATCAATACAGTTATCAGGAAGAGCAATACATTTCCAAATGTCTTTCTCATTTACATAATCATATTATCTTATAATAACCTTTTGGGCACAGACATTTTTTACATGCGTTTTGAATTTGTATTCAGGCAGATTTGTTACATTTTCTGGTATTGTATTATAAAATCGAACACATTGCCCCACAAACGACTTTTTAACTTTGCTCAGTCTCGAATAGGCAATATCAATGTTATTTACATTCCTTAGGTTTAAATTATGCCTGTCACTGTTTTTACGAAACAAATGCAGATTCTTGCGGACGTACAACAGGCTGATGCTGATACAGACTGATGACGATGATGATCAGCTGTTTTGTTTTTGTATGATACCTACTGAATATAATTGACCACGCTGAATACGTTAAAAACAACCGACTTCAATCGCAACAACTCCAATTTTGATATGTTTTTGTTGATTTTCTCAAAAACCGCTGAATCGATTTTGATAAAATTTATATAGGACTACCTGTGAAGTATACCCTTGTAAACAAAAGAAGAATTTTCCAAATCGGTTCAGGCGTCTTCGAGGAATCGGTGAACATACATAAAAAATAAAAAAATAAAAAGATTCCGACGAATTGAGAACCTCCTCCTTTTTTTTGAAGTCGGTTAAAAACTAAAACAAATGGAGCTTCGTATCGTGGAAATTGCGTTTAACGGTACCACAATACACAGTAAGTAATCTATCCGACTGCATTCATCCGTCACATAGAAAACATGTTTTTTTTTCATCCCTCCTTTACTTCTATGGAAGGTGCCACAAAAATACTTAGACATAGACATATATTTATTTTTGACACAAAAACAATATACAAACAGTAATAATACTAGATTATAAAACGACAAAACTAAACACAAATAGTTTTTTTTTTTTAATAAAGGATTTAAGCGTTAATTTGTGCCAAAAAATGGCCCTTGACTCAGCATGAGCTGCGACTTCGGTGACACAGTGCAACGCTGGTTTTCAGCGAGGCCCATTTATTGCCACTTGCACATGTTCTGCGATTAGATAAACAAAATTTATATAACCTGAGAAATCTAAACAAAACAGAGAAAACAAACAAAAAGGAAAAATAACTAAATATAAACTTAAAAAACTACATTTTTTAGGAACGTTTTCAAGTTTCCACATGGAAATTTTAAGTGAGTGTTCTATTTGTGAGCCTGAACAGCTTTTACTAAGGAAAGAATAGTAAATTCGCAAAAATAAATATGAATTTATTTACAACAATTGGCCAATCAGTCAGTTTCGTAGTAACACGTCTGTAGATGAAACTTTAAATACCTTCACGTGACCGCGGGTGATGCTAAGTGCAACACCAGGCAGCCGCCCTCTATACCTTGTGGATAGCACGGTTAAATTGTGCCACACGATAAAAGAGAAGAGAGAGAGTTTCTTATTGAGAGTCGAGACATTTTTTCCGAGAATTCAGTATGGGATCCTTGGGACAATTTTTTTGTTTCATGAACTGATGCTACTGTTTATTGTATGAAAATGAAAATATTTTATTCGAAGTAGGTAGCAGTGTACACTTTTCGAACGTCATTCTTTTATCTACCTAATACGAGGTTCCTACCACTCGGAACCCGTATACCCGCCGTTTCGGGAAGTGTTTGTATTTCTGGGAGTATTTTAAAATAGCTGTGCGTTGTCAGAGTGATGTGTCGGTCAATAACTGTACTATTTTTAAGGTTTAAATAAAACTAGTAAACCCAGTGAGCTAGTGCAAAGATAGTTACAACCTATACACTAAATAAACGTTAGACCCAAGCTCTGGTCCGTTCAGTTAGGCAAAGATACGTGAATGAATACCGAGCGAGCGAGCATCCCATTGCAATCAGCGTGTGCGATGGTGCGCTGTACGGTGTACAGCGTAGAACTAGGAAGAGCTATAGATAGATACGGTATAAACTGACTGAAGCCATTGGATGCGAGCAGCACAGGACCGGATAGTGTGGAAATCCTTGAGGGAGGCCTTTGTCCAGCAGCAGTTTCGGCCGATGATGATGAAACTGACTGAGTCGGTGGCTAAGCGGTTAGTATGCTCTTGACTACTGATCCAGAGACGTGGGTTCCCTACCCAGCGCAAACATTACAACAGCGCTGTCTTAACTCTAAAGGTGACCTCATCTTGCTTCGCCCTGCGGTTAAGATCAGGTGACGGTTGCTTAGCCCACCCCACACACATTTACGCGTGTACGGACGTCACATCTTTTTTTGTACTAGTGGTGGTAGTAGTAGTAGTAGTAGTCGTAGTTGTAGTAGTCGTAGTAGGAGTAGTAGTAGTCGTCGTCGTCTTCGTCGTCGTAGAAATAGTAGCAGTAGTAGTAGAACTTAATTATTGTATTACCCGACAGTTTTTAGAGTTTCCGGGGTGTGACCATACCTGGTTGAACAAAACGTGATTAGGTATACAAGTATTACAGCATTTTCTAGGCTATGGCCATTTTATAGTAGAACAGAACGTGATTAGCTAAAGTGCCACATCCATCAAGTTACCAGCTCAGTGTAAACTACAAATTGTCTTGTGTGTGTTACGTTTGCACTGCACCGTTTGCGTTGCAGTTCGGAAAATTAACGACACAGAGAGAGACCGCACCAGTGGATGCAGTCAATGTATGCTTTTGAAATAGACAGTACAAGGCACCATTATATTGTACTATAAGTAAATAAATGACCTAATATGTACATATCGGAGTACATAAGGGGCGCACTGACCATGTGTGAACTCGCTGCTAGTACAATGTAAGTAAATAAAAAGTTTTATTACCAGAAAACATACAGGATTACAAGATTGCCAATTACCCCACACTAAGGAATTTTCCTGTATCGTGGTGGTGGTTGGTTTAAGGTTTCAATGGAGATAAGAAAGCCAAAAAGCCAGTTCCCCATTGCGTTGAGTAATCTTGCTTCGCATTTCACCGCTTTCATCTTCAGCATCATTCGCATATCATCAGGTGAGACTTACAAATTACCAAGTTTTATTATCAGCCGCCATTTTGTAAAGAAAAACAAAATGCCTTCTAATGGATATAGCAGGCTCTGAAATCTTCGAACTCCTTTATATACAGTTTTGTAATAAAATATACCCATTGCGATATATTATTTAAGTACATTTTATGGTTTAAAACTTTTATGTAATCTATTTATTATCTTCGAAACAAATACAATATACAGAGGTCCATAATAATAACTGTGGTACTGCTTTATTAACTGGCTCAGAGAAACTAGAGATGGGTCGTTTTATGCTTCATTTGTCGAGTGTAAATTCAACTCAAAATACGTAACAGTAAACTTAAACTTCTTAAACTGGGACTTCTTCTCATTCAAATTTCATTTTCCCCAAGGAAAACAGTCAATTTGCGAAAAATTATATTTTTATAGAAGAATCAAAATCTTTTTTCCGGGAATTAACTATGAGTTCCTTTGTTTTTTCTAATTCAAAAACGAAAGCGCTATTTCAAATAGTTATGTAGCTGTTGAGATCGGGAATATTAAGTATAAATATACTCGCAATTTCAATAACTAGAAAATCGTGTAATTGGTGCCTTTAAAAATTGGCGATTTAAAAGCGTAGAACATCTACTTAAATAAAAAAACATTTTGAGTTTGAGTTTAATGTACAACCTTACGGAATACAAATCGTATTTTCGGAAAAAACTATTTCAGTCCGTAAGATTGCGTCAAACATAAATAATAGGATAACTAACGCAAGAAAATTGTGGTTTTCCAATAGCCATATACAGGGTGTAAGAGACAGGTTTCCGAAAACTTTAAGGGCTTGCTTGAGATGAAACTGAACAACATTCAACAATTTTTTTTTCAGGAAACGAAAAAAAAATCGGCTTCTCCATACAAAATTATAAACTTGATTGGACAGTTTGTATGGAGAAACCGATATTTTTTTCGTTTCCTGAAAAAAAATATTGTGGAAAGTTGTTCAGTTTCGTCTACTGAGCAAGCCCTTAAAGTTTTCGGAAACCTGTCCCTTACACCCTGTTTATTTACGTGATCTTATCGCGTAATAAAGCACCGATTACACGAATTATCCGAAAGATACGAGTATTTTCACGAAAACACGTATTACGTGAACAAACTGTGACATACCCTCGTTGAATCATAAAGAGGGCTTTATAATAATGTACTTAATGATTAAATTTATTTCATTACAGAAAATATAGTACGTAACTCTTTATTTCCCCTCTCGCTCTATACTCGGGACATCACTAATGGAATCAGACCATGGAAGATTTAGTATGGTCAGTAATGGATCTGCACTTAGCTCACATTATATTATGTCATGTCCTGGCGTGTCGGCTGGCATGACTTAGTACTCCTGACTTATGTATGCCCAGTTGAAGCCTCCTGGCAGGATAGCAACATACTCACATAGACAGGGTGACTTGTAACTGTGGTTTCTGCTCACGAAACTGAATAACTTTCCCTGAGGAACTAGTGCAGTCGGAGCAAAAAAAATTGACTTTTTCTTCATACAAATCGATGAGCTGAGTAGCTGAAAATGAAAATGAATGAAAATTAAAATATTTTACTAATAGCTAACTTTGTATGAAAATTCTTATTTTTGCTCTAATTGCATTGTGTACGTTAGAGAAACTTGTTCAGTGTTGTGAGCCGAGTGGTGCGAAATTAAAATGAAACGTTTGATTTGCTTCGAACATGGTAGCAGGATGTTAGGAAATATTGCTAGCAGTATAGTCATGTTTCGTCAACATAAGGCATGCAGAAAAAATACAAATACAGAACTATATTAAATTAAATGTGCTTTGTCTACGCCGCCGCCATCTTTTCGTCGCTTCGACAGTGATATTAATACATTGCCTTACTAGAACACTTACTTAACTATTTTTAATGTAACATTTTAATGTGGCCTTCTTTAATATGTTCTATAAGATCTTATTTACTTTAACTAGCCATAGTGCCATAGCCATAGCCAGAGTGTACAAGTTCCGAGTGGTAGGAACTTTGTACTAGGTAGAATAATATGACGATTTAAAAGTATGTGTAAAGCATCTACTTAAATAAAAAAGATTTTTGATTTTGATTTGATTTGATTCATGTAAACTGGTTCAGCTTCCCCCACTATGGTGGAGCATTATATGTACGCCGCACCGGCGTCATTGCGTTCTCTCTCGCTAACCACGGCCACTAGTTTTTTATATTTTTCAAAGAATTTATAACGAATATTAATTTGGCCTAAAAGAGCCTATTTTTTTTACCTTTTGTTCCGTCGTGAACATGCTTGATGAAAATATTTATATACAAAATTAATTATATGATATTTAACTAGCTTCCGCCCGCGACTTCGTCCGCGTGGTCTTCAGAATTGTGTCCAGAGAGAAAGAAAATGTTAAGGTGACGCCATCTAGTGACGAAGAGGGAATTTTGAGTTTTTAAGCATTCCTCCAGAAACCCTTAAGTTTTCCAGGATAAAAAGTATCCTATGTGTTAGCCGAGTGCTTTATCTATCTACCTACCAAATTTCATCCAAATCCGTAGTTTTGGCGTGAAAGTGGAACAAACAAACAAATAAACAAAACCGGCCAAGTGCGAGTCGGCTTCGCGCACCGAGGGTTCCGTATAAATTCATAATCACACATGTCTTGAACTCGATATTTTTTATGTTTGAGTTGATTGAATGAAAGGTAATTTGTGGTTTACGATTTATGACGTATTAAAAAAAAACTACTTGCTAGATCTCGTTTAAACCAATTTTCGGTGGAAGTTTGCATGGTAATGTACATCATATATTTTTTCTAGTTTTATCATTCTCTTATTTTAGAAGTTACGGGGGGGGGGACAGACACACATTTTACCACTTTGGAGGTGTCTCTCGCGCAAACTATTCGGTTTAGAAAAAAATGATATTAGAAACCTCAATATCATTTTTTAAGACCTATCCATAGATACCACACGTATAGGTTTGATTAAAAAAAATTTTTTGAGTTTCAGTTCTAAGTATGGGGAACCCCCAAAATTTATTGTTTTTTTTCTATTTTTGTGTGAAAATCTTAATGCGGTTCACAGAATACATATACTCACCAAGTTTCAACAGTATAGTTTTTATAGTTTCGGAAAAAAGTGGCTGTGACATACGGACGGACAGACAGACAGACATGACGAATCTATAAGGGTTCCGTTTTTTGCCATTTGGCTACGGAACCCTAAAAACATCCATACTTTCGCATTATAGTGAGATGAGATAGCATTATAAATAACCGTTAATGACATAACTTTTTGACTAAATAGAAAATATTTTTTTTTTATACACACTAATTATAAATATAAACAAATGGAAATAAATAAAATACAAGACTCTTTGCATTTCCTCTGTAGTATAATTTCGAATCAAACAAAACCCAATCATGTAATTGGAGGAACATAAGCTACTTTAAGGAGGAGATTTGCGGTTGATGTTAAAAAAGTTTGTTCTGAGATCCCAAAATTAATAATTAATAATAAATATATAATAATAAATACGTGTGAGTGCCGACTGTATGGACTGTCACCGGATCTTACCCTCAAGGGGGGGGGGCTGCTTTCAGAGAGCAGCGCGGTGTCCATGCTGCGCATGTAATATTTTTACTATGTTTCTATTCTTTCAGTACCTATCTAGTTGTATGCAAACGAATAGCGGACCAGACACTATCAGTAATAATGACAATATACTGACATTATACTGACAGTGTAGTAGTTGGAATGATGGTCTGACGCATACTAAACGATGGAATGTCAATATACTGATGAAAGAATACTGTCATTATTACTGATAGTGTCTGGTCCGCTAATGAGTTTATTGAAGGACCAGCTTATTTAGTTGGAACGCCTTAAAAATACCAAATAGAGGCTCAAGCTACTTACATGGAGCGGCAGCGCAATCTCCTGATGTCCGGACCCGGGACAATAATCTACACATACACAGTTCAAACATCACATTAAAGTTAACAAAAGTAAAATTCAGTGTCACAGGGTTTTACAAACACATGGAATAAAAAGGCACACGATGGGCGCCGCGTTACACCATCACAGACACGTAAAACACAACTGAAATTCAAAAAAGGAGAGTCTCTTCCTTCAAAAAACGCACTATACCGCCTCCTTCGACACAGCAACAACCTACTTGATGCATCAAAGAGGTCGGAAACATTTCAACATCGCCTTTAATTGAGGAACAGTCCAAGTCGCATATATTTTCCATTAAACAATTTTACAGAAAAAAAAACTAATTTATAACACCTCGATAATCAAAAACGCGGAACTAATTGAAAGTTGTTATGAGTCAAACGTCCGAAGCGCCATCTGCAAATAGCTTTGCGTTTTCTTCCCCATTAGTTCCGCGTTTTTTATTATCGAGGTGTTATAAATTAGTTTTTTTTTCTGTAAAATTGTTAAATGGAAAATGTATGCGACTTGGACTGTTCCTCAATTAAAGGCGAAGTTGAAAAGTACATAATTGAAAACGTAACTTTTCCCACGTCTTCTTTATCCGAGAATTTTTAGGAAATTAATGATTTAAATTATTATTGCAACCAATCGCCACACAACGCGGTATTTTTTAATAATCTTATGTTTAGTTCACGTAAACAATTTTTTTCTATACGTTTTGACAGTTAGTATGAGTCAAGCGATATCAGCGCCTCTATCGGCGATCTTTGTCAGTTTTCTTCCCCATTGTGGTTTATTGGTTTATCAAACACTAGTAGATCATATTAACAAACTTTGTCCTATTTCATATCTTCTTGCCATAACCCTGTCAGGTCAATTTTTGTCATCATGTATCATTCGGGTTTGCACCAGACACTAAAAGGACTCGATTTGATCGATTACCCACAAATAACCCAGAGATATCGCCAAGGTTATCTTCAAGGAAAATTTACCAAAATCAATCTTAGAGTTAGGACAATAAGGGTTGGAAAGATGCAAAGATAAGATGGTAATGCGGGGAGAGAGCTAGTGATAATGGATTGGTTGTCAGTATCAGATTTTCTACATAAGTAGAAAATCTACAATACTACTTCGCTGGGTATACATAAGATAATCTTTAGATACTTGCCGATAATATTTTGGTTGCACGAGGGAATGCGAATAGTACAACAGAAATCTGTTAAAGCTTTAAGAAGGATCAAATCAAAATATTTCAAATTATCGAAAGACTGCATTGAAGATATCACTATGGTTAAAACACTATTTAATGGTAATGTACCTAAATACTTTTTGGTTCAAATCTTTCGTTCAAATCAAGATTAGATGTCAGAATGATGACATAGGCCTTGGTGATGTTACGCTTGCTAGAAAATATTTTATATTTAAATTGGATAAATATAATTTAATTTTCCAAATCTGTGGACTCTGTAATTAACTGTTTGTTGTTGTGTGTTTCTGTTTACCTTCATTAACAGAACCATAAAAATCTTACCAACTTTGATAAAAAATATTCAGTAAATATTTCATATTGTTATACTTAGCGAATGATCTGTCATCAAAATTTCGTTCAGATTATAAGCAAGTACCTTAAATACATTGTATTTTAAATTATACCCTTCATGCCACAAAATCACCAAAAAAGATGAACGTTTTTGTCTGTTTTTGTAAGATTTCAGAATGTAAAACAACACTTACCAGAATACAGTGGAATTAGTAAAGCTTCCTGTTCCTCATTAGATGCTTCTATAAATTACTCAAGGAGTGCTTAATAATGTCAGAGACGGCAACTGAAATTACACACCGAGGAAATCTAGGATTTCAGTGGGTCTGTGTTTAAAGAACGTTACACACGAGCGCTATACTATAATATTTTATCTTACGATATCTGCAGATAGTATAGCAAGCTAACACATGGCGGCGATACAATAATATATAAATATTTATATTTCAACACCCGCACGCCGCGCTGTGCTATAGCACGTCGTGAACAAGTAAACATCGCTCATGTCAAGGTCATATCGTACGCTATAATTTCCGTATTACGCGGTATCACGTGATATCTTAAGATAAAATAGTGTAGGATAGCGCCGGTATGTGACGCCCTTAAGAGAAATCTTACAAGTAAGAGACACTATGAAAATACACTTCAATAAAATTAATTAATGATATCATTGAGTAAGCGCTGTAGTCTGTATATTTAAGATTTAGTAATAAAACTAATAGACTTGTTTGAATTAACATAACAACTACGTACCATAACATGACTAAAGCAAAACACCTCAGAAAAAACAAAGATTTGATTGTATTTGTACGTAAAATATTAGAAACAATTCAAGATTGGTTTCTTCTCATACAACTGTAGAATACGTTTTCTATCACTTTATAGAAATTCAAATTTTGGATTCTCATGCAAACTTGGATAATCAGTTGATCGATTTGTCAAAACTTCCAAAATTTTGTTAGCAAAATCGTAATCAATCTGTAGCTTACCTTCCTCTCGGAATCAAGGTTCGGAACCGGTTAACAAATACCGGTTAATTTCGTTCGAATTTCGGTTAACGATTCCGTTCAGGTTAAAACCGGTTTCCAGCTGAACCGGTAAATTTGAATAAAATATCGGTTAATCAGGAAGCGGTTTTCTAACCGAAATAAGAACTAAATTAACCGGTTAAAACCAAACTTAGTCAAGTACAGGCGCGTCGCGCGGGTGCCACTGCCCGAGTCTTCTGCTCACTTTCTCGCACGCTTTCAATTGATTGCAGGCGGCAAACATGCCTACAAAGTCGCATATTTTTCAAATTAACCGGTTAATTCCGTTCGAACGAAAAAATATCGGTTTTGGTTAAACCGGTTAAATATACCGGTAACCGAAACCTGAACGAAACCTTAACCGAAATTATTTCGATATAGGGGTCAATGACCGATACCGGTATTTTCAAAAAACCGGTTTCCGAACCCTGCTCGGAATATTCATTTACAGTTTTGTAACACGTAAATGAATAAACATATAGTGCACAGGCTTTGTTAAGAGATATTTTTTTGTTAAGAGATTCCTATTTGTTTGTATTTGATATTGTAAATTAATTGATGATAAATTGTAGTAACTACAAATCAAATCAAATCAAATACTCCGTTTGTTCCCCTAGGCTCAACTGCGAGGCTCAATTGTCCAACAAGAAACATACAAACATATAAATAAAAAATGACGGACCTCTATGAGGTAGAAACATCCTTAAAAGCATACCTCTTTTCATTTTAAGGCTGATCAAAACGAAGTGAAGCCGTCTCTGTAGGTGCAACATATATCATTCTACTAGCATCAAATATTCCTTTAAAAGTTCATTTTCCGATTATCGATGTTCCATTGCTTGCGGTTTTCACAGTTGGTAAACGAAAACCGAAATTCAAGCCGTAAATTATCACGACTGTCGCCCACAGATGTATCGAATGTTTGTTACGACCTCCGACAACTTTTTTACGATTTTGCCTTTTTGGTCCTTCGAGTAATAACGATTTTAATGATTCCACAAATCAGGGGGGTGAAAATATTGGAAATACGGTGTTATTTTGTCATTTCTGACGTTGGTTTGACATACGTTTTTTAAATGGAAGTTGAGATTTTCAGAAAAAAATAACTTATAAAGTCATATTAAGATATAAGTACCTGCACTTGTATTTGTCTCGACAGATTTTAACAATATGTATTTTATTTCTTTCGTATTTAGCACCACAAAATAACGAAATCCTCGATAAAATTACAACAAAACTTACCAAACCAAAAACTATTTTTTATCTTCTCACCTTTTCTTGTCAAATTAAGGCTATTGAATTCTACAAATTGGCACTTGATGACATCATTCCATCCAACAAATACATTTCGATTGACACATTACCTCATAGTAAAATCGCGTGAAACATCAAATCAAATTACTTCAGAAACACGCATGCCATAAAGATTATCCTCAGCTTACATTCAATATAGCTCCTATAACCTTCATAACCCTTACATCATAACATATTTTAATCACGCATACTCTCCCTCTGCCATCCGAGGCACGTCGGTCTTCCCACACACATGGGTTAGGCTAGGCTATTAATCCCTTCATTCCTTGGCCAGATTAATTCGTCAGTCGACAGGCAATCCATTACTATGTGACGTGACCAATGATAGTACCCACTACTGGAAGAACTTTCTAGACTTTGGTATTAATTTGGCGCCCATCGTGGGATTTAATATTTTTTGTCAATAGTGTTTTTATACCTCACTCGTGTCTTACGCTACTTACATAAAAAATATTAAAAAAGGATTAAACGACTTTTAAAAGAAAAATGTTAATAACGTAAATAACGCAACGTCTCTTGTTGGCGCCCACCAAGGGACTATATTATATTTTAGTTCACAATTAGACTTCAACTTTGCAAACTTATATTTTCTAAGCATTTCCAGTAATAAACGAAATAATTTGATTCACATCAAGCAGCAACCAGAGATCGTTATAGCAACGGCATATATTATGTAAAATTAAAACGAGATATGAAATTGAAATATTTAAGTCACGAGTGATTAGGAACAAAATGTTGAAGATTCATGCAAAACTATCAAATATTTTCATAGTTTTTTTTCCACATTCGAGTAGACAAACATTAACATCAACCACAGATATTAAAGATAAAGAGATATCTAAATCATAATTTCGCTTGTGATATAGCCGTGATGAAAAAAGTGAGAAAAGTAAGGAATTCGTTAAGTTGACCAAATAATTAAACTGGTCAAGAATAATAATTTGAGATCCTCTTAGTATCAGTATAACTTTGTCATCCAGTGTTCGCTGACCTAAATCCGTAGGTCGCTGGTTCGGATCCGGCTCGAAGGACCATAGACGGCAGATTGCGTCAGAATATTTAAAGCTGGAGCCAAATTGGTGATCGATTTCCATGAAAAACACAGTATTTCACTGCTTCTTCATTTCTTCACTTCACAAGACAAGGTATGACAACGGGAAGAACTCTTTTATGGTTTAGTCCTTAACATCGTCTCACATGATAATAAATAAGTGATAATGCTTAGATGGAAATGGGCTTGCCAAGATTCCTCAAAGCGATAGTAAATTGGCTACTTTATATTGGAACACATCAATGTTAAACATTAATGTTTGGTAGTAAGAATTAGATAAGATGGTGATAGCTGATCGCCTGACCACCAACCAAACCGAGTTCAACAAAGTGAGACCACGCAGGGAATTGAACCTACGACCTCCAAAAGTAAAGCGAGTAAACCAGTCACAGAGGCAGTTAACAATTTAAAAGAATTATATTGCCTGATAAAATCATAAATATTATATGTCCAATACTGAGCAATCAAAAGTTAAATACGAAATATATGATATATATATGTACCTATAGCAATATCGCTGAGTGACCATCAATAAAAAATGAAAAGGCACAGTAAAAGCACAAATGAATGACCAAAGAACACGGAGTGATAGATGGCACATCCAGAACTAATCCCGATGAGTGCTGGTTACTGATAGTGAGCGTCGCTTTTTATAGTGCGTCACAGGGACGCACTGAGGATATTAAGATTGAATATCTGCTGTTTATCTGTGGTTTGCAACAAGTAAAAAAGATGGCTCATTTACGTTACTAAAACAATAATGTAACTAAGTATCGACGCGTCTTATCTAGATGAATGAATTATCATGTATCAACTTACTGAACGCGTAGTCGATGGATAATAAACCACTGAACCGATTTTGATAAAATCTAATACGGAGAAATCTTGGGATAGAACCTAAGCGTGTTTTTTTACTAAATCCTTTGACGGGCACAGCTAGATTACGATAAAAATAGGTATTCCTATTCAATATCCTTAAGAGATTCCTATCTCAGATATATTTTAACAATAAAGCACTTTCAAAGAAATTCTTCCATTGGATTACGGGCTTTGTTGAGCATTCATTAGCTCTGCATGACTGCACAGGCCCGCATCCATTGCTACACAGGGTCACTCAACAAAAAGATCTCAATAAATATACTAACTAACTTAGGCAATACATTAGGATGTAAAAAGCCAACTCTTGGAAACTTCAACCAGGCGTTTTATGATAATCATAAAGCTGAACAACTTTTCCTATGAAACCTATACTAAATACGAAAACACAAAAAAATACTTTTTACAAAACTGATCAACCAATCTGCCAGGTTTGTATGAAGGATAGAAACAACAAGAATTTAATATCGATTCCGTATGTAAAGTAAGCTTTAGTGTCAAAATTAGGCTTTACTCTCAAAATCAAAATTTGGTCTTTTAACTACCTTAGTACAAAAATATTATCACACTAAACAGTATGGCCACTCCCTGCAAATCTCTAAAGGTATCTTATTTGGGACTTATTCGTCGAATTTCGTTCATCACCATTATCATAATCAGCCTGTATTAGTCCACTGGTGGACACAAGCCTCCATAACTAAGGAATTTTCTTAGGTCATCTTAATTTACAAGCTACTTGTATCGAGAAACCCAGTCGTTAATTAGCTAATCAAGACCGACACCATTTTCTGTTAATAGCCTGTAAATCTTTTAGGCAAGCCTGGGTTATCTTCCAGCTGACCTGCCATTTATCGCTGCCAAGGTAACAAGAGAAAGCTTCGCGTTGGTATCGTATATCGTCCTACTGTTCGAATACTGGTCTCTTCCTCTGGTCAATAGTTTTCAAGCCACCTAAAATTACTCTGACATGGCTTTAACGACTGCCATCTAGTGACACCAAACAGCCGCGGCCCCAACGGCTTAACGTACCTTGCGAACCATGAAATATCGAGATGAATGCTACTAACAGTAAAAACCCATCCAGATTATGAATGTGTCTGTAGTCAGTTAACCGGCGTGATCGACGCGTGCGTATTAGGCAAGCCGCACTGAGCCACCACGACCGCCTCTTCATAAATAACATCTCTAAAATCTAGTACTTACCTAAATACTAATCTAGTAACTTAGAATAAAATGGAAATCCCTTCTACTAAACCCCCATCCAATATCAGACTGGACCTGATCCAAGTTTCCGAAGCTTTTACGATAGGTATGTTAACAAAATGTGATTTTAGTCGATACAAGCAGATTCGAAAATAAAGTAAGCTACTAAAATATTTTAAAAGCAAATGGAAATCAACATTTTAACTTCTATTTTCGACATTACCGTTTAAAAGCTTTAGTGCATTTATAGTAGGGTAGAAAGATTTATAGATAGAACTAGAAGACTCGCTATTTAATAATTGACAACGCTGAATACGTTTAAAACAACCGACTTCAATCGTAAAAACTACAATTCTGCTAATATTTTTTTTGTTTTCGTTGATTTTTTCAAAAAGCGCTGAATCAATTTAAATAACATTTTTATGGATCACTTCTGAAGTATTACCTACCAAACAAAAAAAGAATCATCGGAATCGATTCATAATTGGCGAAGTAATACATACAAAATAAAAAAAACAACATACAGTCGAATTGAGAACCTCCTCCTTTTTTGAAGTCGGCTAATAAAATAACGCACTGACCTTACTTCCAAAGTGGTCATGAGTTAAGTGGTCATTCGTCACTGCCAGAGTCGACAGGTCGTTCATGAGACCAGGCGTTAGTCGCCTTAGCTTGGCCGTGTGAAATTGGCATGATAAGTAATTGTGATTAATTTGAAGATGCCTATAATAATAATAACCTAATAACCTTAGGCGTCTGGGACTTCGAGGCAGACCGATAATAGCGGCTATGCAAAAGGCAGTCCTCCTCAACAATGCTCAAATAGTCCAACGCTTTCTCTCCTCGTCGCACTGACCTTCAGCCGACTGTGCTTCTTTCTGCTGGAGTAGCTCCTGCCACCTTGCCTAGAGCCAAGTGCGCAGAGCTGTTTCAATAAAAAGCTTTACAGATCCCAGTTTGATCTTAATATATACAGTTGTAGCAACTGTGGTGTTTGCTCTTCGGTGAGAAGGGAGGTACCTCCGCCAGGCGAGATGGTGTAACTGGGGATCGGCCGTGGTCCGACCGTTGATGGTTGGAAGTCGTATATATGCGTAGTGCGAAGAAACTTTCGATATCGCGTTCTAGGATTAGTTTGTGGCGGTGCGATAGATGTTGCCACACAGTCATCTGTTTGGGCATACATGATGTGAGTCGGACTGTTCCATCTCCAACAACCATACTATAGTACATTATGGTACTAGTGTGTAACATTGGTGATTACCGTCGAGGCGCCATTGAGACCCGAGCCGTAGGCGAGGGTCTTAAGAGAGCCAAGGACGGTAATCATCAATACACACGAGTATCATACGACGTTTTTCAACACACTTGTGAATAAAATAACAATAAAAACTCATTTCAACAGTGAAAAATGTTTCGCTATGGCGGGAAAAATTAATCAGTTTTCCTATGCGCGCGCATTGCGATCGGCCACAGACTAAAGGGATGAGGTTTTTTTTTTATTTTCGGCGCATAGGATTTGCGCCTATTCTGCTACGTACAAAATGGGGAATTTAAAGTTTTCTTTTATTACAGAGAAAACAAAAGTTATATTTGAGTGAAAGTTTTATTTATTAAACACGTACGAGTTAAAATTATCTATTTAAATAAGAAGTTGCATGAAATGAGCAAGCAATAGGAACATTAATTTATTTGTTCTATTGAACACGATCTTTTTTTTTGAATAAAAACTTTTTTAAGAACAAAGCAACTCAACTAATAAAAAATTTAAAAAATCTATAACTCACTAGTGAGTTATAGCAATGAAAAAGTCACAGTTTGATTATGGGTGTCATTCTGTGCCTAATTGCGGTGACCATAGAGCCACTTTATGAGCAAGTGTGTTGAAAAGTAATTAACTTACTTGTGTTTTGGGTGTAGCAGACACTTCCCTTTTACAAATGCCTCTTATTACAAAACTGTATGGGGTGACTTTAAATTAGTTCTTGATACGAATGGCTATGCATGTGCTCATGATAACAAACAAGTTTCTATAAGGAACTCATTGTCAAATCGCAAAAAAAAAAAATTGGACTCTTCATACTAATTTGGCCGGTCAGTTGATCGATTTGTATGGAGAGTACAATTTTTTTTTTTTGCGATTTGACTATGGGTTCCTTCGGGAAAGTTGTTTGTTATCATGAGAACATGCATAACCTTTCGTATCAAGAACTAATTTAAAGTCACCCTATATAATCTTAAGAGCATCATAAAATATCTTTCAGATATCTATCTTCCAGAGCTTAATTTGATGTTTTTACAACTTTCCTCGAGAAACCAAACATGACTCTCCTTACAAAGTTGAGAAATATTTGTATGAAAAGTACATTCAATACATTTACATTATACACATACTTGTACTTGCCCATATACGATTATTACATATTGAGAAACAGATTTTTAGGGTTTCGTAGCCAAATGGCAAAAAACGGAACCCTTATGGATTCGTCATGTCTGTCCGTCCGTATGTCACAGCCACTTTTTTCCGAAACTATAAGAACTTTACTGTTGAAACTTGGTAAGTAGATGTATTCTGTGAACCGCATTAAGATTTTCACACAAAAATAGAAAAAAAACAATAAATTTTGGGGGTTCCCCATACTTAGAACTGAAACTCAAAAAATTTTTTTCATCAAACCTATACGTGTGGGGTATCTATGGATAAGTCTTCAAAAATGATATTGAGGTTTCTAATATCATTTTTTTCTAAACCGAATAGTTTGCGCGAGAGAAATCTCCAAAGTGGTAAAATGTGTGTGTGTGTGTCCCCCCCCCCCCCCCCGTAACTTCTAAAATAAGAGAATGATAAAACTAGAAAAAATATATGATGTACATTACCATGCAAACTTCCACCGAAAATTGGTTTGAACGAGATCTAGTAAGTAGTTTTTTTAAATACGTCATAAATCGTAAACCGCAAATTACCTTTCATTCAATCAACTCAAATAAAAAAAAATAGAGTTCAAGACATGTGTGATTATGAATTTATACGGAACCCTCGGTGCGCGAGTCCGACTCGCACTTGGCCGGTTTTTTTTTTCTAAAATTTTTGTGTTTATCATATCGCAAAATGAAACCGTCGTAGCGCTAACTCCTTACCTTAAGCTAGGTAAATTACAAACTCCTTGGACTATAAACAAAAAAACTTCCCTCGCGTGGCAGTTCTAAACAGGCCTTCCCCTCAGGCCAATTATTAGATGTTGTTCAGTAAACTTCGGGTACGCAACTCATGAATAATTCACGGGTCCCGCGCCTTTCCTCCGGCGATGCTTGTCCGTCAGACGCGCCAAGATGGACACTTTTAGGGCATTTTCTGAGTTTTTCCAGAGTTCTTTTTACTGTTATTTGCCTGTTTTGTGAAAGTTTGGTAAATACTTTTGGGGCTGACATGTTTTTTCTTGATGTTCATTTTTCTGTGGACTACAACAAATTTAAAGGAATGGTATGGATCTAACAGGTTGTTTGTATAATGTATTGTATAAGTTTTCCTCCTGTAAAATGATACTCTGTGGTTATACTACTGAACCAGTTTAACCAAATGAAATGAACGCTATAGTAACTTTTTGTAGAGACATATAAAACGTATAGTTGGACTTACGTATACCATTTAATTTGTAATTTTTACTGTTAAAGTTAGATGGAGGATTGATGGAGGTTGTGAGACTAGTGGCCAATACTAGTTTCATAAGTTTCTAAGCCTATAAGGCCTCCAACATGACATAACGACTATCACCCAGTGATAGCAGTCGGCACCAACAGTTTAACGTGCTTTGCGTAACACGGAAACGGTCGATATAAATGCCTCTACGACCTTGTCTGTAGTCGATTAACCTGCGTTATCGATTCGACCACGCAAATCACTAAGCCACGACTGCTTCATTTTAATAATTATTGTATTAGGAAGAACTTTCCAGACTCGGTGGCTCAGTGGTTAGCGCTCGTGACTATTGATCCGAGAGTCGTGGGTTCGATCCCCACCCAGGGCAAAAATTTCTGTGATGAGCAGATTTGTTTGCTCTGTGTCTGGGTGTATTATATCTATATATGTATGTGTTTACACGTATTTGTATATCAGTCTCTGGTTCTCATAATAATACAGGGAATCCTAGTTTGGGGCCAGATGACAGTATGTGATTTGTCCCGGTTATTTATTTATTTATTTTCTTATTCAGCCAAGTCTAGGAATCAAAACTAAATTTTCCTGAAGTTTTTGACATGCTTTCAATTCAATATGACCATATAGTACTTCCTATTTTAAAACGAACGGGAAACTACAAGTATGTACCTCCTTCATTTATGAACAAACATGTAATAAAACTTTCGCAAAATAATGATAGGCTCTCAAACAATTTCAATAACCTCCCATTTAGAACAACACCTACTCATCCAACCAACTATTTTCATTTCAATATTGTAACGATATTTCATTATCCTCTTTTCCTCTTGGGATCCCTCTATATCCCCGGAGATTAGAGTTTTAGCTAGTTTACTTTAGTTTATTATCCAGTTTTTCCCTCACATAATTGTATTTTTCCTTACCTAAGTTTTGTAAGACGTGCCCAGAAGTTTCTTTCAGTATATCGGAGGCAGGGAATTCGTGAGTGGAGTATATGTTGCCGTAAGATTGTGTAATACGTTTATTCGTTAACAACCAATATCGCCCCCACTGCTGGGGCAAGAGTCTCTTCCCATACCTAGGAAAGGTTAGGCCTTTCTCCACAAACGGAGGCCAAGTCCGTATTTTTCATTTTTTTAATGTGATATGTGGCAAACGAGCAGATGATAGTAAGCGATTACCGCCGCCTATAGACACCCGCAGCACCAGAGAAGTCACAAGTGCGTTGCCGACCTTAGAAATGGGATGGGGGATGGGGGGAATTGGGGGGCGGGCTCCGATACCCTCACTCACTCGGCGAAATACAACGCAAGCGTTGCTTCACGCCGGTTTTCAGAGGCCGTGGTATTACTCCGGTCGAGCCGCCCCATTGGTGCCGAAGCATGGCTCTCCCACGGTTTCTCCCAAGAACATAATATGTATTATTTATCCAAACAAAAAACTGAAAAAGTCGCGTAATCGATGCTTTATAGTTACTTTATACGTGACCTTACGGAATGTAAAGCGCATTTTCACGAAAACACGGTTTGAATCTATAAAATTGCGTGAATCTAATTTTCTTGAGTAAATCTAATCCGCTCTGAAAACATAGGTCACGTTCGGAAATACTTGTTTTTATAATTTTTTATCGTAAAAATACGGTTTTCATTCCGTAATATTGCATAAATCTAACGCTCACTTTGGAAAAAAGCAACATTGTCGGTATATACTCGCTATATAACTACTGTTTGTATCTTTTCGTGAAAATACGGTTTTATTCCGTAAGATAGCATACCTAAAATGTAAAAAAAACGTGACTTTCCAGATTTTCGTGATTTTTTTATTTATTTATTACTTATTTAAACATAGTGTAAAACATATTGTGAACATGTACAAAAAAAACCCGAAAGGGTTTGTGTTTCGTACAGAAGTCGAAGACTAACTAAATAAGGAGTATATTTATGAAAAAACGGAATACGCAACATTACGGTCACATAAAATATTATAATAACATGAATTTGCAAAAAATATTTATAGGAAATGCATGTATGGCAGAGAAAAATTACTCTCGCGTTTGTGTCAAGGATACATGGAAATACTATATAAAATTATTGTACCGTGGGAGAGCCATACTGCGGCACGAATGGGCCGGCTCGACTGGAGTGATACCAGTCTCACAGAAAACCGGCGTGAAGCAACGCTTGCGTTGTGTTTCGCCGAGTGAGTGAGGGTATCGGAGGCCCAGCCTTCCCCCTCTCCCCCCTAATTCCCCCATCTTATTTTAAAGGTCGGCAACGCACTTGACTCCTCTGGTGTTTCGGGTGTCTATGGGTGGCGGTAATCGCTTACCATCAGGTGATCCGTCTGCTCGTTTGCCACCTATCACATTAAAAAAAACGCATTTACGCGTGTACTAGTATTAATACTGTAATAACGGGTGTGTCTAAACATAGCACCCCATATGAGCCTAGATCAAAGAAATACTTTCCTGCTAACAAGACTTGAAACCTTTTTTCTTACAAATTGATTGATGTTAAGTATTCGCCCATTAAATACGAACATTGATTTGAAGTAAGAGCAATAAAAACATTTTATTATTATGTATTATATTGTCTATCATTCCTGAATTATTATTATTAGCCATTACTGTCACGTCAATGACTAATAAAATTGAAAATGTTAGCACCCCCGATAGTAAAAGTTGAATAACTTGAAAACTACTAAACAGATTTTCATCAAACATAGCTAAGAACACTCTCGACTTGATGTCACATTTCAATAAAAAGAAAACAAAATTAAAATCGGTTCATACGTTTAGGAGATACAATGCCACAGACAGAAACGCAGATACATATGCACCCCTTTTTTTTTTTTGTCGGGGTTAAAATTACGCTATACGTTATCACATCATAGAAGATAAAAATACAATAAATATAAAACATGTTTGGACATGCAAATGTAAGGAAAATTGGGACAGACCTTTAGCTTCTTCGATGAACTCAGTGGATCCTGGCTGGCCACACAATGCAGTCCAAGACACTATTGTTTTGATTTCACCGTGCACGAGCTTTCACTTCTTATTAGACACAAGAAACACTTTTTGGATTTTGAATGCGGTATGAGCTTGATTTTTGATGATTTTGAAGAGCGCAGCGCGAGCGTGGGCGCTTTCGCGACGTCCCAGCGATGATTGGCGAAGAATGAGAAGAAGGGATATAGGAAGCGGAATGGAATTTGATTGGTCAATGAATGTATGAGTGAAGTAGGCGTAAATTTATCAAAATATGTACTTATTTTATAGAATTTGAATTATTTTAAAGTAATTATGGATGAGACTAAGCATTTTAATTTATTTATTTATTTAAGTAATTATAATTAAATTCGGCGTAGCCAACTGCCCCGGCCTAGAGGTTTCCTCTAAACAGAAAGAATAAAATAAAAGTGGGTTAATTATAATTGATCTAAAGTTTACTGAAAGAGATTTAATTTACTGAAGAGGCAAGGGACAGATCCGAATTACAGGACGTACGTAACTTCCGGAGGAAGTTTTAACTTTCACTGCTCGAACTACGTTATCTCTACCAGGGTAGAGTTGTTCTACTATCCCCAAAGGCCAACAAAGAGGATGCGCATTATTGTCTTTTATTAGTACAACCGTACCCAAGGTTATGGGTTTTGAGGGTTGCACCCACTTCTCTCTTTGCTGTAGAGAAGTTATATATTCTTGACTCCAACGTTGCCAAAAAGACTGAGTTATTTCATTTAAGAGTTGATACCTGGTAAGTCTATTGTCAGGTTTATCGGTATAATCTTCTGCTGGTAAGAATTTAAGTGGCGTTATATTTAAGAAATGGTTTGGAGTAAGAGCTGAAATATCAGAAGGGTCAGAGCTGAGTACACATAGAGGTCTGCTATTTAGTAATCCTTCTACCTGCACCAAGACGGTGTAAAACTCTTCGTAGGTGAGGATCTGATTACCGATTACTCTACATAGATGTGTTTTCACTGATCGGACATTAGTTTCGCTGATACCATTAAAATGTGGACCATACGGGGGGCTGTGTTTGAATTGAATGCGTAGTTGAGAGAGCTGTGTATCTATGTATTTTGTGTATGCTTCAGAACTGATTAATGTGTAAATCTCATTTAATTTTCGCTTTGCGCCGATGAAATTCGTACCTCCGTCAGAATAAATAAGTGAAACGGGGCCTCTACGCGAAATAAATCGCTTAAATGCAGCAAGGAATAAATCAGTGCTCAAGTCTGTGACCAACTCTAAATGCAAGGCCTTAGTAGTTAAACATACAAATAGGCAGATGTATGCCTTTTGGCTCTTAATGCCACGTCGGCGGATATGTGTGATGTAAAAAGGACCTGCATAATCCACTGCGGTATTAACGAAAGCTTTAACTTCCGATATACGAAATGAGGGCAAATCTCCCATAGGAGGATAAGTATTTTTAGGATTAAGTCTGAAACAGGTGTTGCAGGAATGAACTCTTTGTCTAACGAGATTTCTAGCACTAATTATCCAAAACTTTTGTCTGAGTAACGCGAGCAAAAGAGCGGGACCCGTGTGAAGGTTTAAGATGTGAAAATGATCAACTATAAGTTGTGTGACACGATCTTTAGGTGGGAGTAAAATAGGATACTTTTGACCATAATCAAGTTGTGAATTAGTCAATCGTCCACCGACTCTGAGAATATTGTCACGGTCGAGAAAGGGGTTGAGTTTGAGAATGACTTTATTTTTACAAGGTTTATTTTGTTTGACAGAGAGCATTTCTTGCGAAAAATGATTATTTTGGATATAGCGAATAAGATATATTTCAGCTGTATCTAAGTCTGTGGCCGTGATAGGTCCACGCGTGGGCAAACGTTTTGAGAAACGTAGTATGTAAGCAAGGGAGCGCAGCAACTTCGTGTAATTTGACTGTCTATTTATTAATTCTTGAATCGGGTCACTAGATTCAGTCTGAAAGGTTTCTGTTTTCATACATGTAGTCTTTGTTTCAGGGATTTCGTCGGAGAGTTTTACTTGAAAATGTTCTATAGGCCACTGCGAGATAGGCAATGAAACCCAATGAGGGGCGTGAAACCACGTGTCTTTGTGTATTAATTCTTTAGGAGTTATAGGTCTAGAGATTATATCAGCGGGATTTTCGCGACCATCTACGTGAAACCAGTGAGAAGCGTCTAATTTTGAATTAATTTCAGTTATCCTGTTCGCGACGAAGGTTTGGAATTTATAAGCGGGTGAATGTATCCAGGTTAGTGTTATTGTCGAATCAGAGAATGCGTATATATTTATTATTTTGCAGCGTTTGGCGAGGGTTTCACGGACGGTAGCGAGGAGACCAGCGAGCAGTAGCGCGGCGCAGAGTTCCAGACGTGCAAGCGAGATTTTCTTAAGCGGAGCAACGCGGGATTTTGAGGTAAGTAACTGTACAGTGCCATCGGAATGCTCATCGACACCTACTCTGATGTACACTGCAGCACCGTAGCACTGTTCACTAGCGTCAGAGAATCCTATAAGCGTTACGTGTGAGTTTGCGTTTATGCCTACGTGACGCGGTATTTTTATTTCTTCTAAACAGGGGAGTTCATTATGGAACATGATCCATTTATTCGCGATACAGAGTGGCACTGGAGTATCCCAGTCGAGATTTAACTTCCAGCATTCTTGAACGAGAAGTTTCATGAAAGCGGTGACCGGACCTAGGAGGCCTAGCGGGTCAAACAAGCGTGCGGTTACAGAGAGAATAGAGCGTTTTGTACATTCCGTAGAGCTGTCGTTTATATTAAATTGAAAATTATCTTCTTTAGGATTCCAGCGCATACCTACTATCTTTGTGTTAGCGTTCGCGTCCGAGTCAAAGTTAATAGCTTGAGGATTTTTATGAGATGTAGGAATCGCGTCCATGAGCTCTGTATTGTTAGAAACCCATTTTACTAAATTAAACCCACCAGAGGCGAACATGTCAACCATCTGACGATATGTTTCTTTAGCTTTATCGACACCATCCAATGAGTTTACGTAGTCGTCCATGTACATTTGATTTTCAGCTTCGTAGGCTGCCAGCGGAAACTTATCGCGGCTATCTTCGGCTAACTGACGTACTACTCTCATGGCAAGGTACGGAGAGCTTGAAATTCCAAAAGAGACTCGATTAAATTCAAATGTTTGGATTTCTATTTCAGGATTAAATCTAAACAGTATGCGCTGAAACGGATGGTGATCTGGAGTGAGATGCACGCAGAAGTACATTCGTTCGATATCGGCGGTTACGGCGGTTGAAAACATGCGCAAGTTTATTAGCAGATCAAAAATGTTACTTTGTAAATTTGGGCCGACAAATAATAAATCATTCAGTGAACAACCTGATGTCGTTTTACAGCCAGCGTTTAGAACGATACGCGTTTTAGAAGTTTGTTTGTCGGGGCGATAAACAGCTCTGTGCGGAATATAATAATGTTCAATGTCGCGTGACGGATTATCAACGGGAGCGAGATAGCCTTTATCAATGTAATCTTGTATAGTAGCGTTGTAATCTTTTCTTAAGTCGGGATTCGAGTCTAATTTCTTTTCTAGAGCGAGATATTGACGTTTTGCAATAGCGTGAGAGTTACCTAATTCGGAGGGATCCACTTTAAACGGGAGATGTACGGTGTATTTACCGGAATCATCGCGAGAGTACGTCGATTGAAAAATGTTTTCACATATTTCATCGTCTGGGCTGATATGGGTTTTATTAGGGACACTTTCGAGTTCCCAAAAGCGTTGCGTGAGAGCATCAAGTGATAGCGGTTCCGTCTGACAGAAGAAAGTCTTATCATCAGCGCGCGGACGCGTCGGAGAGCGCGGAGTAGCAGGGGTGGCGCGAGCGTGACAGTCGGCTTTACCCATGGCGATGTAACCGAGTGTCGTTTGTACGGCGACAACCGAGGAGTTAGGAGAAGTCACCTTATCACTGCCTAGCAACAAAGGGAATAACTCGTTGCCTATTAAACAGTCTATACCTCCGGGCGTGTGGAAATCTTCATCTGCCAGCGGTAAGTAACACAGGTGTTCGAGTTGCGAGGTGTCTACGCGAGCGTTCGGTAAGAAGTCGGTAATTGTTTCTATTACTCGAGCATTTATAGTATAAGAACAGCGCGGGTCGTAGCGTGAATGAATTTTCAGCGAGGTATATCCAAGGGAGGCACTTTCCGTTTGACCTATCCCTTTAATAGTTGAGTTAGCGGGCGTAATTTTTAAATTCAGACGATCGCAACAATCTTTAGTTATAAAATTACTCATCGAGCCAGAGTCGAGGAATACGCGTACATTAGAGCATTTATTTTCATTGTATACATACACCGAAGCTGTAGGTAAAAGAACCGTAGTATCGTTTGAACTACAATGCGCGGCAGTAGTTACTGATAACGCAACGTCGTCGTTTGAATTTGCGCGCGGAACTTGGTATTCCGGCGGCGGCGGCGATACGAGCGGCTGCGGGACAGCGTGATACTCAATGACAGGCATAGATGTCGCTTGCGTTCGGCCAGGCGGCGGCGGCGGTTGCGCGGAGTGCGCGGGCGGCGGCGGCGGGGGAACGACGACGCCGGGATGCGAAGCCGTACGAGGCGGAGCGATGTTGTGCGAAGTGCGGCTACTATGGCACGGTGGCGGCGCAACCAGCGAGGACGCGTTGAGGGTTTCGGGTTCGATTCCTCGACGAGCATAATTATCAATATGTAATTGAGTATGATGTTTTAACGAGCAAATATTACATCTGTTTTGCGATCTACACAACTGAGTGATATGGAAACCTAAGCAGTTTTTACAAAAGTTATGTTTTATAACTATGTTATTGCGTTCGAGAACTGATTGATTCATAAATGTTGGACATCTGAATAAAGGGTGCGATTGCGGCGAGTTGCAGACGATGCATGCATTTTGTTGAGAGTTATTTTGTGTATAAGCGGGTGTGTGTAAGAGTGAGCGTTGCGCGTGCACGGGTTGAGAGGGAGTGTGAGTTGAAGCGTATGCGATAGTATTATCATAGATATCAATATCATCACCATCGGTGTATGATTGAGCGTTTGTGTTTACAAAGAACGAGTGCGTCGTTTTTTGTTGTTTAGAGTTTAGCGTGCGATTATTTTGCGATTTTGCGTGTGCGTGATTAGCGTGAGCGTAGTTAGCGGGTGTGTGATTGCGTAGCGTTTGTATTTTGTTTTGTTCTTTTACGAAACGAGTTAAATCTGAGAAAGTAGGTACTTTAATGTGCCTGTGTGCTTGTTCGAATAAGTTAAGCGTTTCCTTGTCTAATTTAGTGAGCGCGATGTGCGTGATAATGAAATCTGATAGATCATTTAGTTTTAAGAGTTGAAGAGCGGACTCAGCGGAGCAGAACTGTTCAATGAAAGTACTAAGCGACTGATTACCTTTAAAACTTAGCATTTGGTCTAAGTACTGTGAAGCCTGTATGCGTACGTCATGATACTTTTCGATGAGCGCTTCCCAAAGGGTGGAGTAGTTATCGGCGGTAGGTGGTATACCTGAGCACACTGTGAGGGCCGTATCGGATAGACATCCCATCAAATAATGAACTTTTTCAGCGGCCGAGAGACGAGAGTTTTCATGGATAAGAGTTTTGAAGTTTTCATAGAAAACGGGCCATTTACTAAGGGTGCCATCGAATGAAGCAAGTTGAATTCGAGGTAATTTACAATTTAGTGAATCTTTATCATCCTCTTTTTGACTCTTGGGATTTGACTTTGGTTTATTTAAGCGTTCTGCTACTTGTTTAATGTTGCAGTATAATTCGTCAAATGCTTCTAGCGGCGCATAATTCGGAACTGTTGACTCGTCTCTTGTCAAATAAGCCTCTGTTAATGAATCGAGTGTTTTTATGAAATCAGATCTGATGGTATCCAACGAAATGATTCGGGCTAAAAATCGTGTGCGATTCTGGTCATCAGAAACCCTTAGGCTTAGTTCGTAAAGATTTTGAATTAAAATAAACAAAGTATTTTTCTTTGCTTCTAAAAGTCTAATACGCGGATCAAAAGTTTCTTCTTTTTCTTTAGGCATTTTGGTTTAATCGTAAAATGCAATACAAATATGAACAGCGGAATGCGTGAGTCGAGTCGGGTCGCGAGCGCGCGAGCGGCGCAGTTTGAATCAAATATGGCGGACGGGAGTTGAGCGAAACCACGTTACGCGAATGAGAAAAATTTAGATATCTTTTTTTAGGTGATTTTGCGGCTGGAAATATGATGGTACATAAATAGTATGATGTAAATAAGGGATGTTTTTAGCGTTTTGGTTAGGTAGCGAGATTGCGTTTAATGAAAATATGACAATTACGTCGCGGCGCGAACGATAGGTATTTGAGATTTTAGTACGAAATTAAGCGTTTTTAGTATGTTATTGCGTGTAGAATGTGTAGGGACGATGAATAGGATATCCGGAATGAAGGACCAAGACCTTGGACATGCAAATGTAAGGAAAATTGGGACAGACCTTTAGCTTCTTCGATGAACTCAGTGGATCCTGGCTGGCCACACAATGCAGTCCAAGACACTATTGTTTTGATTTCACCGTGCACGAGCTTTCACTTCTTATTAGACACAAGAAACACTTTTTGGATTTTGAATGCGGTATGAGCTTGATTTTTGATGATTTTGAAGAGCGCAGCGCGAGCGTGGGCGCTTTCGCGACGTCCCAGCGATGATTGGCGAAGAATGAGAAGAAGGGATATAGGAAGCGGAATGGAATTTGATTGGTCAATGAATGTATGAGTGAAGTAGGCGTAAATTTATCAAAATATGTACTTATTTTATAGAATTTGAATTATTTTAAAGTAATTATGGATGAGACTAAGCATTTTAATTTATTTATTTATTTAAGTAATTATAATTAAATTCGGCGTAGCCAATGTTATTGAATTACACATCACGCCACCTACGCCTACATAAGTCCTTGTAAATACGAGTAGATCGTGTTTAGTGACGCGAAATAGGCTTCTCTACTCCGTATAAATTTCTTGTTAGTACTGTGGTGCGTTCACACGCAACAAGTTACTGGTGCTACTTGAGTTAATGCCTGGCAAATCGAAGTGCTCAAATTACTTTTAAATTAATCATTAATTTGCTTCCATTAAAAGTATCTGTGGTACCAAGGTACGTATTGTATATTAACTCGGCCGTCCTAAGTTAAAAAGGTACATTCATGACTTCATTCCAATTGCTTTAACGTGAAGGAAAACATCGTGATGAAACCTGAACATCTGATTACTTAATAAACATGGAAGTCGCGTTATATTCCCGAAAGTTTAAAACAGAAACTGCTCTTTTGTAAACGCGGATGACGCTCAATGTATATATGCATGCTACAGGACTATGGCTAGATAGGCATGCGCTAACTTTATGATCACACATTAACTTGTTTACTTGTTTGTTTACTTTTTGTTTAAAGACAATTATAGGAGTTTGAAGTTTGTAAGTGCAACGTCAGGCAATCCTCTTGAGATAGTTAGTTCTGCCACGTGATGATAACGAGAGATTAACCTACTGAAATGAAAGTCCATATAACCCACACTTTGGGCACACCCCAGACACCTCATAAACATCGTCCGAGTTATTTGCCTACTACTAAGAATTCCCTTGCTAACACATAGGAGCGAGCGAGATAACTGAGTGACAACTGTTTGGACTGTCAACGGATCTTACCGGTACGGGGTGAATTCGCCTCCAGAGAGCGGCAGGAAGTGTCCACGCTGAATTTAGTACTATTTAATAGACTGTCAAAGTCAAAAGATGTTTATCCGAAGTAGGCAGCATTGTACACTTTTCGCAGGTCAGTTTTTAATCTACCTAATACGAAGTTCCTACCACTGTTCATGAGCTAGTAACTCGCATAAATTGCTGGCATCGTTTGAAAGAGGCACAAGCCTAGAATCAAGTTTTTACACTTCGTTATTTCATTTGAGGACCGACGGAGATCGAAGGACAGCCGTTGATGAGTTCGACGATAGAAAAATACAGTTTTCTCGTTTGTTTTCTAGGGTTTCGTGCCTGCAGACCCTTTTCTAGTGTTATTGGTCTGTCTGTCGGTTACAGAGGAATTTCTGTCTTTTCTCTTTTATCGTCTGGCATAATCAATTTTGCTTTTACAAAGACTGTGCCACAACTGTGCCGTCATTTACTAATTTTGCACTTTGAATTACTCGTGATCACATGAGGACGGATGACGGAGGTGTGCATCTTGACCTTTATACAATACATATTTAGTAATCAGATGTGCAGGGTTCTTAAAAACAAACGACACAACATTTAAAATAAGTACAATACACAGCTTATGAAAACCATAACTATAACAGAAATGCTCATCTAACTGAATGTATCTATTTTGCTGAGGCGACAGTTCCTGGAGCTATAGGCATAAAACTGGCCCTACTTTCAGCGCTAATATAATATTATAGAAGCGTCCTTACCGAGTTATGTACAAGGTCTTTGACGACAGCAATATAAATTAATATTATAAGCAACCTGTGTACCGTGCATCAAGCGCTTCACTTTATTTGCTTTCCTGCTTTAAGGGCGCTGTCTAGCGGAAAATTGTGCGCTCGCCCTGGCGTGGCAGGGCTGTCACTTCCCTCATTAGGTTTTTTAATTGTGATTTTTAATGGCGGAGATGATTATATCCAGGCTATGATTTCAATAAATGTGACATCTACTAAAATGGCGAAACGCCAATATCAAGTCAAGGTGACGTTTCTAAGGGTGATGGCCACTTAAAGACGCTCCACGTGGTGATTTGCTGCTGGAATTTGGTAAACTGAGCTGTCTCGCGCGTTAATATTCTTCTTATAATCGCTTATCACTGAATCTAAATCACAGCTATTTCTCCATCACACAGTGTGCACGGTACAGAGTCTCGGCAACCAACCATATTTAAAGTTGTTCTCCATCTTTAGAATTTGAAAGTAGAATTTTGACGGAACCGAGTTAAATGAAAGCTATCAAGTCCCGAGTCCCGACACAAACATTTCACCATTTACCGAGTTGCTGTCACTAGTTCCATGGTGCTTTTACATGGGATGGGATACATAATCCCGTGGAACTAATGAGGAAAAAAAGTTCCCAATAGTTCTATCATGAAACTGTAATGTACTGAGAACAGTCAATTTTTTCACAGCCCTACTGCCTTCTCTTGAAGCGAGTTTATTAAAAAACTGTTGTAGCTGATTTTATTTTCATCATTGCAGAGTTCTGTTTTTCTCCTGACGTCTATATTTTGATGGCGTTTAATATTTTATTTGCTTTTTAATCTGGAAATGTTGAGTTTCATTAAGTTACTATGGAGTTTTATTTACTGTGTAGTTTAAAAATGCTAGTGAAGTGCTGCGACCTCATCCATTTATACTTCTAATGTTATCAAGCCATCGCTCTCCAATGATTTTTTTATTTTCTTTAATTTCATGTGGCTATAATGTACTTAGAATACACCACGAAAGCAGGAACATCACACTTGATTCTTGTAGTTTTAGTATTTTAAGCTGTGCAAACACGCAAACTAGCATACACACATAGCGTGTGATACTCTATTCTATTTGGCATTCCACTTCTCATAACGAGCGTGATTTTGCCAATGTCAAGTGAAAAATGGGAGAATCTTCAATAAAAAAAAAATGGCGAAACGCCAATGTCAAGTGAAAGACGCGGCCCTAAGGGTGATGGGCACTTAAAGACGCTCCACGTGGTGGTTTGTTGCTGGAACTCGGAAAACGGAGCTGTCTCCCGAGTTAATCCTCTTCTTATGACCGCTTATCACTGAATTGGTTTCACAGCTATTTTCCCATCACAAAAATAACGTTGAGACTACTCTAAAACGGAAATAATTAAAAAAATAACTCAGCAGACGTGTGCTCGGTACAAGTCCCGGCAACCAACCACTCGTTTACAGATGTTTCCGTAAAGCGCGTGTGATACTCATAACGCAAAACACAACCCTCCTATTGGCATTTAGGTAATCGGTTAAAAATGACACGGAAATTCCCTTCCCTCAAATATGGTTGAGGGGAGCGATGGCTGACTCTCGCGTTATACTCGTGATCGGGTGCTGTCCATGTGAACTGGCCTGCTCTTGTCATTGGTTTTTGGAATTGTTAGTCATTAGCTACAAATAATTTTTACTTTTATCTCTTTTGAATCCTTTCTTTCTTTATTCTTTTTTTTTTTAATTTTATTTACAGACATGACATTGTATAATTCATATATTGATCTAGCATTAAGATGTAATAGAATATAAGACTATTTAAAAAAAAAATGTGTTGGAGGAAGTTTCTTTAGGGCCCGCCGTTTCTTCTCACTCCGCAAACACTTCCCGAAACGGCGGGTATACGAGTTCCGAGTGGTAGGAACCTCGTATTAGGTGGATAAAAGAATGACGTTCGAAAAGTGTACACTGCTACCTACTTCGAATAAAATATTTTCATTTTCAATTCCTACTTTATTTGTGACTAATGTGAAGAACTTTCTTTTAATGACTTTGCTTAATCCCAAAAATAACTTTGCGTTCTTAATACAAACTGATCAGCTCATGGACCAATTTTGTATGTAGAGTCCAAAAATTTGACTGTGATTCCATCAAAATTGTAGAACACATGTTATCTGATGATTTGTAGAAGCCTGAAGTGGCAGTGGGGGGGGGCACATAGCTCGTAGATACGTAGACGGGGCACATAGCCGTTGGGGCATTAAAGTTCTCGAGTGGCGACCGCGTACCGGTAGACGCAGTGTAGGCAGGCCTCCCACTCGGTGGACCCATGACCTGGTGAAGGTTGCGGGAAGAGGCTGGTTGCAGGCAGCGCAGGACCGATCGGTGTGGAAATACTTGGTGGAGGCCTTTGGACGTCTTTCGACTGGTGATGATGTAAAAGCCTCATTTAACTGATCCTACGCCTATTTTGTAACACCCTGTATCTGCCTCCTTATGTTACAAAACCATTATTCATTTCCAAATTATATAGTCGCGTCATACTTCATCAAATTCTCACATTTCAGCAAAACAAGCTTTTATGTTCTCCTCTTTGAAATAAGTAACCGAGATCGTATAATTTATTTACCACAATATACTAAAACATATTGGGATTATAATTGTAATATTTTACAAAGCAATTTCGACGAAGCTGGGTTTCGAGAAACTTCGGAGGTTTCAGCGTTCACATTGGAAATTGTAACTATCGTTTATGGCTATAAATATTCTTCGTTAGCAACCCATAGGCGGATATCACAGTGCTCCAGAATCCGCTCCAGTGTGCGGTTTTACTTGTCTCTTTCCATAGTAAAAAGACCGCCACACCGCACACCGGAGCGGATTCCGGAGCAGTGTGTTATCCGCCTTAGCCTCCCCCACTGTTGGTGCACTGGTCTCTTGTGACGAACTTTGTTCTTACTAACTTCGCTGGCTCCGCGACCCAAAAAGGACCTTGGCCCCGTCACCAAATTCCGCCACTATTTCCTGTCCTGTACCGCATCACACCAATCGGCTCTTTGTAGGGTAATCAGGTCTTTTTGGACTTCGTCACTTCTGCGGTACCGGAGGCCCCAACTTAGTTCTACAAATATTTTTTTACATGACAACTTTTTTGGACTCTCCATCCAAAAATACAAAAAATTAAGAGTTCAATTTTATTAAACGTTTATTTTAAACTGGTAGAACATTTGACACATTTGATTCAAATTCATACAGACGCAGTACATAACGAATCTAGAACCGACTCCCTATGCCGAAAATTCAGTTCATAAGAGTATTATTTTTCTTTTTCTTTACCTTGGAAATAGACAGTTATTTGTACAAATACAAATACAAATATTTTTATTGCAAGCAACACGGTACAATAGATGACAATGTATAAAGAAGTTCATGCGTGATGCGCCAGAAAGGGCATGCAAAACTTAAAAATTAAATTTTAAGATAATATTGTAAGATTAGTGAACCACATGATAAGAACGGAAGTCAGTAAGAAGGTCATAAGAACTGCATCAAATGCGAGAACTCATTGTAAAGCTCGATGTGTCAACAAAAGCAGTCATCTTAATCCACAGACCGCGGGAAATCCATTTATTTAATTAACTCTGGAAGAAGTTGCACGAACTGAAAGTTGGGAACTTATCACGTTATGGTTCAGACTCAGATTGACCGATTCGCTTTGTGTCATAAAGACGCAAAATGTCTACTCCGCGACCACTTCAGTCTACATACAGCTTGTATACAGCACGTGACTGAGTCTTCGCACAACTCAACGCACCATCTTTCATGTCTTTGGCAGGTGCAACCAATAATAAAATAAAATCCGCTCCTAATTTGTTTGAATTTAGATCGCGTTTGTAGGACGGTGTTCTCTTTTAACTTATGTAAGCATACTTGGATAGAAAGAGAAAAAACCAATTTGTTTCTTTTAAGTAATCCGTCCGTTGGTTTCCAAAGTCCATTAGTAAAAATCAAACCAGATTTAACGAAATCTCTAAGTACATACATAACTAACAAAGAGTAAAAAAATGCAACACCGATATCAAACGACTAATATCCTGAAAAGCATTAAAAACAATTTCGTCAAACATAAGTATATTAAATCCGCCACAGTGAAACCGCTTTTAAATACCGGTTTGAAAGCTGCAATACTACAGACGGACGGCTTCAAATTTCAAATTCGAATTATTTATTTGCATTTTTATATCTTTCTATATTTTATTTTAGTCTTCTTCTGAATTTTTTTTAACTTGAGTAGTGGCTCAAATTATCCATTGTCGGAATCTCACATTCTGCAACTTTCCAAATCATCACTAGATGTGCTTTTATTATGATTGAAACAAAGATGGCGGTCGGGAAGCGAAGCGTTTGATTGGATTAAAACCTAGTTAAAACCCCGCATAAAATAATTGGGTTTCAGATGTTTTATGAATTTCAGCAGTGTGCAAATGAGGTTCCAGGATGAATCGGGTTTCTTTTTCGCCAAATCTTAATATTCAGTTTTTAATTGTCTTTGATAGACTCAGGTCCTATTCCAGAAACAAGTTAAGAATTAGCTGACAATAAACTCAAACTCAAAATGTTTTTTATTTAAGTAGATGCTTTACACATGCTTTTAAATCGTCAATTTTTTTTTCTACCTAGTACAAAGTCCCTACCACGCGGGACTTGTATACTCAACGTTTCGGGAAGTGTTTGCGAAGTGAGAATATTAGCAGAAGCGAGAATAATATTCTATCTCTGTCACACTTAAAATCTGTACAGTATGCTATCCTACTGTCAGGGAAATAATTAATCTCAAGAAAGTATTCTGGAACGTTCTTTGTAGGTTTTCGCAAGTATCTTTTATTTCTGCCGTATTGTCTTATTATTTTACAATCAGCTGAACTTTTTCAATGGAATATGCAAAGGTTTTACATATCTCACTAACTCTGATGAGTATCACTCATCATCTGTTTAGGCGTATATGTGAGCTCGCTCTTTGATTTCTATTAATCTGATTTATGAATGTAAAATGCTTTCAGTTTTACCCAACGATGCATCTGAAACTGAAATCATCCCGTCCTTGCCGGTCACCACTACAGCTACCAAAACGGGTGAAACGTCACTAATCTAATCCGGGTCGGTCGGTCCGTCCCTCCGTGCAAGCATAAATCTGTGCTCAGTGACCATCAAACTGTCTCCCAGTTACGAATTATAATATTAGTTTATATTATATTATCTCATCTCACTAATATCTCATCTGATCTCATCTCACTAATATTTATTTATTATAAATGCGAAAGTATGGATGTTTGTTTGTTTGTTCCGCTTTCACACCAAAACTACTGAACAGATTTGGATGAAATTTGGTAGGTAGATAGATAAAGCACTCGGCTAACATATAGGATACTTTTATCCCGGAAAACTTAAGGGTTCCCGTAGGAATGCTTAAAAACTCAAAATATCCACTTCGTCACTAGATGGCGCTATCTTAACATTTTTTTTGGACACAATTCTGAAGTCCACGAAGACGAAGTCGCGGGCGGAAGCTAGTTAATTATAATAGCAAAATAGGTAGGAACCGGTAACTGGGGCTCCATTTCACTCACCTGGATCATCCAGCCTCAGCCGATTTCGACCATGGCGACTGCTTACTACTCCTAGGCCGGGTTATGGCGTTCATGCGCCCTAATATGGCTAACATAGCCGATCTTAGCGGCAAACTTGCGTGAACAGAGAGGGCATGTGAGAACACCGTTAACAAAGTTGTAATTTATAGCTGCTGGTGGTCGGGCTTTAATTTCGTCGCGTTTGGTGTCTAGATCTAGCCTGCGACGCTCTTCATAAGAATCGGTTTTAGTCTTCACCAAGTATCGCCATTCACGACGCAGTGCTGTGCCATTGCCTCCCATTGCGAAGGTTCAATATCGCATCTTTTCAGGTGCCTTTTCAGGATATCTTTATATCTGAGTAATTGGCCGCCCTGCTTACGCTTGCCCTCCTGCATCTCAGAGTAAAATATGCGTTACTCACCTGGACATATTTGATGAAGTCGTGAAAAAATGTGGACCTTCCATACAAATTAGCCAATCAGCTGAAAGGTTCATATGAAGTGCGTGTTTTTTTTTTTCGAAATCAGCTGTCGACCGAAAAACTCTTTCCGTGGTCGCGAGCTGCTTGCGACTCACCCCTAACGCCATCCACGGGTAGAACCGCGGGCAAAAGGTAATACAACATAATATAATACATAAGTCATCTTCGTATCACTGATATACGTTCAGTGGCATTGTCTTCCGGATCTCTCACTCCTGGAAGTGAGAGAATTTCATATTCACCAAAAACAAATTGAAATGTTTGCATGTAAAGCAATTTAAATTCAAAACACTTGGGAAACCGCTGTTTTAACAAGACGGAACTGCCGTAAATCTGGTGCTGGACGCAGAATATTCATGAGGTATAGTTGCAAAATGGCGCTTGCCACTTGTGAAATTGACCCTTAGTCCCTTGAGAAAAGGGTGGAGTGATCATAGACTTGCTCTGGACATCTGCTTTATAGTAGACCAGGAGAGTAGGTTTTTGGTAATCCTTCTGTTGGTAACAGAGTGGACTAGGTTTCACGTTTTAAGGGTTCTGTACCCCAAGGGTGTTAGCACCTATGTGACTAAGTCTCAATGTCTGTCTGTTTCAATGTTTTCTACATTTAAATCTTGTGAACGGTAGCATGATGAAATTTTCATGTAATGGATGAGTATTCGTGTACGTTTTATTATGGGAAATAAAATAACAAAAAAAGAGAGTCCATGAAGACTTAATACCAATTTTGTCTTTAAGACCTCTAGTTTTGATGTCTAAGATTTGTTAACATACAACCCCGAGGTATGGGAAGAGACCCGTGCACCAGTAGTAGTGACGCAATCGGTTGTCATCTTAAATTAACGTCCTTGATCAAATATAGGGGCCTTCTAAAAAAATTTTACCACGGCTTCTACTCATGAAACTGAACAACTTTCCCCAATGAACCTATACTCAATTCGCAAAAATTTTTTTGGACTTCTCATACTAATCAATCAAGTGATCCGGCAATTTTGTATGGGAACAACATTTTTTTGCGAATTGAGTATAGGTTCCTTGGGGAAAGTTGTTCAGTTTCATGAGTAGAAGCTGTGGTCAAATTTTTTTCAGGTATTTCATAAGGACCCTATATATTAGTAGAGCAAACTAAACCAAAAGCACACGACGCTTTCTCAACTTCCTCAAACATTTCGGCGAAGAAAGATTAACTAGTCCATCCAAGCCCTGATGTATCACCGCCATTACTTAAAGGTCCCAGAGAGAAGTAATACAGTAAAAAGCACCCAAAACAGTTTTCAACTAATCCACTTAGAGGATGCGTGCGTCGGAATTTATAAGGTAACCGCGATCGTATAAATCTTGCTTACTCACGCAGAAAACGATGCAGGGCAGCCAGCTTGCTGGATGTGGCGCGAGTGTTGCCATGGTAAAAAAACGAGTAAATAAAAAAGTAATAAAAATGACTTCAGACTGAGTTGTGTGTGACCTCAAATTCACAACGTTTCTAATTTTCAATCTCCCGGTTTTTAGGGTTCCGTACCTCAAAAGGAATCTTATAGGATCACTTCGTTGTCCGTCCGTCTGTCTATCTGTCTGTCACTACCCTTTTTCTCAGGAATGCGTAGACGTATCAAGTTGAAATTTATACAATCAAATACTCAGGCCTGCAATCCCTTGAAGCTGTGAAAAAATCAAACTTATATGCCAACGCAATCAAGATATACGGCCGTTTATTCCGCATATTTGGACACTCGCATGGGAATCAAACCTATAGGGTACTTCCTATATACCTAGAATCATGAAATTTGGCAGGAAGCAATGTCTTATAGCACAAGTAAACTGAAAATTCCGAAAACCAAAAATTTTTAGTTACATAACATTTTTTTTGTGATGTAACAATTTTTTTTTTGTTTTCGGGCTTTTCCCTATACTTGTGCTATAAGCATTGCTTGTTGCCAAATTTCATGATTCTAGATATACGGGAAGTACCCTACATGTTTTGATTCCCATGCGAGTGTCCGAATATGCGGCATAAACGGCCGTATCTCTTGATTGCGTTGGCATAGAAGTTTGATTTTTTCACAGCTTCAAGGGATTGCAGGCCTGAGTATTTGATATAGAGTTCAAGACATGTGTGAATATGAATTTATACGGAACCCTTGGTGCGCGAGTCCGACTTGCACTTGGCCGGTTTTTTGGCTGACGATAATTTCGTAATTAACTCTTGATTCTATCATCTACCCTATTAATCTAGAGGAAACTGGTTCAAACAGGTCAAAGTCTAATGCCTCTTCCATAAAGAAATTCTACATCATCAAACAGAAAATAAGGGTGATAATTCTTCGGGAAGTGAAGACCTTATGTAGGTCGTATGTCCTTGAGTACCCTGTGAGACCAGACCGTCACGCTTGGCGACCGATTTATTGTGACAATGACACTGGAGATGGGAGGGCAGTGGAAGGGTTAAGGATTAACTTTGGGCCAATTCAAATTTTGGATTTTCTGATTGTGTAATCTAAAAACTGGGATGTATGAAGATAAAGTGAAAAGGCTCCTCTCGGTAACTTAAAAAGGAGGTTCTACTTAACATACAGAAAAGTTTTTGGGCAAGAAACCCATAAAAAAAATCACTTTTTTCGGACTTTTCATACAAATGTTTCAGCTTGTCGGTCAACTTTTAATGGAAGTTGACAATTTCTTTTTTAAAGACTTAAGTATTGGTAAAGTTCTAGAATGGCGACCGCACACCGGAAGACGCAATGTGGGCAGGCCTCCGACTCGGTGGACCGACGACCTGGTGAAGGTTGCGGGAAGCCGCTGGATGCGAGCCGCACAGGACCGGTCGGTGTGGAAATCCTTGGGGGAGGCCTTTGTCCAGCAGTGGACGTATTTCAGCTGATAGATAGATAGAAGTATTGGTTCTTTGGAAAAAGTTGCTCAGTATAAGTAGAAACCACCATTTATGTCTGGGTGAGGTTTTTTCACACAATATACTGTATATAATGACAGTATTGAAAAAAATATATAATTACAATCAATACAAATTGCTGTTTATATTTTCCTGTTTGATATTGTGCAATAAAGTGTTTTCATTCTGACTGACTCGATGGCTCAGCGGTTAGTGCTCCTGACTACTGATCCGAGAGTCCTGGGTTCAATCCCCACCCAGGGCAAACATTTCTGTGATTTGTTTGTTCTGAGTCTGGGTGTATTATATCTATATTATATGTATGTATTTAAATGTATAAGTGTATGTATATCAGTCTCTGGTTCCCAAGATACAGGGAATCCTAGTTTGAGACCAGATGACCGTGTGTGATTTGTCCCGGATATTTATTTATTATTCAATCATAAATTCATAATATTGTATCATATTACATGATGGCACATAAAGATGATGGGGACCTCCAAAATTATAAAAAATATAAAAATATGTTCTATCTGAGGTACCATTTCATCTATTTCACGTTAATAATTAAACATAAGGATAAATTTATGAATATTTTTTTCCAACAAAAAACTTAAATATAATAATACTCGGAAATCGAATCCAGTAACATACTCAGTCATTTCATCTGGATGTAGTAAGTACCAACTTTATTAAAACCATACACCTTTGTTTTTATTTTTAAACGCCGCCGATACCAGTAAGTATATGAAAATCTAAAACCTTTTATATTGGTTTTACTGTTCTCATCTCTGGGCAGGGGCACCCCAGTACCAGCTTCTCCCTCTGGACCGCATTCAACGGAGAGCACCTCGAATCGTCGGCTGCCAGGATATTTCAGATCGGCTTGACTCCTTGGCACTGCGTAGAGATGTAGCCTCGCTCTGCATTCTCTATCGCTTGTACAATGGGGAGTGCTCCGAGGAATTGTTCGAATTAATCCCTGTCGCCTCTTTTCGCCATCGTTCTTCGCGACAACAATTTCATCCCCATCACTTAGATGGTTGGCAGTCCACAACTGTGCGTTTCACTAGAAACTTTCTGCTTCGCACAACCAAACTGTGGAATGAATAGTCGCCTGCGGTATTTCCGAACCAATACGACATTCAAACCTTCAAGAAAAGAGCGTACTCACATATTAAAGGCCGGCAACGCACTTGTGACTCTGGTGTTGCGGGTGTCTATGGGCGGCGGTAATCGCTTACCATCAGGTGATCCGTCTGCTCGTTTGCCACCTATGCCATAAAAACTGGTTGTGCTAGATGACACGGCTACCCTATACTTTTAGGTGCACGGGGTTGTACTATACGTACATTAGTTTCACTGGTAAAAGACATTTCTAGTTTGACATAATTTCAAAGATCACACGACGTCTTCGCGTAAAAGTCTGCAAACGTTCTTAACTTTAAATCCTTAACATTCTCGCCACCTACTTCATTTCAGTGACATGGACGATTTATATTTTCAAAGTTGTATGTGGTTGTATCTACGGGTGTTATATCTTTACTCGAGGAAAATTTTTCGATGTCTTTACGCGACAAAAAAATGTTCAACTCAAAGCTTTGAATATCAAACACAGATCGACTACTCGTATAAGTTGGTTCATGAAACAATTAGTAAACATTATAATTTTACAGAATGTTACAAAGTGGTGTAGCAGTACTATTAGAGTGAGTTTTACTTATTATAATACTAAATAACCTTTGCTATGTAACTTTGTAGAAAAAAATAACTGTGTACTAGGGATAAAAAAAATACGATTAAAAAAAACGTGTACAGCTTTTTAGATAAGACAACATTTTGACTTGATTTGATTTGATTTTGCCACAGAATTGGAACAGAAATAGACTGACGGTTTTACATAACAACCTGTATGCTCTATATACGTGATAGTGCACCTCTATGACGTACAGTCAGCGCCCAACGCTCACTGCTCTTAATGGACAGCCTCAAACCAGTAATATCCGGCTAAAAGCATGCTCGCACCAAATGGAATCGCGTTTGTGAATTTCAGAGGCACACCGCTGAAATCTGGTGGATTTACAGGAACTAGTGGCGGGAAAAAACTGAAATCCTTTCAGGATGTAAGTGATTTTGGCACACATGCATGATACTGTTATAGTTATAATGGTTGCAAGGATGCACTTAAAGTCAAGAAAGAGGAATAACTGCATTTGAGTGAAGCTTGAGTACCTACTGCGTAGTCGTGTAGGTCACGCAGGTTAACTGACTATAAACATGGTGATAACCTGGATGGGTTTGACTTTTAGCGTCATTCATCTTGACCGTTTCCGTACTTTGCTTTTTTTACTTTTCAGACAAAATTAATGTCGTAGGGTCAAAAATTATATTTCTTCTTGCAATTTTAATTGTATTTTAAATGTGTCCCGTAGTTTTGCTGTCTTACACACATTAAACAAGGCCCCACAGAAAACCAGCGTTGTAGCAGCACCTGCCTGTTACGACTAATGCTGAGTGGGGACCTTTTTAGTGTCACTATGCAGCACCTACATTTATTTTTAGCTTAAGAACGAATGTCTTACTTTAAGGTGTTGTGTTTTTACATTAAATAAAGAGTTTCTATTTCTATAAAATGGTATTTTTACCTATAGGGCAATATTTTTTTAAACTGTATGTAGATAACAAACCATAACCTACTTTAGTCTATTTACTCACACAGGCCTCAAAAACAAGTTCCACGCGGAAGGTCCTTTGTCTAAGGCTTTATTAATAAAAAAAAAGCACTTGAATCAAAACCTGAGTTTTGAGTTTTAAACCTATCTTCGGTGCACTGTTGGGTAATAAAAACATTACTGTCATACAAACAGGGCATGTCAGGGGAACTGAAAAGAAATTCTATCCCCGCAGCTTGCTTCAAGCGACGCAGGGCCGCATTAAGGGAGTTGCTTGTAAAAAAGTAACTTTCATCGAAAATGTTTGTACTGATATTTTTACAATGAGTTTACTGCTAATTATTAAAAAAAATGGTTCATATTTTGTACTTATTTTTTTTTGTGATTTAATAAAAAATCTTAAGCACCTCCTACTAATCTCTCGAGATATTATTAACAACAGAACAATTCGGTTTTGTTATATTCAATTTTAATTTTATCATCTTTTTCATTTTAAATACTTATTAATTTTATACTTAAGCGTTTTCTGCTATTATTACCTGTCTATTCCTAATTCTTCTACAAACCTACATAGTTCATTTGCCAAAGGTTACCTGGGCGAAATCGCTTAAAGCAATAACGCTGCCTTTGCATAATCAATGATTTTAATGAGTTTTTTAAAATTTTGAATGTTTCTTTTCTGTAGTTTTTTTTTTTTATTTTTTTTCTTTTTGAACTCTGGCTCCAGCCGGGATAACGCTAAGTAGAATAATTGACCACGCTGAATACGTTAAAAACAACCGACTTTAATCGTGACAACTCCAATTTTGCAGTTTTTGTTGATTTTCTCAAAATCGATTTCGATAAAATTTATATGGGACCACCTGTGAAGTATACTCTTTTAAACAAAAAAAGAATTTTCCAAATCGGTTTAGGCGTCTTCGAGTAATCGGTGAACATACATAAAAAAAAAAAAAAAGATTCCGACGAATTGAGAACCTCCTCTTTTTTTTGAAGTCGGTTAAAAAGAAGAAGAACGTTTCTTTTGTGTTTATATTATTGTTATTTTTTTATAATTTTGGTGTGCAATAAAGTATATTTATGTTATCTTATATCCGGTAAAGCCACACCAGCAGATCCGGGCTTGGCCCCGTGTGTGGAGAATGGCCAAACCTTCCCGAGTTATGGAAAGAGACCCGTGCCCCTGCAGTGGGGACGATATGGAGGAACTTTGTACTAGGTAGAAAAAAAAGGCGATTTAAAAGTATGCGTACAGCATCTACTTAAATAAAAAATATTTTGAATTTTGAATGGGTTTTAACGACATTATCTGGCACACCATCGCGCTTATAAAATTTAAAAATATATCTACGCAGTAAGAAGAAACGTTGCACTCTGTAATTCCACGAAGAAAACCCTAAATACCCCCCAGACTTTCAGCAGGACGAGACACATCCACTTTGCCTAGAACCGCCCGGCGTCGTCGCGAAGTGACATGGAATTTCAATCTGAAAATGCCGTGAAAAGAGGAGCCGACATTTTTCGGTCGGGTATTTTCGGTAAATCGATAACGGTTTGAAAGGAAGACGTTTTATCATAAGCCTTTTCTATCTAAGGCATTTTAATCGCAATAAATTATATGCAAATTTATTTGGCAGATAAAAGTGATCATAATTTACCACCTTTCATTTTTTTGTAATTGTCAAGTATGTGCAAAACATGCCACCAGTCATTTGTAATATCCTTTCAAGTTACCTGCTCAAAGGTTGACTGGAAGAGATCATTTCCAGGGATAAGTCCGCCTTTGTACAAACTGTCATTTATTTTAATTACACAATATTGTTTCGTAAAATTTTTGTTTTGTGCAATAAAGTGATTACAAACAAACAAATACCACCAGGTGGAATGATGCCATGGGCTTACCGATTATGGATTAAATAATACTAAAATAATTTCCTCAAGATGTAAAAATCTTCTACAGGTTAACCCCAAAAGGTCCAAAAAATTAGTTCAAAAAACAGTAAAACACCATGCTTGCAGTAAAACGTACATTTCATTATATTTATTTTATGTATTTTTGTTCTATTTGTACAATACAAAGTTTACAAACAAACAAACAAATGTATTATTGTGTTCACTTTAAAGAAGAGATGGAACACCCCACACAATGAATTCTGATTTCTGACAAAGCCTTGAGAAGGTGTTTTCAGTAGTGTATCGTTTTGAAGGGGTTGTAACGAATGTAAGTTGTTATAATAAAAGAAAATAAATAAAGCCGAAAACATTACTTTCCTTCTGACCAGTCGAAAAAAATATTTTACCATTAATAAATTAACTTGCAAAATCTCAACTGAAACAAAGTCCAAGTAATGTCTCGCAATCTCAACTTTTATGATGAAGATGAATGAAAAAATAATAATATCTTAACTTGGAGACGGCCGCGCTTTATATTCAGATTAAAAAGTAGGGAAAATTAACTTTTAATATCATAGCCCTTGCCTGCTCCGGTGATTACGGAGAGTGCTCGACGAACGGTGCAAAGTCAGCTAGACGGTCTAGAGATGGGTTAATAACCAGATATAACTGGTGTATTCCGAAAAGCTAGAGATAGTCTGATTCTAGAAAAGACCTACATCACTATAGAGGATGTTTAGGATCCGGTAAAGTGGAGAATATTAAGAAGGGAAGCGAAGCCTGGCTCCAGTCACATTAACGCCGGCGAAAAAAAGGTGATTTCAACCAAAAATAGTTTCCGCCATATGAAGGATACAGTACTGCCGTGCAAGAACAGTAAGTATATTTGTAAAAGAGGTAACTTCATCCATTTCGACGTTTTATCTCGTAAGAACAAATAAATAATACAGATTAATGATAACGCAGTATTAAAATACTGAATCTTAGCTACACATTTCAAAAATCGTATTTAAAATAATCTAAGGAAACAATTCGGAAAATGCAAAAATGTGACGAAAACTCGAAAGTGTGTTTCGCCTGGTTTCACAGACTTACTGCTCTTATCGTAAGCATGGCAGAATATGGAGAATATGAAACACTTGTTCAAATCTTCATTCGGGAATCGATTCTTCATTCTTTTGGCATGAAAAGAACCATTTTTGGCAGTTTATTTTAGCATGAAAATACATACATACATTCCTAGACATCTAGTAATCATATTATGTGCTCTTGTATTTTTCTTCGCCATTAAAGCAATTTGTTTGATGTTGTGCAATAAAGTGTTTTCATCCATTTAATCAATTTAAAGTAATGCACGTAAGTCATTTTTCCGATAGTAAGATATATTCTTTACCCTATACCCTAATATATAACTAAATGTTGACCGCCCCATCCCTAGTCCCGCCTAGAGCCTAGACCGACACGGCTAGCACTAGTTCTTGTTTTCCCAAGTCTCAATCTGTTTAATGGCGGTCGAAATGAAATGCGGGGCCGGGAAATATTCTGGAATCACTCTAGAATTTACGCTTGGGTGAAGGCGAATTTTCGACCAAATTTTGCAGGTGAAGCGAGGTCGCCTCAAAGTAACCTGGAAGCGTTCACTGAATGAGGAACTGAAGGCGGCTGGCATGTCCTGGGAGCACGTGAAGTCTAAGCTAGGAACAGATCCAAGTGGAAAAAAGTAGTCTCGGCCCTATTCACCCCTTAGTGTTACAGGACCTAAAGAGGAAGAATATTTAATATTATTACGTTTAGGATTGGTAAACGAAATTAACATTGTTAGTTGTCTAAGCACTGCAAGCATAGAGATAGAAAACACATACTCAGTAATACAATTGCTCTAAAGCAAAATAAAGTATATGGGAATTACTCTGTTTCAAATCTCTACTATTATATTTCCAGAATAGTACCCCCACTTTCTTCCACTTCACAGCACTAAATACATCCCTGTGCTTACGTTAATGTATCGGCTGGAATAATATTTGTTGCGCGGAGTTATTTTCATGCTGCCCACATACAGGGCCTGACAAAATAATAACAATCGTTTCAATATACGAGTATGTATAGATAATAATGATTTACTTTTCCTTTATACAGGGTGAAATTTCTGCTCATAAAACTGTACAACTTTTTGTATGGAACCAATTCAAACGAAGCAAAGGAAAATTGGACTCTGCTTAATACAAATCGATGAGCTGAGTAGCTTTGTATGGAAAGTCCAATTTTGTTTTGAGACTTTTTAAACTAAGGCTAGAAAAAGTAAAACTGAGTAACTATCGGAAAAAACCTACAGTCAATTCGAAGAATTAGCAGATCGGTCAACTTATGGTATTTTAGATTTTTTATTATTAATATATAAAGTTAGTAAAGAAACATCCTAATTATATACCAAAATATTCTGAGAATTTAATTTTATCATTTTAACGATGTAAGTAATCAAAAATATCAGGAGCTTTAAGATTTGACATTCAAACCATGTTAGGTAACAATTTCTTAACAGTATAGTATTAGTTATTTTTTTATATAGCTTACAAACTGGAATAAAATACTTTTCCATCATGTGTTTAGTTTTCTTTATTGGTCGCAGTTTCAGAATTTCATGATTTATGATAGAAATTATTGTAAAACGTTCCGAAAATAACACGTTTTTAAAGCTTTTATATGTATGTAGTGTTAGGCAAATAATCTACGACCAGGTCTGGTACAAACTTGTAAATAAATAATGAAACATCTGGGACAAATTTACACAAAGCCATCTGGCCACGATCTCTAAAGTGATCGTAGTTCACTGCGGCTTACATGGTCGCGTTTCGTCCGTCTATCACGCAATTCAACTGACTATAGACACCGTCATAACCTGGATTAATTTGACTATGGTGGTATTTATGTCAACCATTTCCGACCTTCACAAGTCACGTTAAGTTAAAGATTCCGTGGTCTACGTGGTCTCTGCCGAAGAAATTCCGCTTGCGGTGCCCGCATCCAGTATTTCCCGCGACCTTCACCAGGAAAGCGGTCACCGAGTGGGAGGCCTGCCTCCATCAATGGCCTCTGCGTCTAATACAAATGATTCACTCAGCGTCTTGGCGTAACGCTAGTAATCAGTAATACTTTAAGGTGGGTGGTTAATCAAACTGAACAACTTTTGTTCTACAACTTTGTTCAAATCGCAAATTTTTTTTTGGACTTTTCATACAAATCGATCAGCTGGCGAACCAAATTTATATGAAAAGTCCGAAAATTTCTTTGCGATTTCAACAAAGTTGTAGGACAAAAGTTGTTCAGTTTGATAGGTAAAAGCCCACCTTGAAGTATTATCCCACCTTTCTGTTACACCCTGTATATCAATAATCACATCAGCATAACACATAATTAATTTACCTAAAGTATTTGAAAAATACAGACCAATTCCACCATAAGTGCTAATAGATTATACGTACTTTCCAGAGTAATCCCAGCCAGTCCCAGGGTATTATTGTTGGTCCAGAATAAACCGTTTAGAGAGGTCACCCGATCGAAAGTACACGATTTAGTCCCATCCTAACCAAATACGATTACATTATATTCGCCCCAAATACGCGTAAGCTGGTGAAAGGTGCTTATATACCCTAATATATTGGACTAAACAAATGTTGAGTCCACTAAAGCGCTAAAGCTTAGTTTTACATAAAACCGCTTCTATGGTCTAGTTGCTAGTTTGCTTTTTTTACAAGGGAAGGTAACGGGTTCTATTCCGGGTGAGATTCAACTTTGTAAGACTCGGTTTGGTTGGTGGTAGGGCATTTTGTGAGCCCGCCTGGCTAGCTACCACCATCTTATCTACTCTTGCCGCCAAACATCAATGTTAACAGCATTGATGTGTTCCGGCATGGAGATAAGATGGCCAGTTCCCCATTGCATTAAGGAATCTTGGTAAGCCTTGGTAAGTTTGTTTTAGTATCAGTAGTTTCAAAGGTCGGCAACGCACTTGTGACTCCTCTGGTGCTGCGGGTGTCTATGGGCGGCGGTAATCGCTTACCATCAGGTGATCCGTCTGCTCGTTTGCCACCTATCACATTAAAAAAAAAAGTATGTAACTTGTGCGCTACCTATTTATTTTCCTGTTTTCTTTTCCGAGCACCGGGTTGTCTGGAAGAAATCGCTTTAAGCGATAAGACCACCCACATTTTACCATCGTAACTTTAATATTATACCTTTTGTTTTTTTGTGTGTGTGTGCACAATAAAGAGTATGTATATCCATCAATCAATCAATCAAAAGTGCTCCTTTTTCTATTTGAGATAAAATGTCACACACTTTACAACGCCATAAACCCAGAGGTACATTTTTTTTATGTTTTTGTTTTGTGTTAGTACTTTGCGAAGTCGATGTCATAATATATTAATTTTGTACGAAATAATCAGGAAATATGTTTGCTCTTGGGAATTCCAATATTCATTTCATTTACCTGTTATTTATTACGATAACTAATAAATGGGGAGGAAATCATTTTATAATAATATATTTAATATTCGTGTTTTGCAATGTCGTCCTACATGTTTTATTAATGACATATTGAGAGCCAGAGCAGGAGGGATTGAGAACGGTCCGGCATACAAAGTTTGAATATCACTGTTCAGTTATCGACAGTTAGATAAATAAATGAATATCCGGGACAAATCACACACAGTCATCTGCAACTGAACTAGGAATCCTGTTTTATGGGAACCGGAGAGTGAAATACATAAAAAAATATGTATATACCCAGACACAGATCAAACAGACCTGCTCATCATCACAAAAATTACCCTGGGTTGGACTCAAAACCACGCCCCTGGGATCAGTAGTCAGGAACGCTAATCACTAAGCCACCGAATCTGTCATGTATTTTTTTCACTTTCAATGTATCCTTGGAAAATGTTGTTCAGTTTAAACACGTATTTACCATTTGCAGTTGTTCAGTAAAAAAAAACTGTATAGTTTATTTTATTTATTTATTCAGTCCGATCTCACAGTAATACATCTATTTTGATTATTATTAATATTTACAATGTTGTAGTCCAAACTTTGAGATCACAATTTTTAAAATAAAATGTTTACAGAGATACATAGTAACTGAAATAAATCGAATTTGTGTGTGCGAAACATAGACTTCTTCTTCCGTTAATGTGTGTTACTTATGTCTATTTTTTGGTTTCATCTAAGACTATTCACCAATACTTAGTGAAGGACAGGCCAGCCTGCGGCTGCCAGGAGCTCTTGGGAATGAACGGGGAGAAAGACCTGGAAGCACCAGCAGTGAAGTCCAAGGAGGAAGTCTTGTCATTGAAGAGGTTCAGGCGGCCCAGAGCTGAGACATCGGTCTTCTGGAAGAGGTCGGTGTGCGCTGCGTTGAGAGAGGCTCCAAGTTTGTTTCTGAGGATAGAGAAATGTTAATGTTAATATATGAAATAGGTAAACACTTCATTTAAAAAAAAAGTCTTAGATACTATTTTTCATGGCCTATAGAACAGTACCATGAATGAATGAATGTCTGACGTCGCTTATCCTAAAAACCATTGAAGATATAAACTTATCTTATGTAAATATTTTGTTCTTTAAAGGATGTAGTTAACAACATTTCCAGAGCAGGGGTCTTCTCATCTCATCCCATCTCATCTCATCTCACTAATATTACAAATGCGAAAGTATGGACGTTTGTTTGTTTGTTCCACTTTCACGCCGAAACTACTGAACGGATTTGGATGAAATTTGGTAGGTAGATAGATAAAACACTGGGCTAACACATAGGATACTTTTTATTCCCAAAAACTTAAGGGTTCCCAGAGGAATGCGTAACAACTCAAAATTTCCATTTCGTCACTAAATGGCGCCACCATTTTCTTTCTCTCTGGATCCAATTCTAAAGTCCACGCAAACGAAGTCGCGGGTGGAAGCTAGTTTCCTGTATTTGGGAAGATTAGGTCTCACTCCACACACCGGTTCCAGATTATTGGAGGTTGTGGGGTTTGTGGCCAGCATCGGTGTCAGAAACGTTCAAGCCACCTGTAAGGCCTCTGATATGGCTTATGGTCATCTAGTTATAGGAACCGGCATCAGCGGCTTAATGTGCCCTGCAAAGCACTGAGCTCCCGAGGAAATTACAATAAGAGGTCCACATTTTTTGCGAATCATCATAAGTTTCTTGGAGAAAGTTGTTCAGTTTCATGAGTAGTAGTAGTAGTTTCGGTTCACCACTGTGAAATTTTGGTGGTGGTCCCAGAAGTTGCAATATTACAACTAAAAGCAGAGTTGTAAAAATTTTCTTACTTGTACATGTAATCCAGACCTCCGCCATAAGTATTGAAGTTCGGCAAATTGGCATTAGGGATAGAAGGCATGTTCCTTGTGATGAAAGCGGTGCCGTCCAACTTGTGGTTGTCGTTATTGAAGAGGTTGACTTTCCCAGCGGCGGTGAGCTGGTCTCCGAACGTGGGTATGTGCGTCTTTGTCGCACTAAGGGAGTGGCCGTTGCTGTAAAAGAGATAGGAATAGATATATGGATAGGTCCGAAGAATAAATAAAAAAATAATAGTCTTCTTGCACAAGAAGAATGAAGATTAAAGATAGTGTAGGAAGGAGAAATCTATTATAGCCGAAAAACGAAAATAATAATATGACTGGATATCTATCCTGAAAGTAGAACTATCGTAGGCGGACAAAACGATATTTTATATTAAGTAAAGAAAAAAAGCGATAGAAGGGCATTACGCTAAAAAAGGCAAAATTCATTTATGCATCGGGTTATTAATAAGTTATAATAAGACATTATAGCATTTACTACATCAACAATAATGTAGATCTTGTAAAAGTCAAAGATGATAATGAATTAAAGGAAGTAAATAAAGTTATTGCTTACACATTATCCAAAGCCAAACCGCCGGTCGCTGCACCATATCCACCTCCCGGCTTCAATCCTGATCCAGACCCAATAACACTTAACACATTCTTATCATTACCCGCCACAGGAATTTTCACATTCAAATTCGTAGAACCATCAGGGTTTGTATTCATTGTACCGTGCACTTGACGAGAGACTCTGTGAAGCTGTGTTGCCGGGTGTACGAGATCTTCATCAAAGAAGGAGTCTTCCTGGTCATCATTAATGATGTTAAGATGATCTTCGATGTAGAAGGGTGGACGATGATGAGGTACATGTCTGCTTTGAACGGCAATTATACCGAGGCAGAAGATAATGAACATTTTGGGGGACATTTTTGAAGTTTAAATAGAAATGCTGATTTAAGTGGAAACAGTTGAGCAAACTATCGAAACGATAATGATAACTGTGGAAAACAACTAGAAGATATTACGTAAACTTATGATGAAGACCACAAACTTATTTTTTGCAATTTCACAAGTGGCAAACTGTGTTGTAAGCTCGTAATGAATAGAATGCGCAAAGTTCCTTCCTTTTATATTAGGACAGAGATGTTAGGGCTTCCCCGGTGATTAATACAATATGTGCTCGTTTATTGATAGCAATGTTTATTAAGGGTCAGCATCCTCTACTAGTTTTGGTATTCCGTTAAAGTAGTACACGTTCCGATGATACACGTTGGTACCTCATTATGATATCAGCCAAATTACTCTCCCTCAAGGATTTTCTCAATGACCTTCTAGGTCCAGTGGCTTTCCATGACCTTCAGTTGGTACCTGTCTCTAGTCAAAAAGAAGAAGTATAACGTAAATGAAAAGACTGAAGATTTTTTGTCAAGTCCAGTTAAAAAAAAAAGAAACTGGGATATATTCCGTCTTTTTCAATTAATTTCTCGTGCGATATAATTATAAATAGCCGCATTTTCCTCAGTGGCGTTATTCTTCATCTCTATCTAACGATAGATAGGTAGGTAGTCATTATATTTAAAAACAAAGAAGTTCGCAATCGTTTTTACACGGAAAACCAAACCCAGTTTTAACGGGTACCGACCCTTAACGAACTTTTAATTGGAGAGATAAAATTAAATTTTTGTTAAGGCGCTAAGTATAGCCAAATCGCAATATTCAATTCAAATTCTTGAAATAATGGTTAAAGCTATCACCATGGAAAATATATATAACATACTTCAAAAAATGAAAAACAAATTGTCTTGAACAGAATCATAATAATCACAAAAACTTTGATGAAAAAAAATATCCTGTAGACCCTGTATTTTGCATTAATTGCAAATTCTCTCGGAAACACAATATTTGTTTATGTTGAAACCAACACACAAAAATCGGCCATTTTAATACCTTTAATTTATCTTGAACGGATTTTTTTTAACTTATTTGAAAGGCAAGAAAAGTAATAAAAACATCGAAATCTCGAGAATTTTGCGTTCGGCCTTGACGTAACCGCCGCGATGGTACCCACACTGATCTGAACTTAAAATGAGTAGGGCGTTACGGTCGATATTATATTGTCATGCATCAACCTGCTCAGATTGAGTGTACTTCGCGCCTTAATATGCTTACGACTTACAACTATAACATAACAATAAGTGCCTATTACGTATAATATATATATATGGCAGTAAGTTAACAGTGCGTTCCACTACACCAACATATAACTGACGATAAAACGCGGTATTGATAAATAATTTAAACAGACTTGCAATACGATATCACGACAAACAGTCATAGCATAAACTTTTGCATTTTTAACAGAATTCAAAGGCACAAAAACTTAAAATTTTGCATGATTAAACAAACATATACCTAGTAAGCGGTCGTGGCTCAGTACGGCTTGCGTGGTCGCGTCGATCACGCAGGTTAAATGACTACAGACACGGTCATAACCTGGATGGATTTGACTGTTAGTGGCATTTATCTCGACCATTACCGTGCTTCGCAAGGCACGTTAAGCCGTTGGTGCTGACTGCTACGGCTAGATGACTGTCGTTAAGCTATGTCGGAGGCCTTATAGGCGGCTTGAAAACTTCTGACACTGGGGTTGGCCACTAGCCCCACAACCTCCACCAATCCGGACTTGGCCCCCATGTGTGGAGTATGGCCTAACCTTCCCGATGTATGGGAAGAGACCCGTGCCGCTGCAGTGGGGACGTAATGGGTTGTTAACAAAAAAACATAAAAGTAATTTTAAAATATGAGTATCCGGAACTGGATATCTGGCACTAAACTGGGATTCCCCGTATTATGGGAACTAAAGACTGATACGCAATATGTTTTAAATTTACACTTAAAAAATATGTACATCCAGACACAGAGCAAACAGATCTGCTCATCACAGAAATGGTTCTCTGGGTGAGATCGAACCCACGTCCCTCGGATCAGTAGACTGGAGCGCTAACCGCTGAGCCATCGAGTCACTTATGTATGTACAGACAGCCACCAAGATATCTGAACCTCTCCAATCGGCATGTATCACGAATAGCTTTAGTAGGGGTTCAGATATCGCTGTGGGCCAATGTACTATTACCTATTACCTTCTTTCATTGTGACCTTCTATAGCCACAATGTTACGGTTTAATTTTAAGAGTGTCAGTCAGTTGTTGTTTTTTTTTTTATTCAAGATTTGGGAGCGTTTGACTCCAATCTCACCTGATGGTAAGTGACTATGGAGTCGATTGTGGAACACGCAATCCCAAATAAAACCTATTCACTCTCGCCTTGAAGACCACCAGGTTTTAAGACTCGGGAAACACCGACGCCGGCAAGGAAAATTCGTATTTATCCCGAGGTCAGTTAATAAGGTGACATTTTATGTAGTCGGTTTTTTTATGTAGTCGGTATTGTTAAGTAAGTAAGTACTTACGTTTCGAATTTGCGCGAATTTTGAAAATTTTCAATGACATTCATGGTTAACGCCTTCATGTTATTTTGTATCTTTTTCAATGTCATTAAGCAAAAATCTTACATTATTTTTTACCTATTTAAATGTAATTTTGTGAAAATCTTACATTACTCTTTGTACATATTTAAATAATTACATAGACATAGACATATATTTATTTTTGACACAAAAAACAATATACATATACAATTATGTCACCCATTTAAGACATGAAGAAAAACCAAGGAATATCACTTTTTGTCACTTTGTCGTCAAAACCTTAATTAGATAAAGATAAATAGAGGAACATTACGTTAACTTATTAATTAATTAGTATTATTGATTAAAATACATTACAATTAATTAGGTAGGAAACAACGTAAGATGCTCGCAAAATATATTTTACGTTATTTTATTTTTGTCTCTTGTATATTTACTTTTTATGTCTTCTTTTATTTTTGTAACGTGTGCAGTACAATGAACTGATTATCCATCTATCTATCAAAATTGATCTTACTTAACCAGTAGATACTAAAATATTGAGCTGTATCATATCATCATAATTTTCGGAAATAAAATTCTCACCAATATCAAAATGTTCCAGACCGGTTCATGTTCTTAAGAAAATTGATGAGGTAAGGTTACATAAGTTATAAATCCGGGAATTTCTCTTTAAAATGGCGGGCAATATCGTTTATTAATATTTTAGATCCCAACCCGTTAAGCAACGAGTAACTACAAAGAATCGTGCCGCGCCTACGCCTGGGGCGAAATGTTTATCGAAAATGACGGTTACGTAAAAACCTTTCTTTACATTTTATAGGTAAAACTTTATATAATAAGGCTATTGGAATTGCTGGGCATGTTTTGGTATTTTAAATTGGGTTATAAATAGCTTTCCTAGGCAACATACCTTCTTTAAAGCGGTCGGAGTTTAGTGGCATTCCAGTTCAAAGGACAGCTCAAAAATAACATTAATGAATTAAAATGTAATAAAATTATTAAACTTTAAAAAATGTTTTAAAAGTGTGTACCTATATAAGATGCTATTTTATTAGTGCCCGATATTTTAGTCAATGCTTGTACTCCTGATTCTGATGAACTTTCCCTAAGAAACCCACCCATAGTCAAATCGAAACAAATTTTTGGACTCTTCATACAAATCGATCAGCCGAGCGGCCAAATTAGTATGAAGAGCCCAAAAATTTTTTTTGCGATTTGACTATGAGTTCCTTGGGGAAAGTTGATCAGAATCAGGAGTAGGAGCACTGACTAAAATATCGGGCACTAATAAAGTAGCACCTTATATTTTGGCCTCGACATCTTCTCTCTTCGCTAAAACAGTTCCCTGAACGTAGTCTTCGTTGAGTACATTAAGTCCCGCGTGGTAGGAACTTTGTACTATGTAGGAAAAAATACGATTTACCATGTGTACAGCAACTAAAGCACCTTAAAGGCCTTGAATAAATAACAAAAGAAATGAGCGTGGATTTCTAAAAATAGAGCGGGAAAGGGGAATAACAGATATGTACCTACACGATACGATCCGGGGTTAAAGGCCAGACTGTTAGTCGTATTCTCGGTTCATATCATATGCAGTACGCAGGTTATTTCCCGTCAGAGTCAAAATATAAAAGATCTGTAATTAATCGCTACAATTAATACTATTATATTAGTTAACTATACTCGATTGATGGATGATAATATGATTATTTAATGGCGGATAAAAACATATACAGGTTATATTCGGAATAAATGTGATAACAAATCAGTTTTTAAATAAATAACATAGTATTTGGATTCTCTATAGAAAAATGGTCAATGGAGAGTTTTAAAATTTTTGACGTTTATTTATAAAGTGGTATAAAAAAGTTGTCACAGTCATTTGACCTGAATACAAGTCATAAATCTGGATATGTATCATATCTGCAATTAAAAAACACCTTGTATATTGATAAAAGGGCTTGGGTATTACCTCGGCCACCTACGAAACTTGTCCGCGGACCATTAGAAAAAGACTTCATAAGAAAATTGTAATTAAGAAATTAATGAACTCTTAGTTAGATACCTTCACATGTAGCTAACCAGGTAGTTCAGTTAACAAATCATATCGTCTGTTTAGGTACAAGAGGTTAACCTGGATGGGTTTGACTGTTAGTGTCATTTATCTCGACCGTTTCCGTGTTTAGCAAGGTACGTTGGCCTTCGGTTGCTATCAATAGATATGTCGCAGTAAGATAGTTAAAGCCGTGATATACAATAGTTGTATCCCTAGGGATATAATTATATGCCTCAACATAGCAACACGTAAGACATTTATAACTTTCTTACTAGGGATATAACTATAAAACGGTAATTCAGTAGTAATATAATTATATTACTAGATTAGGCTAGTAAAATAGTTGTCTTAAGGATTGAAGGAAGATTAAACTACTTGATTACTTCCCTACTAGTTACTTCCCTACTACTCACTAGTTACTTCTTCCCTAGATTTTGATAATTTCCTTATTTTTTACTGACGTAATTTGTTGATTCTATACTCAAATATAAAGAAAATTATTTTATAAATTATTATTATTTTAAGTACTACTTATCTTCTTCTTATCGTGTGGCATAACTTAACCGTCCTATCCACAAGGCATAGTAGGCGGCGGTTGCCTGGTGTTGCACTGAGCATCACTCTCGGTCACGTGTAGGGCATTTAATATTTAACATTTAATATTCTATATACTATAGAATATATCTGTAAGTAATATTGACATGTAACCAGTGTTATAAATAAATTTTCATTTTCATTTTCACCTGCGAACGTGTGCAACGCGACCATCATACACAACTAGAAATCAGATGTGGAGGTTTCCTTATGATGTTACTCTTCACCGTTAAAGCAGTCACTAAGAGAATGCTCGTAAGTTTCGAAAAACTTTTTGGTACATTGGTCAGGATTTGAACCAGATCCCTTAGGACACAGTCACTAACCGAAGTGCTACTTGTAAGTTTGTTTATTTTGCTTTGTTTGTAAGATTTTCGTAATAAAAAAGTTATTTTATTGGAGAGTTTTATTTAAAATGATTACCAGTTGTGCAAATTAAAGAAAAGATGCTTTATATTACTAGATTAGTTTAGTAAGATAGTTACGAGTATATTACTAGATTATGCTCGTATTATAGTTATATCCCTAGTTAGAGTTATAAACCGCTTTCATATTAGTAAATCCCGGTATATAGCTATATCCCTAGGAATATTATAATAATAATAATAATATAATAATATCTAGGACAAATCACACAGGGTCATCTGGCCCCAAACTAGGATTCCCTGTATCTTGGGAACCAGAGACTGATATACATACACATATACTTTTAAATACATACATATATAGATATAATACACCCAGACTCAGAGCAAACAATTCTGCTCATCACAGAAAAGTTTGCCCTGTGTAGGGATCGAACCCACGACTCTCGGATCAGAGGTCAGGATCGCTAACCACTTAGCCACCGAGTCAATCGCCTATAAAAGCGCCTATAAAAGCTATATTACGGCTTTGACAATCGTACTGCGACAGATATATAGGTGACTTTAAATTATAATAGTTCTTGATACGAAAGGCTATGCATGGATAACAATCAACTTTCCCTAGGGAACCCATTAACTGACCGGACTAATTAGTATGAAGGGTCCTTTTTTTGCGATCTCGCTGTGGGTTCCTCAGGATAAGTTGTTTGTTATCATGAGGACATGCATAGCCTTTCGTATCAAGAACTAATTTAAAGTCACCGTATATATTAGTTTGGGTAAAATTCGAAAAAGTTTGCTCGTTCCAAAATAATGTATGTACTTACTATTTTTAAAGTAAACATACCTTTGCAACCTTATTTTCATCAAGATTGCAAGCCATTCTGTAACTTAAAAAAACAGTTTGCATAATAAACAATTTTTTTCTATCTCTCTTTCCTTAAATTGCTAACTTTTCCCTCGTTTTTTTATGTATTCATTTTGAAGGCTTCACGATTAATACGGAGGCACTTTCAGCGGACCCTTCGCCCAAGCCTCGCCTCGCACAAAAGCAGTAAATATAAAAAAGCCCATACAAGTCCATACATCTTTCCCTCCAACAATATCTTTCTATCAACGCGCGGCCGCAAACGTAGTGGAAATCTTTACGTTCCATTTTCTCCATTTCGCGAAATGTCACTCGAGATCGAAATAAATGGTCTAGTTTGGGTTACTCCATTTTGCCGGCTGAATAGTAGCTATTTTATCGCGTATCTCCGTTTCTTCCTTCCACTCCATTCAAGTTTAACTTGAAGGTACAGTGAGAAAAGAGGGTAAGTGAAATAGATCAAGTTTTTGTCTGGACTTTCATTTGAGTCTTACCCGACTGCGCAAGTGAAGAGTAAGTTCTTTGGGTGTTTAAGTATGTATGTATGTTTGTTTTACTGTTATCCCGAGTCCCATTTGATTATGAGGTGTCGTTAGATACGTCTTGATTTCGAGAAAGTAGAATACATTTTTCATGCAGGCATTTTCCCTGATTCAAATAGTAAGGTTGATGAAAGTTAATAGATACCTAGCTATGGTAAAATATAATACCAGAAACTAAAGATGACCAGGGATGTGGAAACTTGTTCAATTTACCTATGTTCAATTTTTAGGGTTCCGTAGCCAAATGGCAAAAAACGGAACCCTTATGGATTCGTCATGTCTGTCTGTCTGTCTGTCTGTCCGTATGTCACAGCCACTTTTTTTCCGAAACTATAAGAACTATACTATTGAAACTTGGTAAGTAGATGTATTTTGTGAACCGCATTAAGATTTTCACACAAAAATAGAAAAAAAACAATAAATTTTGGGGGCTCCCCATACTTAGAACTGAAACTCAAAAAAATTTTTTTCATCAAACCCATACGTGTGGGGTATCTATGGATAGGTCTTCAAAAATGATATTGAGGTTTCTAATATCATTTTCTTCTAAACTGAATAGTTTGCGCGAGAGACACTTCCAAATTTGTAAAATGTGTGTCCCCCCCCGTAACTTCTAAAATAAGAGAATGATAAAACTAAAAAAAATATATGATGTATATTACTATGCAAACTTCCACCGAAAATTGGTTTGAACGATATCTAGTAAGTCGTTTTTTTTTAATACGTCATAAATCGTAAACCGCAATTTACCTTTCATTCAAGTTACAACGAACTACAAAAACTTTTATATTATGTTACTTGCTGCTACGGAACCCTTCATGGGCGAGTCCGACTCGCACTTGGCCGCTTTTTTGATTTGAATTCATTTGACTGACTCGGTGGCTAAGTGTTTAGCGATCCTGACCTCAGATCCGAGAGTCGTGGGTTCGATCCCCACACAGGGCAAACTTTTCTGTGATGAGCAGAATTGTTTGCTCTGTGTCTGGGTGTATTATATCTATATATGTATGTATTTAAAAGTATATGTGTATGTAAGTATATCAGTCTCTGGTTCCCAAGATACAGGGAATCCTAGTTTGGGGCCAGATGACCGTGTGTGATTTGTCCCGGATATTATTATTATAATTAAGACTTGACTTCCTCATTCGATGAAAAATTTATATTTTTTAACTAATAACTGGAAATTTTCTTTTCAGTAGGTATTTGGATTTTCTTGATGACATTTGTAACTTTTCAGAGGCGAAATGAAACTCTCTTAAGGTAAAATTCAAAGCTGAACCCTTTTTAAATATAATTATCAATTAGGGTCTCTATTTGGCTTTGACGACACGTATTTAACAATATTCGTCTACTTTTACAAAAAAATATGTTCAGTTTTGTATCTTTTATTATTTTAACGACAGATCACAACCATGATACTTGAGAATGTGAGATGAAACGTTTTCCATCATTTTAGGAAATAGGTGAACTTATGTACTTAAATAGATACAGGATGAATTTTAAATCGCGGACCCATAAGGACACGTTTCATTTTGTGCCTGGACACTGTACGGAGTACGAAAAATATAGGCTTTCTAGGAAAAGTAATGAAATGTTTTTCAATTCAAAAATTAATTTCAATGGTATGTACAAAATCTAGTTTCTGAACGTAAAATACTCAAAATTGCTCGCTTCGCTATGTTGGGTGATTTATGTGTTACGGTTGTTAAATCTGAGAATCTACATGAACCTCGCAACGAAGGTAAATCGAAGGAAATGTACAATTTGAAAAGACTATGTTTCTAATGACCTATTTATGGAGTTTTGTACAAAGACCAGGTCCAAGCTCCATAGTCCCGTCAAACGTCTCCTTTAACAGGGTTTCTACTCATGAAACTGAACAACTTTCTCTAAGGAACAAATTCAATCGGAGCAAAATTTGAACTCTTTGTACAAATCGATGAGCTGAGTAGCCAACTCTGTATTGAAAGTCCAAAATGCTTTTGCTCCGGTTGAATCGGGCGTATCGGGAGCCGGGTCGTTCCCTTCCCTCAAATATGGTTGAGGGGAGCGATGGCTGACTCTCGCGTTATACTCGTGATCGGGTGCTGTCCGTGTGAACTGGCCTGCTCATGTCATTGGTTTTTGGAATTGTTAGTCATTAGCTACAAATAACTTACTTTTATCTCTTTTGAATCCTTTCTTTATTCTTATTCTAAGACTCTATTGCTTGCTCTCGGAAAAATGTTACTATACACTAAATGAATATTTAAATGATAGATTATTGTAAGACATGTTTATATAGAAGCTGTGTAACTTTATTTTTATTAATAATTGTGTGTATTAACTTTTGTAATTATTGTATGCCTACGGCGGGACATAGCTTGTACTACTTTACTAAATTCACTAACTTTTTGACCTATGATCCACAATAAACATATTTGAGTTTGAGTTTGAGTTTATTTGTGTATATTTTATTTACAGACATGACATTGTATAATTCATTTATTGATCTAGCATTAAGATGTATGTTGGTGGGAGTTTCTTTAGGGCCCGCCGATTCTTCTCACTCCGCAAATACTTCCCGAAACGGTGGGTATACGAGTTCCGAGTGGTAGGAACCTCGTATTAGTTAGATAAAAGAATGACGTTCGAAAAGTGTACACTACTTCGAATAAAATATTTTCATTTTCATTTTCATTGTTAAAATTCTGTCCGCGATTTCAATTTCACCATAGAATAAGATTTCGCTCTACATATGTAGGTAACAGAATCAACCTACCGAACCAAATCCCTTATAGGGTCGAAAGCGAAAGGACCGTTCAAACATAAAGGGTAACCCTTCCTTTATTGTCGATTTTATCGTCACTCTAGAGGCTTTCTGTAATATTATTTATATTTACCTCTTTTTGAAAACATACACAGCTATATATCTGTAGAAGGTTAGCGTAGTGGCGAGGCCACTCACTTCGTAGGTATCAAGAGGTCACTAATTCGATTCACGGCGGGGTCCAATATTGTAGGACTTGGTCTAGTTAGTGGTGCAGCATTTTCTGATCCAAATCAATTCAAATTCAATTCAAAATGTTTTTTATTTAAGAAGATGCTTTACACATGCTTTTAAATCGTCATTTTTTTCTACCTGGTACAAAGTCCCTACCACGCGGGACTTGTACACTCCGGCCTGGCATCTTGTCTCATCATCATTCTGTATTGAAGATAAAATAACCGGTTCCCCATTGCGTTGAGGAATCTTGAATAGCACGCTTCACTCTTCGGCATCAACGTCACTTAGCCTAAAGTGAGATAATGGTGTCGATTCGGCGCGAGATAGCCAGCGCACAGTTACCGGCATAAGAGGCATTCCATTTTAGCCCTCAAGATCAGCAAGGCATACTGATAACCAGTGATCGGAATAGGTAGACTGTATTTACCTAAACTTCGAGGAACAGAGCGGAGACTTCCTTACGACAACATTTTTTTCCGCGTCAATTGTCCCGGGTTTCCGGACATCACATAAGTATACGTACATTACGAATTAATTACGGTTTCAAAAAATAAAACTATTATTAAAAACTCGGTTTTTAGGTGACGTGTCAAGATGAAAACTGCACTAGATTTTAAGTATATTTACAGCAATACACTGTAAAAACCACATAAAATTTCGCGCAGTAGATTTATCCAATGCCCGGGACGGTTGTCCCGGAAAAAATGTTGTAAGGAATTCTCAGTTTAGGTAAATACAGTCTACCATTCCGATCACTGCTGATCACCCTTCTGGGGTTAAGGATGCTCATAGGCGGTGGATGCCGCTTTTCATCAGGTAGGTCGTCAACCTTTTGCCACCTCACAAAATAAAAATATGTATCATATTTTTTTAACAACCTTAACAGAATACGCCATTCATTATCATTTAACATTACCCCTATAATTCTAATTACAGCTTGTAAAGCTCAAGCGGTCCAGTTGTGTTTGTGTGGCGACCGCGGGCCGGTATAATCCTGCCTGGGCAGAGATCCGTCAAACCGCAGTGCTGTGACCATGATGCTGTAATTAGATAGACTGTTGTTCAATTGGCCGTGGTTATGCCATAACGATCCAACTGACTTTAACGTAAGTAAGGGACAATGTACTTTATGTCACTGATATAAAGTACATTAGCCCTTACTTACTTTTAAGTCAGTTGGATCGTTATGGCATAACTACGGCCAATTATGCATCGTTATACTTACGGATGAAATTGAAATCTCGGAAATTTAACTGTAGTTTCTGCTCATGAAACTGAACAATTTTCTCTAAGGCACCAATTCAATCGGAGCAAAAAATTGGACTCTTCCTACAAATCGATAAGCTGAGTAGCCAACTTTGTAGGGAAAGTCAAATTATTTTTTGCTCCGATTGAATTGGTTCCTTAGAGGAAGTTGTTCAGTGGAAGCCACGGTTATTTAGTCAATTTCATCCTGTATAATTATGTGTTCACATTTACAGAAACCATAGAAAATACTAAACGATTAATGCGTAACACACACAGAAGCGGCCGCGGGGTGAAACCTTTCACACCAAAACCGGGCGGGCGCTCTAAGTTCGCTTCCCGCAGGTCCGCCTTCGGAACGCTATCGCCCCGCGGCCGCCTCTGTGTGTGTTGCGCTTAACAATTCAGCGCAAAAAAGAGAGGGAGAGGAATAAAAAGAAAAACTCGGACTGACAACAATAATTGTTCTCCTTGGCAGAATGGCGGCAAAAAGTGGAGTTTCCGACGATGGTTCCCAATATATGATGAGGAGCATGGCACCAGAAGAAGAAGAAAGTATATGTGTTCATAAACCTCACCTAACAATTTGATTAGAAAGAAATATAAATCTGACTGCTTAAAATACTTTTCTACGCTTAAGAAGAATCTAACGTCGCCTTGTATTCCGAAATCGATCAAGCCCTTTACGCTACAGATTCAGCCAAAGACATAGACATACATACAAGTACGAGTATATTACTCTCTTTCTAGTGCAGTCGCGTTATCAGACTCGGGTGAAAATAGAACATTGTTTTTTTTTTCTCTAGAATATACTTATAAATAGAGATCTAATACGCTATGAATATAAATCAGCATTACTTTACCTACAAAATCTTGATAAACATAAAATGGCACTTCAACGCCCTAAAGCTAACGACCTCTCTTCCTATCAAACTACATATCGTACAAGGAGTCTACGTTAAACTACATTATTAGTTCATTTTCCGTGTACGATCAACTGATAACCTTGATTACTGGTCCCATACAAAATCAGTCCAACATGATCATCATACATTCTTACTTAACTAAAGTTATTGAAGCTGGTGATAAGCTATTCACAGCATTGAAAATTTTCGCCGAACGTTGTTAACTTGGAAAACATTTTGCTGAAAACATTTCCTTTAAAAAATCTAAATTTTGCAAGCAAGATTTGCTTATTGCTTATCTGAACAGCATTCACTTGACTACACTGAGTGGTATTTTGGGGTGACCATGAGCGTTAAAATAGGCAGGTATTAAAAAGATAACCGTCTAATTATCTATGCCTATAGTACGTTTCAGTTTTTATTAATATAAATTACATAAATTATTCACGGTCATCTGGCCTCACACAGAATTTCTTATACAATGGTATACTGATATAAATACTTAGATTCGCGTTTAAATACATATTAATAAGCATAGATGGATATTTAAAAACAAAACTGTCAAAGATCAAACAAATCTGCTCGTCACACGAGTGTTTGCCCTGGGTTGAAATCGGACTCAGAACTCTCGCGGTATCAAAGTCAGGAGCGCTAAACAGTACATCATCAAGTCAGTCTTAACCATTTGAAATTAATGAATGCACAATCACATAGGATTACAAGACAGCCACAGCCGGTATCGATCTGGTTTTATTGATTGATTGATTAACACTCATCTATATTTTATTTTCAGTGATTCTTTCAGTTCACATGTTAATTTAAGCATGGCTACCCTACACTACACGCTCGAACGGAGAGCACACCTTAATTGGCGACCCCAATACGTTGGAGCGACCGGATGGAAATTACAGGAGCACCCCAGGGCTGCCTCTTGGGGCCTGTACTGTATGTGGTTGCAAATCACGTGGCTTTATACGTTCCTGCAGATGATATGTCGTATTTGTGTACTTAATCATTGGTAAAGCCAGTTTAGACGTTTAACGAATGATTATTAGATTTGTTTAGTTGTTAAAATAATGTAAGTGCTATTAGTAAGCGTGAAACTTAAAGCATTCAACCGATAATCGCTTTATTTTTGGTAAGTGAGATTTTTAAATAATACTTTAATAAAACATATACTTTTTCCTACTACAAGAAAGAAAACCCCATTTAGAAACAGATTCATAAATATTTCACTTCAACCTGTAGCTAAAGGTCATGAATAATAATGTTAAGTTAAATGGAAGTTTGCTAAGTTATAGGATAGATAGGAGCACTCAAAGGTTGTCATCTGGGACCCGTTCTAAATCATTCGCCTATAGGTTGAATAATTTTCTAGGTAAGAATTAAGTTTAGTTAGGGGTGTAGAATCATATAACTCAATTTTGTTATATTTATAAGAAAATATATTTACAAACTATACCAAAGTTTAATCACCAACACTTTTTTATTAGTATTACAGTGATTGTGGAATATACTAGATGCCTTCGATGAAACCAAATATTTCTTAACACGGTCCCAAAATCGATGTGGTTATGGTTACTTGTGTACTGTTCACGATAGAATGATAAGTAGTAGAAACAGGAAGACTTAGCGTATCGTTCGACAGCCCCGACTTATTGGAACCATAATCTACTAAACCTAGAATTGAACTCAGGATATTTTGCTAAGTGATGAGGTGATTAATCGTAGAAACCTTTTTCATTGTGGACCTGTTCCACTTGAAAATGATAATGAAGTACTTTTTCTTATGGATTAGTTTAGTACAGTCAACAGTACTGCTACTTTCCCAAGGGGCATATGGCTGTTTCCAGACCTATTGTCCATAGATTACCTGGATGCACCAACCTGGACTTGGCTCCCGTGTGTGGAGTATGGCCTAACCCAACAGGAGAATATTAGATGAGGTTAATACTTCACGACAGCGTAGTAGCTGATAGTAGTTTGCTCCCCTATCGATGGTTCTAACCTTCTCGCGAGATATGGGGAAGAGACCCGTGCCCCTGCAGTGGGGACGAAATGAGTTGTTAATGACCATCCCTAGCTTGCGATAATAAGGACAAAAGCAATCAAACGGTTCTTTCTAGTATTGTGTTTTACGTTAAATAGATTCTGGTAAACTTAATTACGTGCTACTAATAGCTTCTAAATCAAAGATATTATCTGCTTCATAGCTTCTACATCACTGAGATGAATTTGATAATTACAAAATGCAGGTGTACTTCCAGTTACTTTAATTGTTATATTATATCATTGTTTTTACCCCAGTTTTTTTATTTAAATAGAATAGGGAAAATAACCCATTTATATATTTTTCAATATAAAGATAGTATATTCACTACGTCTCTAGATAACCTAGGTGTTTAGTTTTTATTTCTATTGTTCTAACAAGTCGATCAGCTGATCGGGCAAGTTAAGAGAAGTCCAACTCGCGAATATAAATATAAATACCCGAGACCAATCACACACAGTTATCTGTCCCCAAACTAGGATTCCCTGTACTATGCGAACCAGAGACTGATGTACTATACATACACATATACGTTAAAATACATACATATTATAGACCCAGACACAGAGCAACCAAATCTGCTCATCACAGACATGTTTGCCCTAGGTGGGGATCGAACCCACGACTCTTGGGTCAGTAGTCAGGATCACTAAACACTGAGCCACTGAGTCAGTGAGTTGACTATGAGTTTCTACAGAAAAGTTGTTTAGTTTCAAGCTTCGGTTTTAAATAGTTTCACCTTCAATTTTCTATATGCTGCGGATCCTGTCCAATTCTCAGATATCCAGTGCTCTACCAACGTCGAGTGTGGTAAGGTGGCATGCATTTTGATCACGATTTTCCGTTGCTCCCAATTAAGGCGATCCTCCATTTTCGATTAAGGCGTATATTTCGACCAGAATAGAACTTTAGACCGTATTTTGTGTGTTGGAGTGTCTGTTTTCAGTTGCATACAAAAGGAGATGCTATGCTCTACGCCTGTGTTTAGATGGCTCAGAATAAAGAGTCTTTATTTCATTTTACATGGTATAGGAAACGTCACTACGTGAATAATACCAATGCTCTTCACCTCAGATTAAAATTGTGCATTGTTCATCAAGGCGAGAAAGTAACCGATTACCAGCGAGAGATGTAGTTTGAGCCTTAATACACTCGAGTTGGGAATCGCACTTTCTGCCGAGTGATACATAGTGCTTTATACTACACCTACGAGGAAAATAAAAAACACATGTTCTTTTTTCATAAGAATGTTTGGAAAAAGCTAGTGGCTAGTATCATTTTGCGAACTTGGAGATAAAAACTTTTCGGCATTTTACATTTAGTTTACCGACATAGTCTTACCCAAAATTTTAAAAAAAAGCACGTTAGTAATGGATTTTCATACACTTTTCCCTCCCGCTCAGCGCGTTTTCTTCCCGCATATTTGTACGATAGTAATGACGTACATTCTGCCTCAAATTCGATAAAGTATTAAGGTACTTTCTAAGTAGGTGTAGTATAAAAATCTTTATTTCATAGACATTGCAGTTTCCTCTCGGCCTCGCTGACTGTATCCAGAGAAACGAGAAGTCGATATGTTCTACACATTTCTATAAGCTACAGAAACCTGTCACATTTTGTGGTTGGACCTTCTTTGGTCAAAAAGAGTTCCCATGCGATTTTGGATTTGGAATTTTCCTACTTCTTGAGGAGTTGCAGAGAGTTTTATAATCAGCTTATAGGCTGTATGCATTAGTATCGTGCCTATGTCAACTGGAAGACACCATATTAAGAAATATACATACAGGTTGTTAAAAAAAGTGTTTGAAATTTTAAGGGGTTACTCAGAATCAAGTAAACAATACAGAAAAAATATTGAGAAAATCCATTTTTTTTAATATCCAGTAGATTTCTTAACTTGCCCTGGCGGGAAGGCTTCATTCCTATACCAAAATACAAAGCAATTATCTTGAGAAATATCTAAGTATTACAAAAAAGTAGGTTACGTACATTTTTGCATATTCTTAAACACACATAAAAATGGAGGGAACATACCTATTGAAATATTGGAGCGAATAGTCTGTACTCACAATACAAAATTGTGATCTTAATGAGTATAGAAGCCAAAAAATTATTGCCTCGTTGTTTGGGGTGCTTGGGGGTTCTGTTTCATAAGTACAAGCTACTTTTATGATTTCATCCCTACAAAATAAGTACGAATGGTCTTCTATTCAATTCCTAAAGGATCGCAGTCAAAGCTAAAATAACATCGAATAGTTTACATTACAGTAACAGATAGTAAAGAATCAGAGCTGTTTCAGTTTAACATAGTTACTGCCATCTCTCTCTGACGAAGCTGTAGCTGTATCTATGTGTCGCTTTCTAAAATTATGAGAGATGATATCTCTGTACTTTGATTTATGATAGTTTCAGCGTTTCAGTTAGCAATTTAATTAATCTCAGAGTGCTTGGAGTTTGTAAGTGACTTGTTAGAGAAGATGGCTGTTTATAATGCCTTTGAGAAAGCTAGTTGGTCAACTGGGATGCGATCATTAGGAATGTCTATCTCAATCATAGTAAACAAACAGTAGACAAATAAGTCGTAGGTCAGTGCGGATTGCGTGGTCGTGCTGATTACGCAGGTTAACTGACTATAAAAACTGTTAGTGGTATTTATCTGAACTTTTACCATTTCCGTACTTTTCGTTAGCCAGTTTTTGATGCCGGTTGATATCACTGAATGGCAGTTCGTTAACACATGGCAGAGGCTTTAATGGCGTTTTGATAACCACTAACCCAATAACCTCCGCCAATCCGGTCTTCGCCACATATGTGGAATTATGGCCTAACTCCCGAGGTATGTAAAGACACCCGTACCCGAGCGTGGAGAAGATATATTAAATGGGTTTTTAACGTAAAAATATAATTCAAGTTTCTTATCGTCCATCCCTGGCATTAAAGGTGGTTCTTTGCTTTTTGTAATTATGAGGAAAATAAAATGATAAAATTTAATAAATAAGTAGGTATATTTATTTTCTACATTTAAGACTAGAATTACATAAGTAGTAAGAGTATGAACAAAAATTTCGCTATTAATCTATGGCAGGCAAAGAAATTGTATATCTACTATACTACATATAAATTTCTTGATGGCAGTTGAAGGCATCCATGTTGGGAGTGCGTTCCATGTATACGCTTCTGATAACAGGAAGTCTTTCGTAAATCTCGTGAATAGGAAAGGGAAGGCATAGAACGTTTGCTCTCAAAGCGTAGACATGGAACATACTTATTGACATATACACACCAAGAAGTCATTATTCCAGTTCCAATTATGAAATAAAGACTTTTTTAGTCCGACACTTCCAAGTACTCCAATAATAAGGATGACGGTTTCGATGATTTCGCCAATGACAGCATATCAAAAATTATTGCACTTCCCTATTCCAAAAAGTCTTTACGTAACAATTAATATCTGTAGTTCAGGTTGGCCATGGCTCCGTAGTCACGACCCAAGCCCTGGGTTTGGCTGTAGAAGCCCTGGGCTGTGATGTCACCGTTTTTACCTAGAGGCCATCTGCCACCAGCTGCTGCCTGCACCTGGAAAGATTGTTCTGAATCAAACCACTGAAAATACGTAAATTTACCATGGATAGGCTCACGCTCACAATACTACGTCTGCACTGAGCCCAAAAAATATTGGGCTCAGTTCAGACGTAGACGTATTCATCCCTTGACATGTGGTGACGAAACATTTCAAAGCTACCTAATGATACCATGCTATCAACTCTCTGTTTCTATAAAACTTTACTATAATTGACTGACAACGAACAACCTAAACTATTGAAGACTATGGAAGATAAAAACTGGAAAATTTGAACAAAAGTACCTTAAATGCTGTGGAAGAAAGAGAACTACTAAGAACTAAGAATATTGTTTATTTGCTATTACAAGGTATAGATAGACCACCCGCGGTCACGTGTAAGGAAAAAAATTTACCTACGGACGTGTGCATATACGATACATATAATAATCAGATGTGCAGGTTTCCTCACGATGTTTTCCACGGTATAAATATACACGTCTCATTTGTACATAGTTCCCGGATTTGAACCCTGAGAGCTCAGGTTACTCACTACTAAAAGTCACTACCGCGAAGCAACCTAGGCTTTATCGTCATCATTATCATCAGCCGAAAGACGTCCACTGCTGGACAAAGACCTCCCCCAAGGATTTCCACGCTGACCGGTCATGCGTTGCCCGCATCCAGGGGCTTCCCGCGACCTTTACCAGGTCCTCGACGCACTGAGCGTGAGGCCTGTATACGCTACGTCTTCCGTTGCGCGGTCGCCACTCGAGAACTTTGATAATACAGTAATAACTTACTGAGGCAGGTCCATGGATCTGCTTGCTTATATCCAGATTAGCAGTAGCACGATCGTTCTTCCAGTTAAGTCCTCCACCAACGTGGCTGGAGTCTCCGTACTGACTGAGGACCCTGCTGCCATAAACCTGGCTGTCCAGTTTTCCACGGCCATCATTGAAGATTTGATGGTCGTAGCCGGCTTTTCCCTGCAAAGTATAAAAGAGGATGGAGTAAATACTATACGTAAAATATGAATGAGAAAGGCGATGAACTCCTAAGTTAGGAAGCCTTTGTTCATCAAAGGACATATTTTATATTTATTACAGACGATTTACTGCGATGTCTTGCTTGGCGCAACGCTTTTGATGACTTATCAGACCGACACAAGCGCGACTCGCCCGCAGGCCTGACAGGGAAAGCTCGCGGTAGATGTGCTGATGCCGCCCATGTGACGCTTTTCAAATCAATCAGTCAAATCAAATACTCTCTATTGTCTACAAGAAACACACACAAACATACAATAACAAAATAAAAAGAAACAAGTCGACAATCTAGGTGGTCTTATCGCTAAAAGCGATTCCTTCCAGACAGCCGGCTTTTCTATCTTGGCAGAGAGTTCTCTGAGCCAGGCTTCATCGCATAACTTTCCACCCTCAGGGCTTTTTTGTGAGCCCCTCCCAGTAACAGTGATCTGTTTTAAAAGCTGTTGTGTTCCGCTTTGCAGTCTTTGACGCGAAGCAATGACCTCCTAACGTCTAACAATGCCTAAACCCAACTGCTGAAGATAGCCTGGCTAGCTACCATCATGTTATCTAAAGTCTTGCCGCCAAAACATCAATGTTAATAGTATTGATGTGTTCCGGTATGGAGATAAAATAGACAGTTCCCCATTGCGTTGGGGACTGTCCAAGCCCGCTTCCATCTACAGCATTATCATCGTTTACCACTTAGTGAGATGATCCCAAGTGCTAACCAATGGTGGATACAAAAAAAAATGTAAGCAAGTAGTTACTTACAAACAGTCCCATGTCATTCTGGCCAAGAGTACCAAACAGTTTGCCGTCCTTCCCCACCGGAATCTGTTTAGTGAGTAGATCTTTGACGTCTCTTCTGTGACGAGGTTCCTGTACTTCTTGAGTTCCGAGGTACCAATCTGCGTAGCTGTAAAGCATATGTGAAAGTGGACATAAGTCTGGCGATCTTCTAGAGTTTCATACTTATACTATTATTTTAATTTTGCAGGTTGAGAAGTTACATTTCATTAATTTATGTACGTATAATATTTTATCTCCATAACTTGAAAACTCGAAACAATTTTCAATGTATGTTTTCTTACAGAATTATCCGTCTATCCCCAAGGTGTATATATAGACGACTTTTCGTATTAAAGCTCATTTACAAGGGTTCTTATCATATCTAGGGTTCTTCTTATTTACACAGGTAATTTCAAGTTTTTAGGTCAAAACAGTTTAAAAACTTCAAGATATTGTCCGTTAAAGTCCTCCAACATCTTTTTAGAAACTTTACCAGCTGGTCTTACAACACGCTACGTCATTTGTAAGTATAAAGGACATATCCAACTAAAATTATTAGGAACTTACCCGTCATCAAGAGCAACTTGAGGATGGTGTCCATATTCATATTCGTTTTGTGCAGAAACCGCAACCAGGAGAACAGCAAAGGCAACGAAAGTCTTCATTTTGGCTGAAATTGTTAAATACAGAATTGACATTATAGTAAATAGAAAAGTTAGTAAGTACATACTTACAGCAACCTACTACTTAAGCTTATTTTTTTTGGCAGATATGTTAATAAGAGTATATTTTTATTTTTAGTGCGCCTTGGAGCGCGCTACATACAACAAACATATGATTTTTATTATTCTAGAACGTATTTAATTAACTTTAATGGATCATTATTTTAATAAGTACCAAACCAATGTTGCTATTATCAGCACAGGTCGTTTCCCACCAAAACACAAACATGTAAATAAATAAAAGTTAACTTAAATATAAAGGATTTTTTGAATAAGGCTCAGGCTTTTATAATGCCTAAGATGAAGAACGTAAGACTGTGCAATATAAACTTACTGAAAATGAAATTGTATTGCACTTAAAATCCCTGAAGAACGAAGTTCACTAGCTCTGTATAACAGGTTGACTGATGAACTTATCAAAATGTGCCTGGTTTTATACAAAAGTAGCCCACCAGGGTCTTTCCCGATCAAGTTTAAGGAAAATTGAATGTGAATCCCCTGAGAATCGCCGTAAATAATAATATTGTAACGGAGCTCTCTTTCAGATAAGAGGTTATATTTGTTGTGTAAATTACTTGTTACATGAATACAATGACCTTAGTAGTCTATAGACGAATAGGTGGAAACGAAAAAACATAAGTAATTATGAAAAAAAAGAACATAAAAACAACACTAACGAGTTGTTTTTTTTTGTTCGAATTCGAACTATGACTGATTCTCTGATCAGTGTTTTCCAACCTGTGGGTTGCAATCCCCTGGGGGTCTCCATACAAAATAGGCGGATCACGTGCTAAAATTAGTAAAATTTGCATTTTTTTTGCAAATTGACCATTACTTGAAGAAAGTTGCTCAGTTTCATGAGTAGAAGCCACTGTGAAGTTTTGGTGGGGAGATCCAAAAATAACCTGTATGAAAGCCGTTTCGGGAAGTTTTAGTGGAGAGAGAGAAAAAAAAGTCGGGTCCAAAAAGGAACTCCCTCCAACACATTATTTCAATTAAAAATCTTACACGCCCTGTTTTTAGTTGTAGGTGTAGGTACCTAGCTTGCTATTCTCGAATTGAGACCACGGACCAGAAGAGATAGTGTTGACGGACCCCGCTAGATGAATTTATGAGCTAGTTAGATTTGCAAAAAGCCTAGGAAATACAATACATATGTTGCAATGTGCCTAGGTCTGTTTTTTTTTATATCCACAATTGGTATGCCCTTGGCATTATCTCACCTGAAAAATAAGTGATGACGATTTCGTAGAGACATGCCTACTATCGCACTTAGCCGATAAAGAAGAACGTTCAAGTCCTAGCTGATTTACAGGGTGACTAGGATAAAGTGATCCAAGTTTGTAGAACAAAAGTAAGTAGTCTTTAGAGTCACCAATTAAATGGTTTTTTAGGTATGTAGCAGTCACTCGAACAATACCGAACCTTAAATAAATTAATATTCGGGACAAATCACAAACGGTCATCTAGCCTGCAACTCCAAACTAGGCTTCTCTGTATTATGGGAACTAGAGATTGATATATTTTACATACAGGCAGGTATAATACACCCAGATACCGAGCAAACGCCTCATCACATAATTGTTTGCCCTGGTGGGAATCGAACCCACGGTCCTCAAATCAGTAGTCTGGAGTGCTAACCAATGAACTATCATGTCAGACAAAGATCCCTAAAGGCAAATAACCCTTTAGAGGGTGAATTCAAGGTCTAGTTCCCTTTCCAATCAAAAACGCATAGTCTCAGAGAATCGTACAAACGTTCTGTTTTTAGGGTTCCGTGGTCAACAAGAAACCCTTATAGTCCGTCTTTCTGTCTGTCTGTCCACGGCTTAGCTCAGTGACTATTATTACTAGAGAGCTGTTATTTGACACGGATATACAAATTAATCACGTCTACAAAGTGGTAAAATAAAATCTTGAAAAAAAAAACTTTCAGCGTACTCCCCTACGCAGTGGCGTAGCGTGGGTTTTCGCCGCTCGGGGCCCATCGAAAATTTGCCGCCCCTTTCTATTTTCATCATTAGTAAAAAAAAAAAACAATAAATCAGCCAAATTCTGTAATCAATAAAAAATGTACTCTTCGTGTTTGTTAAAGCTAAATCTTTTATACAATCGATGTGTATGTCATGTTCGATTGCTAATTACTAATACAGCTAAATTGGAAATCCGTAATACTAACTAAACCCCGCCGCACATCGAACCTGCAACCTCCTGATGTGAAGTGAGCGCATTATATACTTCCGGGGAGAGCGGTCACGGACATATGCAATTTATGAAACAAAAGCGCGAGCGAAGCGAACGCGAAAATTTTTTAGATATCTAAGAATATTTATGTTAAACCAACAAAAACCCTTTTACTTGGAGCGCTCAGCGCCATTTCAACCTACCAGGGTGCTTGGCGCCCCCATAGGCTCGATGCCCTGCGTGTGCACGGGTGGCACGACCCAAATTCCGGCCCTGTGCAATATAGTAACTTTGCGCTGTTGCTGACTTGCTGTATGTACGGGTTTCATTCTTCATACGATAACATTTGTTTTCATGACGTTTTAGCTGGGTTAGACGTATACAATTAGGTAAAGCAATCACATATTGTTAATACTATTGAAAAAAAGTACAAATTCACCCTAAACGTGACACTTAAGAGGCGAAAATTTTAAAAATGTCGGACTTTTTCCCTATTTTCGGAAAAACCAAGTCATTTTTTTTAAATTAACTTTAGCCTATCCGGTAGGACGTTACACAAGACCGCCGTGAACATAGCCGCCCCATTTCTTGAAACCCGCGTTTTTTAGCTTAAATCGTTCTTCGTTAGTTCCGATTTGTTCAGGCCAAATTTCGTTTGTTCCGTCACGCGAAATAGCGATTTTTTTAAAATTAATATGGAGGCGGCTATGTTCACGCTAGCCGCCCCATTCCAGCTTTTTTGATTTTTTTTCGCTATAACGATAGGCATTCGTTAGTTCTGATTTGTTCAGAAGGAAATTCGTTTGTTCTAGTAATAGTTTCCGCGAAAAAAATACCAAAGTGGGGCGGCTATCTTCACGTGAACATAGCCCGCCCCAAAGGATTTTTTTAAAAAAAAGTATACCATTCGATAGATATTCGTTAGTTCTGATTTGTTCTGAAGAAATTTTGTTTGTTCTAATAAGCATTTCTGAGAAAACAGCAAAAAACCCTCAGTTCATTTGCCAATTGAAATTAAACTCTATACACTGGAGATATGGCTCAAAATACTTATCATATGTGTCGACTCCTAAGATTTTGGTCATAGCAACGAATCAATCGTAGTAACAGTTCATGGATCTGAACATAACGTCAAAAATAACTATGTCACTTTGCTTAAGTAAGGATATTGATTCCTCACCAGATTAACAATACATAGGACGAAGTTGTAAAAAAATAATATAGGCTGAGGACAATACCCTAACTTTGTATCCACGCTCGATTTAAATAATTAGCAAAACATTTCGTTTGTTCTGGTATTCCATTCTAGTCCGGTGGCGTATTTAGGCTGAAGACGATTTTCAAATACCACACCAAGAGGGGTGCCTTTGCTGTCTAAATTCTATTTGTTCTAGCATTGTGGCCGCTATTTATCTTCAAACACATGTAGAACTACCTATTGGCTAACGTCAGGCAAAATATTTCGTTTGTGCTATTAATAATTTCATGACCAGAATTTTTTAAACTGAGATACACGGTTTTCATAGAAAATTTCTATAAGGTAGGACTGTAGTTAAATTTATCATTTGTTCTAGCCTTGTGCCCGCATTTGAACCTAATAACCATGAAGGATGGTCTATTGGCTCACGTTAACCAGAATATTTCGTTTGTTCTACTATTCTTATCGTATCCAGAGACGTATTTAGGCTGATGGCGATTTTCAAATATCACAGCAAGAGGGGTAAGTTTGATGTCTAAATTCTATTTGTTCTAGTATTGTGCCCGCTATTAATCCTCATAAACATGTAGGACTACCTACTGGCTAACATCAGGCAAAATTTTTCGTTTGTTCTATGAATATTTTCGTGTCCAGAATTTTTTTACTGTGACTAACTATTTTCATAGAAAATTTTTATAAGGTAGGACTGTAGTTCACTTTATCATTTGTTCTAGCCTTGTACCCGCATTTGAACCTAATGACCATGAAGGATGGTCTATTGGCTAACGAAAGCCAGAATATTTCGTTTGTTCTAGCATTGGTTTCGTGTCCAGGGACGTATTTAGGCTGAAGATGATTTTTAAATACCATATCAGTAGGGGTAAGTTTGATGTCTAAATTCTATTTGTTCTAGCATTGTGCCCGCTATTGATCCACATACACATGTAGGACTACCTACTGGCTAACGTCAAGCAAAATTTTTCGTTTGTTCTACGAATCTATTCGTATCCAGAATTTTTTTACTGTGAGAAACTATTTTCAAAGAAAATTTCTTTAAGGTAAGACTGAAGTTCACTTTTTGATTTGTTCTAGCCTTGTGCCCGCATTTCAATCTAATAAACATGAAGTATGGTCTATTGGCTAACTTCAGGCGGAATATTTCGTTTGTTCTAGCATTCGTTTCGTGTCCAGGGACTTATATAGGCTGAAGATGATTTTCAAATACCATATCAGTAGGGATAAGTTTGATGTCTAAATTCTATTTGTTCTAGCATTGTGCCCGCTAACGATCCTCATACACATGTAGGACTACCTACTGGCTAACGCCAGGTAAAATTTTTCGTTTGTTCTATGAATATATTCGTGTCCAGAATTTTTTTACTGAGAGAAACTATTTTCATAGAAAATTTCTTTAAGGTGAGACTGAAGTTCACTTTATGATTTGTTCTAGCCTTGTGCCCGCATTTCAATCTTATAAACATGAAGAAGGGTCTACTGCCTAAATTCAGGCAGAATATTTCGTTTGTTCTGGCATTCATTTCGTGTCCAGGGACGTATTTAGGCTGAAGATGATTTTCGAATACCATATCACTAGGGGTAAGTTTGATGTCTAAATTTCTTTTTGTTCTATTACTGTGCCCGCTATTGATCCCTATACACATGTAGGACTACCTACTGGCTAACGTCAGGCAAAATTTTTCGTTTGTTTTGTGAATACTTTGGTGTCCAGATTTTTTTTAACTGTGAGAAACTATTTTCATAGAAAATTTCTTTAAGATAAGACTGCAGTTCACTTTATGATTTGTTCTAGCCTTGTGCCCGCATTTGAATCAAATAACCATGAAGAGTGGTCTATTGGTTAACGAATGCCAGAATACATCGTTTGTTCTAGCATTCGTTTCGTGTCCAGGGACGTATTTAGGCTGAAGATGAGTTTCAAATACCATATCACTAGGGGTAAGTTTGATGTCTAAATTCTATTTGTTCTATCATTGTGCCCGCTATTGATCCTCATACCCACGTGGGACTACCTACTGGCTAACGTCAGGCAAACTTTTTCGTTTGTTCTATGAATATTTTCGTGTCCAGAATTTTTTTACTGTGACTAACTATTTTCATAGAAAATTTCTATAAGGTAGGACTGTAGTTCACTTTATCATTTGTTCTAGCCTTGTGCCCGCATTTGAATATAATAACCATGAAGAATGGTCTATTGGTTAACGAATGCCAGAATATATCGTTTGTTCTAGCATTTGTTTCGTGTCCAGGGACGTATTTAGGCTGAAGATGATTTTTAAATACCATATCAGTAGGGGTAAGTTCGATGTCTAGATTCTATTTGTTCTAGCATAGTGCCCGCTATTGATCCTCATACACATGTAGGACTACCTACTGGCTATCGTCAGGCAAAATTTTCCGTTTGTTCTATGACTATACTCGTGTCCAGATATTTTTTACTGTGAGAAACTATTTTCATAGAAAATTTCTTTAAGGTGAGACTGAAGTTCTCTTTATGATTTGTTCTAGCCTTGTGCCCGCATTTCAATCTAATAAACATGAAGAAGGGTCTATTGCCTAATTTAAGGCAGAATATTTCGTTTGTTCTAGCATTCATTTCGTGTCCAGGGACGTATTTAGGCTGAAGATGATTTTCGAATACCATATTCATAGAACGAACTATTTTCATAGAAAATTTCTTTAAGATAAGACTGCAGTTCACTTTATGATTTGTTCTAGCCTTGTGCCCGCATTTGAATCTAATAACCATGAAGAATGGTCGCTACGCTATTGATCCTCATACGCATGTAGGACTACCTACTGGCTAACGTCAAGCAAAATTTTTCGTTTGTACTATGAATATATTCGCGTCCAGAATTTTTTTACTGAGAGAAACTATTTTCATAGAAAATTTCTATAAGGTAGGACTGTAGTTCACTTTATCATTTGTTCTAGCATTGTGCCCGCATTTAAACCTAATAACCATGAAGGATGGTCTATTGGCTAACGAAAGCCAGAATATTTCGTTTGTTCTAGCATTCGTTTCGTGTCCAGGGACGTATTTAGGCTGAAAATGATTTTTAAATACCATATCAGTAGGGGTAAGTTTGATGTCTAAATTCTATTTGTTCTAGCATAGTGCCCGCTATTGATCCTCATACACATGTAGGACTACCTACTGGCTAACGTCAAGCAAAATTTTTCGTTTGTTCTGTTAATACTTTGGTGTCCAGATTTTGTTTACTGTGAGAAACTATTTTCATACAAAATTTCTTTAAGATAAGACTGCAGTTCACTTTAAGATTTCTTCTAGCCTTGTGCCCGCATTTCAATGTAATAAACATGAAGTATGGTATATTGGCTAACTTCAGGCAGAATATTTCGTTTGTTCTAGCATTCGTTTTGTGTCCAGGGACGTATTTAGGCTGAAAATGATTTTCAAATACCATATCAGTAGGGGTAAGTTTGATGTCTAAATTTTATTTGTTCTAGCATTGTGCCCGCTATTGATCCTCATACACATGTAGGACTACCTACTGGCTAACGTCAGGCAAACTTTTTCGTTTGTTCTATGAATATTTTCGTGTCCAGAATTTTTTTACTGTGACTAACTATTTTCATAGAAAATTTCTATAAGGTAGGACTGTAGTTCACTTTATCATTTGTTCTAGCCTTGTGCCCGCATTTGAACCTAATAACCATGAAGGATGGTCTATTGGCTAACGAAAGCCAGAATATTTCGTTTGTTCTAGCATTCGTTTCGTGTCCAGGGACGTATTTAGACTAAAGATGATATTTAAATACCATATCAGTAGGGGTAAGTTTGATGTCTAAATTCGTTTTGTTCTAGCATTGTGCCCGCTATTGATCCTCATACACATGTAGGACTACCTACTGGCTAACGTCAAGCAAAATTTTTCGTTTGTTCTATGAATATATTCGTATCCAGAATTTTTTTACTGTGAGAAACTATTTTCATAGAAAATTTCTTTAAGGTGAGACTGAAGTTCACTTTTTGATTTGTTTTAGCCTTCTGCCCGCATTTCAATCTAATAAACATTGTTCACGACGGAACAAAAGGAAAAATAATGAAAATGCTCTTTTAGGCCAAATAAAATACTCCTTATAATTTTCTTTAAAATATTAAAATATGTTACAGGCAAGTAGTGGCCGTTGGTAGCGAGAGTAAGTACGCAATGACCCGGTGCGGCGTACATACAATGGTCCACCAGAGTGGGGGCAACTAAACCAGTTTACATAGCTAGATGGTTGAAGTAAATGGGACCTTAAATAAAATGTGAAAGAAGGCCACATTGAAAATATTACATAGATAACTGCGTTTTCTATTAATAGAGTAAGTTATTGTCAAAGCGGCTAACAGACGGTGGCGGCGTAGACATCCTCCCGGCCGTTGAAAGCTTCACGCTTGAAGCTTTCAAGAATCGTCTTCAATCGGCGACGGCAGCAGACAAATGCGGTTGAGGCCGCGGCGGACCACGCCGCGCGCGGTGGAGACATCTGCGACGCGCGGGACCCCGTCAGGCCCCGGGAAAAGCTTCGTCACTCTGCCGAGGCGCCAGCAGAGTGGAGGCGCGCTGTCATCCTTCAATAGGACTAGGTCGTCGACCTTCAAGTCCTTGCTCCTGACGCGCCATTTCGTGCGCTGCTGTAGTTCTCCGACGTACTCGTTGGACCAGCGCCGCCAGAAGTGTTGGTGCACCTGCTCCAGTCGCTGGTACCGGTCGAGGCGGCAGGTCTTTAGGTCCATCAGAGACGGTGATGGTAGCGCGATGAGCGGTCTGCCAATTAAAAAGTGTCCCGGGGTGAGCGGCTGTAGGTCATCGGGTGAAGGACTAAGGGGACATAAGGGACGGCTGTTGAGGATTGCCTCGATTTGTGAAAACAAAGAATTTAGTTCCTCAAACGTAAAGTGTGCATTCCCCATAATCCTATGCAAATGAAATTTGGCCGATTTTACCCCGGCTTCGTGATAGCCACCAAAATGAGGAGCGTATGCGGGTGAAAATTTAAACTCTATGCCTTGCTGAGCTGTGAAATCTAAAATAGAATTTTGGTTTTCTGTGTTATTGAAAAAATCTTTAATTTCACGAGCCGCGGCGACAAAGTTTGTGCCATTATCACAAAATATTCTTTTAGGCAATCCTCTACGAGCTATAAACCTCTTTAGAGTTAACAAGAAGGCATCCTTGGAGAGCTCACTGACAGCTTCAAGGTGCATACATTTATAGCTGAAACAGATGAAGATGCAGAGATAACATTTTGTGATTTTACACCCCCTCCCTTTGCGGTCTGTTATGTAAAAGGGCCCAGCAAAGTCCGTACCAACGTTATGGAAAGGGAAATTAGGCACTACGCGTTCCGTAGGCAGGTTGCCCATAATATTTGACATAGGCCTACCCCTAAGGCGACTACACACAAAACAGTTGCGTGCCGTGCGTCTGGCAAGGTTACGTCCGCCTATAGGCCAAAATCTGTCTCTAATTGACGTTAGTAGTAGCTGAGGGCCAGCATGCATCAGCCGCGAGTGCTCTTGCTGGAAAAGAAGGGCAGTAAAGTTACTGTTAGCATGCAGCAACATAGGATGCTTTTTATCAAAGTCGTAGTTGGAAGCTGCGATGCGTCCGCCTACCCGAAGTATTCCCTCCGAATCAATAAACGGATTGAGCGAAGCTATGTTTGATTTCGGTTTCAATGGCTTATTTTGTGACAATAGCGCCAGCTCATCCTGAAAAGAATCTATTTGGGACATTTTAATTAATATTTTCATTGAATTGTCTAGTTCTGAGGCTTGCAATGGACCAGTTGTTTTATTATTTTTATTTACATGTTTGTCATTATGGAACCACCTTATGATTCGTGCATACGCGCGTTGTGCTATACATAACCTAGAGATCCTTGTAAGGTTACAAGGAGGCTCCCCCACCAAAGCGGGATGAGCTTTGACTTCTGGCAAAACGTCAACTTCAGACACCTCGGCAACGGACGGCCACATGGAGTCCCCATGCAACAAGAAACTAGGACCCTCCCACCATACGGCAGAGTCAGGCAGTTGTTGTGGGTCGACACCACGTGATACTAGATCCGCGGGATTCTGTGAAGTTGGAACATAACGCCAAGCAGACTGATTAGTGAGTTCCTTTATAGTACCAACCCTGTTAGCAATAAATGTTTTTAAGCTCTTAGTGGTATTTAGCCAAGACAGTACTACTTTTGAGTCAGACCAGTATACCTGACGGTCTATATTAATTCGCAAGGCCTTTGTTACGACTGAAGTCAGCTGAGCACCTAGGAGAGCGGCACATAATTCCAGTCGAGGAATAGTGGTAGGTTTTATAGGAGCGACGCGCGATTTCGCGCAAAGAAGGCATCACCCTGTGCATTAATGGACTTCAGATAAATACAAGCCCCATAGGCCTTTTGTGAGGAGTCACAAAAACAGTGCAGTTCTACACTAACCGGATTGTCAATTAAAACATTTCTATCGATCCTCAATTGCAAAATATTTGATAGACCTTCAGCGAACTTTAGCCAGTCAGATTTAATTTTCTCGGGAACAGGATCATCCCACCCTAGCTTTTCTTCTGCCCAGAGCTTTTGTAGTAGCATTTTCGGCTTGATAGTACAAAGAGATAACAAACCTAGTGGGTCAAAAATCTTAAAAGTTGATGACAATATAGATCTCTTTGTTATGACGTCAGCCGAAGAGGTCTCAATAGGAAAGAAGAGTTCATCCAATGTAGGATACCAACCGATACCTAAAGTACTTGTAGCGTTACTTATCACAAGCGAGTCTTTGCTATCGCTACAATCAATTTCTAACGGCAAGTTTGATCGGTATTTTCTGAGATGAAAACCACCTTTCATTAGAGCATCAGCTACAGACCTTTGAATATGGCGCAACTCGCCTTCAGTTTGCGCCCCTGTAAGCAAATCATCGACGTAAAAGTCCTTCTGAATGATATCTCTAACTATAGAGTCATCAGATTCTTCGCCCAACTGCCAAAGACAACGAGTGCTAAGAAAGCTCGCGCTAGAAAACCCATACGTTACCGTATTTAACCGCAGGGTGCGCAGAGGAAGAGACTCGTCATCGCGCCATAAAACCAGCTGTAGGCTGCGATCCTGATCATGGACAAGAATCTGACGGTACATCTTTTCGATGTCACCAGAAAGGACGTACTTGTACGTACGAAAACGTGTTAATATATCAAAAAGCGAGTCTTGAATAGTAGGCCCTACCATTTGGAGATGGTTCATAGAGAATCCTGAAGAAGTGCGGGCAGAGGCATCAAATACCACACGAAGCTTAGTGGATTCACTACTCTCTCTGAGGACAGGGTGGTGAGGCAAATAATAACGAACCTCAGACTCATTTTTGGCTTCATACTCAGATAAATGCCCTAAATTTTCATATTCCTGCATGAAATCAAAATATAGGTGTTTAAGCGCAGGCTGTCTTTTGAACCGTTTTTCTAAATTCAAAAATCTCATTTTCGCCATGTGAAAAGAATCTCCTAAACAATCTCTATCGTCGCGAAGTGGAAGCTTGACACAAAATCGACCGTCGCTGCAGCGAGTGGTATTAGCGAGGAAGTGCTGTTCACACAGCCGTTCTTCCTCAGACAGCGTCGCCTTATCTGGAACAGTCTCTAATTGCCAAAATTTAGCCAAATCTTCGTTAAGATTGTTAAGATTATCTGCCCTTGAAAAATTACAATGAACTTTACTAGAGCCTGCATACACTGGAAACATAGGACCTGCCACGAGCCACCCAAGCTTAGAGCTGCGTAATACTGGATTATTATTACCTAACGAATGCTGTTTAGTCTCTATTAAATCCCAAAAGAGATCAGCACCGATAAGCATGTCGACAGTAGACGGCTTGTTGAAGCTTGGGTCTGCCAATTGAAAGCCTGACAAGTTAAGATGCGCTACACTGAAGTAAGCTTTAGGCAACTTGCCGGAGATAGTTGGCAAAACGAGGCAAGACATAGTAGTAGTAAAATTACTACAATTTGATTGCACATGCACAGAGCAGCGCGTAGGAATTATATTAAGTAACGAGTCACCGATACCAACCACATTAGTGTTGGAAGGCTGAGGAGTCAGCTGAAGAGCTTGTTTCACTCGCTCTGTTATAAATGATGACTGACTTCCGCTATCTAGCAGCGCTCGTACCTTCATGGAGTTACCTGTTGTGGGGTTACTTATATTAACTTCAGCCGTACAAAGAAGTACCTCAGACGATGATAAGGCAGGCATAGCGACGGCTTCAGTGCTAGGAACAGCGTCTTCATTTTTATATAAATGCTCATGCAACAAAGAGTTGTGACGCTGTTTACAAATTTTACATCCACCAGGGAGTCTACAACGACGCGTAATGTGACCACTCCTCAGACAGTTGTGACACAATTTGAAAGATGAAACAAACGACATTTTATCCTCTACCGATTTGGCCTGGAAGGCAGTACATTCATAAAGGCGATGTTGACCTTTACAAAAGGAACACTCCCGGAGAGAAGACGGAGAAGAAGAAGAAGCAACGACCATCGCTTTCGTGTGTGCCTTGTGCCGTGAGGGGTTATCTGTAGGCGCGGCGTGTGTATGTTTGACTGGCTGTTTGCTACGGTTCACAGTCTCGAGGACGTCAGCACGGTTTCTCAAAAAATTAAAAAAATCCTCAAGAGTAGGTATCTCATTTAAAGTATTTTTATTCTCTTCCCATTTAAAGAAAGTCTTGGAATCAAATTTTTCGGCAATTATATAAATTATCAATACGTCCCATTTTTCAGTCGGCAGACCCAGTGTGCTAAGAGCACGTAAGTTCTTAATCACGTGATCGATAATAAATCGCAACGACTTATCAGTTTCCCGCACCGACTCGAGACTTAACAAAGACTTGAGGTGATTGTTTATTAATTGGCGTTTGTTGTCATAACGGTCGCATAAAATCCTCCAAGCTTCCAAATAATTTTTGTCAGTGACCTCTAAATTACATATTACGCGTGCTGCCTCACCCTCGAGATAGGAATTCAAATAATAAAATTTATGAATATTTCTAATTCTACTGTTTTCGTGAACTAACGCGGTAAACGTGTCCCTAAACTCTAGCCACCTAAAGTAGGTGCCATCAAAAGTAGGTATTTTTATAGTGGGCAATTTAAATCCCAGAGGTTCGCAATCCTCATTATGCTGACAATGCGAGCCAGATGCTCTTCGCGAGCAACCGGTACGCTCTTGTTCAGTAGTTTTAGATTCAATTAACTGCTGAGCTAAAGCGATATAGTGATAAAAATCCTGTTCAATGACCTCTCTGACGGATAACTCAACGTCTTGAGTGGCAACATTTGCTATTTCAATGTCACTCTGCACCCCCTCGAATTCCTCAAACATCGATTCGAATTTTGCTAACTTATTTTTAAGTTTTATTAACTCAAAAGAGGAGATAGACTCGAGAGCGCACAATGTTTCCAAATAGTTTTTAAACTTTGTGACACGCCCCTTAATAGAACTCCGTTTTGACATAAGATCCTTTACTTTCTTATCCATATTCTTTTCAGACTTCAAAGCGTCAGATTCAGACATTTTAATTACCGTAAAATTGCTCAGTTACTCTAATATATAACGGTACAAAGCATACGATACGCTCCTCGTTCTGTAGGCGCGCGAAGTGCAGCGAAGCCGGGTCAGCTGATCGACTGATGCACGCAGCGCGGTGCGTCTCATCGATGCAGCGATGCAAGCGGTAGGCGTACAGCGGCGCGGTGGTGCGTGAAGCGGTAAAGCGCTTGATAACTGGAATTGAGAAACGCAAGCGACTAGGTAACTGGGCATACAAAGGAAAGGAATGCGGTAGGCAAGCAGTTTTATTGAATAGATTTTTATAATGAATAGGCTTATTGCAAATGAATGAAATTTAAATGTAGATAGAATTTATTTTCTATTCTTATCAAAGGTTCTAATTAACTTTAACAAAGGATTATGGTCTCGTCTTCGATAGAAATAAATTGAATTGATTTTGCGTAGATAAAAATATGCAGAAATGAATGGAATGATTTATGGCTATAGGCGTGCGAACAATAGGCGTGTAGTGGGTAGTTAGGCTCCAAAAAAAATAAAATTAATAGCAGAGATAGGCACTAACGCGATTTCTGACACGGGAAGCACTGATAAATCAAGGAACCAATTTCTCTGAATACACAAATCTAGGGGGAACAAAAGGGAAAGAAAAGGAACGGGCTCACTTTTTTTTTAAGGCAGGCAGGAAGATGTTGCTGGCGCGCTCCACACGCGCAGATAAGGCTGCTGCTTGCTGGTGATGCTCTCCCTCTCGACGACGTATCCCCCGGGAACTCTCTCGGCCGGCGCTCTGCACACTTCCTTGGCACGAACAAGATGTAGGCTGCACGCACTGCCCAGGATCAGGCTATCAGGCTGATGAAAATTCTGGTAGCGGTCCAAAGGTCACCCAATGATCGAAGTAGCGGCGTGGTACGTGGCGATTCACCTCTATTCGCCCTTGATTGCGATCACTTCTAGATCGATTGAAAATTGTCCTGTCACGGTCGCCAAATTTTGTTCACGACGGAACAAAAGGAAAAATAATGAAAATGCTCTTTTAGGCCAAATAAAATACTCCTTATAATTTTCTTTAAAATATTAAAATATGTTACAGGCAAGTAGTGGCCGTTGGTAGCGAGAGTAAGTACGCAATGACCCGGTGCGGCGTACATACAATGGTCCACCAGAGTGGGGGCAACTAAACCAGTTTACATAGCTAGCTGGTTGAAGTAAATGGGACCTTAAATAAAATGTGAAAGAAGGCCACATTGAAAATATTACATAGATAACTGCGTTTTCTATTAATAGAGTAAGTTATTGTCAAAGCGGCTAACAGACGGTGGCGGCGTAGACAAACATGAAGTATGGTCTATTGGCTAACTTCAGGCGGAATATTTCGTTTGTTCTAGCATTAGTTTCGTGTCCAGGGACTTATTTAGGCTGAACATGATTTTCAAATACCATATCAGTAGGGGTAAGTTTGATGTCTAAATTCTATTTGTTCTAGCATTGTGCCCGCTATTGATCCTCATACACATGTAGGACTACCTACTGGCTAACGTCAGGCAAACTTTTTCGTTTGTTCTATGAATATTTTCGTGTCCAGTTTTTTTTTACTGTGACTAACTATTTTCATAGAAAATTTCTATAAGGTAGGACTGTAGTTCACTTTATGATTTGTTCTAGCCTTGTGCCCGCATTTGAACCTAATAACCATGAAGGATGGTCTATTGGCTAACGAAAGCCAGAATATTTCGTTTGTTCTAGCATTCGTTTCGTGTCCAGGGACGTATTTAGGCTAAAGATGATATTTAAATACCATATCAGTAGGGGTAAGTTTGATGTCTAAATTCTATTTGTTCTAGCATTGTGCCCACTATTGATCCTCATACACATATAGGACTACCTACTGGCTAACGTCTAGCAAAATTTTTCATTTGTTCTATGAATATATTCGTATCCAGAATTTTTTTACTGTGAGAAACTATTTTCATAGAAAATTTCTTTAAGAAGAGACTGAAGTTCACTTTTTGATTTGTTCTAGCCTTATGCCCACATTTCAATCTAATAAACATGAAGTATGGTCTATTGGCTAACTTCAGGCGGAATATTTCGTTTGTTCTAGCATTCGTTTCGTGTCCAGGGACTTATTTAGTCTGAAGATGATTTTCAATTACCATATCAGTAGGGGTAAGTTTGATGTCTAAATTCTATTTGTTCTAGCATAGTGGCTGCTATTGATCCTCATACACATGTGGGACTACCTACTGGCTAACGTCAGGCAAACTTTTTCGTTTGTTCTATGAATATTTTCGTGTCCAGAATTTTTTTACTGTGACTAACTATTTTCATAGAAAATTTCTATAAGGTAGGACTGTAGTTCACTTTATCATTTGTTCTAGCCTTGTGCCCGCATTCGAACCTAATAACCATGAAGGATGGTCTATTGGCTAACGAAAGCCAGAATATTTCGTTTGTTCTAGCATTCGTTTCGTGTCCAGGGACGTATTTAGACTAAAGATGATATTTAAATACCATATCAGTAGGGGTAAGTTTGATGTCTAAATTCGTTTTGTTCTAGCATTGTGCCCGCTATTGATCCTCATACACATGTAGGACTACCTACTGGCTAACGTCAAGCAAAATTTTTCGTTTGTTCTATGAATATATTCGTATCCAGAATTTTTTTACTGTGAGAAACTATTTTCATAGAAAATTTCTTTAAGGTGAGACTGAAGTTCACTTTTTGATTTTTTCTAGCCTTGTGCCCGCATTTCAATCTAATAAACATGAAGTATGGTCTATTGGCTAACTTCAGGCGGAATATTTCGTTTGTTCTAGCATTAGTTTCATGTCCAGGGACTTATTTAGGCTGAAGATGATTTTCAAATACCATATCAGTAGGGGTAAGTTTGATGTCTAAATTCTATTTGTTCTAGCATTGTGCCCGCTTATGATCCTCATACACATGTAGGACTACCTACTGGCTAACGTCAGGCAAACTTTTTCGTTTGTTCTATGAATATTTTCGTGTCCAGTTTTTTTTTACTGTGACTAACTATTTTCATAGAAAATTTCTATAAGGTAGGACTGTAGTTCTCTTTATGATTTGTTCTAGCCTTGTGCCCGCATTTGAACCTAATAACCATGAAGGATGGTCTATTGGCTAACGAAAGCCAGAATATTTCGTTTGTTCTAGCATTCGTTTCGTGTCCAGGGACGTATTTAGGCTAAAGATGATATTTAAATACCATATCAGTAGGGGTAAGTTTGATGACTAAATTCTATTTGTTCTAGCATTGTGCCCACTATTGATCCTCATACACATGTAGGACTACCTACTGGCTAACGTCAAGCAAAATTTTTCATTTGTTCTATGAATATATTCGTATCCAGAATTTTTTTACTGTGAGAAACTATTTTCATAGAAAATTTCTTTAAGAAGAGACTGAAGTTCACTTTTTGATTTGTTCTAGCCTTATGCCCGCATTTCAATCTAATAAACATGAAGTATGGTCTATTGGCTAACTTCAGGCGGAATATTTCGTTTGTTCTAGCATTCGTTTCGTGTCCAGGGACTTATTTAGTCTGAAGATGATTTTCAATTACCATATCAATAGGGGTAAGTTTGATGTCTAAATTCTATTTGTTCTAGCATAGTGGCTGCTATTGATCCTCATACACATGTAGGACTACCTACTGGCTAATTTCAGGCAAAATTTTTCGTTTGTTCTGTGAACACTTTGGTGTCCAGTTTTTTTTTTTACTGTGAGAAACTATTTTCATAGAAAATTTCTTTAAGATAAGACTGCAGTTCATTTTATTCACAGAACAAACTAAAAATTTGCCTGACGTTAGCCAGTAGGTAGTCCCACATGTGTATGAGGATCAATAGCGGGCACAATGCTAGAACAAATATAATTTAGACATCAAACTTACCCCTACTGATATGGTATTTGAAAATCATCTTCAGCCTAAATAAGTCCCTGGACACGAAACGAATGCTAGAACAAACGAAATATGCCGCCTGAAGTTAGCCAATAGACCATAATTCATGTTAATTAGATTGAAATGCGGGCACAAGGCTACAACAAATCAAAAAGTGAACTTCAGTCTCACCTTAAAGAAATTTTCTATGAAAATAGTTTCTCACAGTAAAAAAATTCTGGATACGAATATATTCATAGAACAAACGAAAAATTTTGCTAGACGTTAGCCAGTTGGTAGTCCTACATGTGTATGAGGATCAATAGTGAGCACAATGCTAGAACAAATAGAATTTAGACATCAAACTTACCCCTACTGATATGGTATTTAAATATCATCTTTAGCCTAAATACGTCCCTGGACACGATACGAATGCTAGAACAAACGAAATATTCTGGCTTTCGTTAGCCAATAGACCATCCTTCATGGTTATTAGGTTCAAATGCGGGCACAAGGCTAGAACAAATGATAAAGTGAACTACAGTCCTACCTTATAGAAATTTTCTATGAAAATAGTTAGTCACAGTAAAAAAATCTGGACACGAAAATATTGATAGAACAAACGAAAAAGTTTGCCTGACGTTAGCCAGTAGGTAGTCCTACATGTGTATGAGGATCAATAGCGGGCACAATGCTAGAACAAATAGAATTTAGACATCAAACTTACCCCTACTGATATGGTATTTGAAAATCATCTTCAGCCTAAATAAGTCCCTGGACACGAAACTAATGCTAGAACAAACGAAATATTCCGCCTGAAGTTAGCCAATAGACCATACTTCATGTTTATTAGATTGAAATGCGGGCACAAGGCTAGAACAAATCAAAAAGTGAACTTCAGTCTCTATCTATCTATCTATCTATCAGCCGAAAGACGTCCACTGCTGGACAAAGGCCTCCCCCAAGGATTTCCACACCGACCGGTCCTGTGCGGCTCGCATCCAGCGGCTTCCTGCAACCTTTACCAGGTCGTCGGTCCACCGAGTCGGGGGCCTGCCCACACTGCGCCTTCCGGTGCGCGGTCGCCATTCGAGAACTTTACTGCCCCAACGGCCATCTGTTCTACGAGCTATGTGCCCTGCCCACTGCCACTTAAGTCTAGCGATTCTGAGAGCTATGTCGGTAACTTTAGTTCTCCTACGTATCTCCTCATTTCTGATTCGATCACGTAGGGAAACACCAAGCATAGCACGCTCCATCGCCCTTTGGGTGACTTTGAGCCTTCTTATAAGGCCCATAGTAAGCGACCATGTCTCGGATCCATATGTCATCACTGGCAACACACACTGGTCAAAGACTATAGTCTTGAGGGACTGCGGTATTTTGGACGTAAAGATATTGCGAAGCTTCCCGAACGCTGCCCAGCCGAGTTGGATTCGACGATTGATCTCTTTCTCGAAGTTGGACCTACCTAACTGGACTGTTTGTCCCAGGTATACATATTCGTCAACAACTTCGAGTGTAGAGTCTCCAACCTTCAGAGGAGTGGGTGTAACACGGACGTTTAACATGATTTTCGTCTTATCCATGTTCATTTTAAGACCCACTTGTTGGGAGACTCTACTAAGTCCTTCGAGCATTGCGCCTAGGTCTTCCAAGGTCTCAGCCATGATCACGATATCGTCAGCAAATCGAAGGTGAGTGATGTACTCGCCATTGATGTTAATGCCGAGTCCTCTCCAGTCCAGAAGCTTGAAAACGTCTTCCAGTGCAGCGGTGAACAGTTTCGGAGATATAACGTCTCCCTGTCTCACCCCACGCTGCAGCCGGATAGGTTTCGAATTCTGATCCTGGAGGTGGACCGACATGGTGGCGTTTTCATACAAGCACTTCAACACTTCGATATATCGATAATCAATTTGGCACCGTTGGAGAGACTGCAACACAGCCCAGGTCTCGATCGAATCAAAGGCTTTCTCATAGTCCACAAACGCCAAGCATAGTGGCCGATTATACTCTTCGGTCTTCTGTATAATCTGCCGCAGCGTATGTATGTGGTCTATGGTACTGAAGCCTTTTCGGAAACCGGCTTGTTCGGGAGGCTGGAAGTCGTCAAACCTGCGTGCGAGACGATTCGTAATGACTCTCGAAAACAGCTTGTAGACATGGCTCAGGAGTGAGATGGGTCTGTAATTCTTCAGCAGAGACTTATCACCCTTCTTGAAGAAGAGCACCACCACACTCCTGTGCCATGCTGTTGGCGTTCGTCCCTCGAGCATGACGGAATTAAATAGCTTCTGAAGAGCTATAAGTACCGGTTCTCCACCTGCTTTCAGAAGCTCAGCCGTAATTCCATCATCACCCGGTGCCTTGTTGTTCTTAAGCTGTTTGAGAGCCATTCTAATCTCGCACAGGCTGACGTCTGGGATATCTTCGGTATAGTGTCGGGACAATCTGGCTCTCGGGTCTTCAGCCAGATTGCTGACAGGTAAGCGTGTAGTCATGTATAATTGTCCGTAGAATTTCTCAACCTCTTCCAACAGCTCGGGCTTGGACGACACGACTCTGCCATCCTCGGTCTTCAGCTTTGTCAGTTGGCTTTCACCAGCAGACAGATCCCTTGCGAATACTTTTGACCCTTTATTGCGCTCGATAGCCTCTTTTATACGGTTGGTATTAAATTGGCGTATATCACGGGTCAAGGACTTGGAGATCTGTCTGTTTAGTCGCCGATACTGACAAGCATCTTCAGAGGATTTCAGAATCAGGCTTCGTCTTTCCTCCATGAGCTTGCTGGTGAGGTCCGAGATACGAGATGTTCTTTTTAAACGGCCGGTTTTGAAGGCCTTATTCCCAGCCGTTTGGACAATTTCCATGAACCTGTCGTTATAATTGTCCACATTTTCGCATTCTCCTAGGCATTCGAAGCGGTTGTGCAACTCGAGTTGAAAGCTTTCGGGGTTTTGGAGTTGGATAGGCGCTGGTCGGAGCGTGGACTTCATCAGTCGACATCTTTCTAGCTTTGTTTTTAGATTCAATGTGCCTCTTACCATTCGGTGATCGCTTCCTGTCTTCAGCGAGTTGATCACAGATACATCATTGAATATTTGCCTTTTTGTCGACAAGATGAAGTCAATCTCATTTTTTACTACGCCACTGGGATGCAGCCATGTCCACTTGCGCTGTTTTGGCTTTTTGAAGAAGGAGTTCATCATGAAGAGGCCCTCCTTCTCCATAAAGCCAGCCAGCAGCTGACCCCGCGCATTCCTCTCTCCGTATCCAAATTTCCCCACTCTCAGCTCGTTGTCCCTTCGTTTGCCTAGTTTCGCGTTGAAGTCCCACATCACAACGGTGAAATGGGTCCTGGAGCTATGTATGGCTCTGGAGATATCCTCATACATAGCCTCCACCTCTTCGTCGGGGTGTTCCGCGGTCGGCGCATATACCTGTATGACCTTCAGCGAATACCGTTTGGTGATTCTGAGTATAAGGTACGCTACCCTCGTCGAAACACTCTCGACCTGGACCACGTTGTTGACTAGGGACTTGTGGACAATAAACCCGACACCACCCTGGGACAGTTGGTCGCCCTCCCGGAAATAGAGCAGGTTTCCGGACTTAAGGATCATGGTGTCCTCACCCTCTCTTCGGACTTCACATAATCCCACAATATCCCATCGTAACCTGCTCAATTCCTCCTCCAGTTCAGCGAGTCTTTCGTCCGTTCGCAGTGTGCGCGTGTTATAGGTTGCCAGGGCCAAAGGTTTTTGTTTTTGGTAGCCTGGCCTCTGCCGGAGATTCTTCGCACCCCATGCCCCGCCGTTACCGTGACCGCTACCGGAGTCAGGAATAGCGGGGCTGCCGGGGACTAGGGGCCGTTGTTTCGGGTTCCTAATCATATTTGGGGGGTAGTTGCCATAATCGCCACGCTTGGCATGCGGGTTGGCGATCGCAGTGTGGCGTGAGCCAAGATGGTACGCGGGAAAGACGCTGCTGCCCATCATCCGGTTTATGGATCCCTTAGTCGCCTTTTACGACACCCACGGGAAGAGATGGGGTGGTGCTATTCTAAGGCCACACCACAGGCAGAACTTCAGTCTCACCTTAAAGAAATTTTCTATGAAAATAGTTTCTCACAGTAAAAAAATTCTGGATTCGAATATATTCATAGAATAAACGAAAAATTTTGCTAGACGTTAGCCAGTAGGTAGTCCTACATGTATATGAGGATCAATAGCGGGCACAATGCTAGAACAAATAGAATTTAGACATCAAACTTACCCCTACTGATATGGTATTTAAATATCATCTTTAGCCTAAATACGTCTCTGGACACGAAACGAATGCTAGAACAAAGGAAATATTCTGGCTTTCGTTAGCCAATAGACCATCCTTCATGGTTATTAGGTTCAAATGCGGGCACAAGGCTAGAACAAATCATAAAGTGAATTGCAGTCTTTACTTAAAGAAATTTTCTATGAAAATAGTTAGTCACAGTAAAAAAATTGTGGACACGAAAATATTCATAGAACAAACGAAAAATTTTGCCTGACGTTAGCCAGTAGGTAGTCCTACATGAGTATGAGGATCAATAGCGGGCACAATGCTAGAACAAATAGAATTTAGACATCAAACTTTCCCCTACTGATATGGTGTTTGAAAATCATCTTCAGCCTAAATACGTCCCTGGACACAAAACGAATGCTAGAACAAACAAAATATTCTGCCTGAAGTTAGCCAATATACCTTACTTCATGTTTATTAGATTGAAATGCGGGCACAAGGCTAGAACAAATCATAAAGTGAACTTCAGTCTCACCTTAAAGAAATTTTCTATGAAAATAGTTTCTCACAGTAAAAAACATTTGGACACGAATATATTCATAGAACAAACGAAAAATTTTGCCTGACGTTAGCCAGTAGGTAGTCCTACATGTGTATGAGGATCAATAGCGGGCACTATGCTAGAACAAATAGAATCTAGACATCGAACTTACCCCTACTGATATGGTATTTAAAAATCATCTTCAGCCTAAATACGTCCCTGGACACGAAACAAATGCTAGAACAAACGACATATTATGGCATTCGTTAACCAATAGACCATTCTTCATGGTAATTAGATTCAAATGCGGGCACAAGGCTAGAACAAATCATAAAGTGAACAACAGTCCTACCTTATAGAAATTTTCTATGAAAATAGTTTCTCTCAGTAAAAAAATTCTGGACGCGAATATATTCATAGTACAAACGAAAAATTTTGCCTGACGTTAGCCAGTAGGTAGTCCTACATGTGTATGGGGATCAATAGCAGACACAATGCTAGAACAAATAGAATTTAGACATCAAACTTACCCCTACTGATATGGTATTTGAAAATCATCTTCAGCCTAAATACGTCCCTGGACACGAAACGAATGCTAGAACAAACGAAATATTCTGGCTTTCGTTAGCCAATAGACCATCCTTCATGGTAATTAGGTTTAAATGCGGGCACAAGGCTAGAACAAATGATAAAGTGAACTACAGTCCTACCTTATAGAAATTTTCTATGAAAATAGTTTCTCTCAGTAAAAAAATTCTGGACGCGAATATATTCATAGTACAAACGAAAAATTTTGCCTGACGTTAGCCAGTAGGTAGTCCTACATGTGTATGAGGATCAATAGCGGTTACAATGCTAGAACAAATAGAATTTAGACATCAAACTTACCCCTACTGATATGGTATTTGAAAATCATCTTCAGCCTAAATAAAAGTACGTCCCTGGACACGAAACGAACGCTAGAACAAACGAAATATTCCGCCTGCAGTTAACCAATAGACCATACTTCATGTTTATTAGATTGAAATGTGGGCACAAGGCTAGAAGAAATCATAAAGTGAACTGCAGTCTTACCTTAAAGAAATTTTCTATGAAAATAGTTTCTCACAGTAAAAAAAAACTGGACACCAAAGTATTCACAGAACAAACGAATAATTTTGCCTGAAATTAGCCAGTAGGTAGTCCTACATGTGTATAGGGATCAATAGCGGGCACAGTAATAGAACAAATAGAATTTAGACATCAAACTTACCCCTAGTGATATGGTATTTGAAACTCATCTTCAGCCTAAATATGTCCCTGGACACGAAACAAATGCTAGAACAAACGATATATTCTGGCATTCGTTAACCAATAGACCATTCTTCATGGTTATTTGATTCAAATGCGGGCACAAGGCTAGAACAAATCATAAAGTGAACTGCAGTATTATCATAAAGAAATTTTCTATGAAAATAGTTTCTCACAGTTAAAAAAAATCTGGACACCAAAGTATTCACAAAACAAACGAAAAATTTTGCCTGACGTTAGCCAGTAGGTAGTCCTACATGTGTATGAGGATCAATAGCGGGCACAATGCAAGAACAAATAGAATTTAGACATCAAACTTACCCCTACTGATATGGTATTTAAAAATCATCTTCAGCCTAAATACGTCCCTGGACACGAAACGAATGCTAGAACAAACGAAATATTCTGGCTTTCGTTAGCCAATAGACCATCCTTCATGGTTATTAGGTTTAAATGCGGGCACAAGGCTAGAACAAATGAATCAGTTATTCAAGAAAGGGAATAAGTCAAATGCCTTCTGGTTCTTACAGGCAAAAGTTACGAAATAGTTAAGAAATGGAACACGTAAAAACATTCGTCTGAATCTTATATGAAGCGTCAAGCTTACCTTCACAAGAAACAGAACATTTTAGAAATAAGTCAAATGCCTTCTGGTTCTTACAGGCAAAAGTTACGAAATAGTTAAGAAATGGAACACGTAAAAACATTCGTCTGAATCTTATATGAAGCGTCAAGCTTACCTTCACAAGAAACAGAACATTTTAGAAAACAGAAACCCGTTTTTTTCATCTCCTAAAAAGTAAGGTCATTTTGACATGTTCCCTTTCTTAAATAACCGATTCAAATGATAAAGTGAACTACAGTCCTACCTTATAGAAATTTTCTATGAAAATAGTTAGTCACAGTAAAAAAATTCTGGACACGAAAATATTCATAGAACAAACGAAAAAGTTTGCCTGACGTTAGCCAGTAGGTAGTCCCACATGTGTATGAGGATCAATAGCGGGCACAATGATAGAACAAATAGAATTTAGACATCAAACTTACCCCTAGTGATATGGTATTTGAAACTCATCTTCAGCCTAAATACGTCCCTGGACACGAAACGAATGTTAGAACAAACGATATATTCTGGCATTCGTTAACCAATAGACCATTCTTCATGGTTATTTGATTCAAATGTGGGCACAAGGCTAGAACAAATCATAAAGTGAACTGCAGTCTTATCTTAAAGAAATTTTCTATGAAAATAGTTTCTCACAGTTAAAAAAAATCTGGACACCAAAGTATTCACAAAACAAACGAAAAATTTTGCCTGACGTTAGCCAGTAGGTAGTCCTACATGTGCATAGGGATCAATAGCGGGCACAGTAATAGAACAAATAGAATTTAGACATCAAACTTACCCCTAGTGATATGGTATTCGAAAATCATCTTCAGCCTAAATACGTCCCTGGACACGAAATGAATGCTAGAACAAACGAAATATTCTGCCTGAAGTTAGGCAATAGACCCTACTTCATGTTTATTAGATTGAAATGCGGGCACAATGCTAGAACAAATCATAAAGTGAACTTCAGTCTCACCTTAAAGAAATTTTCTATGAAAATAGTTTCTCACAGTAAAAAATATCTGGACACGAGTATGTTCATAGAACAAACGAAAAATTTTGCCTGACGTTAGCCAGTAGGTAGTCCTACATGTGTATGAGGATCAATAGCGGGCACTATGCTAGAACAAATAGAATCTAGACATCGAACTTACCCCTACTGATATGGTATTTAAAAATCATCTTCAGCCTAAATACGTCCCTGGACACGAAACAAATGCTAGAACAAACGATATATTCTGGCATTCGTTAACCAATAGACCATTCTTCATGATTATTAGATTCAAATGCGGGCACAAGGCTAGAACAAATCATAAAGTGAACAACAGTCCTACCTTATAGAAATTTTCTATGAAAATAGTTTCTCTCAGTAAAAAAATTCTGGACGCGAATATATTCATAGTACAAACGAAAAATTTTGCCTGACGTTAGCCAGTAGGTAGTCCTACATGTGTATGAGGATCAATAGCGGGCACAATGCTATAAAAAATAGAATTTCGACATCAAACTTACCCCTACTGATATGGTATTTGAAAATCATCTTCAGCCTAAATAAGTCCCTGGACACGAAACGAATGCTAGAACAAACGAAATATTCCGCCTGAAGTTAGCCAATAGACCATACTTCATGTTTATTAGATTGAAATGCGGGCACAAGGCTAGAAGAAATTGTAGGGTAGCTTTGTAAATAATAGTTTAGGGTAGTTTAGGATTAATATTTAGATATAAGGTAGAGTAAGATAAATACGTAGATATAGTTATAGTATATAGGTTAGCTTTAAGTATAAATATAGGTGACAATTTCATGAATAAAGACACTCGCAACTGAGAGCTCAACCAGCAACTACTCTTTTACTTGACTCCTCCACTGGACCTTCTAGTTGGGACGCACGTATCCCACATTGGTGACCCCGACGCGAGTTTTGCCGACGAAGACTTCGTAACTGAACGGGGTATACCGCACTGGTGACCCCGACGCAAGTTTTTCTTACGAAGACCACGTTACTAAACGAGGTAACCACATTGGTTCCTCGACGCAAGCTCTACCGACGAAGCCGCACGTCCGGCTACCACATAACTGAGCATCCACATTGCTCCAAAGAACGCACGGGTTACGCACGTTAACCTTGCCCTACGTCTACCTATCTTCGTCATGTCGACAGACACCGACACTATGTCCAAACTTGCTTCCGCTGTTAACTCTAACAGCGACGCAGCCGTAGCTGCAATATCAATACAGTCTCGTCTTATACCTTTCTGGCGCGAGCTACCGTCCGTTTGGTTTATCCAGTTTGAGTCCGTTATAGACCCACTCAAAACATCTGACGAACAAAAGTATAGATATCTGTTACAACAGCTACAGACAGAAGATTTACGGCACGTAACAGATATACTGAGAAATCCTCCTGAAACGAATAAGTATGACGCACTGAAGCATAGACTTATTTCAGTATATGAGGATTCAGGGGTACAGAACTTCCAGAAGCTGGTCAGTGGATTAGAGCTTGGCGACCAAAAACCTTCGCAACTTCTACGAAGAATGAAGGAATTAGGTGGCAATATGATAACTGAAGAAGGTTTGAAGATTGAATGGCTGAAACAGATGCCTAATCACATTCGATCAGTTTTAGCAGTCAATTCAGAGGTATCGCTGGACACTTTAGCAACCATGGCTGACAAAATGATAGAGTTTACACCTAACTCCAGTGTTGCAGCAGTAACCGCACAATCTCAGTCTTCTACACAACTGGATACTTTAGCAAAGAGCATTAAAGATCTTACCCTCGAGGTGGCAGAACTAAAAAGAGGCAGAAGTAAACAAAAATTCTTTAATCGCTTTAAATCCCAATCTAGATCGCGTTCACGATCGTTCTCAAGAGGCACCCGTCCATCAATAAATGGCAAGAACGTTCGCAAACCCGGCGACGCTGACTGGGAATGTTACTATCACCATAAGTTTGGTAACAGAACAAACCGCTGCATGTCACCGTGTTGCAGAAAAACCGAGCAATCGGAAAACTAGAGTCAGCACCGATTGTAGCGGGCATCGGTGTGGTTACGTCAAGTCACCGCTTATGTATCTTTGATCGCGACACCAGAGAGCGTTTCCTCATTGATACAGGCGCTGAAATCTCAGTTTTAGCAGCAAGTAGATGACGTCATGCAACGAGCGTGCATCGATGACTCGGCGAGCAAGTAGCAGCGAGCGGGTGACGTCATGCAGCGTGCGTGCATGAGCGTCCGATGCAGAGAGGAGTTGTACCACCGACGAGTGCAGCCGGTGTACTGAGCGCGCGGCGCAGGCAGCGAAGTATTTATGCACCGGCCGGCCACGGCACCGCCCCTTCCGCGCATACATGGCGCATACGCACTGCACAGTGGGACTGGTTGTGCAGACGCAAGATGCACTGAACAACTCGACTATGCGTTATCACCTGATCATTTAACTAGCATCGCAATAGAAGCTTTACGCATGCGAGGAATAGTTGTCAGAATAAAATGATGCAGGTCGCGATTTTTAACTTTTTTGTGTATTACTTCTATTATGTAAAATGACTTTATTGTAGTTTAACTGTTATTATGTAAATACAATTTTTAAGTGGCTGATATTATTTTAAAGATTAATTGTTTTCGTTAAATATTTTTGTTGTTCTTTTTAAAATGTGTGTTAACTTGTATATTTTTTTAATTTCTTCATTGTATGTAACGCTTCGCTTGGGGGGGAGGTATGTAGGGTAGCTTTGTAAATAATAGTTTATGGTAGTTTAGGATTAATATTTAGATATAAGGTAGAGTAAGATAAATACGTAGATATAGTTATAGTATATAGGTTAGCTTTAAGTATAAATATAGGTGACAATTTCATGAATAAAGACACTCGCAACTGAGAGCTCAACCAGCAACTACTCTTTTACTTGACTCCTCCACTGGACCTTCTAGTTGGGACGCACGTATCCCACAAAATCATAAAGTGAACTGCAGTCTTATCTTAAAGAAATTTTCTATAAAAATAGTTTCTCACAGTAAAAAAAAACTGGACACCAAAGTATTCACAGAACAAACGAAAAATTTTGCCTGAAATTAGCCAGTAGGTAGTCCTACATGTGTATGAGGATCAATAGCGGGCACTATGCTAGAACAAATAGAATTTAGACATCAAAACTTACCCCTACTGATATGGTAATTGAAAATCATCTTCAGCCTAAATACGTCCCTGGACACGAAACGAATGCTAGAACAGACGAAATATTCTGGCTTTCGTTAGCCAATAGACCATCCTTCATGGTTATTAGGTTCAAATGCGGGCACAAGGCTAGAACAAATGATAAAGTGAACTACAGTCCTACCTTATAGAAATTTTCAATGAAAATAGTTAGTCACAGTAAAAAAATTCTGGACACGAAAATATTCATAGAACAAACGAAAAAGTTTGCCTGACGTTAGCCAGTAGGTAGTTCTACATGTGTATGAGGATCAATAGCGGGTACAATGCTAGAACAAATAAAATTTAGACATCAAACTTACCCCTACTGATATGGTATTTGAAAATCATCTTCAGCCTAAATAAGTCCCTGGACACGAAACGAATGCTAGAACAAACGAGATATTCCGCATGAAGTTAGCCAATAGACCATACTTCATGTTTATTAGATTGAAATGCGGGTACAAGGCTAGAACAAATCAAAAAGTGAACTTCAGTCTCACCTTAATGAAATTTTCTATGAAAATAGTTTCTCACAGTAAAAAAAATCTGGATACGAATATATTCATAGAACAAACGAAAAATTTTGCTTGACGTTAGTCAGTAGGTAGTCCTACATGTGTATGAGGATCAATAGCGGGCACAATGCTAGAACAAATAGAATTTAGACATCAAACTTACCCCTAATGATATGGTATTTAAAAATCATCTTCAGCCTAAATACGTCCCTGGACACGAAACGAATGCTACAACAAACGAAATATTCTGGCTTTCGTTAGCCAATAGACCATCCTTTATGGTTATTAGGTTCAAATGCGGGCACAAGGCTAGAACAAATGATAAAGTGAACTACAGTCCTACCTTATAGAAATTTTCAATGAAAATAGTTAGTCACAGTAAAAAAATTCTGGACACGAAAATATTCATAGAACAAACGAAAAAGTTTGCCTGACGTTAGCCAGTAGGTAGTCCTACATGTATATGAGGATCAATAGCGGGCACAATGCTAGAACAAATAAAATTTAGACATCAAACTTACCCCTACTGATATGGTATTTGAAAATCATCATCAGCCTATATAAGTCCCTGGACACGAAACGAATGCTAGAACAAACGAAATATTCCGCCTAAAGTTAGCCAATAGACCATACTTCATGTTAATTAGATTGAAATGCGGGCACAAGGCTAGAACAAATCAAAAAGTGAACTTCAGTCTCACCTTAAAGAAATTTTCTATGAAAATAGTTTCTCACAGTAAAAAAATTCTGGATACGAATATATTCATAGAACAAACGAAAAATTTTGCTTGACGTTAGCCAGTAGGTAGTCCTACATGTGTATGAGGATCAATAGCGGGCATAATGCTAGAACTAATAGAATTTAGACATCAAACTTACCCCTACTGATATGGTATTTAAAAATCATCTTCAGCCTAAATACGTCCCTGGACACGAAACGAATGCTAGAACAAACGAAATATTCTGGCTTTCGTTAGCCAATAGACCATCCTTCATGGTTATTAGGTTCAAATGCGGGCACAAGGCTAGAACAAATGATAAAGTGAACTACAGTCCTACCTTATAAAAATTTTCTATTAAAATAGTTAGTCACAGTAAAAAAATTCTGGACACGAAAATATTCATAGAACAAACGAAAAATTTTGCCTGACGTTAGCCAGTAGGTAGTCCTACATGTTTATGAGGATTAATAGCGGGCACAATACTAGAACAAATAGAATTTAGACATCAAACTTACCCCTCTTGCTGTGATATTTGAAAATCGCCATCAGCCTAAATACGTCTCTGGATACGATAAGAATAGTAGAACAAACGAAATATTCTGGTTAACGTGAGCCAATAGACCATCCTTCATGGTTATTAGGTTCAAATGCGGGCACAAGGCTAGAACAAATGATAAATTTAACTACAGAAAATTTCTATAAGGTAGGACACCTTATAGAAATTTTCTATGAAAACCGTGTATCTCAGTTTAAAAAATTCTGGTCATGAAATTATTCATAGAACAAACGAAATATTTTGCCTGACGTTAGCCAATAGGTAGTTCTACATGTGTTTGAAGATAAATAGCGGGCACAATGCTAGAACAAATAGAATTTAGACAGCAAAGGCACCCCTCTTGGTGTGGTATTTGAAAATCGTCTTCAGCCTAAATACGCCACTGGACTAGAATGGAATACCAGAACAAACGAAATGTTTTGCTAATTATTTAAATCGAGCGTGGGTACAAAGTTAGGGTATTGTCCTCAGCCTATATTATTTTTTTACAACTTCGTCCTATGTATTGTTAATCTGGTGAGGAATCAATATCCTTACTTAAGCAAAGTGACATAGTTATTTTTGACGTTATGTTCAGATCCATGAACTGTTACTACGATTGATTCGTTGCTATGACCAAAATCTTAGGAGTCGACACATATGATAAGTATTTTGAGCCATATCTCCAGTGTATAGAGTTTAATTTCAATTGGCAAATGAACTGAGGGTTTTTTGCTGTTTTCTCAGAAATGCTTATTAGAACAAACAAAATTTCTTCAGAACAAATCAGAACTAACGAATATCTATCGAATGGTATACTTTTTTTTTTTAAATCTTTTGGGGCGGGCTATGTTCACGTGAAGATAGCCGCCCCACTTTGGTATTTTTTTTCGCAGAAACTATTACTAGAACAAACGAATTTCCTTCTGAACAAATCAGAACTAACGAATGCCTATCGTTATAGCGAAAAAAAATCAAAAAAGCTGGAATGGGGCGGCTAGCGTGAACATAGCCGCCTCCATATTAATTTTAAAAAAATCGCTATTTCGCGTGACGGAACAAACGAAATTTGGCCTGAACAAATCGGAACTAACGAAGAACTAACGATTTAAGCTATAACTTTGAATATTTTTTATCATATATTTCGATTGCTTAAGCCGTCCTGTTCGACGTTCCTCAACCTTAGGTAATGTTTAATTAACTTCAGTATAGAGAAGCTTCTTTCAAAACTGGCATTGTTAAAAATATTCTTAACATTATGATAATATTTGGTAAATAATATATGATAAACTTGAAGAGTCAAGTTTATCATATATTATAGTAAGCCCTGTGAGTCAGATATAATTATGTAGCTCTTTTTTAAAGTCTGGATCTGTTGCAGCTACAAAAGTACGAAAACGTAGGTACATGCTCAAGTTTGAAATCTTCTCTATTAATATCTTGAGGAGCGAGGGCTCGTTCATGGAGACGCGGCACGTTGCGCAGTCAAATCAAACATATGGTAATCTATGAGAGCGTTCATGAGCGCGCGGGGACGCTTCTAAATGAACGCTCTCATAGATTACCATATGTTTTTAGACCGCGCGACGCGCCGCCTGACGCGCCGCGTCTCCATAAACGAGGCCTAAGTGCAGTTCATCGACGCCTAATAACACTAGGTAAAAAAAATGCGGCGCCCGCCGCCCCTATCCATGTGCCGCCTGCCGCCCCTATCCATGTGCCGCCCGGGGCCATGGCCCCCCCGGCCCCCCTCCACGCTACGCCACCCCCTACGCGTGAAGTGGGAATAAATATTTTTTTTCGGCTACCCCATGGTGTGCGGTGTCATTGGATAGGTCTTTAAAAAATATTGTGGGTTTATGTAAGAGCGGTGTAGCTAGGGTGAGTCTGGGTGACGTACTGAAACTCCGGTTAGGTTAACCAACTAATATTATATTTGTAGAATTAGATTCGCGTGTACATCGAGTGCCGGACACGATCGGACTGTGTGGCATACATAGGATATGGCATCACACACAAGGTTAAGTTTTTGTGCCTTCCTAGCTGATTAAGTGCATTAGCGCACTCAGGGGTAAGTTTCGAATCAATCTCATGTGATTTCAGTGCCATAAGGGCTGCCTAAACTATCCGAGCATATGATTATGTTTTTATTTTGATAGGACCTTTTTCCTGTACGCATCTTATTATTGCGTACATTTCTGCCTGAAGTACTGTCGCATGCAAGTTTAGACTGTATGACTGCTTCATCTTTAAATCCCCTCCGTATTCTGCAGCACCGGCAAAACCCTTTTTTTTGGAATCGTCTGTGAAACAGAAAAGGTCACCAGATTTGAGAGTTTCGGGAACCGCACAGTTCCACTCGTCCCTACGCAATATGTGAATCAAACTCAAAATGTTTAATGTTTGTTTAATGTTTTTAAATTTAAGTAGATGCTTTACACATGCTTTTAAATCGTCAATATTTTTTTTCTACCTAGTACAAAGTCCCTACCACGCGGGACTTGTACACTCAACGTTTCGGGAAGTGTTTGCGAAGCGAGAAGAAACGTCGAACCCAAAAGAAACTCGCTTCAACACATTTTTTAAATAAAATCTTAAATTCTATTACAATTCATGTCAACAATAAAATTGTGAGCTTGAGGATCTATACATGTCCATATATGATTGTCATTTACATAATCTAGTATTTTGTAATACCCTTTAAAGCATAAACAATTTTTCACATGCAATTTAAATTTCTTTTCTGGCAAACTAGTTACATTTTCCGGTATTTTGTTATATAATCTTACACACTGCCCCATAAATGACTTCTTAACTTTACTCAGTCTCGAATAGGCAACATCAATGTTATTAATATTTCTTAGATTAAAATCGTGTACACTTTGTCACACACGAAAGTCGTCTTGAATGACACTGTGATTTGGAGAACAAAATTAAGAGCTTAAAAGTTTTAGTCTAAATAGATGGCATATCTGGAAGATCACAACCTTGTTAGTGACTACCAATACGAGTTTCATCAAGGCCGGTCAGCCGGTGATCTTTTAGTATGCCTACCACACCGCTGCACATACGGGTATTTGAACGATCTACGCGGCCAAAAGTCAAATTTATAAAATGCAAACTAATTACAAAAAAACTACTACCTGGGATGCGGAACAGGTTTGAGAACAATACCCAACCCCTTCCGCCTTCCCCACGTACATACCGAGCTTCCGGGAGCAGTCGGAATCTGATCTTCCCGCATGGTGATTGTGTCTGTTCTCGGCGTTCGTGTGCAAACAAATACTTTAAAAGTGAATATTTATTATTTCTTGTTCAAATTGGAAGAAAAAAGTTATGGATCCTGATACAGCAGGTAATTATAATTAATTTCTATTAAAATTATAGCTAATTTTAATAGAATTTGGAGAATTTTTATAATTGAAAAGATTAGTTTTCGTTTATTGAAAGTCACGCGTATTATGGAATATTTTTCTAGCTACGATCTGTGTTTAATCATGAATTTGTTATACTATCAAGGTAGATCCTGTCCTAATTCTTGATATAATCGAAAGATTGAAGCTTTGAGTAGTAACTTATTAAAAAATTAGCCGCGGAAAGTCGCAGATAAGTCCCAAATTAATATTTTCTTTTTTTTTAAGAAAAAAATTCAAAGTATTTATTTATGTTAATTTATTTTTTAAAGAAAGTATTTTTATTTTAGGTTCACAAAGTACTTCGGGAGCAAGAACTGTGACCCGTAAATACTTGTTCGACCGCATGCAGCACTTTAATTTGCCTAATTTGGATGAAAAACTGACTTTCTTATATGAGGAACTTCTGTCATGCAAAGGCTACTCAGAAGACCAAATGAAGACATTCAAATGCACCTTTTCTCACTTTAAAAGCCAATTAAGACAAAGGTGGTCAAAGGCTCATAAGAAGGAAGACGCATTTCGCAAAAACAATGATTCATGGCTTGAAGGGGCTATTGAGATTCCCGCTGTTGCACAAAATCGGCCAGGCCGCCCACGTAAGTTATTTGGAGAGTCAAGTGAAAGAACGAAAAGGAGAAAAACAGAGGATATTCGGTCTAATCTGGAAGAAGAGGTGATCGTTCATGCTGCTCAAGTTGAGTTGCGGAAAAGTGGAAAACGAAATGCTTCCGATATATTAAAAGAAATCACCAATACTACTCCGACACGTGCAATAAAATATAAAAGGGCATTTTCTGCAGCAAGTAAAGAAAAGACTTGCCCTCTTACACCATTACAAGCATTGGCAATGTTTGTAGAAGCTGATTTAACTCGTCGACAATATGAAGTAATAAGAAATACGAATAAAAAGTTCTTCCCTTGTTATAGTCTTTTACAAAAGGCAAAACAAGAATGCTATCCACCAACAGAGGCATGCAAAGTAACAAGTACTTGCGCCGAAACCGACTTACAACCTTTGGTTGATCTTACCGTGAGGCGCCTGTCATCCTCCATAGAAGAAGTCCTGATGACATTAAAGGAGCAAGAACGAGATGGCCTGAAGCTGATATGTAAATGGGGCTGTGACGGATCTCAGCAATCTAAATATAAACAAAAATTTGATAATGATGCTGACTCAGACGCTAATCTATTTCAGAGCTGTTTCGTCCCTTTACGACTGGTTTGTGGCCAAGAGGGCAAAAAAATTGTATGGGAAAATTCAACACCCTCTTCTCCACGGTATTGCCGGCCAATAAGGTTCCGTTTTGTGAAAGAGAGTACTGATATAACAGAACAAGAAATTAATTATGTCAAAAACTCTGCTGTTTCGCTAAACCCAACAGAGGTTGATTTAAATGGGAACACATTTTTTGTAAAACATGTGTTCATCATGACTATGGTAGACGGTAAAGTCTGCAATGCTGCCACAGGCACGAAATCCACAAGCAGGTGTTACATATGCGGTGCAACTTCTAAGGATTTCAACCGATTTAGATGTTCAAAAAGAGATAAATCCTGAAGCTATCGAGTTTGGGCTTTCGATTTTACATGCGAGAATTCGTTTTTTCGAAAGCATTCTCCATTTAGCATATAAATTGCCTGTAAAAAAAATACAGAGAACGGAAAACTGAGGATGAAAAAAAACTGGAAAACGAAAAGAAGATAGAAATCCAGGCCAGATTTCGAAAAGAAACTGGCTTGATAGTAGATATGCCAAAGGCAAATTTTGGCAACACGAATGATGGAAATACGAGTAGAAGATTTTTCGAAGATCCTCAAATGGCTTCTGATATAACAGGCATCAGTCATGACCTAATCTACAGACTAAAAGTCATATTAGAAACTATTTCGAGTGGACATATAATTGATCCAGAAAAATACGACAATACGCACTAGATACCGCTCGCTTATATGTCGATCTATATCCTTGGCACCCCATGACACCAACAATGCATAAAATACTTATTCATGGTGCAGTTGTAATAAAAAATGCATTGTTACCAATTGGGCAGTTTTCCGAAGAGGCCGCGGAAGCGCGTAATAAACATTTCAGGTTATACCGCCAAGACTTCGCTCGAAAGTTTTCTAGAGAAAACTGTAACAGAGACATTTTTAATCGCCTCCTTTTGACTTCGGATCCTCTGCTAAGTAGCATGAGAAGTGTAAAAACTAGAAAACTACATTCTTTCTTGCCAGAAACAATTGCTCTACTTATGCCTGCAAATCCGAATGAACCTGGCCATTCTTCAGAAAGTGAAGATGAATATTAGTCCGAAAAGATATAAATTGTATTTTTTTATTTATTTATTGTACAAAACACAATGAGCTTACAATTTATCTTTACATAAATCCTCAATTTGAAACCACTCTGGGTTTATCTAATGAGGATGAATTCGCATTTTTATATATTTTTTAATTTTTTTTGAATAAATATACCTCGAATTAATATAAAAAACCTTTGTTTTATTTACTTATATAGTTTAGAACCAATATCGACCATAAAATAATTTTGGCCGCGTAGACCGTTCAAATACCCGTATGTGCGCTGGGCCGAAAAACGCCCAATTTATAAGTGTCGCAAAATAAAAATAATGTGCCCAATGAATTATAAATATAAAAAAAGAACTGAATAATTTTTTTGTACATCACATTTTTTTTGTGATTGCTTCCTGCCTTTCATGATTCTACGTATACGAGAAATACCCTATAGGTTTTGATTCTCATGCGAGTGTCCAAATATGCAGCATGAACGGCCGTATCTTTTGATTGCGTTTGCATAGAAGTTTGATTTTTTCACAGCTTCAAGGGATTGCAGGCCTGAGTATTTGATATAAAGGACACGTTTCATTTTGTGCCTGGACATGTACGTAGCACGAAAAATATAGAAAAATATAGGCTTTCTAGGAAAAATAATGAAAAAAATATTAGAAGCAGGGTTGCGTGGTTCAAGCATAATGTTTTGTCAGCACTTTTTACAATATAAATGATAACACTGAAGCTTGCAATAGTAGGTCACGTTCAGAAATTACGGCTTCATCCACATATTCCTCAGATGCTTTCTCTGACTCTGATTGACTGAACACCCTTCTGTTCTGACTTCTGACATTGGCGTACGATTTTTAAAATCTGCGGATATGCCTTGCCTCTTTTACAGGCATAACAGCTGGTTTTCGAGTTACTTGTCGGACAACTAAATTATTAATTTCAATGGTATGTACAAAATCTAGTTTCTGAACGTAAAATGCTCAAAATTGCGCTCGCTTCGCCATGTTGGGTGATTTATGTGTTGCGATTGTTAAATCTGAGAAACTAGATGAACCTCGCAACGAAGGTAAATCGAAGGAAATGTACAATTAGAAAAGACTATGTTTCTAATGACTTATTTATGATGTTTAGTACACAGACCAGGACAAAGCTCCATAGTCCCGTGAAACGTCTCCTTTCAAACTTGATACATCTACGCGTTCCTAAAAAAGACATTGATATTGTAAGTAATTTATTGAAAACAAATGTGTGATAAAATATATATTACAAAAATGGCTAATACATTAAATATTAGCAAAATCTTAAAGTCATTGTTTATAAATAAAGGATTGTTTGTTGCTTTTATCTAAATATGTGACGATTATGAAAATGTTTACAGATTGTTTTGAAATGCCATTTTATTTAGCTAGTTACGACTTAACTGATACTGCAGATATACTGTTCTTGGAATATTTCCGAAAGACTATAATTATTAGATACATATATCGCAGTCTTTTTTAACGACAGACATGAATATAAAATAACACAGTTTTCATTTAAAATGTATTTACAATATACATTTTAAATGAAGACTGTGTTATCAGACAAGGCTGTATGGACATGGAGCCTTTACGTCGTTCCAAGGGTGCACTTGACAGCAACCGTTTCCTGTTATCAGAGTGAACGGTTGCTGTCAGATCGTACCCTCGGAACGCACACCACAAATAAATTTATTTAATTTGCCAACCCATGACTAATTAGGTCACGGTGATTCTCTGATTTGGTACAAATCGGTCGAAAGTAAGAGACATTTTTAAATGTTCATTTTTATAAGCTCACGTGAAACTAGGTCACAAGTCTTAGCTATGTTGTATATAATTTTTACGAAATTATACGCAGAAAATCAAAAGATATTAAATTATTATTTTCCACTTTGATGACGGTAATGATAAAGTAAAGATGGTAAGGAGTTTTAGGCGGAAAACACACTGCTCCGCACACCGCAATGAATTACGGTGGTTTGGTCCGATCCGGATTTGTGGGGAAAGGGGGGTTACGGGGCACGGGGTGGAAAGGGGTGCGGCGGGGAGGAATTTCGGGGCACGGGGGAGGGGGTGCGGGACGCGGGGAAGGGGGTGCGGCGCGGGGATTGCGGGGTGCGGGGGAGGGCGTGCGGTGCGGGGGGTTGCGGGGCACGGAGGGGAGAAGGGGGTTCGGCGCGGGAATTGCGAGGTGTAGCGACCTTGCAGATTTCACAAAGCTGCATATTATCACATCTCCGAACGTGCTTGCAAAGAGCATACTAATATGTGTGACGTCAGTTATAATCTGTATAAATACTCTTACTTTATACCAATAAATGGCAGTATTCGAGCAGTACCTGAACAGCAATCATGGAGTAATCACTACATCCTCTCCTCCGCTCCGCCACCAGGCGTCGAGATGATTACCTAGCTGCCTCCACCTCCATTTACCTCACAACTCTGGCAACTCACCTTGACCCTCGAAGTTGGTTACGACATATCGGCAAATTGGTGACCCCGAAATCGACAACACACATATCGGCAAATTGGTGACTACCGACGTGATACACGCATTTCTGAAGACATGGAACAAATAACTGGCAAGCATCATCAACGGGTCAACTTCGAAACAACTCTTCAAATCAACTACAATGTAACCGCAACAGTGTTGTACTAATCGTATCAATAACCTCTGCATCAACAGCAACGAGCTAACGACGATCGAAGAAACGACGAAACCAAAATGTATACCACTACAGCATCCAAGATTCGTTGGCTGACAATGCGACAATCTTTGGCTAAAAATAAACAGTGGTTTATCAAAATATTCAAAGCGCTCCAGGCTCTTCCAATGGCACAACATATCCACAAGAAATCACTGCAGCCCACGCCGGAACTTATCTGGTCGGCACACTCACCGGCGCTTGGCAGATTGCAACTTGTGAAGATATCATCGCGACCGCACGAGACGGTTTCGCGCGCTCCGCGACAAGCGTTGAGCAAATAAATGTGGCGTTCCGCAACAAGCGTAGATCACAAACGCTCCGCAACTAGCGTAGAGCACAAACGCTCCGCAACTAGCGTAGAGCACAAATTGCAATGAATATGAAGAATATAAGCCTGCGCAGCAAATCGCTCGTCTCGACTCACTGAAGACTTGAGCTGAATAACGTCATCATCGTCAACTTCACGTACAAACTGTAGACTTCAAGATGGAACCATACATTGGAGGATTATATTAAAAACATCGTGAATCTCTAGCTAAAATATCATCACTCCATCTACTGCCTGCACCGCTTCAGAGGACATAAATTAAAAACTGAAACTGCTGCTCTGCTCTATAGTACAAGATAATGTATGCAAGCTCGCTACCAAGAAGAAACTAAACGTGACTTTTGTTTAGGTACAGCCGACAAGGCATCATACATAAGGCACGTAAAGAAACTGCCGATATCACAATCGACGGAACGTAAATCACAATTTGCATTTCCTGCATTTTTTGTCGCAACGATGTGTCTAGGTCAAGTGTATAATGAATAATTGTATTATGTAATTACTACCTATGTATACGTTTTATGTAACTATGTAAAAAAACTTCATTTTTTCCCAAGGGGGGTGTAATGTAGCGACCTTGCAGATTTCACAAAGCTGCATATTATCACATCTCCGAACGTGCTTGCAAAGAGCATACTAATATGTGTGACGTCAGTTATAATCTGTATAAATACTCTTACTTTATACCAATAAATGGCAGTATTCGAGCAGTACCTGAACAGCAATCATGGAGTAATCACTACATCCTCTCCTCCGCTCCGCCACCAGGCGTCGAGATGATTACCTAGCTGCCTCCACCTCCATTTACCTCACAACTCTGGCAACTCACCTTGACCCTCGAAGTTGGTTACGACATATCGGCAAATTGGTGACCCCGAAATCGACAACACACATATCGGCAAACGAGGCATGGGGGAGGGGGTGAGGCGCGGGGGAAAGGGGGTGCGGCGCAGGGATTATGGGGTGTGGGGGGAGGGTGTGCGCCGCGGGGGGGTTGCGGATACACATAAACATTTAAATATATACATATACAGGGTGTTGTTTCGGTCGACAACGGCCTTCTAAGGGATGAAAGTATTAAAAATACTTGTTCTGAATTTACCTATAATATTTTTTTTTATAAATTGATTCTACTGAAAAAATGACCTACAAATTTTCCTAATATTATCAAACCGCATGTTCGTGCAGTCAGTCAATGACGGCCGGCTCATTCGCGAATTTTCCTACAAAAAGGTCAATAACACTTACATGAACCTGTCGGGAGAAGTATTCCAAGATAGCTTCTTCCTTGAACTCTTATCTACTTTGGGCTCTATCTCGAGCATGGGATGTTTTTCGGTAGAACACGATTTGCGGAGTTTGTAAATAATGGTTTTATTGCGTAACACATTACGGCGGCGCGACGTCACTCCAAAAACTCCAAATCTCACACACTCGACTTGATTTACACCACACGAAAAACATTTCGATAGTCGTGAACTGAGCGATGTACTAACAACTACATCGCTCAGTTCATGACTATTGAATAAAGACTTGTTCCTGATCATAGCCGTAGCGTAATTTCACGCGCAGAGGCGCTTGCTCTCGCTGAGAAAAAGGAACGCGAGTTCGGCGCGGAGGCATGCAGCAGACTGCCCGCGCCGCCCGCGGCGCTGTCACAGTCGGGGCCCCTCGCGTACCCCCGCACACCTCGCCTCGTTGCTAGGCAAACATTCATTGTTAAAATACGTTACGCACGGAAACAAGGATACCATAATTAATTATTTTCTAAGATTTACTTATGAAAATTTAAGGTGCCATTTTTATATTTTTTTTGGCATCAGTATCATGTATACTATCAGCCCTGAAAAGCTCGTTGTCGACCAAAACAACACCCTGTATAGATATAATACACCCAGACGCAGAGCAAACAAAGTGAAACAAATCTGCTCATTACAGAAATGTTTGACCTTGGTGGGGATCAAACCCACGACTCTCGGATCAGAAGTCAGGATCGCTAACCACTGAGCCACCGAGTCAGTCTAGCCACCAAGTCGGTCAATACATAATTTCAAATCATTACCCTCACTTTAATTGCTGAAGGGAATCGAAGGTAATGAGTCTGAGGGTAATATTTTTTTTTTATGATTATTAGAGTTTACACTGATACTTTAACATATACCTAAATTTTACTGATCAAACATTTAAACGTTCACCTACAGCAAATATTTCAAGGTCAAAATTTTATTAAAACAATATAAACTTAACATATAAACCCGCTAAGGGCATGACAAAAAACATGACAATCTCCAAAACTGCGAGAACTAGGGTGGGGAGCGTTCAGAAACACATAAAAAATTAGGGATGAATTTTACGTTTCTATTAACGCTAATGGTAAAAAGATATTTTTCGTGACAAAATTTCTTTCAGTTAAATAAGGTGCTACTTTATTAGTGCCCGATATTTTAGTCAGTGCTTCTACTCCTGATTCTGATCAACTTTCCCGAGTGGCCAAATTAATATGAAGAGCCCAAAAAATTTTTTGCGATTTGACTATGGGTTCCTTGGGGAAAGTTGATCAGAATCAGGAGTAGGAGCACTGACTAAAATATCGGGCACTAATAAAGTAGCACCTTATATAATCAAGACAAACCTATACTGATAACGTTTGAATGCATAATCATATTACACATCGGTCACACAGGAAGGGTGAGGTCGCCTTCAGAGCGCGGCAGGGAGTATCCATACTGTATAATATCCTTATACTGTGGGTAAGATGTGAGGCCAGATTAATGGCCAATGCTTAAGAAGTTTTTCAGCCGCATATATTAGGTAGTTAAAGAAAAAGTTGAAGAACAGTATAATGCCTAACGCCTTTATAACACCCTGTATACCATCACTTTATAAATATTGCCCTACATTTGAATAGTTCTGTACAAAATAAAAATACCATCTACAAACGTAGTTTGCTTTGCTTATTTCAGCTTCACTACGTTATACGTATATTTTTGAAATTCACATTCAATACAGCTACCTACCTACCGTAAAACAATATAGGTAGATATAACTCATCGAAAAAGAGAATCCCGTCAGTTCCCTCAGGAAAACCTTGACATTTCCGGGTCAAGAATATTAAGTGAATATACCTTTGATTCGCCTAATCTAAGAGTGAAGGTTTCACCTTAATACTTAGATACAGTTTCCAGCTATTTCCTTGGGGATCCCTTTGTATTTTCAGGACCAATAGCATGTATCGAATGATACGAAAGTACCATTTTAATCGACACGCCTTTTCAAAAAGTTAAGGTTTTATCTTAATAAATTGAGTTATTATGGAGATACGGTGTTGTCGTTTTCCTGTTCCCTTCATGAAACTGAGATGAAAAAGTTTAGATTTTTAATAGTAATGATAAAGTATCATTGTGCCAAATTACGTAGGCTCCTCCATAAAGTCGTGGAAAGTAAGAAAACTGGCAAAACCTTCAAGTTTATACATGCACACAGCTTATTCCTATACTCAGTACTTTCGGTGCAGTGTTCGTGAAAAGTTGTAAAAAATGGCTTGCCTGAATCACCGTGATATATTAGAGTGATATTTTATTACAAATTCAAGCGTGGATTGTCATATCAAGAGTACCATGAAGAAATGTTAGAAACCTTGGGTGACGAGTACACTTCCTTGTCTACTGTTTTTCGTTGTTAAAATTAGTCATAGTCACATCGAAAAAAAAATTTTGACTCTACATACTTATTTGGCCGCTCGGCTGATCGATTTGTATGAAGAGTCCAAACAGTTTTTTTTGCGATATGACTATGGGTTCCTTAGGGAAAGTTGGTCAGAATCAGGAGTAGAAGCACTGATTAAAATTTGACGCACGACTAAATTTACAGCCTGTATAATATTTCATCCCTATAGAATAAGTACAAGTGGTTTTCTATTCAATTCCTAAAGGATCGCAGTCAAAGCTAAAATAACATCTAATAGTTTACATTCCAGTAACAGATAGTAGAATCTGAGCTGTTTCAGTTTAACATAGTTACTGCCATCTCTCTCTGACGAAGCTGTAGCTGTATCTATGTGTCGCTTTCTAAAATTATGAGAGATGATATCTCTGTACTTTGATTTATGATAGTTTCAGCGTTTCAGTTAGCAATTTAATTAATCTCAGAGTGCTTGGAGTTTGTAAGTGACTTGTTAGAGAAGATGGCTGTTTATAATGCCTTTGGGAAAGCTAGTTGGTCAACTGGAATGCGATCATTAGGAATGTCTATATCTCAATCATAGTAAACAAACAGTAGACAAATAAGTCGTAGGCCAGTGCAGATTGCGTGGTCGTGCTGATTACGCAGGTTAACTGACTATAAAAACTGTTAGTGGTATTTATCTGAACTTTTACCATTTTCGTACTTCGTTAGCCAGTTTTTGATGCCGGTTGATATCACTGAATGGCAGTTCGTTAACACATGGCAGAGGCTTTAATGGCGTTTTGATAACCACTAACCCAATAACCTCCGCCAATCCGGTCTTGGCCACATATGTGGAATTATGGCCTAACTCCCGAGGTATGTAAAGACTCTACCCGAGCGTGGAGAAGACATATTAAATGGGTTTTTAACGTAAAAATATAATTCAAGTTTCTTATCGTCCATCCCTGGCATTAAAGGTGGTTCTTTGCTTTTTGTAATTATGAGGAAAATAAAATAATAAAATTTAATAAATAAGTAGGTATATTTATTTTCTACATTTAAGACTAGAATTACATAAGTAGTAAGAGTATGAACAAAAATTTCGCTATTAATCTATGGTAGGCAAAGAAATTGTATATCTACTATACTACATATAAATTCCTTGATGGCAGTTGAAGGCATCCATGTTGGGAGTGCGTTCCATGTATACGCTTCTGATAACAGGAAGTCTTTCGTAAATCTCGTGAATAGGAAAGGGAAGGCATAGAACGTTTGCTCTCAAAGCGTAGACATGGAACATACTTATTGACATATACACACCAAGAAGTCATTATTCCAGTTCCAATTATGAAATAAAGACTTTTTTAGTCCGACACTTCCAAGTACTCCAATAATAAGGATGACGGTTTCGATGATTTCGCCAATGACAGCATATCAAAAATTATTGCACTTCCCTATTCCAAAAAGTCTTTACGTAACAATTAATATCTGTAGTTCAGGTTGGCCATGGCTCCGTAGTCACGACCCAAGCCCTGGGTTTGGCTGTAGAAGCCCTGGGCTGTGATGTCACCGTTTTTACCTAGAGGCCATCTGCCACCAGCTGCTGCCTGCACCTGGAAAGATTGTTCTGAATCAAACCACTGAAAATACGTAAATTTACCATGGATAGGCTCACGCTCACAATACTACGTCTGCACTGAGCCCAAAAAATATTGGGCTCAGTTCAGACGTAGACGTATTCATCCCTTGACATGTGGTGACGAAACATTTCAAAGCTACCTAATGATACCATGCTATCAACTCTCTGTTTCTATAAAACTTTACTATAATTGACTGACAACGAACAACCTAAACTATTGAAGACTATGGAAGATAAAAACTGGAAAATTTGAACAAAAGTACCTTAAATGCTGTGGAAGAAAGAGAACTACTAAGAACTAAGAATATTGTTTATTTGCTATTACAAGGTATAGATAGACCACCCGCGGTCACGTGTAAGGAAAAAAATTTACCTACGGACGTGTGTATATACGATACATATAATAATCAGATGTGCAGGTTTCCTCACGATGTTTTCCACGGTATAAATATACACGTCTCATTTGTACATAGTTCCCGGATTTGAACCCTGAGAGCTCAGGTTACTCACTACTAAAAGTCACTACCGCGAAGCAACCTAGGCTTTATCGTCATCATTATCATCAGCCGAAAGACGTCCACTGCTGGACAAAGACCTCCCCCAAGGATTTCCACGCTGACCGGTCATGCGTTGCCCGCATCCAGGGGCTTCCCGCGACCTTTACCAGGTCCTCGACGCACTGAGCGTAAGGCCTGTATACGCTACGTCTTCCGTTGCGCGGTCGCCACTCGAGAACTTTGATAATACAGTAATAACTTACTGAGGCAGGTCCATGGATCTGCTTGCTTATATCCAGATTAGCAGTAGCACGATCGTTCTTCCAGTTAAGTCCTCCACCAACGTGGCTGGAGTCTCCGTACTGACTGAGGACCCTGCTGCCATAAACCTGGCTGTCCAGTTTTCCACGGCCATCATTGAAGATTTGATGGTCGTAGCCGGCTTTTCCCTGCAAAGTATAAAAGAGGATGGAGTAAATACTATACGTAAAATATGAATGAGAAAGGCGATGAACTCCTAAGTTAGGAAGCCTTTGTTCATCAAAGGACGTATTTTATATTTATTACAGACGATTTACTGCAATGTCTTGCTTGGCGCAACGCTTTTGATGACTTATCAGACCGACACAAGCGCGACTCGCCCGCAGGCCTGACAGGGAAAGCTCGCGGTAGATGTGCTGATGCCGCCCATGTGACGCTTTTCAAATCAATCAATCAAATCAAATACTCTCTATTGTCTACAAGAAACACACACAAACATACAATAACAAAATAAAAAGAAACAAGTCGACAATCTGGGCGGTCTTATCGCTAAAAGCGATTCCTTCCAGACAGCCGGCTTTTCTATCTCGGCAGAGAGTTCTCTGAGCCAGGCTTCATCGCATAACTTTCCACCCTCAGGGCTTTTTTGTGAGCCCCTTCCAGTAACAGTGATCTGTTTTTAAAGCTGTTGTGTTCCGCTTTGCAGTCTTTGACGCGAAGCAATGACCTCCTAACGTCTAACAATGCCTAAACCCAACTGCTGAAGATAGCCTGGCTAGCTACCATCATCTTATCTAAATTCTTGCCGCCAAAACATCAATGTTAATAGTATTGATGTGTTCCGGCATGTAGATAAAATAGACAGTTCCCCATTGCGTTGGGGACTGTCCAAGCCCGCTTCCATCTACAGCATTATCATCGTTTACCACCAGGTGAGATGATCCCAAGTACTTACCAATGGTGGATACAAAAAAAGATGTAAGCAAGTATTTACTTACAAACAGTCCCATGTCATTCTGGCCAAGAGTACCAAACAGTTTGCCGTCCTTCCCCACCGGAATCTGTTTAGTGAGTAGATCTTTGACGTCTCTTCTGTGACGAGGTTCCTGTATTTCTTGAGTTCCGAGGTACCAATCTGCGTAGCTGTAAAGCATATGTGAAAGTGGACATAAGTCTGGCGATCTTCTAGAGTTTCATACTTATACTATTATTTTAATTTTGCAGGTTGAGAAGTTTCATTTCATTAATTTATGTACGTATAATAATTTATCTCCATAACTTGAAAACTCGAAACAATTTTCAATGTATGTTTTCTTACAGAATTATCCGTCTATCCCCAAGGTGTATATATAGACGACTTTTCGTATTAAAGCTTATTTACACAGGTAATTTCAAGTTTTTAGGTCAAAACAGTTTAAAAACTTCAAGATATTGTCCGTTAAAACCCTCCAACATCTTTTTAGAAACTTTAGCGGCTGGTCTTACAACACGCTACGTCATTTGTAAGTATAAAGGACATATCCAACTAAAATCATTAGGGACTTACCCGTCATCAAGAGCAACTTGAGGATGGTGTCCATATTCATATTCGTTTTGTGCAGAAACCGCAACCAGGAGAACAGCAAAGGCAACGAAAGACTTCATTTTGGCTGAAATTGTAAAATACAAAATTGACATGATAGTAAAGAGAAAGGTTATTAAGTACATACTTACAGCAACCTACTACTTAAGCTTATTTTTTTTGGCAGATATGTTAATAAGAGTATATTTTTATTTCTAGTGCGCCTTGGAGCGCGCTACATACAACAAACATATGATATTTATTTGAATAAAGTTTTTTTTATTTATTCTAGAACGTATTTAATTAACTTTAATGGTTTAATATTTTAATAAGTACCAATGTTGCTACTATCAGCATAGGTCGTTTCCCACCAAAACACAAACATGTAAATAAATAAAAGTTAGCTAAAATGTAAACTTACCTAAAATTAAATTGTATTGCGCTTAAAATCCCTGAAGAACGAAGCTCACTAGCTCTGTATAACAGGTTGACTGATGAACTTATCAAAATGCGCCTGGTTTTATACAAGAGTAGCCCACCAGGGTCTTTCCCGATCAAGTTTATGGAAAATTGAATGTGAATCCCCTGAGAATCGCCGTAAGTAATATTGTAACGGAGCTCTCTTTCAGATAAGAGGTTAGTATATTGTTGTGTAAATTACTTGTTACATGATTACAATGACCTAAGTAGTCTATAGACGAAAAGGTGTAGATAAACGAAAAAGCATAATCAATCATGAAAACAGAACATAAAAACTAAATATTTGCGTTTTTTTTTGGTTCAATCTATTAGTCCCATTATGTGGTCGGTCGAATCACGAAGAGGCGTATCCAACAAATCTTGATCTTGAGTTATACATATTAAAGGTTAATTAAAATAAACCTAACAATTAAAGGGAGTTAGTTCTTGTTCTAAATGAGAGCCTCATTAAGGCACTAAGTTCTTCACAGTAACTTTTAAACTTTTTCTTAAAATAACTCTACTGTAAAATTGTATAAATTCACTTACGTCTCTTCGTGATTCGACCGACGACGATGTCTTATTTATACATACAAGAAATTCTATACTCATGGACAAAAAAATCGACTCGAGGCTTTGCACGACTTTTGAAAGAATAACTCAATTTAGCAAAAAACACTAAACCAAAAGTTCAAAAACTGCGTGTTTACTGTTTAATATTTTCGTTTGGTGGTTTTCTACTTTTTAGTTTTTTGTATTTAGTTGTTTTGCAGACTGCGTTATTTTTTTAAAAGTCGCGCAACAAACTTTGAGTCGATTTTTTAGTCAACCAGTGTAGTTTGGCTAGATGATCATATGTCATTTTGTCCCTGGATATTTTTTTTGGCCGCTCGGCTGATCGATTTGTATGAACAAACATTTTCTTGCGATATGAGTATGGGTTCCTTGGGGAAAGTGATCAGTATCAGGAGTAGCACTGATTAAAATATTACGCACGACTAAATTTACACCTGTATCTGACTCGGTGGTAGCGTTCCTCGCTACTGATCCGAGAGTAGTGGGTTCGATTTCCATCCCCACCCAGGGCAAACATTTCTGTGATCATTGCTCAGTCTTCGGATCAGTCAGGAGTGCTACCCACTGAACCACCATGTCAGACAAAGAACCCTAAAGGCAAATAAATAACCCTGTAAAGGGAGAATTCAAGGTCTAGTTCCCTTTCCAAACAAAAACGGAGTCTCAAAGAATCGGACAAGTTCTCTCATCTGTCAAAATTACGCAGCTATGTTGGTCTCTCTATACTATAGTAACTACCGCCCGCGACTTCATCTTCGTGGACTTCAGAATTGGTCCAGAGAGAAATAGGTAAAATGTTAAGGCAGCACCACTAGTGACTTAGTAAAAATTTCAGTTTTTAGCTATTCCTCCGTGAACCCTTTAGTTTCTGGAATATAAAGTACTTATCCTATGTGTTAGCCGAGTGCTTTATCTATCTACTATACCAAATTACGTCCAAATCTTTTCATTAGTTTCGGCGTAAAAGTGGAACAAACAAATAAACAAACAAACAAACTTCCATACTTTCGCATTTATAATATTAGGTAGATGAGACTCATCTCATCTCTTCTCAAAGTGAGATGAGATTAGTGAGAATAGTGTAGGCCGTCTGTTTTTTATCCCACTGTAGATTTCAAGGCTACGTTCTTATCAGACCGCGACTAATCTTTGAGAACGTGCGTATGTAAATGAACCTTAACATAATGATTTACTGTTATCAGTAACTGTAGTATAATTAAGAACATGTTACGTTATGTATGATTCATTCATTCCACACGTATTTAGCTATAAATAACAACCTATAACCTATACTGATATGCTTAAATGTGTAAAGTAAGTCCCCGATCCCACGCATCTGAGTACACATTGTATTAACCGAGTCACTCAATTAAAATTATAAAGAAATCATGCGAGTTAATTAATTATAAAAGCAATTACAATTACGCATAATGAATAATTATATATGCTCTTATATGTAAGTCCCCGATCCCTGTAACAGATAAAATGAGGAAGTTCGACCCTGTACTAAGGAATTTCGACTCTCGGCTCTTTTTTTTTCTACAGTGTGGCGATTTCGCACGACTCTCGGCTTTTATTCTTCTGTGGCACACGCCAATAACCATCTAAGGGGTCGTCCATTAATCACGTAAGGCTCAAAAGGGGGGGAGGGGGTTCGGAAACAATCACGAAATATCACAAGGGGGAGGAGGATGTAGTGAGATATCACGTGTATTTATTTTTTCGTTAACGCGGGATTTCTAGAGTAAGTTCTAAAAGTCGGACTGTTGTTGTTACATTGTTTTTAACTCATCCCAAGGTTCGAAATGGTTTCAGACAGTCAGAAACAACCTGCAACCTTAATATTTGTCTGGACATTTTCATCACGGCGCGGTGCTTAATTTTCCAGAATTAAATTAAGTACATCATACCTATATTTAAAGATAACATTTTGTATCAAAAAAAAATACGTATTTTGGGTAGGAGATGGGGGTAGTCTAAAACCTCACCACGTATCACCAGAGGGGAGGGGGGGGGTCTAAAAAGTTGCTAAAAAACATTACGTGTTTAATGGACGATCCGTAAGGTATTAGCATCAGCCGCGGTACGTATACGTCCGTAGGGCATTGACATTTACACCTACGGACGTGTGCAAATTAAGCGACCTTACTATACGTCTAATCAGATGTGCAGGTTTCCTCACGATGTTTTCCTTCACGTAAGTTTTGGAAACTCATTGGTACAGGATTTGAACCCGAGATCCCTTGCTGGTATATAAAGAGGTCGAAGTCACTGCTGTGCAGTTACCGACGTTTTTTGTAACAAGGGTTTTTTTGACAACTGACTCAGAGAGCTCCATATTTTACTGAAGCTATTTTTTTTAGATTTACCTTCATATTATGATTAGTCGGCTGATACGTAGATCGACTAATAAAAAAAGGTAGCCTTTCCATTCACTTAATGTTTAGCCAATATTCTCGGTGTGTCGAAACTGGTGTGGCCCTATACGGCTTGCGTGGTCACGTCAATCACACAGGTTAATTTACCACGGGAACGGTCATAACCTGAATAGATGGGTCTGTTATTGATATGTATCTCTCATTTATACAGTGTGTGAAAAAAAGTGCGTTTGAGATTTTAAGGGGTTACTCAGAATCAAGCATAGAATACAGGAAAAAATATGTAAAAAAAATCCGATTTACAACTTTTTTTCAGTTTCCCATACAAATTCTTTATTCGCTAGATGGGAAACTGAAAAAAGTTGTAAATCGGTTTTTTTCTTATATTTTTCCTGTATTCTATACCTACTTGATTCTGTGTCATCCCTTTAAGTCTCAAACGCATTTTTTTAACAGCCTGTATATTTTTTTATCGGGTTTGCTAAGGTCCTATTTACAGGACCTATTTATGTATTAAAATTTGTATTGCGTATGTTAATTTTTTTGAACAATAATGAGTTTGTGAAACATTAATAAAGTATTTAAATACCTCTCGACTGATTCCGTGCTTCGCAAGGTGCGGTGGCTTGAAGTCTAGACATTGGGCTTGGCTACTAGCTTCACAACCTCCACCAATCCGGACTGGGCTCCCATACCACATATGGCCTAACAATTTTGATTTGTGGGAAGAGACCCGCGCCCCAGTTTGGGGACGATATGGGTTCTTAACAAATGAACGAAAAACATATTCTATTTTCACAGAATCTTTTATTCTCACCTTAATAAAAACCTTTTATAAACTATTTACAATAAAAACTAAAAATTAGATGTGTTGGTCACATAGTTAAAACCTTTATAAATACATAATTCTACTATAGTCTTGGTGTAAAATTAGGAAAATGCATAATTATGGCATACTGAGAAGTCTAACTTTATATTAAGTCAAAATTATAAAAACTGTTTTTAGGTACACACATACAAACGTAGTTTAAACAAATTTGTTCATACCTACATATTTTTTCCAAAAAAAATATGAAAACATAAACGTTTATAAAAGAGGAACCTAAGTCACGTAATCAATTGTGTAACTTTTAATTTAAAAAAATACCATTAAGAAAATGTATATTAAAAGTAAATAAAAAATTTTAATTTTCATGATTTTACCTGTAGGTTAACTTTTGAATCGTTTCTTAATAACACTTATTGAAAATTATCTTCTATAGCGAAAACCAGATTTTTTTAATATTACAAAAATTGAATGTTATAAAAAATTATACAGGGTGTAACAGAAGTGTGTGACAATACTTCAAGGTTGGCTTTTACCCATCAAACTGAACAACTTTTGTTCTACAACTTTGTTGAAATCGCAAAAATTTTTTTGGACTTTTCATGCAAACTTGGTTCGCCAGCTGATCGATTTGTATGAAAAGTCCAAAAAAAAATTTGCGATTTCAACAAAGTTGTAGAACAAAAGTTGTTCAGTTTGATGGGTAAAAGCCAACCTTGAAGTATTGTCACACACTTCTGTTACACCCTGTATAGTTATGAAATACCTGAAAAAATTCTACTCATGAAACTGAACAACTTTCCCTAAGGAACCTATACTCAATAAGCAAAAAAGAGTCCTCATACTAAGATCAAATGAACCGCCAATTTTGTATGGGAAGTCCAACATTTTTTTTGCGAATTGAGTATAGGTTCCTTGTGGAAAGTTGTTCAGTTTCATGAGTAGATGCCACTGTTGAATTTTTTTTTAGGTATTTCAGAAGAACCCATAGAGTGAGTTAAAAAAGTGTTAGTTTACTCAGAATCAAGTATAGAATACAGAAAAAATATTGAAAAAACTCCGACCTTCGATTATCGTTTTCAGTTTCGCATACTAAATCTGAATAGTGAATCAAGAATTAGTATGGGAAAATAAAATAAAAAAAATAGCAGACCGGATTATTTCAATATCTTTCCTGTATTCTATAATTGTTTTTGAGTAACGCCTTAAAATTTCAAACGCACCTTTTTAACACCCGTTATACAGCCGTGCTTACGATAAGAGCAGTAAACTGAAAAACACTTTCGAGTTTTCGTCACATTTTTGCATTTTCCGAAATGTTTCCTTAGACTATTTTAATAACGATTTTTGAAATGTGTAACTCAGATTCAGTATTTTTATACTGCGTTATCATTTATCTAACTTATTTATTAGTTCTTATATTATTATTAAATGACGAAATCGATGAAGTTACTGCTTTTAAAAATGTACTAACTGCTCTTATCGCAAGCAAGGCAGTACAGGAATGTGACTTAGGACCCTTGCCGCGTGGAGCGTTTACAAAAAGCGTCTACAGAATGTAAGTACTTAAACAAAAAAAATAAACACTGCAAAATAAAACGTGCAATAAAGTTATTTCTTTTACTAACATACTTAACATCGAAAATAAACTAATGTATTGCCTCGCTAAATTAAATTAAAATCTACACGTCATCATTTAAATATAACTTAACCCAAAAAGACATTTTTCTTCCTTCTTTAGACCTCTAGTCAAAAATTGATTGAGGTCTGTTTGCACAACGCAATTTTTTTTAACAAAGTATTAAACACAAATTCTTTTAAATCGACTTCCTAAAAAGTAGGAGATTTTCGTATATGTTACGCGATATCTTCGACGATTTTGAACTGTTTTACCAATTCTCTTATTCGAAGAACGCCGAAGTTGTCCCATATAAATCATAAAAAAAAATGGTTTAGTACATTTTAAGAAAATCAACAGAAACCAGAAGCGAAATTGTATGGTAGTTGTTGATAGTTAACACAATCTTTTTTGTATTGTAACAAAAATCAGGTAATAACTTGTATCAGCTGACTTACCTTATCTGTCTGTCTATGACAATCATCGATATTGTGAGTAGCATAATGGGTAGATGTTTTTTTCTAGCCTTCATCAAATTTCAGTAGAGGTCTAAAAGGTGCGCTAAACAAACATATCTTCAAAGGAAAAAAATACTAAGCGTACGTTTTAAACAAGAGTTTATAGAAAAACCCCAAGATTATACCACAAAATAGACACAGAAGGTCCGCTCAATAAAAACCACTAAAATCGTAAGCATATACATTCTTATAGAAATATACGGTCGTTCGAGGCAAGGTCACGCGGCAAAGTATCACAACAGTATCGTGACCTTGCCTACAACGACCGTATACGTCTATAAGCATGTATATGCTTAGGATTTTAGTGAGCGTATTGAGCGGACCTTCTGTATCTGTGTATTTTGTGATTATACCCAAGTAAATCTTCTGATGATAAAAAATGACAGCTGAACCACAACTTAGCTAAGTACTAACAAATATCAAAATACTTTAGAATTGACGTTAAAAGACCAGAAACAGTAGGAAATATTGTTGTTAACTAGTAAAATTTACAAAATCAAATACTATTGAGAAATTACACTGATCTGTCGATAAATATACAATCTTCTGTCACAAGTTGTATCGCTTTGATTTGACAGCTGTCATCCCAACCATCTTAAGATTTACTTGGATATATTTTATTCACTCTTTCTTTAGTTTAGGTAGAGTTATAACAAAACGTTTATGTAAAGAAATATCTAACCTAAATTTGTACTCGTTTCTTATAAGTAAACCTTTTAATAAATAGAACAAACACCATAATTATTTTGAAGGGACTTCAAAAATATATACACTGAAATATAAACAAAGATATTTAAGAAAATTGCTGTGATTTGTAGGGTTCAAAAGCTGAATATACCTCAAAAATACTCTGAAAAACTTACTCAAAATTATCAATTGAAAATCACACAAAATTCGTGAAAACCACACCACACACGATACTCATGGGGAATAGGGTATTTGACACTATCAAAATTAAATTGAAAAACATTATTCACTGAATAGCATTTGTCCTAGAATAGCGAAAAATATTACTCGACTGATGTTTTTGTTCATTTTAAATTTTATATTCATTACAATCAAGAAATAAGTTCGTCAAAGACTGTGACGTCACACGCTAGTAACACGAACAATTTCAGAACAAAATGTCGTTTTTGGCAGTTGATAAAAAGTCACTCAAATGACTAGTAGTCAAATACCGTATTATCGACCATAGTCCACAATATAGGAAAGCTTCATTGAAAAACTACTAAGATGAAACAAAACGAATAAAATGCAATTTATTTTTTCACGATTGTGTCACCCGATTATACTCGTAAGTAACGGAGATATCAAAGACGGGAGCGGACTTCCTAAGAACATTTCAATTCTATTACAATATAATTCAAGACATTTTCAAAACAATATTTCCTATATTTTGAAGTTAAAACTAAATCGACAATCTCACACAAACACAAAATGAAAACATTCACACAGCACTACAAAGTTTTCAAATATAAGTTTAACAAAAATTAATAGGTTAAAGTATTACCACATAAGATGACTTTTTACTCTAAAAACTGAACAACAATTTTATTCTTCTATACCTTTGATTGATGTAAGTTTTTATCATATTTTTTGTAACCCTATACAAGTAAATTTTTTGGCTCTTCATACAAATCAGTCAGCCGAGCGGCCAAATTATTATGAAGAGTCCAAAAATCTTTTTGCGATTTGACTATGGGTTCCTTGGGGAAAGTTGATCAGAATCAGGAGTAGAAGCACTGATTAAAATTTGTCGCACGACAAGATTTACACCTGTATATCTAAATCTTATGAAACGTTTGCCTTCAAACGAATAATTAAATATCAAGGCATTATTGCCTATTCTCTGTTTATAATTAATATTATTTAAAGTTACCCATATAAATCGAATACCACAATTTTCTTAAAAATAAAGTTTCTCTTATAAATTTACTTATAGGTAAATCTTAATTATGCCTACATCTAAAAATCACACTTTATTTATTATATTTACAAAATTATATCTTAATTTTAATTTATTTTTTTCTATGTAACGACATCAACATTTCAAGGTATAGGGCAACTACAGTGCGACGTTTAATAAGAGAAAAATATTTAAGGGTATGCATTAAACTCATAAGAACTTATTTAAGGGTATGCATTAAACTCATGAAACTGAACACCTTTTCTCCTAGGAACTCGGAAGAAATTTTAATTGGACTTCCAAATAAACTGTGAGATTTGTATGCGAGGTCCAGAATTATTATTTTTTGGTATTCACCATACAACATAGGATTTTTGAGCAGAGTTGTTCAGTTACATGAGTATAAATTTATGACTTAAATTATCGTTCAAAAATTAAAAGTTAATCATCTTGTTATACTATTTGATCAGTTGCACACGTCTGTAATTTTTATTTCACAACGGCGAATAGTTCAATTTGTTTTCTTAATCGCATCACCTATACTTTTGTAACTGTAATACCAATAATGTTCACCCATTACAAACGTTCAACACTAACGTTGTAAAAACGTCCACTTTTTCAACGCGCACTAAAAGTTCAGTGAGCGAGGTTTTAGCGCAGTTTTCCTCAGGTACTGGTGCGCCAGCTTCGTCAATTCCAGTTGATCCTGAGTCTTGCCGCAAGCGAATATCTCCCATTTGTTGTCGCCCTGTGAAGTATAAAATAATTATCAAAAGTTTCTCCTAGAAATACCTTAAAAACTGACCGTGCTACTCTTAGAACTAGACAACTTCTAACTTACTGAAGATATTACTTACCAAAGAGCAACAATTTAAGAATTCAAAGTACTAGGCTAACAAAGCTTGAAGGTCTAAGTGAGTGCTAGACCACCAGAGCTTCTTAGATGGCTAATTTACTGAGTTGCAATACCCAAAGCAAAATTAAAATTTCAAAATAGTAGGCTCGTACTTGCCTTAAACCTGAAGTACTAAGCTACCCGCAGCTTCATAGACTTGCCGAAGAGCAATATCGCCAATGTAAATGTAAAATTTAAGTCTAAACTACTAGGCTGCCAGAGCTCAATAGGAGGTCAAACTTACGTCATCATACCAAATGTAAAATTTAAGTCTACAAACTACTAGGCTGCCAGAGCTTCATAGGAGGTCAAAATTACGTCATCATACCAAATGTAAAATTTAAGTCTACAAACTACTAGGCTACCAGAGCTCAATAGGTGGTCAAACTTACGTCATCATACCAAATGTAAAATTTAAGTCTACAAACTACTAGGCTACCAGAGCTTTATAGGAGTTCTAACTTACATCATCATACCAAATGTAAAATTAAGTCTACAAACTACTAGGCTGCCAGAGCTTCATAGGAGGTCAAAATTACGTCATCATACCAAATGTTAAATTTAAGTCTACAAACTACTAGGCTGCCAGAGCTTTATAGGAGTTCTAACTTACATCATCATACCAAATGTAAAATTAAGTCTACAAACTACTAGGCTGCCAGAGCTTCATAGGAGGTCAAAATTACGTCATCATACCAAATGTAAAATGGAAGTCTACAAACTACTAGGCTACCAGAGCTCAAAAGGAGGTCAAACTTACAAAATCATAGAAATCGCCACTAAATAAATAGTTGTAGCTCAGCAGACTAAAAAAAGTCTATTATTGAATAATAGAAATACTAACCAATATGAAACTGGTGGATGTGTTCTGCTCCTGCTCCGAATCCTGATCGAACCGGATAGATCTGACCGCTGATTTCTTCACCAAAATCGGCTCGTCCGAACCTCGCCGTATCTAGAATAGGTAGGTATATTTGTTGTGCAGTTGTCTTGTTAGAAAACCCATTACAGAGTTATTTTACTTTTAAGCCGACTTCCAAAGTGGAGTGTAAAGTTTTAGGGTAGACGTTTTTTTAATAAGAATTTTTATACATAATCAGTTTCTTGACGATTAACTGATAGAATAGAATAGAATGTAGGGAAATTTTAAACCACAGAAGATACAAGGAAGAACGTAGGGAAATCTTAAACCACAGTAGATACAAGGAAACGTACTTATTTTTCTTAAAAACAATTTTCATTTGGACGTAATGTATTTTGGTCATGCGAGACTTGTTCACAAAAATAAAGACAAAATGAAGACTCGGGTTTCGTAAGGATTATTTCATTATATCAGAAATGGAAAATGTGGACACTCACTAGAAGTTATTCTTGGATTGTTGGTCGAAGATTAACTATTGTCTTCTCTCTTTGTTCATTTTTGTGGACAATTTAAGCGGACCAGACACTATCCGTAATAATGACAGTATTTTCAATGACAATATACTGACTTTACACTGACAGTGTAGTGGTTGGAATGATGGTCTGACGCATACTAAACGATGGAATGTCAATATACTGATGTAAAAATACTGTAATTATTACTGATAGTGTCTGGTCCGCTTTACAGTTGAGGTAAAATTTCCAACGCCAAAGTGTTTTCTTAAAAATTAAACCTAAGATTTCCTTGTATCTCCTTATTTGGAATTTTACGATACAGGCCCAGTTAAAACATTCTGTATATTTCGACTTTCGTTCAGTATATACAGGTGTAACAAAATTGGTGTAGGACCTGTTAACTGGGGATTCTTTGGGGATGGGCATCGTACTGAACAACTTTTGTTCTACGACTTTGCTCCAATCGCAAAAAAATTTTGGACTCCATACAAAATGATCATCTGTTTTGCGATTTTTGTATGGAGTCCAACAATTTTTTTTGCGATTTAGCAAAGTTGTAGAGCAAAAGTTGTTCAGTACGATGAGTAGAATCCCCAATTAACGGGTCCTACACTTATTTTGTTACATCCTGTATATAGTTCGGCTTTTATATTCATTTTATCCCTAAGTGTTTGTGTTTTGTGCGTCAAAAACATTATTTATATTAATTTTGTGTCTATAATTTTCACATTTAAGCGGACCAGACACTATCAGTAATAACGACAGTATTTTCAAGTAATGACAATATACTGACAGTGTAGTGGTTGGAATGATGGTCTGATGCATACTAAACGATGGAATGTCAATATACTGATGTAAAAATACTGTCATTATTACTGATAGTGTCTGGTCCGCTTTACAACTTTGAAATAATATACCTCAGTTCAGATCTTATAAGTCATTAAACCAATATGAGTAGATATTGTATTATTTGACTGACTGGGAGTCGAATCCAGATGTAAACATTCTTTCACTATTACTGTATACAAATATTGTATGTTTAATTCAAGCTTTAGTTTCATATGATGTATGTATACGTGTTAAAAAAGGGAGTTTGAAAATTTAAGGGGTTACTCGGAATCAAGTATAAAATAAAAAAATCCAATCCACAATTTTTTTCAGTTTCCCATACAAATTCTTGATTCACTGTTCAGATTAGTATGGGAAAATAAAAACAAAAGATGTAGATCGGTATTTTTTATATTTTTCCTGTATTCTATACTTTATTCTGAGTAACCCCTTAAAATCTCAAACGCACTTTTTTAACACCCTGTATAGTTAATAGTCAAACCTTTTTCACGAGCATTTGATTTGGAGATCGATTTTTGACTAACAGTACAAATCTGTGGATATATTGGTGTTTAATTTTTTTTTTATTATTTATTCAAAAATCGATCACTGGGTCTCAAATAAATCAACAGAATACTTCGTAAAATACATTTATTGAAATAAAAAATGACATCGGAACTTTTTGGACAGTGGAGTGGATTACAAACAATATTGACAGCGACACTAAACTACTCAAAAAAGAAAAAAAACACAATTTTTCGTTACAAAATGTTGCCATAATACAAAAGAAAAACCTACCACTACAGAATAAATTAAAACAATTTTAAAAACATAAATAGTAAGTAACAAAAAACAATCGCTATAACAAAATAAATAAATAGGTTTTTAAAAATAAAGGAAAATATATAGTAGATTCAACACTGGCCTGTCAATATTGTGGTAGGAAGGGTTTTGGAGGGAACGGACAAAAAGGCGGGAAAAGGTATGAAGTAATGTCATTTATTTATTTCAAATAAAGTACTCTTAAGTATTAGCTGCCGATTCACATAAAAATGTTATAAATTTAACAAAAAAAAGTTATTACACAAATAAATAGTTACGTAAATTGTACATTCCACAACAGATGTGACAGCAAAATTAAATATTTTAATCAAAATTTTGGATTGTAAAGTTAATTGTAAAAAAAATGTTAATATTTCTAAGCAAATTACAAAGCGGTCTATAAAGTTTCTAAATAAATAAATACAGGGACAGGACAGATCACGATTCAGGAAACTCATTAGTATTTTTAGTTGTTTTTTACGAGCAAGAATGCCGTCAAAATTTAATTTTTTAAACAGCAAAAGTTATCCTATCATATTTTTTTGTACTTTTTTCGTTACAAAAACAATAATTAATTCTTAATTTAATTTAACCTAAGCACAAAAAAGTTAATACTTAAAATTCGAAAGATTTTCTAAAAACTAGTAACACTAAAATTTGGTGCGTGGTAAACTTGAGGTATTTTTGTGTAAGAGTTTAAAAAACCTATAATTACTTTTAAACGCTAATCTAACATTATTTACCGAATATATTAAATTAATAGATAAAATCAATTCGCAACGAATATTATTCATTTGATGAAAATTATCATCTTTGGTTCCTTACGACCTAATCTCGATACGCAACGTTTTGATTAAAATTATTTTTGTGCACTTAAAATTAATATAAACTATTTTATAAAAATCAGACACGATTTTAGAATACTTTTGTCTTTTAAACTTAAAAATAAAAAAGTCGAATTATTCTGCCGCGATCTTTTAAAATTTGTTTTGACTCAATAACTAAAAGTCGCCGCCTTATTAAAATTTGTTTGAACTTATGACGCGATTTTCAAATAACCAAAAGTTAAATTATTTATTTTTGCCGCGATCTTTAACATTTATTTTGACTCAATAATTTTCCTCGATCATTTTTACACCAAATAAATAAAAGTCAAATTATTTGCCGCCATCTTTAACGTAAGTTTTCGTTTTAAAACTTTTTCGACGTAAATTTCATCAGTTTTCTTTTTTTAACGCCACATTTCTGTCATTTCATTGTTATTCCATAAATAAAATACATTTTTAAGCGTACTTCGATCACGACTACGACTGTTCTCCGTAATTATTTGTAAATATATAATATTCGTTCGGATACAACTCTCCGCTTTGCCCGGTATCTATAACGTTCACACTACTATCGGGCCACCACTGGTTTTCCTTTTGCGTGTAATCCGAATTCCTAGTCATCATCTTATTGGTTAAAATCTCGTCTATACGTGAGGTCGACGGCTTCTGATTGGTCACTTTGTAAATGTGGTCCGCTAGGGCGTTAGCTAATACTTCTTTTGGCGCTATTAAGGAATTTGTACTATCACAAGCTAACTCATTCCCCGTTGTAATAGTTCTCAGTCTATCCGCGTTCAACCTAGCGAAACTTCTTGGCGATTCCAACCTATTATTATTACTAGACAAATTAGTTACATCTCTAAATACATTCTCGTCTGTGATTCTGGTGAAAACGTTCGGATAATCTTCGTTTGGCTCGTATATCTCGTATATAACAGGATTCTGGTTAGGTAGAGGATTAGTAGGGGTGAATGACCTGTGTTGTACCTTTGTTCTCTCACTGATAACAGCTTCTATGTCGATTTCTTCGGTTCTCTGGGAAGGTTCGGGAGTGTTATCCGCGCTTACTAGGCTGTGTAAGCTGGTAGATTCTTCTAGAAGGCTGTGCTTGACTATTGAGGGGGGCGAGAACATGACTGAGCTGTCTCCTGCGAGGGTTTTGCTCTGTAACAACGGAGACATATGTAAATATAAGATATGAAAACGCCAAAGATAGTTTTTCATACAAAAGCGTCGTATTCGTCATCCTGAGGGAAGAAGATGAGGCTAATTGAAAAATATTGACTTGAATTATTACATGGAACTAATGTTAACTAAGCTCATTCTAATTTTAACATACCAGGTTATCGGTTCACACGGCAAGAAGAAGAACTTACCGGAGTCTCAAGCACGAAAGCCAGGTCCGGCACAAGGGCGCGATGCGGGGTGCTAGTCAAGGCCCCCCAGCTGCTATGCAGCGCCTTGCGCGCCCTCTTATGGGGCGCCGTAGCTGTATTGGCGCCCCCGGTGCCGGGCATGTTCTCCTTGCCTTGTGTAGAGGATTCTGAGACGCGTCGCTTTAGGCTGCCTATGCCTGAGTCGTTTATCTGTGGAAGGTTGAGGTGTTAATTTATAGGTAGTTAGTTACAGTCTTCATTATAATATACTGAACTTATTGAAGAGACTTAAACTTAAAATATATATATATATAACATGTGATATAATATTAATAATAATAAAATCTTTATTGTAACAAATAAAGGTACAAAACTTCGACCTTAACTCCTAAACTAGGTAAAAACTTGCATTGCAGGAATTAATGATTCCCCTGTACTTATTGACAATTTTCACTTTCTATTGTAACTACAAATCAGTGCATAGTTTTAGTTTTAATATTTAGTATGAAAAATAAAATGAAAAAGAACTAAAATGGTGAAGATATAATAAAACTCTGAACAAAAAATAATAATTGAAGGCTTGAAGGCTTAAAGGATACTTTCACAGCCGTGTCACGAGGTGCAATAATCGTGAAAACAAAGAGAAGAAGGTGTAAAGTAAAATCGATGTTGTATTTAATTCACAGTACGACAAAAAATACACAATAAATATTTTAAAAATCATTTGAAATTTTAAGGGGTTACTGAGACTCTGCAGACTGATACAATACAGGAAAAATATTGGAAAAACCCGATCTACAATATTTTTTTTAGTTTCAGATCGGATTTTTTCAATATTTTTCCTGTATTGCATACTTGATTCTCAGTAACCCCTTAAAATTTCATACGAACTTTTTTTAACAACATGTATATGAGTTTAAAATAGTTTTACATATTAACATTTTGTTTAGTATAGTATATTTTGTAACATTTTGTAATTATGAGACTCAGTACTCTTCTTGTACCCTACTGTGGATAGAACACAAGTTTACCTGCGCCCCGCTGGCATCAGGATTTTGAGACCTCTGTCGTAAATAAAGTAGAGGTTTACCTGCGCCCCGCTGGCATCAGGATCCTGAGACATGGCGGACTCATTGAGCTGCACCGTGCTATCGGACTCCTCGCGCTTGATCATCTCCGTGATGTCTTCGACCAGTAGCCCGGGGCTGGAAGGCTCGTACCGGATACCGGATTTCTTGCCGATTTCCGCCATCGCGAGTTTGAAGGGCGTTGGAGTTCTGGAGGAAGGGATTATATTTTAATTTAGTCTACAAGTTGCAAAGTGGTAAGAACTTTGTATTAGGCAGAAAGAAAGATGATTTGAAAGAATATACCTATACAGCATCTACTTAAATAAAATCCTTTGTTTTAAAGGATCTTACGATGATATAAAAGGTGTTTCAAAATCAACTGGAGCTTCTACTCATGAAACTGAACAACTTTTCCCAAAGAACCCGTCAATGCGCGAAGTTTTTTTTAACTTCAGTCAAGATCAGTTGATCGGCCAACTTCGAATGGGAAGTCCAAATTTTGTTTTTCAATCGACTATGAGTTCTTTGGGAAAAGTTGTTCAGTTTCATAAGAAATGGTTAATATAGGTTCAGCTGATTTTATTAGATCTCATATTACTAAACTTAACTTGATGCAAATAATCAGCCTTTTACGATAATAATAATAAAAAGTAAAACCTGCATTGTCCACTTACTTGGGAGTATTACTCTTCAAATTGTAAGTAGCGCCCGGCGTCAAGTTGGTCGGCGTCGGCGTGTGCAGTAGAGGACTTGTACCCCAGTCCTGTAAAGAAATGATTAAAAAAAAACTATTAATACCTTACAAAACTTACAGCTAAAAACTAACTGTGTCTGAGTCTATGTGTGTCTGTATGTGTCTATATATAGATAGGGTGCTTTATATACAGGGTGTAACAGAAAGGTGTGATAATACTTCAAGGTTGGCTTTTACCCATCAAACTGAACAACTTTTGTTCTACAACTTTGTTCAAATCGCAAAATTTTTTTTGGGCTTTTCATACAAATCGATCAGCTGGCGAACCAAGTTTGTATGAAAAGTCCAAAAATTATTATCACACCTTTCTGTTACACTCTGTATATTTGTGTGTCTGTCTCTGTTTGTATCTGTGTCTTACCTTAGAGTGCGAGGCGATGGCGTGCCTTAATGTATGTCTGTGTGTGTCTGTGTCTCTGTCTCTGTCGCTGTGTCTGTGTCTTTGTTTCCATCTCTGTGTCTGTATCTGTCTCTGTCCGTGTCTCACCTTGGAGTGCGAGGCGATGGCTTGCCGCAGCGGCGTGCAGTGGAAGGGGGGAGGCGCGGGCGAGTTGAGGAACTGCGAGGGGCTGAATGGCAGCGCCTTGATGGGGGTGGCGCCGGTGTCGGCCCCCGTAGCCCCCGTAGCCCCCGTAGCCACCGGAGGCACAGGCTTGTTAGTGGGGTCGGACCATGTCTGCAATGAATAAATAGATAATAAATAAAAGACCAATCCGTACTTTGCCCCCGTGGGTGGAGTGTGGCCTAAACTTTCTTAGCTATATGGGAAAAGACTCGTGCCCCAGCATTGGGGACGATATGGGTAAATCCGGTACAAAGAAGGACGGAGAAAAACAAAGGATACTTTTTATCAAAAGTATGAATAGGGTTAAGAAGTTAGTTACGGTTACGGGTGGCATGGCGGCAACTGACATGTCAATATGACATCTCTTAAAGCAGTATATGTAGATCTACCATCAAACGTAACTTGTAATTACGTTTACAATCCTTGTATTTATCATGTATCAGTGTACAATAAACAATAAAATAAATAAATAAACGAACAGCTGTGAAACTAACGTATGTCAAAGTGACATATTTCAAACTGACATCTGTCAAAGTATTACGGGAAGATCATCGTGAACAGATTTGTTCAGAAAAGTAATTCAATTTACTATTCGCCGCTGTCAGCGAATAAAAATCCCAGTAAATTAACATGTATAGGGTTCATGTACAATACTTCGACCCACGTTAGCGCTAGTGTTGGGTTTTTTCGCTTTCCTTCTCAGTATGGGGGGCGGGGTGTTAGTCTCTGCTAGTTTCTTAACGGTGCATACGAATAGTTATAAGAAGTGAGTTACAGATGGTATAGCAGCAACTGACATATTTCATACAGACATCTGTCAAAGTGACATCTTTCAAACTGTTATCTGTCAAAGTATTATACGAAGATCTGCAATCTTACAAAGTGACACCTGCAAATCTGACGTCAATCAAAGTGATATCTGACAAAGTATAATAGGCAGACCTGCTATCTGTCAAAGTGACACCTGTAAAACTGACGTGAGTCAAAGTATTATTGGAAGATCGTCGTGTAGGGTCGGTTGCCGGGACTTGTACCGAGCACACGTTTGCTGAGTTATTTTTTTAATTATTTCCGTTTTAGAGTAGTCTCAACGTTATTTTTGTGATGGGGAAATAGCTGTGATTCCGATTCAGTGATAAGAAGTCATAAAAAGAGGATTAACTCGGGAGACAGCTCCGTTTTCCGAGTTCCAACAACAAACCACCATGTGGAGCGTCTTTAAGTGCCCATCACCCTTAGAGCCGCGTCTTTCACGTGACATTGGCGTTTCGCCATTTTTTATTTATTGAAGATTCTCCCATTTTTCACGTGACATTGGCAAAATCACGCTCAATATGAGATGTGAAATGCCAAATAGAAAAATAGAATAGAATAGATCGTCGTGTATATTCTAGATCCATTCAAAAACCCCTGTAAATGAACACATATGTATAGAATATAATCACGATACAATACTCTAACTCACGTTAGCGCTAGTGTTGGGTTTCTTCGCTTTCCGCCTCAGTATGGGGGGCGGGCTGTTGGTCTCTACTGATTTCTTGGGCGACGTGTAGACAGAAGGGACCACTATCTCCTTTGTGGCTTCGGATTGCACGGCATACGTTACTAGAAAAAAAATTAAGGGTATTAAGAATAATGTTAAGCAGTCGTAGTCGTTAAGCCATTTCGGAGGCCTTATAGGCGGCTTGAAAACTTGACACTGGGGTTGGCCACTAGCCCCACAACCTCCAACAATCCGGACTTGGCCCCCGTGTGTGGAGCATGGCCTAACCTTCCTGAAGTAGGGGAAGAGACCCGTGCCCCTGCAGTGGGGACGTAATGGGTTTGTTGGGTTTTCATACAAACTTTGAGATTTCAAATCACCCGCCAAACCGCCGCCATGTTGCCGTCCTGCGACGGAAACTACTAACAAGTAGCCGCAAGGGAGCGCCACCGTCTCTTTTTTGCAATGGCGGAGCGCGGCCGTTCATAATTTGTGTTCGAACCAAAAATATCTGCTGCAAGTGCACTAACTCATCAAGCACTCTGCTAAAGCCTGAAATCATGGATCCATGGGCCTTCTTATCAAAGAAAAACCACAGCTTCAAAGAAATCACAAGAAAACGATACTTGCAAAAGACCCGAAGGCGGCGGCGGCGGTGAATAAGAAAAAACAACTTTTTGAAATGCTCAAAGTTAGATTTGTACCGTATTCCGTTCCGTTGTTTTGTAGTATATGTGTATGGTTCATTCCAATCAAAAAAAAGCAAAAGGTAAACAAACATAGTATGCAGATGACATTGACATGTGTCAGTTCCATAGTAAGTTTGTTTACGTTTTGCTTTTTTTTGATTGGAATGAAGTATATGTATATCAGTCTCTGGTTGCCAAGATACAGGGAATCCTAGTTTGGGGCCAGGTGACCGTGTGTGATTTGTCCCAGATATTATTATTATTATTCCTTTAAACTAGCGAAACGCCACAGGATTGTTAACACTAGAATAGTGTTACGTATGCTGAAGATGCCAATTAAAGATAGTTTTTTTTTTACCCTCAATTGGTAAGCCCTTGGCATCATCTCACCTGATAGTAAGTGACGATGATGCCGAAGATGGAAGCGGGCTTACCAAGATTCCCCAACGCAATGGGGAACTGGCTATCTTATCTTCATGCCGGAACACATCAATGCTGTTAACATTGATGTTTGGCGGCAAGACTTAGATAAGATGGTGGTAGCTAGCCAGGCGGGCTCAGAAAATGCCCTACCACCAACCAAACCGAGTCCACAAAGTTGGACCCCGCCGGGAATCGAACCCGTGACCTCCGGATGTGAAGCGAGCGGCAAGCCTCTACGCTGCGGAGGCGGTTAGTAGATACACATTCCAATTAATCAAGTTTTACAAACCTCTTTGGCGAATATTTAGAACATCTGAGTGGCATAACAACTCGATTTCACAGACTCCATGGAATTGATCCAAGTGCGTCACATCATCACCAGCCCACTATCGGAGACAGATCCACAATTTTGGAGTAACTTGGGGACTCACCAGTATTATGATTGCTGTTTTCTTCGGAAACTGCGGGGTTCATGTAATTCTTGAGAGGAGAATTTGACGGAAGCATTTCTAAGTTTACAAATCTGTAACAAAAAAGTAATTATATTAGCCTCAGTTATTTATAAAGTATGATACAGTTAATTTTAAATGTTTGTTAAATCTGTTATCGCCATGATTTAGGCAAATATATACATTTCATTTCCTTTTTTAAATAATAAATGCTGAATACTAATAATGACCAATGGTCATAGTCTATGATCGATCGTGGAGGTTAAGCCACTTTGAATGCGACTTGAAACAAGAGCAGTATGCTACTTGTGCAGTGATATTATTTGAGATGGCTGACAAACATAGTGATATTGCAGGTAAAGCAATGTCAACTATCTATCTATCTATCAGCCGAAAGACGTCCACTGCTGGACAAAGGCCTCCCCCAAGGATTTCCACACCGACCGGTCCTGTGCGGCTCGCATCCAGCGGCTTCCTGCAACCTTTACCAGGTCGTCGGTCCACCGAGTCGGGGGCCTGCCCACACTGCGCCTTCCGGTGCGCGGTCGCCATTCGAGAACTTTACTGCCCCAACGGCCATCTGTTCTACGAGCTATGTGCCCTGCCCACTGCCACTTAAGTCTAGCGATTCTGAGAGCTATGTCGGTAACTTTAGTTCTCCTACGTATCTCCTCATTTCTGATTCGATCACGTAGGGAAACACCAAGCATAGCACGCTCCATCGCCCTTTGGGTGACTTTGAGCCTTCTTATAAGGCCCATAGTAAGCGACCATGTCTCGGATCCATATGTCATCACTGGCAACACACACTGGTCAAAGACTTTAGTCTTGAGGGACTGCGGTATTTTGGACGTAAAGATATTGCGAAGCTTCCCGAACGCTGCCCAGCCGAGTTGGATTCGACGATTGATCTCTTTCTAGAAGTTGGACCTACCTAACTGGACTGTTTGTCCCAGGTATACATATTCGTCAACAACTTCGAGTGTAGAGTCTCCAACCTTCAGAGGAGTGGGTGTAACACGGACGTTTGACATGAATGTCAACTGCGGTTAAGAAATAGTTGTAATTTTAATTTCGTCATCTTAAATTCAAATTAAAAATGTTTTTTACTAAGTTTAAAAATCGTCATGTTTTTCTACCTATACAGTTCCTTTATTTAAAGTTAAATAAAAGTTGACTACCCCCACGATCAATCATGCAGGTTAAGTGACCACACACGCGGCTTAGAAACGGATGGGCTTACTTGAACGGGGACTCCAGTATCTCGATAGTCTCCGCAGCCACCAGCCCCTCCCTATCTGGCGTGTTTCCGGCTGTCTTCCTGGTACCAGCTAACTGGACGATACTTAGTTGCTCCTTCAACAGCTGTCTGAAATGCTGCACTTGTTTCGAAGGTTGATGCTGACTCGAGTTGCTTTGTGTGGACTCGTTGAAGGTATCTGACCAGGTCTGTTGGAGGAAATAGATAAATATAAATATTCGGGATAAATCATACACGGTCATCTGGCTCCAAACTAGGATTTCTGGTCAGAGAGAATCCTTAGACCCTCTCTTATAGGAACCAGAGACTGATAAACATACATGTAACGTTTTTAAAACATACATTTATGAGGCGCTGAGAGCAAGAGTCGTGTAAGCCACATTTTTTGAACATCTTCCTCTGGTCCACTTTTTAGCAGTTTAAATTATATCTACCTAAACCATAATGAAACTGCCCTATTATAATACATCTTGACAGTGACGAACATGAATAAACGAATAGTTTTTCTTAAAAAATAATGATTAATGGAATAAATGATTTCAAAGTAAAATATATCCATTTAAGCGAAAACGGGGTTACACCACTCTTGCTCTCAGCGCGTCATATAGATATAATACAACTAGGCACAGAGCAAATAAATCTGCTCATTACAGAATTGTTTGCCCTAGGTGGGGATCGAACCCACAATTCTAGGATCAGTAGTCAAAAGCACTTTTATTTTAACTTTTAGTAATTCAAAAATCAACCTTACCTTGGTTGATATGTCACTTTTTTGTAACAATACTTTTTTCGAAACTAACATAGCTTAATAATACCGATTACCCATTAAACTCAACTGATGGAAAGTGATATAACCAGGTACCTACATGATTAAGTACATTACCTTTTTTTTTTACCCTCAATTGGTAAGCCCTTGGCATCATCTCACCTGGTGGTAAGTGACGATGATGCCGAAGATGGAAGCGGGCTTACCAAGATTCCCCAACGCAATGGGGAACTGGCTAAATGGGGAACTTTTTTATATAAAAAAGCTACTTAAATACTGTACACACAATAAGATAAAACAACACACAAAAGCGAGCAAATACCAAATAACTTCGAGTTAAAATTATTCAAGCGACACAAATGTAACACTACTCACACTAACTAAAAAAGACCAAATGGTAAATTATTTACAGTGCGTTTGCAACGTAAAGAAAAGCGCAGCAGCATTATGATACCTTTTACGAACACCCGACTTTGTTTCGATACTCATTTTGGTAGGGTTTTTCCAGTTGATGTGGCACAATTTTTCGCTGTTAGATTATGATCACATATATTCAAAATTATTTGCGTATTAGACACGTTATTCGATCAGATTTTCATACTTTTATATTAGATTCATATGCTATTCTATTATTTTCTATTTGCATAGTAGTTTTCGCAATTTACGTAAATAACTCGATAGTTTGTTATATACGCCCTTTTCGATTCAATATGAATCGATTTGAGTATATGTATATAGAACTATTGTACTCGGATTCGAACCGATTTATCTATACCATTCATTCTATTCTGATGGCAGATTTTGGATTCGATTAACACACTATCCCTCATACTATTTTGATATATTTATTCACGCGCTATTCGATATTATTTTCACAATATTCGATTCAATTCTATTTATGTATTTTAACAATCGATTTTAAAATCGACTCACTTCGCAAATTACTCGGTAGTCTGACGTATTGTATACAAGCCGAGTTATACAGAGTGTAACAAATTTTGGACTTGTCATGCAAATCTTCTCAATCGTCTATCATCTCTGAATGAAAAGTCCAAATTTTAATGCTATTTGAGCTAAGTCGCAGAACAAAAAATGTTCAAAATTATGAGTAGAATCCCCAGTTAACATTTCCACTAATTTTGTTACACCTGTATGTAAAGCAACATAAAAAGCGGTGCACTAACATCGTTATTATATGCGACCTCAACGCCTCGGTCTGTGAATGCACTAACACTAGCGTCGGGCCGTGACTTCAGCCGCTTCCTCTCGTAGCCAGCGAGCAAGTCCGGCTCGTACTTCCGCCGCATTGTCGAGTTCCAGTGGTTCTTTATTGCGTTGTCTGTCCTGGGTAGGGGACAGTAAAATTAGTATCAGTAAATTAGTAAAACTTAAAAAAAACATTATGGCGAGCTCAATATGATAAATTGATTCATAATCTGGCAATGACTTGTGAAATATGTAAGGATAAATATTTTATTTTCCAACTCAAAATACATAGAAAGAAATATATCTCGTGACTCCACCCTAGGCAAAGTCTGTATCGTGGTAGCTAGTACAAGGTGAGTTACCAACGAGTTGAGTCGTTACAAATTAAATAAAGGGTGCATGCAACAATCTGAAATTCGTAGTAATTAATTTAAATACAGGTGTTAAAAAACTCTATTTGAAATTTTCAGGGGTTACTCAGAACCAGTACAGGAAAAATATTTAAAAAATCTGATCTACAATTTCTTATTGACTGACTCGGTGGCTGAGTGGTTAGCGATGATCCGAGAGTCGTGGGTTCAATCTCCATACAGGGCAAACTTTTCTGTGATGAGCAGAATTGTTTGCTCTGAGTCTGGGTGTATTATATCTATATATGTATGTATTTAAAAGTATATGTGTATGTATATCAGTCTCTGGTTCCCAAGATACAGGGAATCCTAGTTTGGGGCCAGATGACCGTGTGTGATTTGTCCCAGATATATCCTAGATATTAATATTATCAGTTTCCCACACAAATTCTTTATTCACTATTCAGATTTAGTATGGGAACTGAAAAGAAATTGAAGATCGGATTTTTTATACTTGATTCTCTCATTGAAATTTCAAACGTAGGACACGTGTCTTAGCCTTAACACACCTGCCAGGTAACAGCTTGGCTATCTTCGCCCACTGGTTGCCCAGTTGCTTGTGCGCCTGGTAAATGACCCGGTCCTCGTGCTCTGTCCATGCTGTCTTCTTTATCGAAGGGTTTAGGTGGTTGTGCCACCGCTCTCTGGAATAAAGATGGAACTCGTTAACAAAATACTGTAGTCTACTTTAGGTCCTGTAACATCTAGCGATGTATACAACTCAGAGTCGAGACATTTTTTCACGTGCTCCCAGGACCTTTAGTGAGCGCTTCCAGATTACAAGTAATTGGGAAATTTATTAGAATATAACCTTGCAATATTGTTTGTGTACTGTGGCTAAAGGTTTTTTTATAAAAAAAAAAGATGATATAAATCTAAATTTATTTTATTTTATTTTATTTTGGAAAAACAACAGCTCATTCTTAAACTATTCTACTTAAAATACTTCACAATTATATAATAGAGCCTTTACAGTTTTCCACGATATACAAATAAGTAATGACTACTGAACTGTAATTAGTCACTTTGAAATAAAGTACAATCAATCAGTATACCTAAAAAAAAAAATGTAATGATTTTAAAAGTATTTTTGAATGTTTAATTTTTATCGCCTATAGACAAAAGTTTATGACAATTTTTAACCTGTAAGGTTTTAGGACATTGGCTACATTTTATCGAGTCTATTTTATTTGTCAAATTGGTTATGTTTATGAAACGATAGAATATCTTTAGTTATTTATAAGCAGTCACGTACCTGCACTGTTTCCCTATCCTGCCCTTGAGATGCCGCGCTATGAGCGTCCATTTCTTTGGCCCGTACTTGGCTACTAACTCCATAACTTTTTCATCCTCCTGGAAAGAAAATAAATTATTGTATTAGTATCGCTAATTAAACATACATGCATGAAAAGAGTAATGACTAATGAATGTGGAAGAAACAAGAGAATTATGTCAGAATAGGAGCGAATGGCGATCCGTGGTTTCTGCCTTCTACCTAACCCAATGGGAATAAGGCGTGACTATATGTAACATACGGTTTGAGATATCTTACGATTATTTAATCTTAATGGGGAAGAAAACGCAAAGCTATTTGCAGATGGCGCTACGGACGCTTGATTCATAACAACTTTCAATTAGTTCCCGATTTTTATTGTCGAGGTGTTATAAATTAGTTATTTTTCCTGTAAAATTGTTAAATGGAAAATGTATGCGACTTAGACTGTTCCTCAATTAAAGGCGAAGTTGAAAAGTACATAATTGAAAACGTAACTTTTCCCACGTCTTTTTCATCCGAGAATCTTTAGGAAATTAATGATTTCCATTATTATTGCAACCAATCGCCACACAACGCGGCATTTTTTTAAAATCTTATGTTTAGTTCACGTAAACAATTTTTTCTATACGTTTTGACAGTTAGTATGAGTCAAGCGATATCAGCGCCTCTATCGGCGAGTTCTGTCAGTTTTCTTCCCCATTCGGGGCCGAACTTTTTGAGAACAAATCGGGGACTTGTATGATTCAACATTACCTATGCGGTACTCGAAGGGTACTCGGGTCACGAATAAATATATTGTTAAAGTTGTTTTAAGTAATTAAAGCAGTACATCGATTACGCAGGTCAACTGACTATAGAGACACGGTCATAAATGGGTTTGGAAGTTACTGGCATTTATCTCCATCGTTTCCGTGCTTCGTACGGCATGTTAAGCTGTTGTTGCCTGTTGCTATTACTAAATGGCAGTCGTTAAACCATGTCGGAGGCCTTATAGGCGGTTTGAAAACTTGTGACACTGGGGTTAGCCTCTAGCCCCACGACCTCCACCAGTACGGACTTGGCCCCTGTGTATGGAGTAAGTTACCTTTCCATGATATGGGAAGAGACTGTACCCCAACAGTGGGGAAGATATTGGTTGTTAAACTTGTTAACATACATAATTAAATTGACACTTGTAAGCCAGCGGAAAACGCAACGCCAGAAAAATCATTTTCCCAAATTTTAAAATAAAACAAAAGCTTCCATTCTTTTGAGATCCTAACATCTCTTTAAGCTCTTAACACATCACACAGAGATACAGAAAGTCAACCTATTTCTTGCCCACTTAAGGTCGATCAGCAAAAAGTTGCAACAAAAAAGACTTTAAGGAGCACAATATAATAATATGATCGGAAATCATCTGACACGTTTGTGTGGCGTGCGAAAATTCGTTATTAAAACAAGGTTAGCCGGTCCCTGGGTGGGGCAAGTGCTATAAAAACGCAACGATTTGAATTTACAACCGTTTTCGATCAGCTGTTTGCGTAGCGATTGATGCGTGATGGATGATTTAGTATGATGTTATGGTTTGAAGGTCGGCTTTAGTCTAATTATGGTTAGATTATATCGGAGTTCCAGTGAGGTCTGGGCAGGCACAATGACTTACTGGGTTGGAATTTTATTACATGTGCTATTTTTTATTAATAAAAAACAACTATAGAACGCTATAATGTCCTGTGGCTATTTCAAAATATTTGTAGAACAATTTGTCGTTTTTCACATTTCATCAATTCAGTTTTCACTACTTGGATATTTTTATAAAAAAATACTTCTGTATACTATTAACATATTTCTGTTTTGTATTGTCGAGTCTGCGTATTTCTTTCATTTCTTTCAAATACTAGAAATTCTTGAAGATGAACCTTTACACTCAAAAACAAAACGTTAAATTTGGGCAAGCTTTTACTATTTACTTTTTCAGTTCTATTCTATTCTTTTTCATTTTAATTGCAAAATATTTGCAAAACATGAGTCACTGTCATGTAGCATTAACAAAAATCAAACATTTAACTGAGCCTTTAGTCGCTTAACCTGGAGATCGACGCGATCTTCAGCACGATAGAAGCTAACCCCAACCTGACCAGTCATATCTTGTCTTGCTTATCGCCTATAAAAAGCTTTTTATAATGCGGTAGGTACAAAAAAACGTACAATTGACCACAGATAATCGTTTAAGCAACAATTAAGTTGTCCAAATCCAATAGTCGATCGAACTATTATACACAATTAATTCGTACCATTCATCAAACAGTGGGAAACACGTGTTGGACAAGGCTAGAGGTCGATTTACACTTCAATAAGTACATTGGTGAGTCAAGTGGTAAGGTTTTTTTATGGCAGTGGTGGCAAACGAGCAGACGGATCACCTGAGGGTAAGCGATTACCGCCGCCGCCCATAGACACCCGCAACACCAGAGGAGTCACAAATGCATTGCCGGCCTTTGATATGGGAGTACGCTCTTTTCTTGAAGGTTTGAATGTCGTATCGGTCCAGAAATACCGCAGGCGACAATTAATTCCACAGTTTGGTTGTGCGAGGCAGAAAGTTTCTAGTGAAACGCACAGTTGTGGACTGCCAACCATCTATGTGATGGGGATGAATATGTTGTCGCGTAGAACGATGGCGAAAAGTACAGTTGCGAGAAAGCAATGGACTTCTTCTTACTACTTGACTCACCATTCACTACTGTACTTATTGGAGTGTAAATCGGCCTTAAAGCTACGTTTACGCGATAGACACTCGCGTCTTGTACTAAATGGTGCAGAAATGAGAAGAACACTATTCATGACAATTTTAGATAGTGCTTAAGAGTGACATACGTCTGTAATTAGTTTGTTGTTTTCTATCTCCGAACTTAAATATGACCCGTGCCCCTGCAGTGGGGACGATATTCGTTGTTAAAGATCTTAAATGTTGGTCATACAACAGCTTTCATAAAAATATTGAATTTTTGTCTATAGATATAATTGTGGATATATCCACAATTAGTAAGCCTAACCATCATCTTACGTGAACGTGACGGACGATGATGCTGAAAATGGAGGCGGGCTTATCAAGATTCCCAATGTAATGGGGAACTAGCTATCTTATCGCCATGCCAGAACACATCAATGCTATTAACACTGACTTTGGCGACAAGACCATAGCATTCTCAAAACTAAGGTTACATAGATAAAGCATGGATTCTGCCAAAAGTACCAAAATCCAGATGTACTCGTGCGAAAGCAATGATCATAGCGACGACGCGCGCGGAGCTTTTGGCAAAAACAAAAATCCCATTGACCGCCACAAGGTCAAGTTATACATATGTCACGCACTAAATATCTGGGATACCGGTCTCTTAGATCTAGATAGGTATCATTAGCTTTGAGATAAGTAATGGCTTTAAGGATTCAGCTTTAGATCAAGTTCAACTTTAAATGTCATTGATGAAACTTTTGAAGGATGTAGTGTAGGTACAATAGTTATGAAGGATGCGGGCAGCGCAGGAGCGGTCGGTATGGAAATCCTTGGGGGAGGCCTTTGTCCAGCAGTGGACGTCTTTCGGTTGATGAAGATGATGACAATATTTATAATAAATGTAGAGAAGGGGGAACACTTAGCTTGAAGAAGGGTGTAGTCCGGACGCAGTATTAAAATGTAGTTGAAAGTTAAGGTTAGATAGGAGTTATCTACATTCTGTATCAATAACAAACATAATCACGTAATGGCAAATGTAAGTAATTTAAAAAAAAAGAATTTTTTAGATTCACTTCCTGGAAATTTCGAATAGTAGAAAGGTAACTTTGTAGACAAAAACCGCACTAATGTCTTAATACATATTAGCACTTTGCCTTTTTTGCCTTAAAATTATCAATTTAAGGCCTAGCTGTACTTTGGTATCTGTACTAGCTCTAACAATAATGAAAAGGAATCCAATCTTTTCTGACAGATCTACAATAGTAAAACATATAAAAAAACCAGGTGACAGCCAACATTGTGTAGCACAATTTCCGATGGATACTTGAGATATGGCTAGCAGACGGACTGTTTATTTTCAAGAAATTTGAATTATAATTTTGGATATTGTGTCTTTAAAAAGTTTCTCTGATAAAGAACTGATAACACATCTGCGCCTAGTACGTATATTACAGAAGACAGATTCATATTTGGACACGGGACGGCACCCAACCACCTATATCATCAAGATGGAATGTTACCAATTGATCAAATCGAATCCGAAAACCCAACACCCTGATAAAACATTATGTTTTCCAATACCAATATAAAAACACATACTTCAATTTCGCATTATAACATCATCGCAAAACTAGTTTGCCTTCCCACGGTGAAGAAAAATAAAAGAATTGCCTACAGCTACTAAGGTGTGTCCTTTTCTTGTTCAACTTCTATGTATATTAATGATAAATGTATTGTATCTTTGTCAGAATATTATGTAGCTATTTGTATGAAACTTTATCCTATCTCGTCTTGATAACTTTAATCATACAATGTTACCTTGCCTTATAAGTTTCTTAGCAATAACTCTGCCTGAATTTACAGCAATCCTTGACAGGGCTGAGTTAAGGTTTTTCTGGCCACACAGCACCAGCCGTGTCTAAATCCAGATCAGTGGAAATTATTTATATTGTACTAGCTTCCGCCCGCGACTTCGTCCGCGTGGACTTCAGAATTGAAAGAAAATGTTAAGATAGCGCCATCTAGTAACGAAGTGGAAATTTTGAGTTTTTAAGCATTCCTACGGGAAACCATAAGTTTTCCAGGATAAAAAGTATCCTATGTGTTAGCCGAGTGCTTCATCTATCTACCTACCAAATTTCATCCAGATCCGGTCAGTAGTTTCGGCGTGAAAATGGAACAAACAAACAAACTGACAAACAAACAAACATCTATACTTTCGCATTTATAATATTAGTGAGATGAGATGAGATGAGATGAGATGAGATGAGATGAGATAGTGAGATGAGATGTATATACGGATAAGTTTTCATGAATAACTAAAGTTTTGAATAGGCTTTCTACTTATGAAACTAAATAACTTCTCTAGAAACCTATAGATTCACCAAGAAGATTATGGCCTTCTCTAACAAGTAGATGAACTTACGGCCTTATGGAAATTCGAAACTTTTCTTCGACTGACAATGGCTATGGGTGTCTTGGGCGAATTTATTCGTTATCATGACTAGTAGCCCTATAGTGTCCAGTACCTTTAAAACACCCTATATATCATCGTATTTTTAGACTGATAGTCTACCTAACAATATGCTAAAACGAGTTTTCCTGTCAACGCTTCCAAGAAACCAAGAACACCTATCAGTTTAAGTCAGGCTTGTGGCTCGCAGATATTAATGTTGCCATGTACAATAAATTTTGAGGAATTCATTGTATGTAACATTTTAAAATGCGTGTCTCGTGCCGACAACAGATTCATTCATAAGATTTCTAACTGTGTCGTCACGTCTTTTGGTATGTAATTTATTTTTATTACTGTCTGACGGTAAGTATACGTAGATTTTTAAAGCTTGTGTAAAACTTTGAAGCTATTGTCTATTTCTATTAAAGTTTGGACAGGTATTCGTTTATCCTTTGCCGTCGTACGTCGTACGTCGTAACCTGATACCTGAAAAAAAAAATAACCACGGCTTCTACTTATGAAACTAAACAACTCTCCCCAAGAAACCTATACTTAATTCGCAAAAAAAATTTGGAATTCTCATACTAATCAATCAACTGATCCGCCGATTTGGTATGGGAAGTCCAAATTTCTTTTTTGCGAATTGAGTATAGGTTCCTTGTGAAAAGCTGTTCAGTTTCATGAGTAGAACCCACTGTTAAATTTTTTTCAGGTATTTTAGAAGGACCCTATAATTCGTCTATAAATAAAATATCTTTGAACACAAAATTATCATTTCCAAGAAAGTTTATTTCCGATTATACATATGTAAATGAATCATATCACAGACAGAGGATATAAGTATAATGAAACAGAGGAGACTTTACATACAGAAACTGTTTGCGGTTTAAACTTCAACTCATTCAAGGAATTCGTCTACAGGACGTAAACAATTTGCGTACCCACACTAAATTCTTAGCCAAAACCAAACAAAAAAGCGTATCTTTTTTTGTTTAATTTACTTTAAAATACTTGACTGAAAATTGTTCAGGTCCACAAGTAAAAGCCGCAGTTGAAACAGATTCAACAAAACATGTTACACCTTATATTTCATCGTACGATAAAATAAAATCTCATCGCATAATCGTACAAACAATGGCTAAGTAGAACGACGCCTGCATTACTTGGCCACGCTGAATACGTTAAAAACAACCGACTTCAATAATAAAAACTCCAATTTTGCTTTTTTGTTGATTTTCTCAAAAACCGCTGAATCGATTTCGATAAAATTTATATGGGACCACCTGGGAAATATATCTATTTAAACAAAAAAGAATTTTCCAATCGGTAAACATACATAAAAAAAAAGATTTCGACGAATTGAGAACCTCCTCCTTTTTTTGAAGTCGGTTAAAAAATATTGTTATTTTCGATGTGTATCTCTTTTAAGCGCTAGACACCTTCAAATTAAAAACACAAACAATAAACTACATGAATATTTATGATTATGAATGAGCTGAGAATCATGCGTGCATTCTATGCATTCGCACGTGCGCGCGAGGTAGCTGACCTAAGACCTAGGCACGCTGACTCACACTTCCTGCGATCTAGTGTGATAGACTGATCGTCTTTAGGCAGTTCTAGGATGTTTTTGTTGATTGATTCCACAGTTGTACAAGATATTGAAATGTATTTGCGCGGTACAAGTTATTGAAATGTATTTGTGCTGTCTGACTTGGTAAAACAATTCCTATAAAATATAAAATTAAAAGCAGTGGTTTGGACAATGTGCGTTAATGGGATTATAATGGCAAAGCTCATGCATCAACGTGGATAAGGACGGAATGTGACGCTGTTCGCGACCTTTAAAAGAGCTAAAAAGGTTGCAACTGCAAGCGTACATTTTGTGGTTAAAATTAATTGACTCTTTATTTTTTATGAATGTTTTCTGCAGAATATGTGTACATATTTCTCTAGTTTTTCTTTCCTCCATGTTGCTTTTCTCAAAACCCGAGATTACATGAACATCATCACATCAGCTAAAAAACGTTCACTGCTGGACAAAAGCCTCCTTCCTCATAACTGATTCTAACACGAAAGAGATTACATTACACATTATTATTATTACATATCAGTACCGACCTCCTTAGTCCAAGGTCCCTTCACCAGCTCCGGATTGACGACCTTCGTCCACCGCTGCTGGCACTGCACATCCGACCTGTCGGAGAACTGAGCGGCTATCATCTCCCAGTTCTCATTGTACATCTTCACGTATTGCTTGAGCTGTTTGTCCTGGAAATGGAGGGGGAAGGATTAAATGAGTTTGCAGTGTTTGAATTGCAGGTGTATTAACTGGCAAATTCAGTTTTTTTAATAAAGTGCTCTGAAACAACTTCTGCTAGGGTTGAAACTAAGGTTTCTACACAACAATATAAACAAATTTCCCCAAGGCACAGGTAGTAAAAAAAAAATCGGTACTTCATATGATACAAATCAATCAGCTAAACCGTCAACTTATGAAAAGTCGAACAATTTTTTGGGATTAAATTTTACTTAGGGAAAGCCAGATTCATTAACAGAAATCCCAATTTGAGCACTTTTAAGAGCACTCTACTTTTTCACTTGCTTCGCAAAGCACGTTGAGGCTTTGGTACCGATTGTTTCACTAGATGACAGTCCTTAAGCCATTCCAGAGGCCTTATAAGAGAGCTTGAAAAATTATTTCACTGGGGCACAAGCCCCCCAACCTTCACAATTTTGACTTGCCCCCATGTGTAAAGTTTGGCCTAACCTTCCCGAGCTATGGGAAGAGACCCGTGCACCAGAAGCGAGGACTATAGTGTCCTCGCTTCTGGTGCACGGGTCTCTTCCCATTTGTTTGTATCAATCTTCTTGTCGTTTTGCAAAATTTAACTGTACTAACACAAATTACAGACGGCAGTTGCCTGGTGTTGCAACAATATGATTGTGTACGAATATATAGGGTATGGAGCCATAGAAAAAATAAAAAATAAATAAAAAAAAGATTCCGACGAATTAAGAACCTCCCCTTATTTTGAAGTCGGTAAAAAAGTGTACATTCGTACCTCCTCCTTCGTCCACCGGCCCCTGTTGATATTCTTCCGCGGCCCAGAGCCTTTGGTTGTAGTCGAGACATCCTCGTATGCCGCTGTTGAGTCCTCACTGTACTCGCTACTCTCGCTCTCATAGCCGTTTCGTCTGTGGACAACGAGAGAACAACTTTTATTGATGTACTTACGATAACAATAATAATTGATGAATGAATGAATGAATGAATGAAAACACTTTATTGCACAACAAAACAGGAAAATAAAAACATCAACATTAAAATAAAAAAAGTTATACAGGTAGGCGGTCTTATCGCTAAAGAGCGATCTCTTCCAGACAACCTTTAGGTGAAGGAAATCGCGTAAGAACCTTATATAGGGTAGTGCGCAATAACAATAATGAGAAAAAAAAAGAAATAAGTAAATACTGAACTGATGTGCTTTTTACCCTTAATTGGTAGGTCCTTGGCATCATCTCACCTGATGGTAAGTGATGATGATGCCGAACATGTATACGGGCTTACCAAGATTGATAGATAAGATACCCGCAATGGGGAACAGGCTATCTTATCTTCATGTCGGAAGAAGACTACTGGTGGTAACTGGTGGTAACTAGCCAGGCGGGCTCAGAAAATGTCTTACCACCAACCAACAGAGTCCTACAAAGTTGGGCCCCGCCGGGAATCGAACCCGCAACCCCCTGATGTGTACCGAGCGGATTAGCCACTGAACCACAGAGGTAGTTAAAATTTGACTTTTGACAGATGACGTCACTGCTCATGTGCTAAACGTATGCTCATTGCAAGACTCTAAAATGAACATGGCTATACAGGTGTAAGGGACAGGTTTCCGAAAACTTTAAGGGCTTGCTCAGTAGACGAAACTGAACAACTTTCCACAAGATTTTTTTTTATTTCCTGAAAAAAATTCTTGTGGAAAGTTGTTCAGTTTCGTCTACTGAGCAACTAACCTGTTCCTTACACTCTGTATAATTTGAATTTGATTTGAAAGGTCAGGTCATGGTGACCTTAAAGAACAGTATCAGTTTCAGACAGTCTACCCGTGATGAAACTTTTTTGGTTCATATTTTAAGTACAGATAGAACCAACCCAAAGAAAAACGCTAGAAAACAAAACAAGCGAAGTATTTAAAGAAGAGTATCTAGTGGTCAATGAACTAGTTGACTTGCATACAAATCAGAATTAGCTCAATTCGTTTGTGTCTATGTATCTTGAATTGAGTTCTCACTCAATGATGGATGCTTGACTCGGCTAAGTACAGTTCGTCTCAAGACTCAAGACTTACTCTCGTTATGATGAAAGGGAAAACGGATCTACAGTATTCACCGTCTTTCTAGTCACCGTTACTAAATAGTTAGAGGAAATGAGCCTTATAATAAAAAAACGTTGAAGTAAGTTCCTTTTAGACTCGATGTTACTTCTACCTTCGTTCGCTTACATTTCTAGAATCATTCAGCACAAATCAATAAGTTCCGAGTATCCTATAGTTCCGAATACACCACTTTGTATAACTTGTTTAAAAACATTACTGAAATCAAGCCAATAGATAAACATTTTTACTACTTTACACTTAAACGAGTCATACGTATTCACCAAGTTTGCTTGATGAGATAAAGATATTACAAAGTATTCTTACGGATTTCGCATCGACTTATGTGGCCTAGTTGCAAAAAGTATAAAAGAACATTTGAAATAGCTTTTGTTTTATATGTTAAGTGTTGGTACACTGCGCTCCCAATAATACAGTCGCATCGATCTTTACAGTCGCCAGTTACACTGTTGTTTAATTTTAATGGCAAATCCTTACCATATGCCTTCATTAATCATCGCAAACAAGTCGAACGAACTATGTATGCATATATCTGTACGTTTGTTAACACAAACATCCTTAGCTCATGTTTGCTCAGCTAGGGTCCCAGGAATGTAGGATATAAACCGGTAGAGTGAGACTAGGACTCGCGCACTCAAGGTTCCGTACCTTTCTTTAATATTATGTATCATATTTCGGCATTCTTTCTCTTTTCTTTCTTAACAGTTGGCTTCCGTGACACTAACTGAATCATCTGTCAAAAACGCGATAGGAATTGATAAAATTGAATCAATCTTATGTGTCACAACTGACAAATTGTTCTCCTTAAATTTTATAATTGTTTTATGTAGAATAAGTAAAAAAATTGGGGGATAAATGTTTAAAATGTTTTGAATTACATCTAATCGAGCTATCATCAAAATAGACGGCGTTTGGATGCCTCTAGTTGCACTTAGCATCAGCGGTCACGTGTGCGGCCTTTAGAACCCTTTAGTTACAGAACCCTAAAATAAGCATTGAGACAAAAGGACTAACGAGTTTACTTGGCGGCGTCTTGGAAACGAGATGATGACAGGACTTGAGATGATGATAATTATAGTCTTAAGTACCTATCCATGATAATAATAAAGAGTGGTTTCAATCTTTCAATTGGTGTTAAATTGACGTTGACGTATGAGATGTTGTCATAATAATAATAGTCATCATAATAGTAATTTTATTGATAAAACTACTATTGTGCCTTAAATATTGACAAAGTATAACATCTGTACAGTAGAGCCACTCTCTGCCCCTCTCTAAGGGCGACCTCACCCCCTACATGTAAGATCCGACGACGGTACTTAGCGCAACACACGCAATAAATTTAAACATGTACAATTTTTATGAAAAAATAATAGGTTATAGTAACGCGAGAAATTCTTGCGAGTTTTAGGGGTGTGATTTTGGTATACCACATTAGGGCCTTGGACCCAAAGATATAAAGTATATAAAATAAAGACTGTTTAGTCTGCGCTTGGGCCTTACAATTAACTACCAAACTTTTTTTTGCATCCGTATTCTAAACAGCTTCTCGCAAAACAATAAATAATCTGATATAATATAACCAGCCAGTCACGTTCGAGAATAGAATATGAGATAGATATAAAGCCTCCTTTGATCTACAGAGATTGTGTGTGTTGTTAGGCATGCTTTGACCGAAACTCGAAATCCTGTTTATCCCGTGGTGCCTCTCGTAAAATACATAAGCGTAAGATGACGTAATGCTGGGCCTCTGGGGCTCTGGTTAGGGCACTACGTTTTTGCCTTATCGGTTATTATTAAAAGCTCTTGTAGAAGCTGAAATAATAATAAATATTTTAGCAAATATTTCTGTTTTATAACTGTTTAGTAATTAATGGCCAATTCTGCACAGTTGCGGACAAATCTTTGCGGACAAAGCAATTAATTTGACTGTTCTCTTCAACCTTTCGTTTCTTCTTCTTAACATGCGTAAAATCTATAGGTACCTATGTATCCGTAAACAGAAAGAAAGGCGGTGCCTGACTGTTGCTGCACGTAGGATTACAATAAACGAGGTAATGCAAAATGTAAACTATGCACATTTCCTACTCAAAGTCAACAAGTCAATAAATATAGAAAAAATATGTACACTGCACTAAGTACTTCAGTGAATTTATATAAATCAAAATAGTGAATTTATATAAATCGTATGTATAAATAAGTTACCACAGAATATAAAAGGATAACCAAACCGATATAATAAAAACAATACCAAAAACTGGCACCTCGACTGAAAACTGCACAAATTACTTGAAAAGTACCTTCGTTGCAATAACTTAAAGAAATAACTATAAAATAAGAGGTGCAGAGTCAGGTAAATCTTATCGCTATGCACTCTCAATATTCCATAGACCACATGGGTGCAGTTTCAGCAATAACCATACTGCTCTCACAAGAAAAAAAGCCGTTGAGTACACGGAAACTCCATATACAGGGAGTAACAAAATTGGTATAGGAGGACCCGTTAACTGGGGATTCTACTCATCGTACTGAACAACTTTTGTTCTACGACTTTGCTCCAATCGCAAAAAAAAAATTTGGACTCTCCATACAAAAATGGCAAAACAGATTAACAATTTGTATGAAATGTCCGAAAAAAAGTTGTGATTTGAGCAAAGTCGTAAAACAAAAGTCGTTTAGTGCGCGATGAGTAGAATCCCCAGTTAACGGGTCCTACACCAATTTTGTTACACCCTGTATACGTACTTAGCGGCTTTCTTTCTTATGAAGGTGCATACAAGTCCCATAGAGGCGTGGCGCCACGTCTGAGCCCGTTTCTTGGAAGTTTGGCTACGCCTTTTCATTGAGCACTCGTTAAAGTAGGTACGTTTGTGGAATGTTTTGCAAGCTTTGCTAAGTTTCAATTCATTGAAACGTTTTGAATAATAAATATCATTATACCTAATAATCAACAAATAGATAAGTATGAACGTCCTGTCCATTGGTAAATTGCACTATTTATGTAAGGTGAGGGATAAGTGTAGGAATTCGAAGGAATACAGACAGCAGTAAAGTTATGTTATGATTATTTTAGGAAACTGTGTGGGTTGTATGCCGAAATGAGCACGGCTCACGTTTGACCATAAAACCCTTCAAATATCATCTACGATTCGCAAAAAATAAAGTCGAACATGGTAACTAATCGGCAAAATTCAATTCAAACTAATACTTTTGTACATAGTAACTATATTACATACAGATTTACGAGCTCATATAGACTTGTCGAAGTACATACATGAAAGTTTCCCGAAAAAATGCCCGAAATTTTAGGTCCTTTAACATTTACAGATACATAGATCAAATCTCAAAAGAATCTTATAAAAGTATCAGAAAATATCTATATGAAAATGTATTAAAGTTTCTAAAACCGTTTCAATGGAAAATCTAAAAAACCAGACAGCTGGTTATTAAAAAAAAACACCCATACTGGTTCGCACCAATAATTCTTGGACCATACAAGAGATGAGGTAAGTCCGGAGGAGTAAAAAACTGCGAGAAAAAAAACAGAAGTTGTTAATTTATGCATTCCAGCTATCAGCTGATGGTGATGGATGACTGAAACGAGTTCTTTGCCCATTCATATGGTAGTTGGTTGGTACCTATAGCGTTTTACCTCATGTCTTGATATAGCGAATAAAGGCTTAATTTATTTATAGTAATTTATTGGGAACTTGCTCAAGGAATTCTTATCTACATTTAAGAAACTTGTTTTCGGCCTCCTCCTGTTAGTAAGGCCTAAGTGACTTATGAAATTATTAAAAATTCTAAAACACAAGCACGTGGAAATTTTGTGCAGTTTTTGAACTTTTGAACCTATAAAATTCCATCGTAACTGGTATCTCTCGTTCTTATTATCATTAATTTGACAGATGTCTAGTATTTTGCCACAATGTTCAAGTTTCTGATGAAAAAAAATTATTTTTAAAAAGAAAGGAATGCGGTATAACTTTTTTACGACCTTGCATTCGCCATCACTGACCTTCGAGGAAACAAAAAAACGCCACTTATCGAAATGCTGAATACACTCAATTTCTGAACTACCTACGCAGGCATACCCACCCACTTCTTGGTCTTGGGTTTTGAGAAGGCCTTACTACTAGGATGTTTCATCTATCTTTCTCATAATATTATACCATAAAAGTGAGCAACTGAGCATGTTTGTAAGTCACGTCACATTTTAACGCCTGACAATACCTTGACATTCCATTTAATATTTTAAATTTAAGCAAACTTAAAATTCCACACTTACAAAGGCCAAAGAAAAAGAAACAGACTCACTCATACAACATTACGAAGAATTATCCAATACAAAACCCGATGATGATGACGACGAAACCCCCAACAAATTCACCTCCATCATTCACTATCACAACATTATCGACACAAAAATTCTATAAAAGCACACGAAAAACCAAAACCACGCACAGATTCTTTATGGAGTCAATCCTTAATTCTTTTCCCGCCAAAACTTGTTTCTTAAACGCATATTCAAAAGAATATGCACTGGACGACTGTCGCTGTAACACTAAAGAAAAGCTCCCAATTCTTGTTCCCACACTCACACGCACACAAACCCACACACCCACACGGTGCGCATACGCATGTGGCTTTAATAAGGGCGAAGGGACAAAAACCCTGTAAGGGACGGTGATGTCTGAGGAGGACAGCTATATAGGGGCAAGTGAATGTGGGAACAGGACAAAAGATCAGGTATTACCCTCGGAGTGATGCAATGCAACACATGCAAAGGGAAGCAGGTGTAGTTCAACTGGTGGGGAACAAAGAAAAAATCGATTTCATAGTTTTTTTTTCATCGGATAGGTACAGAAATCGTTTAGAAAGTAATTATGTACCATCGCCAGTGCTGGAATTTTAAAAATATTTGAGATAAAACTGGATAAAATGTTGAGAAGTACAAAATTAGTCTTTAAGTTTTAATGATGCATTAATGCTTAATCAGAACCTTTTGGGTAAAACACCTAACACATACTACAAAACTACATACATATCTCGACAAAATCTAGTAGTAGTAATATATTGCACAAAATAACACAGCTACAAAAACCGTGCATTTCTGCATAAAACGCAACGGGACTTGCAAGTCACAAAAAACGCAACAAAAACTGGAAGACCCCATGTGCAGACGCTCCTGAACTAATTTTGAAGGCACCCGTGCGATTTTTTTGCACGTTTGCAGAGGGGTGGATGCACCGCAAACAAGGAAGTCCAGTCAGCTGATGGGTGATGGTAAAGTATGAATATTTATTAGCTGTTTTCGTTGTAAGCGAATCTGCATATGTACATCTGAAGTAAATGAGATGGTCACACAGGTAGTGCATCTCGATCAAAAAAGCTCACAAGAAGTACACTTTGATCAAAGTAATACATTAGTTAGTACTATAATACAGCATCGCTACTCCCTGCCCCTCTCTGAAGGCGACCACAGCCCCTGCGGGTAAGACCCGGTGCCAGTTACTTAGCACAAGCAAATAACACAACATTTACGCATATTCAATACAAAGACATATTTTTACGTACGGTCCCCCAAAGTATGGACCATCTGACATCTTTTCCTTCCTGCCCTGCCACCTGTTCGCGGGAAGACTTGATGCTGACCACCGAGAATGCGCGTAACAGGATTTTGGGAGGAGTCTATTTTATTTGCCATCGACTCGAGAAGAAGAAGAATATCGGTAATTATAAAGCGAAAATTCGTTAGGAGTGTCCGAGATGAGGTGTGCTATGCCTTTATGTCAAGAGGCTGCATTAGCCATGATACAGAGTACGTTTTCTGTACTGCGCTTAGCTGGTATCTTAACATTGACGTTATCCGTCTACAGCCATGTCAAAACTTTTGAAACCTGATTTTATTGGACTGAAACTACATTTATTTCCAATGGCAACCTCAAAATTCTGAATCCTCATTAGATGAATATGCTCGATTGTAGCCATGTTGAAATGAACCACGCTTTATATTCAAGACTTTCTTGACAGACTGTACATTACTTATCCAGTTATCAATGAGAAACTTATAATTTTATCAATGAACGACAGTGGTATCTGACATTGCCCTTAAACTTAATCGGAAATTGTTATCAATAAAGCTTTACAGGAAGCAAAAGTATCATAAAGATACGAATTACGATCGACAGATATTTTGTGACTCCACTGACTCGGTGGCACAGTGATTAGCGCTTATGACTATTGACAGGAGAATGGCGGGTTCAAACTCCACCCAAGGAAAACAATTTCTGTGATGACCACATTAGTTTGATGTCTGGGTGTATTATTGGTACTCTCCTACTACTGGTACTTCTACTATTATAAGTTTGTTTACCTTTTGCTTTTTTTTTATTGAAATGAACTATAAATATCATGGGTAACATGGCTTCCATTTGCTTTTGTAACTTTACCAAATACATACTATGTCCCTCTTATTAACGCATATATCAATATTAGGTCCTTTCCTTTTTCTTGCGTATATTAATGATTTGCCGTTTATGATTCAAAATTTCGCAAATATAGTGTTGTTCGCAGATGATACTTCTCTTATTTTTAAATTTGATAGAAAATTAAACAAAACTGATGAAGTAAACAACACTCTTTCAAAGATACTCAACTGGTTCACTGTAAACAATCTACTTTTAAATGCTAAAAAAACCAAATGTAAAAAATTCGCATTACCAAACGTTAGAAATATTGACGCTAGTGTAATCATAGATATTAATGAATTGGAATTTGTCAATAGTACTGTTTTCCTCGGTATAACTTTAGATGCTACATTGCAATGGGGTCCACATATAGAAACTTTAGCGGGAAAGCTTAGTTCAGCTGCTTATGCCGTCAAAAAAACAGATGTAGACACTGCACGGCTAGTGTATTTTAGTTATTTCCATAGTATTATGTCTTACGGAATTTTACTTTGGGGACATGCAGCTGATATTGAAACTATTTTCGTTTTACAAAAAAGGGCAATTCGCGCAATCTATCAGATGCGATCCCGCGAGTCGTTGAGGGATAAGTTTAAGGAAATTCATATTTTAACGGTTGCTAGTCAATTTATATATGAGAACATTATGTACGTCCGCAAGAATCTGCATTTGTTTCGTAAAAACAGTGACAGGCATGATTTAAACCTAAGGAATATAAATAACATTGATATTGCCTATTCGAGACTGAGCAAAGTTAAAAAGTCGTTTGTGGGGCAATGTGTATAATAAAATACCAGAACTTGTAACAAATCTGCCTGAAAACAAATTCAAAACGCATGTAAAAAAATGTCTGTGCTCAAAAGGTTATTATAAGATAATAGATTATGTGAATGACAAAGACATTTGGAAATGTATTGCTCTTCCTGATAACTGTATTGCTGATAACAAACATTGTATTAGTAATTAAGTATTATTTTAAAAAATGTGTTGAAGCGAGTTTCTTTTGGGCTCGACGTTTCTTCTCGCTTCGGAAACACTTCCCGAAACGTTACGTTTCTTCTCGCTTCGGAAACACTTCCCGAAACGTTGAGTGTACAAGTTCCGCGTGGTAGGAACTTTGTACTAGGTAGAAAAAAAAAGACGATTTAAAAGTATGTGCAAAACATCTACTTAAATAAAAAACATTTTGAATTTTGAATTTTGAATATGTATGTACGAAGGAAATTCTATACAATAATAGGTATGTGATTTTAACAAAGATTGCAAGGAACGGAAATGTAGCACTAACGAATTTAAACCCTGCCTACAAAGCATAACGGATGGGGTATGATGTGCCACTTAGAACTCCTTGATGTCAAAAAAGTAAACGTTGGCACTTATCATAGAATGATAAATAAAAGATGGGGAAACAAAACAGGCGGTTAGGAAACTATTGGTAAGAGAAAATTTCGCAGCCCTCAAATAAAATGGTATTTTAAGAAAAGACAAAAGGTACATCTTAGTTTTATGGTGTTAGTTACAAATTCACCGATTTTATGTAAGAGCCAAACATTGTAACTTTTTTTTTTTTTTAATTATTTTCTATAAATAATCTATTAATTAACCTATACAGTCAACAAATCACACGCAACCATATATGGCCCCAAACTAGAATCTAACTAACCTGCCATGATCATTGTACCTAACAAAAAAAAAATTAAAACGAGTATATACTATTTTTTACTACTATTTTTTGTTGATCCTTTCACATTCGTTTGTAATAGTATGCAACTAAGCTAACTATATCTTTGTTGTTTACCTGAATTATGTAATAGCATATAAGAATTTTATTTTAAAAAATGTGTTGGAGGGAGTTTCTTTAGGGCCCGACGTTTCTTCTCTCTCCGCAAACCAAACACTTCCCGAAACGTTGGGTATACGAGTTCCGAGTGGTAGGAACTTCGTATTAGGTAGAAAAAATATGACGTTCGAAAAGTGTACAGAGATACCTACTTCGAATAAATATTATTTCATTTCATTTCATTTCACTATATAAGTACTTTTATTTTTACTTTTTTATGGTAAGTGCTTCATAAAGTTTCAAATCTCTATTGCTCCCGACCGACAACTCCACGATTTGCCTATTCCGGTCAAACAGGTACATTCCATTATGTACAGGGTGCTAAAGGAAACCTCTCAAAAAACTCACCACTACGCAATACATTGAACTCATGAACAATTCGTTCAATCAATCAATTTGAGCATAGTAATCAATTAATCAATTTGAGCATAGTAAGCAAGTTATTTTCTGTTATCGTGTGGCACAATTTAACCGTGCTATCCACACAAGGTTTAGACGGCGGTTACCTGGTGTTGCACTTATCATCACCCGCGGTCACGTGTAGGGCATTCAGATATTCACCTACGGACGTGTGCAAAACGACCATCATACACATCTAGTAATATCAGATGTGCAGTTTCCTCTCGATGTAGTAATATGTGGTATTATAGATTGACCATCGCATCACGTCCATGATTGGTTGCAACGCGCCTGCTATTGGACCATACACAGATTTTTCGCTCCCTGTATGAGTGTCCCCAAGGGTTCCTCCTTAAGGAAACAGCCTGTCAAATCACGCATGATCTAGGCATAATAATCTTTGATATGGACTGGCCAATGATGTCTTTAGTTGCAACAAGCCTCTGTTATTAGATCATACACAGATTTTGTCGCTCCCTGTATAACTGTCCCCTAGGGTTCCTCCTTAAGGAAACGGCCTGTTAACTCACGCATGGTGCGTGCTTCCTGTTTCCCCCTTGTCCCCTATTCGCTTGAGTGTGACCCGTTTATTAGCACTTTCTTAGAAATTGGAACTCGTCAGATCTAGCAGCTTTGTTTATACAGCTACTGTGTTACGTTTTTCTGGCCTTTTGTTGTAGGCGAGCTTTCTATCGAGTTTTAAGTTATATGTCTGCTAGTCAACAGAGTTACTTTTTATCACATGTCAAAAACTGCATTTTGTTCTAAGAACATTTTAATTTAGAAATAGTGAGTTATTATACATATGAGGAAATAAATTGTCGTTTCCGTTCTCATTACGAAAATAACAAATGCTCTTCTAATTAAAATCTAAACAATTAAGTTTTTATGCGATTTCAATGACAAGTTCAGACAAGTATTAATTTTCATTAACTAATTTTTTTTTTGAGACGCTTCATGGAATTTGTAAGCCAATCTAATGCATTTAGATAAGCAAAATAATGGAAAAGATAAGTCGATTTTTTAATGGTATTTTACGTGGCCTTTTACACTTTGTTTTCTACTGGTTATTTAAGTATCGATTGAAATCCAACTGGTATTTAAAATACAAATTAAATTCCAGACTGCAATAAAATAATCTGACTGCATATTTTCGATCAATATTATCACTTATACTTGTTTATCCAGTAGCCTTGTACAAAAATGAAGTCCGTAATGGTACATTTGCGGACAATATGTGAGCACACAGCATGATCTCATTTATACCTAATTGATTTTTGTAATTAAAATCCTTATCAATTCGTCATTTATTTACGAAACAAGCGGTAATGTAAACATGTATTTACGTATAAATAACACAGAAGTAGTTTATAGGTGATAACGAGGCGGTGTAAAGTAAAGCACAAAGTATCGAAAAATAAATATACTTTGCACTTGCATATGAATTGTGAATAAACTTATCGTATTTTATATAAATTTTATCAACATCCTTTAAAACTTCAGGCCAAGAGATAAAATGATTCATACAAAAATAACATGTTTTGTAGTTTATTAGTTCGTTTGTTCTTGATTCTAGCTTTTCTGACTTCCTTCCTATACAAAATTTCACGAATCAACTCATAAAGTAGTATGAGTTACCCATTTTTTGAGAATTAAGTATAGGTTAAGAAAAGTTGTTTTTTAGGCTTTAACTTTACACCTAGGTCACACCTTCATAAGTATAACCTACCTACTACGACTTCCGTTTCTAACACGTACGAGCGAATTGAAAACTTCTGACACTGGGGTTGGCCACTAGCCCCACACCACAACCTCCACCAATCCGGACTTGGCCCCCGTGTGTGGAGTATGGCCTAAAACCTTCCCGAGTTATGGGAAGAGACCCGTGCCCGTGCAGTGGGGACATAATGGGTTGTTAACACGAGCGAATTAGATAAAGTAATGTAAATAATATTAATGTAATGAAAACCGGCGTGAAGCAACGTTTGTTGTGTTTCGCCGAGTGAGCGAGGGTACCGGACGCCCAACCCCCCCTCCCCCTCCCCATTCCCCCATCCCCCATCCCATTTCAAAGGTCGGCAACGCACTTGTGACTCCTCCGGTGTTGCGGGTGTCCATGGGCGGCGGTAATCGCTTACCATCAGGTGATCCGTCTGCTAGTTTGCCACCTATTACATAAAAAAAAAAAAAAAAAAAAAATTGAGTAAAAACTGTTTATACCAAAATACCTAATTCTACACATGTAACCTAACCTAACCTAGAGTTTTGTTGGAGCTTCTCAACGATATGGCGAGTCATTTTCATCTGGCCAATTCTTTGATCTGGCCACGACATACATACATATAATTACACGACAAGACTGCGTAACAAATATGTACAATATAAGGTGTTAAAAAATAGCTAAACTTTTGTCTAATTTAAATTAGCATGTATAGTGCACAAGTTCTTTCTCAGAGCTCATTTATCTGATGTCATAAAAATATCCGATGGGACTCCAGGTCTGTTGTAATATTGTAATTATATTGTACTTATATGACTGTATGTTCCCTGAATAAATAAAATAGCTGGTTCTATTTAAACTGGGCTTCTAGTCATGAAACTAACCAACTTTCCCAAAGGAACCCATAGTCAAGTCGCAAAAAAAAAATTACTTCCCATACTAAGCGGGCCGATCAGGTGATCGACTTTTTAGAAAAGTACAATTTTTTTTTCGCGAATTTACTATGGGTTCCTTGGGAAAAGTTGTTCAGTTTCACTAGTAGAAGCCCCAGTTTACGTAGTGCCAGCTAATTTGTTAACACCTTGTATAAGATTCGAGCTGATGCTTGAGGAGAACACACATAGCAGACAGTAACAAGAGCCGAATGTGCTTTATCTGAGGCATTTTGATTGCACACTGCGTCAAGTTGCAAAGATATTAACGTAACACAAGACCAAATAGGTCATTTCGAAGAAGTACAGATGTACTGGTGGACCCTTTCTTGTAGAAGCGGTGTAATGCAAACTATAGGTTTTGGTATTTAATTTGTAAGTTCCAACATAGAATATTATACTGGGTTTGGTGTTGCCATGGCAAAACTCCATGTTTCGCAGTAATATTAGCACCTACCACTAGTGCAAGAGATGAGGTACATATCACGCGTAAACTTGAAAAATTGCTAATAATTATTAAAAATATTTAATTTTATTGCGTAGTAAGCAAGTACAAAAGCATGTATTAAGTACCTGTTTGTAAAGCTTTGTTTGCCAAGAAACTTGATACCGACCTCCTCTGCTGCAAAATAAGCTCACAAAAATAAACTAAAAACCTCCGAGACAGGATTCTGTTGTGGTGCTCTCATCTCAGTAGTCCAGTTCAGTGTTGCCAGATATACAGATTTCTCGGTATAGATACAGATTTCCAACATCTCATACCGATAAAAAATTGAGAGTGAAATTTATACAGATTTTCAACGTTCCAATTTTTTTCATACAGAATTACCACAAATAGTAGTTTTTCAGACCATATTGGCAACACTGATCAAAATATTTGGGGAATTCCCTAGGTAAGTTATGTTTGCGCCTTCACAATTTACCAAGGAGATCACTAACCATGCACCTAGGTAGTTAACCACAGATAAAATTATACAGAATACCAATGCCAAATACAGTTTTTTTACAGATTTTCTTAAATTTACTTAATACGGATTTCATACAATTTTTAAAATCTTCGGTACAGATACTGCTTTCAAAAATCTGGCAACACTGGTCCAGTTGCGTAATCCTACCCCAACCGGTAAAGCCAATGGAATGGAACTAATTGTTTTCATCCTTTACGAGTAAAATTAAGTTTTCGAAGACAAAAGAGTTCTTAGGAACCTTTGCCATACTGAAAAGCGTAAGCTAAAATTAATAATAACAAATAATACTGAAATCATAAATACATATGTATTATTGCATATTCATTGTGTATCATGTAGTTGTTTACCTATATAGGTTCCTTATTTATTTACCTATTTATATAGGAAAAATATCAGGTATTTCTAAAGGGATTCTATATAGGGATTTAGAGAAATATCAGAGGCAGGGACTTATTGACACTTCAGCTTGTATATTCTCGAGCTCTGTGACTCTAGATAAAAAAGCGGCCAAGTGCGAGTCGGACTCGCCCATGAAGGGTTCCGTAGCAGCAAGTAACATAATATAAAAGTTTTTGTAGTTCGTTGTAACTTGAATGAAAGGTAAATTGCGGTTTACGATTTATGACGTATTAAAAAAAAACTACTTACTAGATATCGTTCAAACCAATTTTCGGTGGAAGTTTGCATGGTAATGTACATCATATATCTTTTTTAGTTTTATCATTCTCTTATTTTAGAAGTTACGGGGGGGGGGGGGGGGGGGCACACATTTTACAACTTTGGAAGTGTCTCTCGCGCAAACTATTCAGTTTGGAAGAAAATGATATTAGAAACCTCAATATCATTTTTGAAGACCTATCCATAGATACCCCACACGTATGGGTTTGATGAAAAAAAAAATATTGAGTTTCAGTTCTAAGTATGGGGAGCCCCCAAAATTTATTGTTTTTTTTCTATTTTTGTGTGAAAATCTTAATGCGGTTCACAAAATACATCTAGTTACCAAGTTTCAACAGTATAGTTCTTATAGTTTCGGAAAAAAAGTGGCTGTGACATACGGACAGACAGACAGACAGACAGACAGACAGACAGACATGACGAATCCATAAGGGTTCCGTTTTTTGCCATTTGGCTACGGAACCCTAAAAACAAACGAAAATCTAAAGAGAATAACACTATGTTTGCTAATAGAATGATTGTCTCTAAATCATATAATCACAATACGTTGACCGCTGGTTAACAAACTTTTATTCAATTAAGTCCATTGTTACAGAGAATTCTGTGGAGTTGTGAACTCTTTTGCTATTGAAATTTATCCCCCCTTAGATACAAAATTAGCTGGTAAAATATGGGTGCAGCTTTTGCATAACAATGACCATCACACAAGGTAGATAAGGTTTATGATTTTGAATGCATAAGTATTTCAACAGTTTAATATTATAATTTAAGTACCTATGCATAGTTTATGACTTTTGAGACACATAAAAATAATCATTAGAACTTAAACTACAGGTAAATATGTTTGCATGTAGATTTCTTTTAAGAACTATTAATTTAAATAATGAGCATATTTATTGGCAACCTTCAGTCCTTCTGTCCAAGGAAAAATAAACAATACTGACCAAATTAGGGATTTTTGTTTAACACCATCATAAGCTTTAAAATATATATTTTTTATATTGGCAACGAAAGTTAATCAATAAGCCAGAAGTTCAGATGAGACTGTTCCAAGTAAGGGTCCAAACCTTATAGAATTTTAGATAAAATATATTCTAAGACTAGAATAAATATGTTTTTAATCCATAAACCCCCTGTGGATATCAAAAACAGGTTCACAATCCCTTTCATAATAGACAAATAGACATTATTTTTCAAGGGATGCCTCACGTGGGATAGAGCATAGACAATAGAAGTAAGGACGAAGGGATGCGAATCTAAGGTCCTTGTCTATTCATAGAGCAAATTCCCACGGTGGTCACACAGGTACGTGTGCAAATTTTTAATTAAACATTAGACACGAAAGGCCGATAGAATATTTTATGAAAAGCCGAACCAGACAAAGCCACTTTTCAAAGAAACAATGATAATTGATGATGGGATGGACGTCAAAGGGAAGTAAAAGAAAGGGGACAGAAAAATATCGGCTATAGTCAATGTTTTTTTTTTCACAAAGATGTACTAACATTTTACGAAAAGTAGTTGTGTAGGTATTTAATTATAATAAAGCTGCGATAAAAACAACTAAAATTACATCCGATCCAATCAATGGAAAGATAAACAAGAAACACTTAAAAGGAAACAAAAACTCCCGACAAACACAGTGAACAATTTTCGGCGCCAAACGCGTCAAATGTGACCAAAGTGCCTCATCAAAAAGACCGTATACCATATGCTGACGATGACACATCGCAGACACATGTGAACTTTTTGCTTGTTAACCTTATAACCGGGACAAATTAGAACGCGCTACCCAGACAGTGGGATCGCCTCGCAAAGAAGTTACTACTCGTTTATCTTACTTCGATAAGAGTAGAGAGTTTGCTTTATATCAAGGGGACATTTGGGGGAAAAATGCGATTATACATGTTTGAGACATTTACGACTCGAAGCTGTTATCTATTGCAGCATTTTGTTTATAAAAACTTAATGTAAGTATTTCATTCACTGGCTGATTACCAAACAAACAGATAACAAAATAGTTTATATTTCAGTAACAGTAAGGCAACTTTTTGGACGTTTTACGAAAGCGCAAAGGGCCATTTTAAGAAAGGACTAAGGCCACAAAGGAAATTACGCAAAAAAAAAATTTATTAACTAAGACAAAGAGATTTTACATTAAATTATATTACTACTAATGTACCGCTTTTACACAGAACTGGTTTGAACATTGAAACAATGACTCCCTCCATGAATTATTTTAATGTTGATGACATCAGGCTATTCTAATATAAAAGAGGGGTTGCAGACCCTTTGTAGGGCAGCTGTTCCGCGTATATCTACTGATTAACATCAAGATAGTCATGTCTTTGCTTGTACTAACATGTTCAAAGGTGCTGCTTCATCGGAAATCTTTTGAAACTCAAGATAATTAAAATTGTATTTTTATTTTATAGTTTATTTTTAAGGGCTCGTGTTACCAACCTCCACGACGATGCTCTGGACATTGCCGAAGACAGATCGAAACGGCGAAAAATCATCACAGAGAAAGTGTTTCAAGACGCGACCTCATCACTGAGTACTAAGGAATACGACGCAACGAGGAGGATTTTTAAGGACTAGGCGATCTTAAAATGAACTGAAAAAAACAGCTTATTTAAAGGAGGCTTAGCAAAAATATGAAAATGTTTTATTTTTCGTTATCATTCTTATTACGACGGAAAGCATTCGGAATAAAAACAAAACTAACACAATACAAGGATAGTTACAAATAATATAGAACAGGCAAACAAGCAAGGAAATAATCTAATCTACAAATTCACCCAAAAAAAAACGTAATTCCCGTTCCCAATGAACAGAGCGCTTGCTTATAAATAAATGGAATGGATCATTAATGCTTTCTCCAGCTAAACACCTTTTGGCTCGTGCCAGTAATTGTACGGATAAGAAAAGGAAGCAGAAAAAAATAATAAAAATACACACTAAACAGGGTAGAAATGCCAAGGCACATGCGGGGGCGACTTTACACAGGGGTTTAAAAGTTGAAAGAAACTCCTTGCTAAAGAAACTGAGGTAATATCAACTTTAATGGGGCGTTACAAGGTTTATAATGCAATGATGGGTTTTGACAGATGGCATATGAAGGAGTCTTGAGACATTAATCTTAGGGGGATGACCAGGTGAACTTTAGACCTTAAGGTCTTTTGTGTATCGACAATGGATAATTTTAAGGTTATTGACATCTTGAAATGGAGTGCAATAATTTCTGGTTTCAGGTTTGTAAGTGAACGTATCGGTCAAGATAATAGAAAGTGCAGCTGCAATAAATAACTTTTCGTTTCAGCCCATGTGTTTTTGTAACGTGGTAGAAAATTCTATTGAAACTTCCAAAAAACGCTCATTTTAAACAAGCAATATTATGATTTTAAAAAGCTAAAAAAAGTTGAAAGCTTTGTCCAACAGTGGACGTGTTTCGGCTGATGATGACGGTGATTATTTTAGACACAACGAAGATATCACCTAAGGTTACCTATGTGACGAAGGGTCCTCTCCCTAACGCAGGGCTTTTAGCAGAGTAGCTCGTACAAAAAAGGGAAAAGGGACTGAAAATTTTAGGAAAAGGGACCAAAAAGGGACTTCAAATCCAAAAAGAAATCATTTTTAATTAATAAAATCCCTAACCATCAGATTGTTGCCAAAAAAAAATATACCCGAAAAAAATGTTTTTAGGGTTCCGTACGTCAAAAGGGAAAAAGCCTATAATGCCGCATAATGTCGAAATATACGGCGTAAACGGTCGTATCTCTTGATTGTGTTGGCATAGAAATTTGATTTTTTCACAACTTTAATTTTAAGGCCTTAAATTTCATTATCATATTTTTGTCAATAATTCATTACTGGGGCCACGTTGATTACTTGGGCGGTAGCATATCTCAAAAAAGGGATTAAGAGACTAAATTCTTAAAAAAAGATACTTTCAGGGACCTATTGAAAATAAAGAGACCTTAAGAGATTAAGGGACTACCACTAAAAGCCCTGCTAACGCAATTAAGAAATAACTGTCTATATGCCTATACATTACTGCTTTTAAAAGTGGAGTCTTTCAGCAAGATGGCTTAGATAAAACAGCGGTAAGTATCCATGACTGCAAGTTACCAAGAGCCGACGTGAACGGTAATCTCATAGGAATGTTACTCGTAAGGAAGTTTAATTCCAGAGGGCACAGCTCTCCGCAATAATGGAGATGCTAAATTCCTTAAAAGGGAAACAGGTAAGCGAGAAAATAGATACAGCATTCCTTGCGTCTACTTTGTAGTCTAACATCTATAACTTTAAACTTCTTTATAACTATTTATCTATAACTTAATAGGAGTCCTAATGGACATTACATAACACACTTCAGTTTGTTGTTTAAATCTACACGAATTTCTCTCTTATTCACTCACTATTTTAACCCCCATTTATTCTTCGCTAACAAACGGGAAAATTTTAAAATGCATTTTTTCTTTCACCATAATACCCATAGAATAAGGAATAAGTCCTGTACATGCACACTAGTATCCTTTACTCTGAACTGCAAAAACTAAAACTCAAATCGAAGAACAATTTCGCATAAGTCAATAACCGGGTCAAAAGGAATGCAGTCCCGGTTTCGTTCCTTCCGACTCGAATCCAGTACCGCTGCCTGCCTATGTCGCGAACTGACGAAACGAAAGGCAGGTGGTACAGATATGCCATCTGGGTATACAGTATACTCGTGTCAAAAGACGACTTTCAAATGCTGTTTGTTAAGGACGAGACATCTCGATATATTTAATTTTTTTCGCTAATATTAGGAGTCTATGCAAAAACATTTTTAATGCTGTTTGTTAAGGACGTGGTGGTATCTCTATATATTTATTTTTTCGCTAATATTAGGTTGTCTATGCGAAAACATTTTTTCGCTAACATTCAGAGTCTATGCGGCAGCAAGTAGAACCATGGTACCTCGCGCTCGGTCTGAGAACGTAGAAAAATGTCCTCGATAAAATGACAACTAAAAACGATAATGGTAGCTTCACTAGCTTCCTTGTATGCAACGGTCTCTTTTCTTAGCTAGAATAACCTAACCAAGTCAACTTATAAAAACCCGACTGCAATTAAGACGAATATAACACAATACTACTGTTTCAAAATCCATCAAGCCGTTTTTGACTACAGAAAATAACAATAAAACGAACTTACATACACACCCGAAAAATACCCTTCACTAAGGCAAGGACATTCACGTAAAAAAGCGCTAACAGGTCAGCACAAAAGACAGAAAAGTGTTCAAAGAGAACTAGACCAATGCCGATTTCAAACTCGATAGCTAGTTTAGCTAACTCGTCTTTTGTATAGTAAAGTAAGGTCTTTGTCGAGTATACGGTGCGCTGCCATTGGCATTAGGCATCTGCAAGCGTTTACAAGTTATCGGAAGCTATCGGAAGTGCTGATTAGGGAATTCGCGAGTAACGGTGGTTTTACGGTGTCCCGTTTTTGTGTGGTTTTGTGGCGCTTAACTTTTATTAGTCGACTAAAAAACGTATTCGTTTTGTTTACATGACTTTGGATGGCATTAGGTAGTAAACTTGCGTTAACACCCAAAGCAAAAGAGATTTACTATAAGTTTTAAACTTAACTATGTTTTGGCATCGTAGCTTTTACCGTTTAAAATGTGGTTTAATTTTCCAATTGAAAATAGGTTTCATTGCGATGATTCTTCTAGTTAATCTCTAAAAAAATATAGAGAAGGTTTGTCGTAAAACTTACAGGTGGAATGACTCAAATGAACTACCGCCAAAGGAAATTCAATGAACAAAAAAAGTGTTGTACTTAATCGTTCTCCGATATAGATTTTATTCGGTACCCGTAGCAAGAGTTACTTTAATGTAATGAAATACTTTTTTTGTTGATTTCGTAGTTTATTTTATACACTCGTGCCATGCCATCTGCTTCGCCCCCCACGCACGATACAAAGCCACGTTGATTATAACGCAGCTGCGCAATGCCACCAGGGGATGCGCACAGCCAACCAATCAGAGAGCACCATTACATTCCTAATGCAAAGTTATCTTTTCAGCTAAAATTTCAAGTACAGAGAAACAATAGTTCGAAGAGAAAGTTTTGATGACAGCAAATGTAAGTTTGTTAAAGTAATTCGAAATGTACCGAATACAATTTTGAAGCTACAGTTGGGACTAGAACTAGGCAGTACAGTTTGTTCAAAGGAATAGGATACAGTGAGAGCAAAAATAAATTTGTCAGACAAATTCCAAATGGAAATACAATGTACTTTGTTTTGGATTACGAGAATAAAGAGTTCAATGATTATTGTTTAACTTTATAATGTTTAAATAAAGAAACGCGGGGGTATTTCCTGCAACCTATTCAAAACTATAAATATGATGTTACCATAATATACCAACACTTTTTACGCACGGCAGAAGGACATTAATCCTTCCGGTACACACGAGAATTTCTTGAAATTTCCCCTTTTTATTATTGTAATATAACTCTAAACATAAAGGGAGAAGTCACAGATAACATACTTCCAACTCACATCTTAGAAAGTTTCAAAATAATTTAGAGATTATAGGAAAGTTTAAGCTACAACAAGCTAATACTGCTCTATGCTGTTTTATTATCTTTTATTATTTATAACTAATTAAAGAAAACTGAATTGTCTCGAAAAAAAGACAACTGCCCAAAAGGATTAAGAAACAGAGATGAGGTTGAGGTTAGGGATGCATCCGATACTGATACCGATATATCGGCGATACTTCGGAGTTGCCGATATATCGGCATCGGCGATATTTTTATTCCCGGTACAACGATACTTTTAAAGAGTCCGAGAAAGATGAGCCTCTGTCCACTCTGAGCTGTAATTCTCTCAAAGAAGAAGTCGAAAGGTACCTAAGGCCTCCTAATATATCGAGAGACGCAGATCCGCTTGTTTTCTGGCGCAATGACGTCTTTTAACCCTAACTTGAAAAAAATGGCGCCGAAGTACTTTAGTTTCCAAATGAGTTCTGTCGAATCAGCTGAGGCTAAGAGACTATTTTCACCACAGGTCTTGTTCACACAGACCTGCGAAATCACCTGTCTCCGCAGTACTTGAGAATAGTTTGTTTTTTAAACAAAAATCTTATTAATGTTTATTTTAATTAATTAACTATTATTAATTTCAGTAACAAATAATCTCATTCTAAATCTGTATATTTTCACATTGATCAAAAAACAACCCAACTTGTCTTTTATTTATAATATTTAACCTTCATTTGAATTCAACAAGCGTATCGGTATCGGCATCGGTATCGCCGATATTTTATAAGAGTATCGGTATCGTATCAGCAAAAAGGCGTATCGATGCATCTCTAGTTGAGGTAAACATTATTAAGATAAAAAAAGCACAAAGCAAAACCATTTACAGTGTAAATAAGTCAAACAACGAGACGCATTAGCAATGCAAAACAACTTTCAAAAAATCATTGCAGCGAGTGCAAATGACCCATTTTGGGGGCAATGCACTAAGAAATTGGGAGAACTGAACAAAAGGTACCTTACCTACAAAGGGTACTTTTAAAAGGGTTACTCTAAGAGCAAGAGCAGGTTTCCAACAATTGTGTCCGTGTGAATTTGTTAAACTGAAGAGGGATATCAAAAACGTATCATAAGTTTTGGTTAGTAATTTGTTTAATTGACTTAATTGTTAGGTAGGTGAGAGATTTTAGGGAAATTATACAATAATCTGTAACGGAGCAAATGCTAAGATCTAAAAACTAAATAGATGAACGAATGAGTCTGGGTGTATTATATCTATATATGTATGTATTCAAAAGTATATGTGTATGTATATCAGTCTCTGGTTCCTAAGATACAGGGAATCCTAGTTTGGGGCCAGATGACCGTGTGTGATTTGTCCCAGATATTATTATTATTATTAATGTCAAATAAAATATACTCTTTGCTATGTTAGATAACCATTAAAACATAAAATGTAGAAATGAAGAGTGGTACTCGTACAGTATTAATGAATCGATACAAATATCGTAAGCAAACAAATCTCTTACTTTATTTATATCACGGGTAAAATGTCACGCGATAAAAGTGTAAAGTAAAGAGGAAGATACTGATAATGGGTATCTATTCTCTAGTTTCTTATTCATTACATTCAAAGTTCAATTATTTTATTAAAAAAAAATGAAATCAGAATATACAAGCATAAATTAAAAATATTGACAATGACACCTCCGACAGAAAAAGACAGTAACTCGTGAACGACTTAAGCGATTTTCAACAAACAGTTTAAAACCATAGCAGCGATGAAATCTGCTTTTTATTTAACCGACTTCAAAAAAAGGAGGAGGTTCTCAATTCGTTCCGATTACTCGAAGACGCCTGAACCGATTTGGAAAACTCTATTTTGTTTAAAAGGTCCCATATACATTTTATCGAAATCGATTCAGCGGTTTTGAGAAAATCAACAAAAACATAGCAAAATTGGAGTTGTTGCGATTATAGTCGGTTGTTCAGCGTGGTCAATTATTTGCATAAAGTTGCATTTAAACCGGACCAATGATTATTAAGACAGACAGACACACAAATACAAAGGCTTCAAACTTATAACATACCTTTTTAAATAAATTATCCAATGAACACAAATCATAAAAGCAACGAAAATACTTTATTGTAATATTTAATATTTAATTTCATCTATCTAACTAATCTCACCTAAACTCAATTATCAACTCAAAACTCAAAATTTACTCACAAATAAAATAACAAATAATTTTAATTCGAACTCAACCTATCAAATCTCATTCACTGATCTGATGACCCATCAATGGTATGGGAACATGACTACAAATATCAAAATTGAATGCTGCATTACTGTGGATTCGTTTACAAATTTCGTGAACCATAAGATGAGAAAAAGAATGGAAGGACACGCATAGCCTACCCCAATTTTGTCCGATGCAAGGACCCGGGTCTTTTTGATCGTGGGAAAAGTAAAGTATACCTGTAGAGGGGTAGGTAGATATACATACACACACATGGGTACAGTAGAGTGCAAAAGTGCATATAGGAACAAATATTGACCCTCAGTACGATTGGGTTACAGGACAACACAACATACGATAATATTGACAAAATCTAAATCTCAGATTATAGAAATGTGATCTGAGATCCAAATACACATGTCTGTTTGTCTCGCCGAGGCTGTCGTCTAAATGGCATGAAGGGTTGATCTTAACCTTAGTGACATAGGATACACTTTAAGATTTTTACTATTTAATTAAGGTTAAGGATTGCTGTTAAATAAAATAAATTATAATACTGGCAGAACCGACCAACAATAAGCGTAAATCTCAAATTATATTTAACCGATTGTTGCAGTTTGGGTCTTTATCATCATCAGCCAAAAGACTGTCTGCTACTGAACAAAGCCCTCTCCCTAAGAATTCCAACGCCGACCGGTCTTGCGCTGCCCGCATCCAGTGGCTTCCCGCCACCTTAGGTATAGGTAGGTAAGCACTTCTGCACCTGAGTGTACACATACCTACATTATTGCGCTACCCCTATACCATTTTCTATTAATTATACAACGCAATAAATTACAATCAGTATTTTGATTTTATTCACGCACCATTAGGCAATTTGATTCATGTATTAAAGTATCACATTTCTTTGTAGAGAACGGCAAAGAAGGAATAAAAAGCTTTAAAAATTAATGTTTATTGAATTTATGGATTTAGATCTTTGAATCATGAATATTGATTCAGAAATTAATGGATAATAGGCATGAGATATATGTGGGACTTTTATCACATACAGCATTTAGAGATTCGAAAGCGGAATGAACTCATTGCCAAAGAGATTTAATATCAAAAGCGGACATTTTTTAAATTTATTAATCTCCTCTGACTAAAAAGTATTTATTATGGTCAGATCTACTTATGCTTTTTTTCGTAAGAGAACTTAACTTTGTCTATGGTCACGGTGAAAGAAACAGAACCATTTCGGATCATCCTCTGACTAAAAAGTATTTATTATGGTCAGATCTACTTATGCTTTTTTTCGTAAGAGAACTTAACTTTGTCTATGGTCACGGTGAAAGAAACAGAACCATTTCGGATCATCCTCTGACTAAAAAGTATTTATTATGGTCAGATCTACTTATGCTTTTTTTCGTAAGAGAACTTAACTTTGTCTATGGTCACGGTGAAAGAAACAGAACCATTTCGGATCATCCTCTGACTAAAAAGTATTTATTATGGTCAGATCTACTTATGCTTTTTTTCGTAAGAGAACTTAACTTTGTCTATGGTCACGGTGAAAGAAACAGAACCATTTCGGATCAAAACACTAAACAACAATAAAACATTCAAGTTCCTTCCGTTTTCACGAATCATCGACAGTACATCACGAAGATTCTCACACACCCTCACAATATGACCAGCAGACCATAAATTAATGAGTCACAGAACCACGTGCGATATGACCATGCATGGTTACCCTACAATAATAATGTACTATGTAGTTTAAGGAAAATTAAAACAGGAATTAAGTAGGTTTTGATGTTAATAGGTTTACATGGTCTATTGAATAAGTTTAGGTTGCTTTTGTTGATTAGATATTCATTAATTTAATTGGTATTTCCTTTAATTAGTAGTATTGAATTTGAATTGTTTGTGTTAGAGGATACTAAATAATACAGTAAAATGGTGACTTTGCGGCAATTATTATTCAATAATTATTATCTTCGAGAAGATAATAAAAAAATACATTTCTTTTCCTTGGTATAATCTTCTCATTTCATTTCGGACAGTAAACCTTACTTGTGTTATGTCTTGATTTATATAATTTAGACTGACGAAAGAAACAGACATAAATGCAGTCAGTTTTCGGCTCTGTCAAACGCATTTAAAAATCTAATCAAATTCTTACCTAACCGTATAATATTTAAAAAAAAACATTATTACGAAAGCAAAAAACTTTTCAAATCAAACACAACTCAAAACAAAATAAAAATACATCTCCCCAAAGTAATTACATACATAAATTTCAATACAAACCATAATAATAACAGTTGATAGAACGCGTAAAATCGATTTAAAATCGATCGCCATGCCATATGCCAGTGGGCACATCGGAAATGAAGACAGCAGATATTACAAACACATATTTAAAACCCCCATGGTAAAGTTGTTCCCATAAAACATGCAAGTTTTAACATACGGGTAGTGAGTGAGTGAGTGAGCCTTGGGACACAAGGTGGGAATAGGAAATGAATACAGGGTGCGCAAGAGTGCCTAGGATATTTTTGTGAGAAAATCAAAATTGAGTATATTGTAGGATGTTTGGAACAGTAAACTACTTGACCTTACTTATGGAAATAAACATGTTTGGAACAGTAAACTACTTGACCTTACTTATGGAAATAAACATTTATTGCTAATAAACAAAATTAAACCGCGCTCCTTAACTATCTATGAACTAACAATGAACACATCATTAAGTCTTTTAGGCTACAGGCTTAGATAAAAAACATGTATACACACAATACATTATACGACACATACATCAGAAGAACCACATTACCTTCCCTTTAGCTAGACCTGTCGGATAAACTGTCAAGAATAGTTTATATGGGTAAAACTGTTTCATCTTCTTATCACGTAACTTAGGGATAGACGGCGATTGCCCAATGTTTGATATACGGATCACTCTGTTTTAACCAGAATTTTAAATATGTTTCATATTTTCAAAACGATCTTTATTTCTTTCAATAGAGAGAAGATATTTTACATCTTTTATACGATATGTAGCTAGTACTAGCTGAGCCCGCATAGTAAACAAGGCAAGATGTAAGTACGATAGATATGTTTTATTTTTTTATAAGTTTAACTAATGTCTTAGAGTCTTAGGCAACTTCTTAGCATTGTCCAGACAACGGTACAGAAAAGGTAGGATAAGGATTAACCATAATAGTGTGTTTATGTCCAAGACGAAGCACTAGAATACAATACAATACAATAATTTATTCATAAAATCATTTACACTCATTTACTATCTTTGGAATTTGGAGGGTATCTCCGAATCTCAGTTACAGGCGTAAAAGACCTTTGAATAGTATGAACTCTCAACTAAATTTCTGTTCTACGACCTTACTGGTACCGCATAAAACTGTTTAGTCTTCCCATAGGAATATAAATAAGGTGACATGAAGGATTAGCATGAAAAATCGCCACTTAGTCATATAACAAAAGATGTTCAATTTCATGAATATACAATAGGGTCCTTATGAAATACCTGAAAAAAATTGAACCACGGCTTCTACACATGAAACTGAACAACTCTCCCCAAGAAACCTACACTCAATTAGCAAAAATTTTTTTGGACTTCTCATACTAATCAATTACTTAACTGATCCGCCGATTTGGTATGGGAAGTCCACATTTTTTTTTTGCGAATTGAGTATAGGTTCCTTGTGAAAAGCTGTTCAGTTTCATGAGTAGAACCCTCTGATAATTCTTTTCAGATATTTTAGAAGGACTCTATACTGTTTAAACAAAGGAACAATGTTTCATAGATGACGTACCTACTGAGTGACCACACCACAAGATCAGACCAAAATATCAAGGTGCATTGACTGTTACAACTACCCCTTTCTTAGAAAGGGGCTGCCTTTATCATTCCCTTTTACCTGTAACTAGTTTACGAAAAAACCTAATTTGAATATTCACAGTTTAAACACGTACCTTTCCGGCATAATTTTAGTTAATCTGTGGACGAAATGAAGCCCTGTTCCTTTGGGGTAAGATAGTGCTTTGGCACGTGTAAACTTGTTTTTTTTTTGTTTCGTTTATGAAAATACATTTGAAGGTTGCGGGAAGTCGCTAGATGCGAGCAGCACAGGACCGGTCGGTGTGGAAATCCTTGGGGGAGACCTTTGTCCAGCAGTGGACGTCTTTCGGCTGATGATGATGATGATGATAAAAATACGTAAGTATCGTAAATTTTTGGAATACCCTTCAACGTTCTATCACATATACTTCGGGCCCTTCACGTCAGATGTTCCTGAAATTATTATCTAAATGAGAAGAGATAAGCTCGATTCAAGACGAATCCTACGGCATTGCTTTCTCCTTGAATGAAATCGATTCCTTCATAAGAGAAACTGGAAGTGACATATCGTCTTTAACTGACCCGTTCCTTCCATAATCAGCCATGTCAATTTACGATATAACAGATGCTATCTGGTTTCTGAAAAGCTAACGGCAACTCATTTAACTGAAAAACCATTCGCAAAAAACTATACAAAAGAAGCAAAAATAACTTCACATACTAATTTTAAACTTTGTAAAGCAAATGGTTTTTGCTCCGATTGTGAAGTTTCCTTACGTTACGTTTCTGACTTTCATGAGTATAGCATCCACAAATTCCAGTATTTACCGATTATAATGACAACCTACATGTATCCTATGCCACATAGATCGGATGTCAATATAAACGTGAATCAACACCCTGGACCCAAGCCATGGGGTGTATAACACCTACACAGCAGATTGGCACGTGTCAAATTCATTCAACCTTTGTGGATACAATTGATGTTTTCGCAGATGCGGTAACAGATGACTGTCTGTCTGATTTGATATTGTTTTGTTAGGAAAATCTATACTGGTTACATTGTGTGAGTTATATTCAAGTCTTCAAGGTCTGTTCATGAAAACTCTGGACGAAATCCGATGAAAAAGCAGAATTTATTTTATAATCTGTGCATATTTTTCGCAATAAGACTGTTACCAAAGAGTGTTTAATACGTACGTATTAACTGAAGCCTTTTGGTAGTTTGCAAAAAAAATATGTTTTTCACAATGAAATCTTTTTGAATAAGTTTTACTTAAATCGGAATTCAAAATCTTTGTCTGGGGATTCTGTTGTGTGAAGGTTTTATCTATTATGATGGTCACACTGAGCTGTCATTCGGATGTCATGTTACGCGCGCTAATTAGAGGTTACCTGAATAAACAAGTGAAAATGGTGAATTAATTGTTTTCTTTACATGGTGGCAGCGGTAAAAGCAATGAGTAATAAAAACACACAAAATGAAACTGTGGGCGCAGTTCCAAAAACGGCAAGTTTGGCGGCAGCTCATCAAATACACCCTCCGTTGCAGTTCGATTTTACAAGACCAGAGGAATGGCCGAAATGGAAGAAAAGATTCGAGAGGTATATGCAAATCTCGAACAATAATGTTAGGCCAGACAATGAGAAAATAGATATGTTAATATACATCATGGGTGAAAAGGCGGAAGACGTACTACTGCAGTTAAAATACAACAGTTATCAAGAGTTACTTAAACTACTAGATGTCCATTTCACTCCTAAAACAAACATAATTTACCAAAGATCTAGGTTCAATAGAAGAACTCAGAGACCAGATGAATCTATACAGGAATTCATCAGAGAGTTGCATGTTTTAGCGGAAGGGTGTAATTTTGGTAAATTAAAGGAAGAATTAATAAGAGACAGAATTGTTGTTGGGATCGCCTATAAAGAAGCTAGTGAAAAAATGCAACTCTCTCCAGAGCTAACTCTTCAGGAAGCTAATACCATAGCTCAGCAATATGAAAATATGACTAAACAAAATCTACTTGAAAATACAGGAACGGGACTGCTTCATACAAAACTATCAAACAAGAATTACAGACCATTGTGGCACCAGTGCTGGTTTTGTGGGGGGAAAAATTACCACAAAAGAGATGAATGCCCTGCTAAAAACAGTAGGTGCAACAAGTGCCATAAAATGGGACATTTCAGCAAATGTTGTAAAACTGGGACCAACATTAATCTGGCAGAAGTAGAAGAACACCAGCCTTCTTGTGACGAGCAACCTGTGGTAATAAATTCTGTGGACACTTCATCATGTGATAAATATAAATTGTCCCTTCAATTTTTTCATAATTCTGCTTACAAGGGAAATATTTTATTTTTACTCGATACAGGTGCTGATGTAGTAGCAGTACCCAAGAGTTTTATAAATAGTGGAGCCAACATTGAAACATCGAGTATCAAAATCAAAGCAGCAGATAACTCTATTTTAAAAGTATCAGGTAAACTAACAAATGCTGAATTAAGGTATGGTGACAAAAAATATAAAGGTGATATTTATGTCATTCAGGGTTTAAGAGTGCCTATTTTAGGATTGCCAGCAATCGAACAAATGTCATTAATTAAGGTTATGAGTATTAATAATGTCAATAATGTATCATCAAAAGTTAAAAATCCTGCTATAAACCTGGGAGATATTGAGAAGGAATATCCTGGTATTTTTAATGACTTAGGAGTTTTTAAAGATACTTTTTCTATACAATTGATAGATGAAAATTCTTCCTTTGTGCAAAGTGTACCTCGGGTTGTACCAATACCTCTTTTAGATAAATTAAAATCTGAACTAGACAGACTGTGTAAATTAGGGGTTTTACTTCCAGTTGAAGAGCCTACTCAATATGTCTCACCTATAGTAGTAGTACCCAAAGAAAATACTGTGCGTATATGTGGGGATTATACTCAACTGAACAAAAACATTGCTAGACCTATATACCCTATACCTAAAGTAGAAGTGACACTGTCACGTTTAAAAGGTTCAAAATATTTTAGTAAAATTGATGCAACATCAGGATTTTTACAAATTCGATTAGACAATACATCTAAATTAACAACTATAATAACTCCTTTTGGTAGATACATGTATACCAGGTTACCTTTTGGACTAAATTGCGCTCCAGAATATTTTAGCATGAAATTTTCACAATTGTTTCATGACTTGCCTAACATTGTTATTCATATGGATGATCTTCTTATTTATACAAGTAGTCTTGAAGAAAATAAAAAGATATTGAAAGAAGTTTTGACCAGGTTACATAGAGAAGGGATAACAATAAACAAAAATAAGTGCATTTTTGGAGTAACTGAAATAAAATACTTAGGGCATATTATTAATCAGGAAGGTATTAGTCCGGAACCGGAGAGAATAGAAGCAATAAAATCATTTAAAATTCCAGAATCTAAAAAGGAAGTCATGCAATTTTTAGGTATGATAAACTTTGTCAGTAGGTTTATACCAAATAAAACAGACACATTGGAGCCTCTTTACTCTTTATTAAAAAAGGATGTGAATTTTTTCTGGGACATTCCTCAACAATTGGCTTTCGAAAAAATAAAAACACTTCTACAAAGCTCTCCTATTATGGCTCATTATGACCCTTCTAAGAAAATTGTAATATCAGCAGATAGTTCATCATATGGTGTTGGAGCCATTCTAATGCAAGTAAATAAAGATAATAGTAAAAGTATTGTATCCTATGCTAGCCGTACATTAAATGATACAGAAAAACATTATTCACAAATTGAAAAAGAATGTTTAGCTCTGGTGTGGGCCGTAGAACGGTTTAAAGATTTTGTATATGGAATTAAGGTGTTTTTGGAAACTGACCACAAGCCATTGGTACAAATTCTACAAACTAAGCCCTTGGATGATTTAACACCCCGGCTCATGAGATTAAGAATGAGATTAATGCGTTATCAGTATGTTGTAGAATATGTACCGGGGAAGTTGTTGGTTATACCAGATGCCTTGTCGAGGAATCCTTTGAAAACGACTTTAGATGAGAATATGGTAAGGAATGTAGAGGATGTTGAGTGTTTTGTAAACCTAACGTTTAAATCTATACCAGTAGGTGATTTGTTATTAGAAAAAATTAAACTTGAGCAGAGTAAGGATTTCATCTGTTGTAAATTAAAGGAATATTCATTATCTGGGTGGCCCAAGGAATCTAAAATACCAAGTAAACTAAAAGATTATTTGCAGTACAAAAATAATTTTTCAATAGTAGACAAATTCTTACTATATAATTCCAGAATTGTAATTCCAGAAATGATGCAAAAAGAAATTCTGTTAAAAATTCATGAAGGCCATTTAGGAATCACTAAGTGTAGAAACAGAGCTCATCAGACTGTTTGGTGGTTGGGCATGTCCACACATATTGAAAATTATGTCAAATATTGTGAAAAATGCACTGAGAACAGAAAGAACCCTAAAGAGGATATTTTAATAGAAAGTTTGCCATCCAGACCATGGCAAAAAATTGGAATGGATCTATTTTATTTAGATAGCAAATGGTATCTTGTGGTGATTGATTATTACTCTAGATTTATTGAAATAAAAAAACTGAACAATTTGAATGAAAATGACGTCATATACCATTGTAAGGAACTGTTTTCTAGATATGGAGTGCCTGAAATTGTGAGAACGGATAATGGACCACAATTTAAATCTAAGTTTGTGGAATTTGCTAACAATTATAACTTTAAACACATTACTAGTAGTCCATATTATTCCCAGAGTAATGGGTGTGCAGAGGCAGCAGTAAAGATAGCAAAGAATTTGATTAAGAAAAATGACGATGTGTACATGGCTTTATTAATTTATCACAATACTCCCCTGGGTACTGGATTTAGTCCAGCTGAATTAATGTTTAATAGAAAACTAAGAGATAATCTGCCTATGTTGCCCAGGACTCTGGAAAAAACAGTTTCATGTAAAAGGAAATTCCAAGAAAATGAAAAAAGGAATAAACACTATGTAAGATACTACTACAACAAAAGACATAGAACTCGAAAGTTATCTGAGTTGAGTGTAGGGGAGAGAGTATGGATGGTGGATCTGAAACAGTATGGTCAGGTTGTAAGACACTGTGATGAACCTAGGTGTTACGAAATTAAAACTAGTTCAGGTTTATTTAGAAGGAACAGGTGGCACCTTATTCCTGCACCTTTTGCTCAGATCAACCAACCCTGTGTAAAAGACAAACAGCAAAATGTAGAATCTTTTTCAGATACCTTGGGACAACATAGGTTGGATCATGGAGACAGAATGTGTAATAATAGGGTGGATCATAGATATAGTGCATTTAATAATCCTGTCCTCGAAAATATACCAAATGTGCCTATCAGTAACCAGTTTGAAGGTTTACCAACAGAAGAAGGGAAAGAGCTAGGTGAAGATGTAGAGATACCCAGAAGGTGTAAAAGAGAAACTAGAAAACCAGCCTGGCTTAAGGATTATGTTACTTAGAAATAAGTTATTAAGAATCTTTGTTTTTATAGAATAAGGAGGATGTTGTGTGAAGGTTTTATCTATTATGATGGTCACACTGAGCTGTCATTCGGATGTCATGTTACGCGCGCTAATTAGAGGTTACCTGAATAAACAAGTGAAAATGGTGAATTAATTGTTTTCTTTACAGATTCCCTTGTTGCAAATCGCAATCTAGGTTAAGGTAAGGGGCGCGTCACATTGTCAATAACTTATCGATAAAATAAAAAGAAGAAAGGATTCGCTTCAACTTTTTAAACTCAAATAAAGAACTTTGATGAACTTTGACATTTACACGATCGTCCCATGTATGTAAGTTATTTAAAGTCGCAAAAAACCATCGCGAATCTGTCTCGCCAAACAAAAGTTGGTACGGAAACCTTTGTTACAACGACGTAGACGAATACAAGAAATAATGGCTCCCCCAAAGTCTTGCACCCCAGTTTATTTTGTGAATGTATTACAATATTTCTTCTGCCCCGTCAAACCAGCTGGTCTATTCAAAGTTTTTTTTTTCGACAGAAAGAAGCTCGCGTTGTACCACGTGGTCGGAAACCCAACTGGTCTCTTTGTGTCAACGCGTTATAGAAACTCCTTGGAAGAGGCAAGTATGGAATGGAGTCTCCAGAAAACTTGTATCCAAGCGCACTTGTGAAGTAATTCAATATTCATAAGTGCCCTCCTCTTTCTTGACCTACAATGACCTAGTTTCAAAGGCACAGCAAGACAGAATGACTGGCGAATACTTTTTTTACAAGGCTTAAGATCCTTTGTCCTTAGCATTAAGATGTAATAGAATATAAGACTTTTTTCAAAAAATGTGTTGGAGGGAGTTTCTTTAGGGCCCGCAGTTTCTTCTCACTCCGCAACCACTTCCCGAAACGGCGGGTATACGAGTTCCGAGTCATCCGAGTGGTAGGAACCTCGTATTAGGTAGATAAAAGAATGAGACGTTCGAAAAGTGTACACTGCTACCTACTTCGAATAAAATATTTTCATTTTCATAGTATTTTAAACCCCATTGACATAAGAATATTGATAAGTACAGTATTTCGGAAACCCCAGACGCAAAAGAACAGTGTTATAACTTTATAGCCTATGTGTGTCTGTCTGTCCCATCGTAGAGCTCAAACGGGTGGATCGATTTTAATGCGATTTTTTTCATTGGAAAGCAGGTTTCACCACGGTTGTTCTTAACTATGTTTGCCAAAAATCTAAAAGGTTTTCGAGTTATTAAACCTTTTATAGTCAGAGGTGGTAAAATCATCAATTTTGTTGATTTATTTACAGTATAATAATTAGGTATAACGCGATTTTGTTGGAGTGCCCAGAGTGTGCTTCCTTATAGCTTCTAAAGACTTCAATTTCTCCCCGTACATGTGAAGGTTACTTGAAGAGACTTAATACAGACCTAGTACTAGCTCATACATAATATTATGAACCTACTGCATTTTAAGTCAAGTTCCGACACTCAATTGCACTTTACAGCGCTACACTTCATAACAAAATTTATTACGGAATGAAAATATCTATAAAAAAATAAAATGTCACAGGAATATAAGGCTAAAAAAACTTGGATCTAGTGGTAGCACTCCCTTGTTATTACAGACTAGGTGCATTAAATACATGCGCTTGGGCATCGTGTGAAAGTCGCAGCATTCACCCCCGGTATTATGCGGGGTTCATAGTGAAGACGCGGTAGGTACGGGCATTATATAGCTTGTTATCGATAATCGATACATATTGCAGAAAACAGAAACTTGCTTACGATTAACTTTATATTCGAAGCTCAAGAAAATTCACTGACGCGGTGGACAAGTGGTTATGGTTCCTGAAACTCGTTTTCGAGGGTCGCGGATTTAGTTCCGACACAGGTCAAACTTTTCTGTTCTTAGCAGATTTATTTACTCTGTCTGGGTGTTAAATTTAAAATCTATTTATGTATGTATTTAAAAACGTAATTTGATATCAGTCTCTGTTTGGAAACCTAGTTTGGGGCCGGGTACCATGTGTTATTTTTCTACCCGAATACTTATTTATTTATTATATTTAGACAAAATGGTAATCTCGTTTGCCACCTATCACATAAAAAAACTGGAATGATAAAATATGTAAATATTTTATGTATCTCCTACAATACCTACCTGTAATCCTTCAATAAGAATTACAGTTTACATTTCAAAAAAGCAGTCTTTATCGACAAAGACGGTCAATTAACATGTCATGTATTTTATCGAGTGTCGATAATGGTCACGAGCACATCACTGGCTCGCACCTTGCTGCCCATCTGCCGGCGCGCGGCGGCGCGAGCGCACGTGAAGCAATTAAGGTTCGAGCCTTCGGGGGTGCCACCCTCCTGGTCGTTTACCTTCTACTGCCTGAAGAGGGGTGATTGCTCGATTATAAGTTCTTTCTCACAGATAGGTAGTAGACGGACAGTACATAATCGGACATGTGAAAATTTTTTTGAGAGTTTTTTTTTGTGTCATCTTGGAAAGCCGAGTAAATAAAAAAAGGTGTGTTAAAAGAATATATTCTATCAAAGTAGGAAGCAGTGTACACTGTACTCTTTTCGAAGATCTGTTTTCATCAACCGACTTCAAAAAAAGGAGGTTCTCAATTCGTCGGAATCTTTTTTTTTTTTATTATTTTTTTTTTATGTATGTTCACCGATTACTCGAAGACGCCTGAACCGATTTCGAAAATTCTTTTTTTGTTTGAAAGGGTATACTTCACAGGTGGTCCCATATAAATTTTATCGAAATCGATTCAGCGGTTTTTGAGAAAATCAACAAAAACATAGCAAAATTGGAGTTGTTGCGATTGAAGTCGGTTGTTTTTAACGTATTCGTACCTAGTACGAAGTTACTACCCTCGTATGCGCGGAGCTCGAGATATGTTTGTAAATGTTCCATTATTTTTTGAAGATTGGTTTTTATTGTATCTATCTTTTTCTATTACTAATGCTTCATTCATGCAAGAACTATGAGACAGTGTTGCCGATTCAAAAATTCAAATAACTGAAAAAGTACAAATTTTAACTTTGTCCAATATAGATACATTTGTTTTAAAATAAATTGGATGACTTCATCAATGTACAATACCATCTTTTGGATAGCATAGCAAGTAAATCAAATATTGGACATCGAAATGGTAGAACATTTTTTCACGAATGGAATACAATCTTGCAATTTCTTATTACCGAAATTTTCGTGGTCTTTATTAACACAACAACAATATTTTCTCCATCATACTTCTCCAAGTTTTATTACACCTTTCATTCAACCTTCACCAGATTCTCTAAGCTATAATACCTAACAAGAACTACTAAATAACCTACCCTACCAAATCTACTTACTTTTGGATGGAATTTCATGATTCCTTGTCAGGATCAAAGCCTCCAGTTCAACAGCCCCTTCACATTATGCAACACACGACAACAAGTGGACATCGACCCTCAAGTCTAAGACAGCTGCTAAATAACTACCGTATTAGTTATAGCTAAAAGGAAATACGTAACATCTGCGGGAACGCAATACACCTTGGAAATGGCATTAATTAAAATAAAAGCTGGCATACAGTTGACTGTAATTTCCTCTAGTTATGTGGAAGCGACGACATCATAGTTACCTGAAAAAATATGATACAAAAGCGCCTTGATGAAACAGAAAAAGAGTCTTCCTATTGTTAATGATGTTAAATATCGATTTCATTTGGGAATCACACCGGGAATCCCAAAATAATGCAATTTTACAAAAAATATTTATCGCTATAACTACTTTACTAATTTCACTGAGGTTAGGGGAACAACTTCTGACAATTTTATCCCGAAAACCTCAGTTCCATCCTCGCGAACCGCTTGCATCTCGCGCACTCAGAGACATTTATAAAGCGACATCCACGCAGGCGGAGCCGCCGCCGGCAAAAGCTATTAAAACATGAAGTCATAAGGTTTACAAGTTAATTTCTTTGCTACTGGCGATAAAGAGAAAAAAATACTGAAGTAAGATTAAACTTAACTCATTTTTACACTTACAATGAAGGCCAATTCTAGTGGTTCTGGCTCTCAAATCAATGGCCAAGGCGCTAAGTATAGCCAAATAGCAATATTCAATTCAAATTCTTGAAGTAATGGTTAAAGCTATCACCATGGAAAAAATATATAACATACTTGAAACAATAAAAAACAAATTGTATTGAACAGAATCATTAAAATCACAGAAACTTTGATGAAAAAAAATATCCTGTAAACCCTGTATTTTGCATTAATTGCAAATTCTCTCGGAAACACAATATTTGTTTATGTTGAAACCAACACACAAAAATCGGCCAATTTAATACCTTCAATTTGTATTGAACGGATTTTTTTTAACTTATTTGAAAGCCAAGAAAAGTAATAAAAACATCGAAATCTCGAGAATTTTGCGTTCGGCCTTGACGTAACCGCCGCGACGGTACCCACACTGATCTGAACTTAAAATGATTGGCGTTACGGTCGATATTAAATTATCATGCATCAAGCTGCTCAGATTGAGTATACTTCCCGCCTATTATAACTTGTATTAAAGGACTGGCTGGGCCTAAAACAGATAACAGTGGGAAAAATTTGTAGTATCTTATTTTACGCTAAAACGAGTCTTTTCCACAAAATTAATCCATACGATAAAACTAGTTTCGTAAAAAAAACCTATTAAATATCCTTTACTATCATTACAGCCAACGCGATTATCCAAAGGCCTAAGAGATATGTACGTTTTATTTCTACCTTGCTCTATAAATAGGTAAGTTTTCCAAGACTAGAATATAAGACTTAAAAAAAAAATGTGTTGGAGGGAGTTTCTTTAGGGCCCGCCGTTTCTTCTCACTCCGCAAACACTTCCCGAAACGGTGGGTATACGAGTTCCGAGTGGTAGGAACCTCGTATTAGGTAGATAAAAGAATGACGTTCGAAAAGTGTACACTGCTACCTACTTCGAATAAAATATTTTCATTTTCATTTTCGTCCATTGAGATTATCTTTACTTAGACATCATTAGCGAGAATTCTTCAGATCGACTTAGGTACATTGTGTTGTTTTATTAGCTTATACGCCCACGTATCCCTATCCGTCGTGGTTGTAGGCTTTTAGGGCTGCGTCGTCGTACAAAGATTCAATAAATATTCCAAGTAGGAGTCCTAGCAGGGAAATGATTTTTTCCAAAAACCCCCACTGTAAAAGGGATGTTTTGAAAAAGATACATTTTTCTCGAAAGGACGTTTTGTCAATGGAACATTATCCACCAAAATGCTGTGATCTACTATGTTGTTCCTCGGCATTCAGCTATACATATACAGTAACATCGGTTAAGTAGTTGTTCAGTATAAAATAGTGTTCATCTTTGTCCGATCCTGAGAACCATGTGTTTTTATTTAAATGTATATAAATAAATATGTTTATTCACAGACTGATCTGGTCCCTACAACACTGGGAAATTAGGAATCGTAGGTTCGGGGTCAACAGACAGTATTATTTCGATGTCAGAAGACGGTGTGGTATTTTTACTGAGTTATTACTACAAATTAAATAACAGACAGCCCTCCTTTACACAAGCAAGATAGAACCAGAGATACCCGACCTACCAAGTAGATATTATACATACAAGCAATGCTTGAATGGTCATTACTCAAGGCCACACAAAGCACGCAGGATAATCCTGCCAGACTTGAAGGTCAGAATCCGGTCAGTGTGAGGTGAACCTTAGTTTAAATTCACCAAAAGTACCCTTGGTAGATGAAATATTTTGGAGTTAACGTGTCACTGTGGATATCTTGTAGATTTGATAGTATACAGAATGTTAAAAAAGTGTGTTTGAAATTTTAAGGGATTACTCAGAATCAAGTACAAAATACAAGAAAAACATTTAAAAAATCAGATCTTCAACTGTTTTTTCAGTTTCTCATACTAAACCTGAATAGAGAGAATTTGTATGGGAAACTGAAAAAAAATTCAATAACATTTCAAATGCACTTTTTTTAACATCCTGTTTATTATGAAATCTATTCTTACTATGATTGTCTGTTTGTCCTTCCTTAACACCGCAATGAAGTAACAGTTTGGCAAGATTTTGTGAATGTCCAAGTCCAATTTCTTTTGCTAATAAGTTTTGTAGGAAAAGTTGTTCAGTTTCATGAATAGAACACCCTATAAGTTTCCAGAAGTGTTCTCTCTACACTCTGCATAGATTTGTATGCTAAATGAATAAATAAAAAAGAATTAAGTCGTAAGGACTACTGCAAATCTCATTTAATTAATTAAAGTGATTTAAGTTAGTGAGGGGCCATCCATAAATTACGTCACACGTTAAGGAGGAGGGAGGGGTCAACGAAATGTGACTATGTGACAAGGGGTAGAGGGAGTCATAAACGTTGTGACGTCACGTAATAAATAAGACAAAAAATTTAATTTTTGTATTTCTGTTTTCATTTATTCAATTCTGGACGAAAAATTGCAAAATATGTGACGTCACACTAGGGAGGGGGTGGTCCCACAAATGTGACCATCTGTGACAAGGACAGGGGGGGGGAAGGAAATCATGAAATTCGTGTGACGTAATTTATGGATGGCCCCTAATTGTAAGATACACGTGGTACTAATGGTATGACTTTAACAATAAAGACAGCGTTTTAATAAATTTATTTTAGTCGATTGAATAGACTTTGGCATCATCTCACCTCATGTTAATGATGATGATGATTCTGAATATAGTTAAATATAAAGGCATCTACATTCAGTGCTATATTAATTTTAGTTTTACATACAAATTGTACACAGAAATGAAGGAGGAAGAAACACTCAATTCCAATCCAATATTGATTGCCATAGGCAGATCCATTCTCTGAGTGGTCGCTTGAATGAGGCTCTGAGATATCTGGCCTTTCAAGGTCAATAGGTAGATATGGACATTATTTAAATTCGGCACGAGTCTCAGAGCATTGACTGGAATTCATTAAAAGTCCACATGATGTTCAAAAAGTTATTTGCAATAGTATCTAATCTGTTGTTGCTAACTTAGGCCTAAAGGCAAAAAAAATCAGCTTATTTAAACTGGGGCTTCTTCTAATGAAAATGAGCAACTTTTTTCTAAGAACAACAAATGAAAAATACAAACCAGAGACAAACCATGCACAAACACAGGTAAGTAATTGTGGTTTTGTTACCTACCAAAGAACTTTTATTTTATACCACATAGTAAGTGACTTCATTGGTACTTAATTAAAAAATATAAAACATATCACCATGGTAAGGGATCATTGGAATTTCTGTTTTTATTTATTGAATTCTGGGCGAAAAATTGCAAAATATGGACGTCACACTAGGGAGGGGTGGTCCCACAAATGTAACCATCTGTGACAAGGACGGAGTGGGGGTCAAAATATAATGAAATTCGTGTGACGTAATTTATGGATGGCCCCTAACTTGGGTACAAACTTGTGACAGTAGGGACAAGTGTAAAAACTTTTTTAGTCCGAGGATCAGGTCAATAAAATGTGGGCACTGGCTAAAAAAGTAGGTAAGTAAAGGACTTGGGACTTTACTAACCCCAATATGATCACAACCGGTATTAAGTACTTAGCTAACTAGGAGGTAAATAAAATATCAAATAGAATAAAACCTATTCAGTGGGGGTGCACTTATGAGGGCTGCCTCATAGTACTTAGCATTTTCACTATCTACTAGCCGGCTATATCTACTGCTAGGCAATTAGGAACCACCACCACCGCCACCATTCATAAAAAAGTAAGGAGCGTCATCAGCTGTTTTTCAACAATACAATAGGTAGGTCCGAAAAAATATTCTCTGTTATACATTAAGTTAAAGTTATTTTTACACGTGTGTTCTGCATGCGCTACGCGCACCGGAATGGAAGATAAACAAAAAATAAAACTCACTTTCTGCGGCTTGCAGTGGAGCTATTCGCCTCTGAGAAATTGAAGGATTCGCCAAAAATCCGGTATTGCAGATCGTCGTCCTCATTACCTTGATATTGCATTGCTTCCGCACTAGTTACTAATTGTACCGACGTAATAAACCACCCTTATCATTTGACCTTAGTTCCATTGTTAAAACTGAACACGATTATCCGAAATATTTCACTTTTTACATCGTCAACTTTTTACGTATTTACATTTACCTCGGTATCTCTAACCTCAAAACTCGATTTCATAAAAAAAGTCCCGCCAAAAAACCATAGACAATTTTTTAACTTTTTAATTTCACGATTTATTTTTTTAATTTTATTTTAAAGCAGCGACGACCGCGAGGAATCTCGGCAGTATCGCGCGCGGAGCCGGACTGACTCGAGCGAGACTTGAGTTCGCAAAAGGGTAGGGTAGGGCAGGACAAGCCGGTCGTGAGCGCGGGAAATAAAATGTTGTCGTCGCGTCTCTCGCCCCGGACTGTGTGGGCTTGTGGTGTGGTGGTCTGCCTGGAATTCCAACATAACAGGCTGTCGAGCCCATTAGTCGGGATATGTGGTGTTCTGGAGCATAAACTTATCGTCATAATACTTGTAATGTGAATTCATGTAATATTATGCTAATCTTCAAGCCGTTAGTACATATAAATTTGCTGGTTACATACACAGGTAGTTAGGCCGTACCTATTTAAAAAAAATACCTGGCTCATTGTCATTAAAAACAATCTCGTACCTAATTGTAGGCAGGATTTAATAGTTTCTATAAATCTCTAAACTTTTACCAATGTCTCTAGAGAAACGCCGTTGCACGCAAATACCTAGTTTTTAATTATTATTATTTTCCACAATTAATTAGCCTTGACATTATCTGACCTGTGATGATGACGTCGAAAGACGAAAGCGGGCTTACCTAAATTCCCCAATGCAATTAAAAACTGGCTATGTTATCTCTATTCCAAAGCACATCAAAACTATTAACATTATGTTTGGCGGCAAGACTTAGATAATTATAATAAAATAAATATAATAATAAAGACTAAACATCTATGTACTCACGTTTCTTCTTTGACCACAAAATCGTAGTCGCCATCGTCCTGGGTAGAAAGCTTTGCCCGCAAAGCTTTCAGCCTCTCTATCTGATACTGCATGTAGGACTTGGTACCGTCTTCTTCCATGCTGTTTAGAGAGAATACAATTTTAGGAAAACATATCCATCAAAATTGCTTAGCAATTCCTATCCTAATTGAACTATTTTATTTTTATTTATTTGTTTGAATCAGGTAACTACGAGCCATATTATCATAGAAACTAATATATTTAATTAAAAAACAATGATTTATTTGCGAGTCACTGACTAAACATAGTTTACTATTCCCTTTGTATGTAATTAAAAATGTTCGTTTTCGTTTAAAGTACTTATACAAAGTTTTATTCAAATTATTAAAGCTTTCTTGTGTATGGCAGGTACTTTGATTCGATTTTCCCGGATTTTGAAACTATGCACCTACTTCAGAAGGCAGTATAAAAACAGAATTGTAATTTAATTAAAAGTATTATGATGGCAGGCCTAAAAAAAGCCAACAGTCTCTACAAAGTTGTTATGTTATTATTCAGAAAACGTATATACTCATTATTGATGAATAATTTTATTCTGTTTTGTACGAGAACTAAATAAGTACGAATAAAAAGGCTACTTTACTCTTAAAATTAATAACAAGGTAGGTATGATTACAAAAAAATATATAACTTTTTGAATATAAACAGCGAATTAAAAAGACCTTTGGTTGGCGTTTGGTTGGCGTCGGCACTACGAGTAAGTAAGTTGCATTATTTTTCCGTTAAATTATTAACATGCTTCATTTTTTTGGTGCTATTTCTTTCATAATAAAAAAAAATATTATGTAGAAATGAAAGCTCATTTAAAATTTCCGAAATTTCTCAGTGAGGTTCTACTTAGTATGTACTGTATGTACTTATCTCTTGGTCCATATTTGACAGAAAAAATGTGTACCCCCGGGTCCTTGTAATAACATATAGGTAATTATTTCTCAACATACCTGATAATATTTGCTATACGAAGGCAAAAAAAAATGGAAGGTGACATAGCGATTGCCAACTGCGTCACAACTAATTAAAAAACTAACCTTTACAGCCTTAAGACAAACCTACTTGAATGGAGAAAGAAAGTAAATCTCGATTTTTTTTTCTCTATGACTTAATCATTATTTAAAAACGTGAACTATATATCTAGGTATTTTCCTACCTACCTATAATGTTTAAGTGTAGCAGTACGTAAGTTGTATAGGTACCTACCTACCTAAAATACGAGCATCCTAAATATTATAAGTAGTAAATTGAAATTGACCTCATTTCTCGCTGATAACTTGATATCAAAACTACTTATGTAGTGCCTTGCCGGGCCAATCGCTTACTGCCAGCGCTATATTAGCTGCAAGAGTTTCGACTCTACCTATAAATACAAACTAAGTCGTACGTTTAGTCGTATGTATGTCGTATACTCGTAAGAAAATTCATTTTACAAACACAATCATTAGGGTTATCATCATAACTATCATTGTCTTTGATAAAAATAGCTATATCGGTCAAAACATCGTTAATAAAACAGTACCATGCTATTTCGTTGCATTGCATAATCATGGACGACGACATTGAAACTCTACGCGTGAATGAAAAGGCAAACGTAGAAGCAATGTTTTATAAGTTTATCGAAAGTAACATAACTTATTAATTTAGATTTTACCCTCAATGGTCCTCATTACCTATTTTCCCTCTATTGACCTTTCAAAATAGGAATCCGTTAAATATTTGAAGATCGAATTCGAAGGAAAAACGTTATGGATAACGGTGACAAACGCAAAGGATACGAAGTTAATTTCGCAATTTTCTGTTCTAATTTCAGGATATTAAGCCTTGAATATTTACCTAAATAAGTTTTTAGGGCATTGCAATAAGTTTTCTGATGGAATAAATGACGCTAAATCAGATTTTTTGGTTATTTCCCATTGCTTATGATGACTGTATTGATCGAACACATACCTTGCACCTTCATTGCTCGCCATCTACCGCAGTTACAAAGTATATCTCGCAAAAATAAAGGTAGATGATAAAGGTATAATGTATAAATATACTGCTAGGTTGAATAAATTAGTTAAAATTGCACATTTGTTTATAAAAATAAGGTATACAAGTTTTCAACTCGTAACCACAATTCGTTAGTATTCGTTACAATCAAATGGAAATATATTGCTATCCTTTTCTGACCTATTCATAAACGAAGTCATAAGAGAGAGAAGTAAAACTAAACAGTTTGTGTGCCAGCTTACCAGCGCCATCTTGATAAGAATCATGACCTTCTATATTATCTATGGAAAAAATGTTACCAGTTGTTTAGTTGTCATTACCGTTTTTACATTTTCAATTTTGTTATTTATATGTGGGTGAATCAATTTTTAAGATACTCCATTGGCGATTAGTTTCTACTAAAAAGGTTTTTAATAATAATTTTATTTGAGCTTAATATGTAATTAATAACCCATTTCGTCCCCACTGCAGGGGCACCTCGGGAAGGTTTTTAGGCCATTCTCCACACACGGGGGCCAAGTCCGGATTAGTGGAGGTTGTGGAGCTAGTGGCCAACCCCAGTGTTAAAGTTGTCAAGCCGCCTTTATAGCCTCTGACATGGCTTAACGACTGCTAGCGATAGCAGCCGGCACCAACGGCTTAACGTGCCTTGCGAAGCACGGAAACGGTCGAGATAAATGCCACTAACAGTCAAACCAATCCAGGTTATAACCGTGTCTACAGTCAGTTAACCTGCGACCACGCAAGCCGTACTGAGCCACGACCGCTTCATATATTTGTCTGAGTTTAATATATTTGCTTCAAATTCATAAAATCAGATCTATTTGTCTTCGTACTCAGATAATAATATCAAAATAAAGCAAGTATTTACCACGATTGTCGCCGTAACGCAGCAGAAAAACAATAAAAAAAGTCTCCCGTTTTACTTCTAACACTAAACATTCTCTCAAGCCACACCATTTCTCAACAGTTATTTTATTTTATTTGATTGTTTAGCGTATACTGCACACGCACGGCGTTGTATTGTACAACAGGTATTTCGCAGTAGTATTGTTATTGTTTTTGTATTACCCTCATGTTTGTGATATAGTTATTGTCGTTCTCTATTTTTAGTTTTGTAATTTATTTTTGTGGAATTGGTAACTGTTTAATGTAACTTAGAACCTAAGGATGAAAGACTAGCTTCTCTTAGTACAGGGCAACCTAGTTAGGGAGCCAGGCAACAAAATATTGTAACATTTTATTCAAATAAAGTTTATTTTATTTTTTATTTTATTTTTAAAACACACGTGCTGCATACAACAGCTTGCTGCGGACTACCGGGCTAGGCGGCCTGAGAGACTTTTATCGTGATAGAATTTTCTTACGTTTTCGTCTATATAGATACTTTGTATTTAGCAAACGTGTGGTGCCATCGCTCAATTTGATATAAAATAATTTTCATGGTAACATAGTAGTAGATATTGCTTTTCTCCGAGTATAGGGCACAGGGACTTTTAGAAATTTAAATAAAATACATATCTATATATAAATAGTCTTCAGTTGTAATAATTATAAACCTCATCAATTATACACTTAGCCACCGTAAAGTCAAAATATATTCCAAAATGAATTATTCAAGAGATGGATACCTCCATCGACTTGGGGACAGACTATTTTTCTATGAGAAGTACTCATGTTCCACTGTGTTACCATAAAATGAACATATATTTTTTGAAACAATTAATAAAAATATGTCATAATGTACTGCACTTGGATCTAGTATTAGGGCATTTTTAAAAAAAGTGACGCACTACGGATTTTGGTTGTCCCTTGGTATAAAATTGCATTTAAAAAAAATCTGAGACTACAACACCAAAATGGAAGTTTTAATTAAAATATCGTTTTTATATTACTTAATTTTTCATCAAAATCTAATTATAAACCTGTTTATATACAAAAATATTATCATAAATAAAAAACCTAATTTCTTCGTGCAATACTGTCCCTAAAAAGTTACCACTTCTTTGTTGCGTTATATAGCAAAAACTATAAAAATACCTAAAAAATTAACCGCATGTGATGAAATATATATGTTATTTTAATTGAAATTACGAGTAAAAGTAAATTTATATAAGAAACTACTATTTAAAATAAATATAAAAAGCCTGTCCCTGGCAATTCGTCAAACCTGACATGTCAGGTTTAGTTACGGGAGGTTATGGTGATTTTATGTAATTGTTAAAGTATTTTAGTAAGTTTTGGGGAGCTATTGTGAAATGGCAATATTTAGAGCATAAACAAAGTATTCCGGCCTCCGTTTCATCTTTCAGTGTGAGATTAGAGTGCGACCGAAGTGGATGCGTCGATATTAGGTAAGTTTTTTCAATTTTTGTGTCAGTGTTTGTTACGGAGTTTCATAAGATAGGAGTGGTCTATGTTTTGAACCTTTTAATTTTAAATAAGCAATAGTTTTTCCAACACGTTTTTGTTTCGTTAGTTCTACTGGATAAAATAGTTTCTGTTAAAAAGCTTATTTAAATAAGTAGTAGAGGCGAACGTTACGTCAGTTTCGGAACAAATTGGTGTGTAACATATTACCTGACTAAGAATGTAACGAAACTGACGGCCTAAAGTCATAGGCACACAAAGTACATTTTTTATCAAAACTATACTGTAACATGGTCTATGACTGTTAATTTGTACTGTATTTTTTTCTTTACCTTTGTATAAAATAGAAAATATTTAAGTGCAAAGGAAGATGTCCACAGTGTATGGATCAAAAACCCAGAGTCAATATGAACAAACTTATGCCAATAGTGTTCTTAGCTTTAACCAAATAATTTCACTAATAGGATAAATGCGAAGGTATGGATGTTGTTGTAGGTTTCACTTTCACACCGAAGCTGCTGAACGGATTTGGATGAAATTCGGTGGGTAGATAGATAAAACACTCGGTTAACAAAAAACTTGCGTTGCGACTTAGGTAGCGTTATTGAGTTCATTCTAAGGAATCTATTGGCATACAGTGTGTTCGTATTTTTGATTAATTATTTATATTTTTTATTATTTCATTTTTTAATACCCTCACCTAACCGTTTTTTGTTTTTAGCAAAATGGCAAAAAGTGCAGCTGAGCGGATGAAAGAATACAGGGAATCCTCAAAAATATGAAGAGCAACGTAAAAAACAGTTGGGAAGGGTAAAATCAAAAAAGAAAAATAAGAAATGACAGATACTGAAAAACAAGAGCAGAGAGAGGCGTGGAAAAGGCATAAGAAAGCGCAAAGTGATTTAATACTTAAAAATATTTTTTGTTAACTACGTATCCTGTAAAACTTTAAGTTCCTACCTATTTCTAGTAAGATTTTTTATGCTCGTTTTTTAATCATAAGTAACTTTATACTTTAATGTAAGAAGAAAGAAGATACTTTTTTAAGGATCTGAAATAAAAATAATATATTTTCAAGTGACGTTTTATTTGTATTTTCAAATAAATTTCTTCCTGTAAGTAAATGTTTTTATTTATTTATTTAACTGCGTTTCCTTCTAATCAAAGAATAAGCTTAGTGTATCCAAAACTTTACCCCGTCAGTTGCGTTCAAGACGCGTCAGGTTTAGTTACGGTCCCTATAAATTATATCGGAAAAGATTTATTTTATTCAGTTTAGTTTTGATTCTGTTCTAAAATTGTATACTTTTTGAAAAAAAGGTAAATAGATCTTCCAGTTGTAACCGTCCATTGTGGGAGAATATTCATGCATACAAAAGAAATGTTAAAACAGTTCTTATATTATACCCTCAATGTAACGAAACACTACTTCCTAAGCAGTTTCTTGGCATTAGTGTAAATTTATCAATTTTTTGGTCAAGAAGTGTTTTATTTAAGTAATATCTTGTAATTAAATCATAAATATAAGTACCCCAGATTCTGTACTTCTTTAGTAGAGTTCAAAAATAATCGTAACTAAACTGACCAATATTAGCTAGGCAAGCGTAAATATTTGTTAATTATTATGTAAATATTAAAAATTAACATGAAACTTCTCTGTTTTTAATAAATATTATTAAATATACTACATAACTGCATCATTAGATACTAAAATTATCCCAAAAATTATTGATACAAAGTTTCGAAACTGGCGTCAACATTTTTAAAAATGCCCATTACTTTTATTATGATGTCATATTTTAAGATAACATTAATGTTTTAAAAATGTTTTACATATTGATTCGATGAGGAAAAGAAAAGAGTACCTTAAAAGTTGATTGACCCATATACCAGTGATGGTACAGGTAGAGCTTCGCAAACGAAAGCGTGACCTGGAATTTTCTGAAAAGTTATTACATGGCAACACTAAAAAAGTTGTCAGTGGCTGTCACTGTTTTTTGCGAAAACTTTAATTCCGTGAAATATTTGTTTTATCATGGACAAAACGATTAAAACTATGTGCGAAATATGCTACATACCATGATCAATAAATTCAGACAAAAACAAGAAGAACAAAAAAATTATGATGTAACTAAAAATTTTTGGTTTTTGGACTTTTCCCTTTACTTGTGCTATAAGACATTGCTCCCTGCCAAATTTCATGATTTTAGGTAGGTATACGGGAAGTATCCTATAGGTTTTGATTCCCATGCGAGTATCCAAATATGCGGCATAAACGGCCGTATCTCTTGATTTCATTGGTATAGAAGTTTGATTTTTTTCACAGCTTCAAGGTATTGCAGGAATACTCAGGGTATTTGATATAAATTTCAGCTTGATACGTCTGTTAATTGTTGATGAATAAACGAACTGAACTGATTACTGAACTGAACTTGACAGACAGACAGACAGACAGACAGACAGACGAACGGACAATGAAGTGATTCTGTAAGGATTCATTTATAGGGTTCCGTAGCCAAATGGCAAAAAACGGAACCCTTATGGATTCGTCATGTCTGTCTGTCTGTCCGTCCGTATGTCACAGCCACTTTTTTCCGAAACTATAATAACTATACTGTTGAAACTTGGTAAATAGATGTATTCTGTGAACTGCATTAAGATTTTCACACAAAAATAGAAAAAAAACAATAAATTTTGGGGGTTCCCCATACTTAGAACTGAAACTCAAAATGTTTTTTTCATCAAACTCATACGTGTGGGGTATCTATGGATAGGTCTTCAAAAATGATATTGAGGTTTCTAATATCATTTTTTTCTAAACTGAATAGTTTGCGCGAGAGACACTTCCAAAGTGGTAAAATGTGTGTCCCCCCCTGTAACTTTTAAAATAAGAGAATGATAATACAAAAAAAATATGATGTGCATTAGAATGCAAACTTCCACCAAAAATTGATTTGAACGAGATCTAGTAAGTAGTTTTCTTTTAATAGGTACGTCATAAATCGTAAACCGCAAATTACCTTTCATTTAATAAAGTCAAATATAAAAAATATAGAGTTCAAGACATTTGTGATTTTGAATTTATACGGAACCCTCGGTGCGCGAGTCCGACTCGCACTACCGGTTTTTTTCCTTTTGCGGTACGGAACCCTAAAAAAATGTTTTCTCGAGTAAATTGTGGGTTTTTAATATTGCCTTTTCTTCATGAAACGCACATAAAAATGGAGGGGGAGGGGGCAGGTCAAAATGGTTGTCAATTCAAAGTCAATCTTTTTTTCGAAACTGTGACAGGTTTGCAATCCATCGTACTTTCATGTCAACAAGTAATCCGACTACAAGTCGGATCCGGATCCTTTGCCACTTATTCCAAAAACGGAGTAGATGAAACGAAGCGCATGCGGACACGATTGTACGGTTGGAGTTGCGCCTGACGCACTCCTCTGAAGCCAGCCACATTAAAGGAGTTGCTCTCGAGACTTGGTATTTTATTGCTACAGTATTGCTGTTCTGTTACCACTAGTGGCATGTTAGACGCTGCCTTAAAATGTAAACTTTCCAATCAAAACGGGTAATATTATTGCGATGGTATCACTAGTTTTGTTGTCTGTGGTGTTCTCTGTCATTTTTAAAAAACAAGCGGGAATTGTTTGTTTTGATTTTAAAATATCTATTTTTTTAAGAATAAAACTGTTTGTCGTGCAATAATCATGAAGTTTCGCGCTCTGATGATAGATCCTGCTCCTATGCGAGAGTTCGCAAGTGAGAAAAAGTAATTTTAGCGTTTTTAACGCACCAATCACGAGAGGTTTTTCGAGGTTATAAAATGTAAGTTAAACCTGGTTTTTCAGACATTGTGAGCACTATTTCGAAGTTATCCAAGGAATGTGTGCTGAGATTGACCAATGATCAGCTGTATTTTATCGTTAGCGACGAGAATACTGGACCAGCTGCCCCGATATTGTGGTGTGAAATACCGCAGGCCATGTTCTTCTCAGAGTACCAAATAGTTGGTCTAGATGATGAACATAAAGATATATACTTGGGTTTTAGTTCAGGTGAGTTGTAGCAAGGTCTTAACCTAAAATCTAGTTCTCCCTTTCACTTAAAATTGGTTCAATGGGAACTATAGGCTGAACCTGTAAGTCTATTGATGTATTTGGTTTACCATCCCTAGAATAATTCATAACTAACGCTGAATAAGCAAAAACAGGTGGGAATCAGATCCATAACCTTGGGATAGAGATGCACTAGCTACTGATGATTCATAAAAAATTTAGAATAATGCTTTTTTCTTAACACATAGATTATAGATTCTGTGTAATGCTTTTCAATAAATTTCAGGCGTTTGGAAATGTAAGTTGTAACTTCTTATATTATGATGTATGGAATATGGTTAGTAACTATACCTCATTCCAATCAAAAAAAAGCAAAAGGTAAACAAACGAAACATCCACCGATTTCGTCAAATTCCTCAAGAATCACACATTTTCTGCTAACACTGACACATACTAATCGTAGGTCGTAACAATTATTGCCTTTTCTAATAGATTTCACTAAATTATGATACGAAACTGGCATGAAAATACAATATTTCCAGTCTAACCTCAGATTGTTAGGTTATGTTTCAGTGACAAGACGTTACTGTTATCTGTAGAAAATAGTGATGAGGTTGTGTCAATACTTTGAACGAACTAGTGAATGAATGAGTGAATGAGTGTTACGTGATAAGTGTCTGACGGTTGTGTGTGGCCTGTTTTTTATATTTTGGGCTATCATTGGTGGTGGTATAACTTTTTAGGCGTTCAGTAACGTTTTCTTGTTCTGTATTTTAAATGTATTTAATTTAAATATCCGTAACTTTTTAAATCCAAGATACATACTATATACATACATACATGCTATATTGTACTAGCAACACTGAGTTTAAAAATTTCGCATGGTAGGACCTTTACATAACGTAAAAAAAAATAAGAACGTAGAAAAACAATCTGCATGCAATACATTTGTATTTCACTCATGCTCCGTGTGAGATGTCGACAACGATATCGATATTTTTAGATATTAATCAACATTTAGTTCCAGTTCCTACCACTATGTTCACATTGTTTGCCGTTAGAAACTGCAAATAATATCCGTTAGTACGTTCGTCATTAGTCATTAGACAATGAACTGGTAACACTGAATTTCGTTCGTTCGTACCGGTACGCTCATTTCTTGCTTCGACTCTGTCAGGCACTGGCAACACTGAATTTCGTTCGACATACCGGTCTGCTCATTCGTTGCTTCGATTCCTTGTCATGCGTACGTGTGTTCTTCTGTGTTTGGATATTAACGACTTGGCTTTTGATATAAGTACACTGTTAACTTTGCGATTTGGATTGTGATTTTTCTTGGAACTGACGATTAACCGCTGCGCATTAAGGACTTTGATATTGCTCACGATTGGATTTGTGTTGACTACGTGCGACTCCTCATTGGATAAGTTTTTAAAATCCTTATTTGATTCTAACAGAATCAACTGACTACATGACTGAAGTTATTTTTATTAATTTACAGTGGTTCGAAATGAGTGATTCATCTAGTGATCTCGATCCCGGGTCTTAATAAGCTTTTCCTAGTTAGCATCACGAAAATCGTCAAAAATGACACCCATAACAATATTTTTCTATAAGTGCATATCCGCCATTTTGTAACCGAAAATTGTGAAATTTATTTTATATCTATTTGATCTCATTGGTGGTTCCGAACTCTGAAAACATAGTATCAAATAACTAAATTTTATTTAAACTCCTCGTTCGTTCATCCATTCATTCACTCATTCATATGTAACTTGCACATCTCTAATGTAGTGTCATGGCCGATCACAAGTGTCAGTGTCAAACGATTGTTTACATTTTGCTTTTTTTTGATTGGAATGAACTATATATTATTAAAGTTTAGAAAACAATTTTAGTGTGTCTCATGTATTTTCAGCTAACTTGTCTAGGTCCCTAGCGCCACTGAAAACATCAAAATCACTCAAACTGAAACTGACTAAGAAACAATGTCCCTGTTTAACTCTAGAAATTGAAATTGTAAGTATGATGCTTAGAACTATTCTACGTTTCCTTTAAGCCTCACATAATAAAACGGAGATGTAATAAGATAGAATAAAAGGTAGCTAAAGGAGTTAATACTACACTTACCTGAAGGAGGAAATGCCATCCAGATTAAATATTGTCCTAATTTATTTGATTTTAAAATGGCTTGTAGGTCTGTATATTTTTTAACTTAATGAAGCAATACCAGTTCGCATGCCTGAACTCAAAACTATTTATCCCTCTAAGTTCTCTGCTACATGTTATCTGATTTACTTTTTTGTTGTCAAAATTTGAGTGCATTTGACTTACTTGTTGGAAAGGCTCTAATATGGCCTATTGAGTATTTGTGTTTGCTCCTCAATGCTGCTCAGAGTTTGACTCAAACCTGTGGATATGAACCAATTATCCATATCATATTATATTTAATCAGTGAATTTAATATGCAAAACTACCCAATTCCAGCCCTCAACAGTATCACAGCAAACAAGGCATGTGACCCATGATATACCTGTCATCATTATACCAAGGAAGCTCTGGTCCGACTTCCATGAACCCAGAATCCCACATCCAGACGTAAGTATAAACTTGATGTAAGTCGTAACAGACAAACACACATTGTATCTCATATACCTGTTCAGTTACATATTGGGAACAAACTGTGTGTTTCACTATTCTACCTCGCACAACCAAACTGTGGAATGATTTGTCGCCTGCGGTATTTCCGGACCGATACAACATTTAAACCTTCAAGAAAAGAGTGTACTCCCATATCAAAGGCCGGCAACGCACTTGTGACTCCTCTGGTGTTGCGGGTGTCATGGGCGGCGGTAATCGCTTACCATCGGGTGATCCGTCTGCTCCGTCTGCTCGTTTGCCACTTCTGCCATAAAAAAAAAAATTACCATAGAAATATTTGGGCATATTTTACATATGGTGTTATTTATTTTTTAACCAAGCCAGTTCTCATTCATCCAGACTGTTTTCTGCTACTAGAGAACTTATGTAATACATTAGTCTGTCAGACAGTCTGTTCTATTAAAATTGGTGCAGTCAATTTAGAGAATAACATAAACTTAATAAAATTATGTGAAGAAGATAAGTTTTACCAGTGGTAGTATAAGTTTTACTGACTTTACCACTGCTCGCTCTATACCTGCCGCCAGCAGCGCGCTGTGCCGGCGGGTGGCGCGAGATAGACAGCGCAGTCACCGGGATGAGAGGCATTCCACCTTAGCCCTCAAGATCGTCAAAGCACTGATGACCCTTCTGGGGATTATAGATACTCACAGGCAGCGGATACCGCTTTCCATCAGGCCTTTCACCATCTCACACAATAATAAAAAAAGATACAAATTAACCATCTTACAGATATCAATAGAACTACCAGCGCTGAAGCAGCTACGGACCACAGTAGATAGGATGCGGACGATGGCCACAGACATTGTCATCCGGGCTTCGGCCGAGGGTCGGCTGACGTTGCAGATCAAGACGGATATGGCTAAAGTGTCCACAAGGTTCAAGGATTTGAGAGTCGAGGCTTTTGAAGGTAAGGATCGATTCACTTAAGGAACATACTGAATTGTCTATTAAATAACGAATAAGAGTCGCGCCAGTCTATATGTGTAGTTTAGGTCTTTCTAGGGAGACTAATCTTTGTATAACCAACCATAGAAGTCTAATTTAGTGGACGTCTCATATGGATGAGAAAAACCCATGTAGCTTACATGGCAGTAATGCGCGGGTAAGGATATTTTTAGGGGGCTTGAACTGAACTGAACCATAAAAGCTTAGTAATTCATAACAATGACATAATCGTTCACATTTTTATATAACCGTTTTGTTCTGATAAAAATAACTCAGATCCCTATTATAACTGTCATCTACGAGAATATAAACAAATCAATTTTATTTTCCAGGACCAATTGAGCATTCAGACTCTGAATCAGAAACCCAAATCAACGAAGACCTATCCCGGGTTTGCCACTGCCGTGTGGACGCTAAGAAGTTATCCATGTTCCTAAGCGCAGACCAGATATCGCACAACAGAACTGTATGCAGTATAGTGCATAAAAGACTCGTTATACTGTGCTTGCAGACCGAGGAGAATGTGAAACTGCAGTGTTTTATTACTGGCATTGTGTATTAGGGACTTTTTGTGTTGAAGTTTTCTTGTGATTGTGTTCAAGTGTGAAAAAGAGGACAAGTGTTGTAATGTAGTCAAATGCCTGACGCATGTATCGGATGGGACACTCAATAAATTGTTGTAATATAATTACTTACTACTATTTTTAGAAGACAGTCCATGAGTCCACAACATCTTTAGCATTCAGTGATCAAGGAAGAAGAACAAGACTACTACTTAAAATGACGTATATGAAAAGTATGGATAATGTGTGTGTTGCGTGTACGTGGATTGCGCTAAGCAACTGGATCTTACCCGTATGAGGTGACGGTACTAATGTATAAACTGTGATATAATTCACCTACATAATATACAATAACAATTACAAGAAATATTCAATTGCCCATCAAATAATACTGAATTGCACAGCAAAAAATCTATTTCATCTAAAGGTTAGATGTGCAATTTTTTTATTTGATGTGCAACTACACTCGGCTTCAAAAAAATCGCACGTCCGTAAAAATAGGCTTCAAGCACTGTTAATCCTTAAGACAAGCAGTTATTCGTAGCAATATTGGTATCATTTGAGAGCCCTATAAAAACTCTTTAAAAAAATATCCATTTCATTTGATTAAAGAAAAAGCTTGACACTTTAAGTCACTGTGAATGACAATGGAACTGATTCTCCTCTTCAAATTTTGTTTGTATTGTTTTGTTTTTTGGGTATAAAAGGGTCGATACAGCTTATCGGGGAATAAATTTGCTACCAACAGTCGAAGAAGACACAGAAGAATATCTTTCATCAGAAAAACGTCCTTGAAGATGGACACTACTGCTGCTGAAGCCGCCCAAGTTATCGCACTACTGCAATCAGGACTACGTCAGTGTGATGTTGCTCGGCAATTGCACTTGAGTCGCTTTTCTGTTCGAAGAGTGTACCAGCGGTTCCTGCAGACCGGTGGCTTTGTCCGAAGGCGTGGGTCTGGTAGAAATCGCTGCACTTCCGCGAGAGATGACCGATTTGTCATATCGAAGTCTTTGAGAAATCGGTTCTCTAATGCTGTTGAGTTGCAACAGCAGCTTCAAGCAGTTCGTAGAAGGGCCGTGAGTGTCTCTACAGTTAGAAGAAGACTAAAGGAGAGAAATATTGTGGCTACAAGACCTGCCACGGGTCCAAAATTAACCGCAGCGCATCGGCGAGTACGCCTGCAATTTGCTCGCGCCCACGTCAATTGGACCCTGGACCAATGGAGAGCTGTTCTCTTCTCAGACGAAACGAGAGTGTGCCTTTTCTGCAACGATAGACGCAAAAGAGTATACAGAAGACAATGGGAACGTTTTGCCCAAGCCTGCATCCAAGAGACGGTAGAATACGGGGGCGGTTCCTGCATGTTCTGGGGCGGCATATCTGCCGACGGCAAAACTGAACTTTCTTGCGTCTCTCGGACCGGCGGTGCTCGCGGGCAAGGGTCGATGACTGCTCACCGGTACATCACAGAGATCCTGGAAGAACATGTGGTCCCCTATGCTGGATTTATTGGCGACGGGTTCACATTAATGCACGATAACGCTCGCGCGCACACTGCTGGAATTGTGCAGGGCTACCTTCAAGAGGTTGGGATCCCTGTCATGCAGTGGCCAGCGAGAAGTCCAGATCTGAACCCGATAGAGCACCTCTGGGACCAGCTGAAACGCAAGGTTAGATCCCGTGATCCCGCTCCCGCGACTCTTCAGGAGCTCCAAGACGCCGTTATTGAGGAATGGGACAGAATCCCTCAAGAAGAGGTCCTAAAGTTGGTGCGATCCATGAGGGAGCGCATGGAAGACGTCATTAGGGCTAGGGGGGGTAACACTAGGTTTTAGGTTAGTTTTAAGCAACTTTGTTTTGAAAAATTAATCAGATTTCATTTGGGTTTTTTAAGGATTTTTATTGTTTTGTAAATTTTTCTCAGTTCCAATAAAAAACATTGAATGAATTATTGTTTTTGCATTCTCTGTTTCCTTACCTTTCAAATGATACCGAACATTACCAATATTTCATAATACAAATACGATTGAAAGATGTTTAAAATAGATTTCTTAAAAGGTGCGATTTTTTTGAAGCCGAGTGTAGTATTTTTCTGATGCGCGATTAAATACTATCCTAGGATATGTTGAGTTGCTTAAGAATTTTTTAAGTGAGAGGTAGCCTGTTTTGTTATAGTTATAGTAAGTTAAGGAGAGTCAGAGTCAAAAATAAAAATATTTTTATACAAAATTAACACTGATTTTATTACAGCTATAATTTTCTACTGAATCAGAAATATGTACTTTATCAGAGCAATTTTACAAAATTGTTATTTTAATTCCTGACATATCTGATTTTTATTTTATTTCTATAATTATATTAGTGCAAAATAACAACCTATACAGATGCAACAAAAGCTTTAAGTAAGCAGTACTTAATGCAATTAATACTACTCCATGCAAGTAAAGAACTTTAATTCTGCAATTTTGCGTAAAAAACAACACAGGACTTTTCATAAAAATCGTTTAGCTGATTGGATAATTTGTACTGCAAAACATGTTTAGACATTTCATATGAATAGATCTATCGATTGTCAAACTTTGTATGGGAATTAAAAATAAAGGCATTTGTTCAATGGTGTTTTTCAACCTTTTTCATGACCCGACCCCCTTACAAGTTAAAACTCAGATTTTAGTGAAAAGGCTCGGCCTATTCGTATATCCATCGTATATCGTATTTTTTCATTGCAGTGTAAGGCCTACAAACACTACTTTTTCTTTTACCCGCGACCCCTTGAGAAAGGCTTATACACACCCGCGACCCACAGGTTGAAAAACACTGACATAAACAGTAGTTATTCAATATCGTGGGTAGAAAGAAACGCATGTTTAAACATTGTCAGTAAATTGTCTTTTTTGTTACACCTGTATTATATAATGGAAAACTGCTTACTTCTGCTTAGAGAAGACAAAACAGTTAATCAGAAAATATTGTTCATAATTCAATCACAACAGATAAGATTCTAATGATTATTTAATCATTGTCATCTATCGGTCTCTTTAATCTTGCCCCACAAATAACTGCTATCCTCAAGCAATACACAAAATAGGCCTAACAATTACACAAAATAGACTAATTGGCAAATGCTTTATTTTGATTCAAAAATAACATAATACGGTCTTACACAACAAATCTAAATGTCCTAATTGTAAGTCAGCTGGAAAGATCTCTCGTTGTCTCTCCGTAGAGTGTCGTGGGTTGCCTTCAGCTGGTCGAGTTTGGTGGATATCTGCGCGATGGAGTTGTCGACCCACTGCATGGATGACATGTGAGCGTTCAGTATGCGCCCGATTTGTACTATCTGTGGATATAAATAATAAAACTTGTTAAAATGTGTTAACTTTTTTTATGTATAAAAATTGTCTATAGTTCATTCCAATCAAAAAAAGCAAAAGGTAAACAAACGTATACTTCATTCCAATCAAAAAAAAAGCAAAAGGTAAACAAACATAGTATGCAGATGTCATTGACATGTGTCAGTTCCATAGTAAGTTTGTTTACGTTTTGCTTTTTTTTGATTGGAATCAGGGTTCGGAAACCGGTTTTTTGAAAATACCGGTTTCGGTCATTGACCCCTATATCGAAATAATTTCGGTTAAGGTTTCGTTCAGGTTACGGTTACCGGTATATTTAACCGGTTTAACCAAAACCGATATTTTTTCGTTCGAACGGAATTAACCGGTTAAATTAAAGAATCCCTCTCCCCCCGAACAGCTGATAAGATCAGTCGTGTTTTCTGTATTCTTTATTTTTTAAATTTAATTACAATTTCAATTCTTAAAAATCGTGCAACTAAAATAGGAGAACATAAACGCACAAGATGTTCTACATTCCGGTAGCCGGCTAGCACCGCACGCACACAAGCACCTCCGCCGCCGTCCGTGAGTGATTCATACCATTGTAAATACGCACGGGTCAAGTTGTACTGGACGGAAAGCCGTTTTGTATGAAATCATCGCGACCAACCATTAAAGACTGACCTCTCCGTAATCACCGCCTTGAGATTCTTTGTCCTGCTGCAGTCCTAGTACTTAAGGCCATCTTACCCCGAGCTACTGCGCATCCATCTGCGCAGTACTAAATGCAAGTCCCACCCGCACGCGCCACACGAATTATTTACGTTTTTATTTTGGTTTTTTTTTTCTGAATGAAAGTGTTCAAACTAATGGCGTAGTTTCCTTCATATCGTCGAAAGCAATATTGTCATATAATTTTCAATTTTATTCTTTTAATATACAGGCATCTGTAACAGGTAACTTTAACTGTAACTGTAACTTTTAACTTGTATACGCCAAACAATAAATGCACTTTTGGTGAAAACTAACTATAGTTACCTTATAAATATGGTACTTAAGTTGTCTCTAGCTTAAAGCAATAAATTCTTAACATTACGATATTTTTTATGTTATTGCGTCAAAAATAATACTTACAAAATGGAGCCTTCGGATATTTTTATGTTTTTTAAATCTAATTATAAGGCTTGAACATGTGTTAAGTTTTCACCTAGGTGACTATTTCAGAACCCAGTTAAAAATGATTTTTTTAATATTTCTGTATTACACATTAAAGAGACTTCAATTATTTTCTTGGCTGTGCCGTAACACTAATGTTATCTATTGTAAATCATCATCGTCCCTTGTACAAACAAAGAAGTTTCTTCTAAAAACGCATTTTACCTAAAATGTATTAGACATTAATTAGGTATATTTCAAACGCCGAGAAGATGCGTGAACTGCCACGTACGCATAGCCAGTGTGCGACAGAGACGGAGCTATTGGGTGCGAAAAAGACGAGTGCGCGGATAGCTAGATGGATAGTACGAAACGCAAATGTGATAAAAAACACAATTAATAGGTAGGTATTCAATAATTGTCATACTGATTGGATTGTGGGCATCCAAACGTGTTCATAGCCCCTACCTACTGATTTACCATATAGATTTACCTACTGTAAATTAATTCGGGAGACAGCTCCGTTTTCCGAGTTCCGACAACAAAGCACCACGTGGAGCGTTCACTTGACATTGGCGTTTCGCTATTTTTTATTGAAGATTCTCCCATTTTTCACTCGACATAGGTAAAATTACGCTCGTTATGAGATGTGGAATGCCAAATAGAAAAGTATAACAGAATATTTCTAATACAACATGTTGCAGCAAATCACCAGCTAAGCTAGAAGTACCTAAGAACGTGCGGGCGCCGCGCATGCCGCATTCCCCCGCCCGCGCCCCCCGCTCGCCCGCTCGCGAATTATAATTTGTATTAGATTATTACAGAAAATGTGCAACAGATTGATCGGGGATTTTCTTGTCTTAGTTTAAAAAATATTACTATTAGATTTCATAAAAATATTCCTAGTGTATTTAGTGTGCAAGGGTTAAAATCGAATAAAACTTAATAAAAAAAAAAAAACGAAGTCACCTTGGAGATAATTCTCATGGTTATTGACAGTGGCTATGTACCCCTAAGGCAACATATCACTCATTTTTATAAATATATTATATTAAATATCTACTCAATGTTTTGATCTTGATCGGGGACGATTATATATATAAATAAAACGTCTTATAAGAAGCCCTCATGTAAAAAATCACCAGTTTTCTATTTTTTGTTCACACTTAAATTTAATTTTGTTTCTTTAGGGGCTAACTACCGAAAAATTATTAAATGCTCATAAGAGATTTTCATGAATTTTCATTTTGCAATTATTTTTTAGTTTAGCGATTAACGATGCCATAACTAGGTTGGAGTCACCTCTGAATATATGGTATCTTGATGATGGCTCCATCGGTGGGGCACCAGACATCGTTGCTAAAGACATAGAAGCACTGATTCCCAGGCTGCGTGATATTGGTCTCGAAGTGAATAGCGCCAAATGTGAGCTATATCCATGTGGAGATGCAGCTGCGGAGTGTATTCCGGCTTTTCAAGAGCTTCTGCCTAACTTAAGGATTTTAGACCGCAACTCATTTTTCTTGCTAGGGTCACCTGTCTTTCAGGAGGCGGTATCAGGAGCTCTCCAAAGCAAGAAAGAGATGCTCATCAAAACAAAGCAGCATCTGCAATTCTTACCGGCTCATGTGGCGCTCACACTTTTTCGTTGCTGCCTATCTGCGCCCAAGTTGGTGTACATAATGAGAACCTCCCCGACGTGGCTTTTTCCGCAAGAGGTTTCTGAGCTGGACAAAGTTCTTAAAGCCACGTTGGAGCTTATCCTCAACGTACACCTCAACGAGGCCCAGTGGCAGCAGGCATCGCTGCCGGTACGCCATGAAGGTCTAGGCATTAGACGTGTGCAGGACACAAACCTTTCTGCTTTCTTGGCCTCCTCCAGTGGGGTTGTCGGCCTAGTCACTAAAATACTCCACGTACAGGGTGACAATTTCGACATTCCTTTTCGGGAGGAGGCCCTCAGAGCCTGGGTTACCGTGTGTCCGTCCGCCGACCTGCCAGAGGACCCGTCGATACAGCGTCAGTGGGACGATCAGCTCTGTGGATCCCGGGCTGCTGAGCTATTGGAGGCGGCATCGGGAGCGGATGTCGCCCGACTTAAAGCTGCATCTTCTTCAGAGTCGGGAGCTTGGCTACGTGCTCTTCCGTCCCCCCATTTGGGAACCGCTCTTGATGACGGATCCTTGAGGGTGGCCGCTGCTCTCCGTCTTGGGTGTAACGTCTGTGAGCCCCATTACTGCAGGTGCGGGTTGCAAGTGGATGCGGATGGACATCACGGGTTGAGCTGCAAGAAGTCAGCGGGACGTCGACCACGACACCATATGCTCAATGAGCTCATCCGTCGTGCTCTCGTATCCGCCGGCGTTCCGAGTGTCCTGGAGCCGCCCGGCTTGAGCCGCTCGGATGGCAAGCGGCCTGATGGACTGACGTTGATTCCTTGGGGGCGTGGGCGTTGTTTGGTGTGGGATGCGACGTGCGTAAGTACATTCGCACCCTCCCATTTGGCCTGTACCACCCGCGCAGCGGGTTCAGCTGCCGAGCGGGCTGCCATTAAAAAACATACCAAGTACTCGCCTCTCAAGGATACATATACGTTCATTCCTTTCGCGGTTGAGGCGAGCGGCGTATGGTGCGCTGAGGCTAGGAAGTTTGTGGGGGAACTGGGTCGGCGCCTGATTAACAATACCGGAGACCCCCGCGCCGGATCGTACCTGGTGCAACGCATCTCGCTGGCCATTCAGCGAGGCAATGCTGCCAGCGTTATGGGCACATTTGCATCAGGGGCGCTCCGGGGCGGGCTTTTTGACTAAGGCTCAGGCTTTTATAATGCCTGAGTTGTAGAACGTAAGACTGTGCTGTATTATTTAATTTGTGGTATATAGAAATATTATTTAAGTGACATATTCTAAGTTTTCACCCTAAGTGCATTAAATAGTGCAACCTACTCCATACAAAAATTCGTAGATTGACTGGACTAATGCGAAATCCGAAAAAATTGAGTTAGGCCATTTCTCTCATAGTCAACATGCGTCTCATGTATTACTTGCTTTTATGTAAGCTTTTCAAAATTTCTGTTAGATTTTCGATATCTCTTACCGTTTCAGAGATATTTACATTTTTTATAAAAAAAACGGTGGTCGAGATAACTGAAAAGTGAATCAAGAATTTGTAGGGAAAATTAAAAAAAAAGATAGTTTACCCATTTTTTTCATAGTCAATATGCGTATCATGTAATACACGCCTTTCGTTGACCTTTTCAAATTTTCTGTCAGATTTTCGATATATTTTACCTTTTCCCAGATATTTGTATTTTTTAATAAAACAATTTTTTTTTTGCAAAAACTGCAAATATCTAGGAAAAGGTAAAATATATCGAAAATCTGACGGAAAATTTAAAAAGAAAACCATTCTTTTTTATAAAAAATGCAAATATCTCTGAAACGGTAAGAGATATCGAAAATCTAACAGAAATTTTGAAAAGCTTAGACAAAAGCAAATAATACATGAGATGCATGTTGACTATGAGAGAAATGGCCTAACTTATTTTTTCGGATTTCCCATACATAATTCTGAGATATTTGCATTTTTTAATAAAAAAATGTTTTTTTTTGCAAAAACTGCAAATGTCTGGGAAAAGGTAAAATATATCGAAAATCTGACAGAAAAGGGTCTAGCCGAACTTCCATAGCAAAACTGCCCCCAATAGGAACTTATATCGTAACCTATGGTATATTGTAGAGGATACTAATAGAAGTTGATGGAGTAGATACTAGCTCCATATCTCACTTAATTGAGGATCTATTTGAAAAAAGTGTCTGGAGACGACTTTTATTCAAAATGATATAACTTTGTTATTTTTAAAGCTAGGAAAATGAAACCAATTCCAGTATTATGGTAAACTTTATAATTTATTTTATAGCAATTTTCTATGAGTCAAGCCTAAAAAGAAATATCAAAAAAATCCAAAAAAAATATTTAAAAATTTATTTCTATCAGGCCTAATTAAATTACCACTTTGAAAAAAATATATAATAATTGCCTACACCTTGCCTAACTGCATGTCAAGTTTCATTAAAATCCAAAAGGTGCAAATTGTTAAAAAAAATTGTTAAATTAAGTGTATCACCTTACGACTACTGTGTTCAACGCTTTTAAATTGTAATACTTTTTAAATTTTTCAATATTGGGTATGAACAGTTTATAAAAAAATGAGATAATAGGTTCTGAGTAATAATTAAAACGAATGTCATAAAAAATAATTAGTCATCATCACTATTTTTATAAATTATAACGTGATCGCTGTTTATCGAAATAAATTGTAGAAAAAGTTCAATAAGCGCCAAGACCACTGGACGGATTTGAATGAAATTTGGATTAGGGCAATATTTAATATCTCTAGCCATTTTTTTTTTTTTTAAATAACGCCATATTTTAGGTTTTCCACCATGGTAAAAATACTTGTAATTTTTTTGCTCAAAAATGGCTTTAAAGATTTTGATGAAACTTTGTACAATACCATATTTTTATATTACCTATGATATTAAATAGGTCCATAGGAAAAATCTGCTTCTGATACCTGCCATACAAAAAATAGATTTTCGTTTTTTTTGTTTTAGAAAAATAGCTGTAACGATTTAAATGAAACTGTGTACTTTTTAATAACTTTATACGACCTACTATACTAGGTCATGAATTGTTACGGGCCAAGCCAGAATAAGGTACCTCCCATACAAAACAACACTGATAATTTTTAGGCTATCACTTGCTAGTTATTATTAATTTTTATTGCTGATTTATGTTAAGCTATTGCAATCTTGTGTATGCCAAATGATATATATAAGGGATTTCCAAGAAAGTGTGTACAGCGTGGCTGTTCAATTTATTTCGATAAATAGAGATCACGTTATAATTTACAAAAATAGTGATGATAATTAATAAAAGTTATTCTTTTATGAATTTAGTTTTAATTGTTATTCAGAACAAATTATTTCATTTTTAGGGTTCCGTAGCCAAATGGCAAAAAACGGAACCCTTATAGATTCGTCATGTCTGTCTGTCTGTCTGTCCGTCCGTATGTCACAGCCACTTTTTTCAGAAACTATAAGAACTATACTCTTGAAACTTGGTAAGTAGATGTATTCTATGAACCGCATTAAGATTTTCACACAAAAATAGAAAAAAAATAAAAAATTTTGGGGGTTCCCCATACTTAGAACTGAAACTCAAAAATTTTTTTTTCATCAAACCTATACGTGTGGGTTATTTATGGATAGGTCTTCAAAAATTATATTGAGGTTTCTAATATAATTTTTTCCTAAACCGAATAGTTTGCGCGAGAGACACTTCCAAAGTGGTAAAATGTGTGTCCCTGTAACTTTAAAATAAGAGAATGATAAAACTATAAAAAATATATAATGTACATTACCATGCAAACTTTCACCGAAAATTGGTTTGAACGAGATCTAATAAGTAGTTTTTTTTAATACTTTTTTTTAAATCGTAAACCGCAAATTACCTTTCATTCAATCAACTTAAATATAAAAAATATAGATTTCAAGACATGTGTGGTTATGAATTTATACGGAACCCTCGGTGCACGAGTCCGACTCGCACTTGGCCGGTTTTTTTATAGACTGTTCATGTCCAATATTGAAAAAATATAAAATGTATTACAATATAAAAGCGTTCAACGTAGTGGTCGTAAGGTGGTCCACTTATTAAACTTTTTTTTTTGACAGTTTGCACCTTTTGGATTTCAATGAAACTTGGCATGTTGTTAGGCAAGGTATAGACAATTATTATATTTTTTTTTCAAAGTGGTAATTTTATAAGATCTGATAGAAATCAATTTTTAAATGTTTTGTTTGCATTTTTTTGATATTTTTATTTAGGCTTGGCTCATAGAAAATTTCTATAAAATAAACTATAAAGTGTACCATAAACACTGGAATTGGTTTTATTTTCCTAACTTTAAAAATAATAAAAATATATCATTTTGAAAAAACGTCGTCTCCAGACACTTTTTTTCAAATAGCTCCTCAATTAAGGAAGATATGGAGCTAGTATCTACTCCATCAACTTCTATTAGTATCCTCTACAATATAGCATAGGTTACAATATAGCAGTTTAGTTTTCCATACAAATTCTTTACTCACTATTCAGATATCTTGACCACGGTTTTTTTTTGCAAAAATTGCAAATATCTTGGAAACGGTTAAAGATATCGGAAATCTGACAGAAATTTTGTAAAACTGTAGTAAAAGCATATGATACATGAGACGCATGTTGACTATAAAAAAATAGCCAAACTCAATTTTTTTTCAGTTTCCCATACAAATTCGTAACTCACTGTTCACATTTAGTATGGGAAATCTGATAGAAAATGAGTTAGACCATTTTTCTCATAGTCAACATGCATTTCATGTATTATATGCTTTTAGTTAAGCTTTTCAAAATTTCTGTTAGATTTTCGATATCTCTTACCGTTTCAGAGATATTTGCATTTTTTACAAAAAAAAGCGGTGGTCGAGGTATCTGAATAATGAATCAAGAACTTGTATGTAAAATCGAAAAGAAATTAGTTTTGCGATTTTTTTTCATAGTCAATGTGCGTATCATGTAATGCACGCCTTTCGTTTACCTTTTAAAATTTTCTGTCAGATTTTTGATATATTATACCTTTTCCCAGATATTTGCAGTTTTTGCAAAAAGTAACGGAGGTCGAGATCAAATGTAGATCGGTTTTTTCAATATTTTTCCTAGAGAGTGCCAACTATTTCGAGCTATTTAATTACTATAAATAACAAATACGTTCGTTTCAAATGTTAAAAATTAATAAACAAAACAATGATACACTTATTTAACGATAACTACCTAAGGATATTTTATTTCATTTTCATACACCTGAAAAAAAACCTGCGCCAGAAAAAAAATCGAACGTTTTTTTTCACCTCAGAAAAACCAGTTTTTAAATCTCTTATTCTGAGTATCCCCTTAAAATTTCAAACGCACTTTTTTATAATTGTACACATACTTTAAAATCTACTAATCATAATAATTATGTAATACTATTTTCATCATTTTGAATTACTTATTTTTATCCTTCAATAACTGATTTAATGTTCAATGTAGCTATTGTAGCTTAAACATGGAACTAAATTAAAAAATATATGTAACCTAAAAAGTAAGGTCAAAATATAACGATATCTTATAAACGTCATAGTAAACACGTTCTTGGCAATTACAGTAAACAATACACGCAAAACAATGCAACGGCTCGGCGTGCGGCGCCCGCCGGCGCGGTGACTGCGAGAAAGAGAGCGAAAGACACGAACAGTGGCAACAGCGCGGCGCGCCTGACCTTGACTGCGTTTGGTTTTAACCGGTTAATTTCGTTCTTATTTCGGTTAGAATACCGCTCCCTGCTTAACCGGTATTATATTCAAAAATACCGGTTTAGCTGGAAACCGGTTTTAACCTGAACGGAATCGTTAACCGAAATTCGAACGAAATTAACCGGTATTTGTTAACCGGTTCCGAACCTTGATTGGAATGAACCATAGTATGCAGATGACATTAACATGTGTCAGTTCCATAGTAAGTTTGTTTACGTTTTGCTTTTTTTGATTGGAATGAACTATAGTTTCTGTGTAAAAACCTAGTCTTTGAATGGTTTAGACACTGACCCGCTAATTTTAAAAATAATTGTATATCTATTATAGTATTGAATTGTATTGTAAACTCTTTATTGTACAAATAAAACAAAAATACATAATGTTCGACAGTAAATATAATATGTACAAAGGCGGACTTATCCCTTCCAGCGGGATCTCTTCCAGCCTTCCCAGATTCCATAGTATTAGGTCAATCAATTAATGTTACCATGTTATACTTTATTTAAAAACTAAACTGAAATCGATGAACAGCTAGTAGAAATAAAATAAGTAGAAAGAAAGAGTATTTTACGCTAAAAGGAGTAATGTTCGCTAAGTTTGTTTTATATTCATACTTATAAAACTATTTTTTGTTTTCAATAAAGTGCATTTAACCGACTTCAAAAAAGGAGGAGATTCTCAATTCGACTGTATATTACTCCGCCAGTTCTTGATTGATTTTGATGATTCTTTTTTTGGTTTGGTAGGGAATACTTCAGAGGTGGCCCCATATAAATTTTATCAAAATTGACTATGCTTTTTGAAAAAATCAATAAAAACTAAAAAATCATTGCAAAATGGTAGTTGTTACGATTGAAGTCGGTTTTTAAACGTTCAGCGTCGTCAATTATTTAAAAGTACTATACGTAAAATAAAATATCCCAAAAATAAAATACTAATTCGAAGAATTGGTCTGCTCGTTTTCAAGAAATATGAAACATAAGTGATAGTTCAAAGTTAGATGAGTCAATCACAAGTTTGTACTACTGTGTTGTGAGTTATTCACATATTTGTACGGCAGTCGGCTTAAAGTTAGATGAGCCAATCACAAGTCACAACTTTTTATGGGAGACTGCTTAAAGTCAGATGAGTCAATCACAAGTTTGTACGGGACACGGCTTAAAGTCAGATGAGTCTATCACAAGTTTGTAAGGGAGACGGCTTAAGGTCAGATGAGTCTATCACAAGTTTGTACGGGAGACGGCTTACGGTCAAATGAGTCAATCACAAGTTTGCACGGGAGACGGCTTAAGGTCAGATGAGTCAATCACAAGTTTGCACGGGAGACGGCTTTAAGTTAGATTAGTCAATATAATAGCTGTCTCTTACCGGGTCATTGCTGTCCTGACTCCTGTTGGTCTCGTTTAGGTGTTCTATGACTTCCTTCAAGTCCTCTGACATCTGTCTGAGCTGCGTGTCCAAGTTCTCAGCTAACGAGTACCTGTAAATATATAATTATTACATTTATTTATCGTGTTTTGAGGGGCTCTAGCGCACCGGAAGACGTGGCATGGGCAAGCCTACTACTAAGTGGACCGATGACCTGGTGAAGGTTGCTGGAAGCCGCTGGATGCGGGCAGCGCAGGACCGGTCGGTGTGGAAATCCTTGGGGGAGGCCTTTGTCCAGCAGTGGACGTCTTTCGGCTGATGATGATGGTGATGATGAAAGGGTCTGTCCCCTCCATCCACGGGATGGCTTGCCCCCTTGCCTCAAGTGGGTAATCTGCAATCCGGAAATCTTGCCCAGATTGCCACAAACTGGACACCGGAAAGCCGTTGAGTTCGCGGCAGATCAAAAAGTTTGGATGGGTAGTTTGTGTGGAGGGCAGGCCTTTGGGACCTTTTGGCCTGCAGTGGGATACAAATGGCTAATAATAATAATATTTATTACCACTCACATGTGCCCACTCTCAGTACTCAAATGTGCCCCCCCTCAGTACTCACATGTACCCCTCAGTACTCAAATGTGCCCCCTCTCAGTACTCACATGTGCCCCCTCGGTCACATGTGCCGCCTCTTGGTACTCACATGTGCCCCCTCGGTCACATGTGCCGCCTCTCAGTACTCACATGTGCCCCCTCTCAGTACTCACATGTGCTCCCGTTCAGGATCCCTCATCCTGTCCCCTGCGTCCTCTTGCAGTTGCTTCTCCATCGGCGCCAGCAGCTCCTCCAACTCCTTCTGCTGAGCCAACACGAAGTCCAACTCGTGTTCTAGACTTTGTTGTTCGTTCTTAACATTCTCCACGGCTTCGTTTAGTTCTACTATCTGTGGAGGGAAAAAACGTATTTTTAAATGTTTGGTTACTGAATTGCATACACACACACATATAAACTGTCAGCTCAAACAAATATATTATTGTGTCATCAGCCGCCGTCGTCACCTCACTAGTCGCCAGTCCTTAGTGTCATCACCTCATCAGTCGTCTGTCATCAACCCACCAGCAGCCAGTCATCAATGTCATCAGCCGCCAGTCATCAGTGTCATCAGTCACCAATCATCAACTCATCAGTCACCAGTCATCAGTGTAACCACCCCACCAGCTGCCAGTGATCAGTGTCATCATGCCGCACAGTGTTTTTTTTGCCCAAAAAAAGTGACATCTTCTTTTTTTTCGTTCATTCAATTTGGCTTTTCATAACAAATGCAAGAGTAAAACTCCCAGGAGTCCATTTTGTGTAGTTTATTTTTAAAAAAATCACAAAGTTTTGGTGACCTTGCTGTTAAAAATACGGAAATTAATTCACAGAAAAATAACTATTCACAATTTAGTATTATTTGTTTATCAGGTATATAAAGATAGTCTAGGCGCATATTATCCCCTTTTTATTAAATCAAAGATGTTGGGAATTTCCTCAAAAAAAAATGTTTTCTAAATTTTAAATTTTATTTTTTTATATTCTTTCTAGGTCGAAGTAGAGGTTCTGCCTAGGACAGATATATTCACCATATTTATATGTATCTCCCACAAAATTACCACATTCTACTTCGGCGGAAGTTTGGTAAAATATATTTTTAAATACTAAGGTCAAAATTTTGGATTTAGGGTTGACACAATAAGGTCATTTCCCTTTACCTTTTTTTTATATAAAATCAACTGTATTTAAAAAGTTTTAATTTGAAACATACTTGGATGCAGTAAACTAAGGAACTGAACAACTTTTGCGCATCAACATTGCCGAAATTGCAAAAAAAATAATGGTCTTACAGACTTGCCAATTAACTGATTAAATAGGTATGAAACGCCCAAATATTTTTGTTATTTCGGCAAAGTACTAAAACAAAAGTAGTGCAATTTCATGAGTAGAAATCCACCTTATTTATTTTGTTATATCTAAATAGTGAATCAAGAATTTGTATGGGAAACTGAAAAAAAAAATATGGATCGGATTATTTCAGTATATTTGCTGTATTCTATCGCTATCTTTTCTTACTTTGTGATTCTATACTTTATTCTAACTAACCTCTCAAAAATTCAAAAGCACTTCTTAGCACAGTGTTCAAAATTTCAAATGTGAAATTAATTTCTGACAAGCTTCTAATTACGATAAAGTCTTCAACAAACCTATATTATACTCAATTAAAAAAATGGATTTAAGATACAAATCGACTTGCTGATTAATAGGAAGTACAAAATATGTTATCCGACAAAATATGATGATGAACTTATACGTACGTTAACAGTCAGTCTGTTCAGTTATGCTTGATGACTTTTTATTTGCTGAAATAAAACGGAAAATTGCAGATGGTTCTTATGAAACTGAACAACTTGTCCCAACAAAACAAACAAGGGCAGAAATAAAACAGTTTTACTTCTCACACCAACTGTCAACAACTTAAATAAAGTAAACGATTGACAAATATTTGTCAGTGATAAAAAAGTCACTTTGTATAATAGAAACAGATTTAACAGACACAAATAAAGGTGAAGCAAGCATTTGATTAATCTTTCAAAAAATAATCATCATCAGCCGAAAGACATCCACCGAGTCAAAAAATAATACTCACGATATAAATAGAAAGGTCAAATTAGTGACAACCCTAAGAGATATTTTTGAAAATCATTTTTTCTAAACTTCCGCCGAAGTAGAGTGTAATAATTTTGTGGGTGATACATATTAGTATTAGGTATATATCTGTCCTAGGCAGAACCTCTACTTCGGCCTAGAAAAATAAAAATAAATAAATTTAAAAAATCAGAAAATATTTTTTTTTTAGGAAATTACCAACATTTTTCATAAACTAAAAAGAGGATAGTATGCGTCTAAAATATCTTTATATATCCGTAAAATAATTAATACTTAGTTGTGAACAGTTTTTTTCCTATGGATTAATTTCCGTATTTTTACCATGAAGGTCACCAAAACTTTGTGATTTTTTTAAAAATAAACTAAACAAATTTGATTCCTGGGAGTTTTACTCTTGCGTTTGTTATAAAAAGCTTAACTGAATAAACAAATAAAAAAAAGATGTCACTTTTTGGGGCAAAAAAAACACTGTGTGCCGCCAGCTGTCAGTCATCAGTGTCATCCCACTTTCCCGCCAGTCGTCAACACACCTTCCCGCCAGTCATCCACCCACCTTCCCGCCGTTGGCGGCCAGCAGCCGGTCCCACGCGTTAACTTGTGTAGCCTGGTTGATGAACGTCTTCTCTTGCTCCTCCAGCTCCAGGGTCCATTTGTTGATGTTCTCTTCCAGTTGAGCGAAAGATATCTGGGTGAAAGGTTGCGGTTGGGATGGCGCTGAGGTCCTGAAAGGGGGTTAGGGTTTTAAAGGTATTATAATATACAGGGTGTAAGGGACAGGTTTCTGAAAACTTTAAGGGCTTGCTCAGTAGACGAAACTGAACAACTTTCCACAAGAATTTTTTTCAGGAAACGAAAAAAAAATTGGCTTCTCCATACAAACTTTCCAAACAAGTTTATAATTTTGTATGCAGAAGCCGATTTTTTTTTTCGTTTCCTGAAAAAAAATCTTGTGGAAAGTTGTTCAGTTTCGTCTACTGAGCAAGCCCTTAAAGTTTTCGGAAACCTGTCCCTTACACCCTGTGTATTATAAATTATAATACACAGGGTGTAAGGGACAGGTTTTATAATATATAGGGTGACTTTAAATTAGTTCTTGATACGAAAGTTTATGCATGTACTCGTGATAACAAACAACTTTCCCTAAAGAACCTATAGTAAAATCGCAAAAAAAAAATTGCACTCTTCATACTAATTTGGCCGGTCAGTTCATCGATTTTATGAATAGTCAAAAAATTTTTTTGCGGTTTCACTATGGGTTCTTTAGTAAAAGTTATTTTATATCATGAGTACATGCATAGTCTTAAGTAGCAAGGGCTAATTTAAAGTTACCCTATATAGGCAATATAATCCGCTATTAACTAAAAGTCCTATTGGTAGGACCTTGGGCGGTAATGATCAGAAAGCAACGATTTTGTTACTGAAATCATTTTTACAACTTACGTGGTGGCAAGGGCGGTGGTCGCAGCGACAGGTTTCAACGGCGCGATGCTAGATGGCGCTGTTGTCGACGCTATGAAACAAAACATTGTCAAATTATAACTTTTTTAGAAATTTCTTAAGAGAAAAAGAAACCTATGATGATGACGACGAAAATAATAATAATATGACAAAAAACTTGAATTTAAATCCTTATTTTTGAGTGTTTTTTTGGTATTTTTCTTGACAAACAATTTTGTTTATGACATATTTTTATTGACTTAGATCGAAAGTTTAGAAATTTGAATTTTTGAAATTCGATTGTTATTTGTCAAAGAGACAAACCAATCTTTTGAGTTTCTATATCTGTGCGCATGCATCTTAAAAAAATCTTGAGCATTTATGATATTCTTACAAATTTTAACCGCATTTTCTCTTGTTTACCTAATGCTTTCGCTCTATAACTACTTGTACCAACACAGACTTACGACAAAATAAAACATAAAACTTTTTGGGTATATGTATTTAATAAAAAAATATCTAACAACACTCCTAAATAAAAGGTCGCAAATTTTTTATATTCAGGGACATTTTAGGTACATTTATATAGTAGCCGCTAGATGGCGCCCTAAAGGCTATCCTTGAAATAAAGACTATTTTTAGCTTAAAATAACAGATTGCTTACCCGCGCTGGAGCTCACGGCGGTGGCGGCGCTAGTTTTGAAGGAGAACGCGGCGAGGCCGCTAGATGGCGCCGTGGAGGCTGCGGCGAAACTCTGCGCCGGCGCACTCGTGACAGCTGTAGAGGCCGGCGTGCCGAAACTGAGGCCTGCAAGATATTTAATCAAAATATGCTTATGGCGGAATTTGGTATCGGAGGCCAAGATTCTCTTTGAAGTGAGTAAGTATGTTTATTCGAAGAACTTGGATTACAAGGGATTTTTTGATCTGCCTTTATGCTGGTTTCGCACAGAGCTTTATTTAATAATTTGCTAATCAAATGAATTGGTGTACGAAAATCTAAACAAAAGTGAAGAAATCGAATCGCATAATGTAAAGGTTAGAAATTGTATTTATTTAGTATTTTTTTTATTGTATTTTTTTTAACAATTTATATTACAATTGACATAAAGTAAATTATCCCTTACTTACTTTAAATCTGTTGGATTGTTATGGCAGAACTATGGCCAAATTATGTTTATTTATTTTGTATAGAGCTTTGTATTATTGTCAATTACCGGCAGAAGCAGCGGCCGTGGCGGCGGGAGCGCTGAGGGCGCTGGTGGCGGGGGCGGGGGCGGGGGCGGGGGCGCTGGTGGCGGGGGCGCCGAAGCCGAAGCTGGGGGGCGCTGTGGAGGCGGGGGCGCCGAATGCCGGCTGTGTTGTTGCCGCTACAAAAGATAATAAAGGAATATGAAAATTAGAAATGTGCCAAGTCGCTGACTTATCAGGAACGCCAGTTGTCCAATAATCCGAACTTAAAATCATTTTTGTTTATCCCCGATTGGTAAGCCCTTGGCGTCGTGTCTCATTTAAGTACATGCTTTGCATCTTCTTTAAAATCGGCATTTTTTTTTTGAACAAATAAAAAGTCCCTACCAAACGGAACTTGTACACTCAACGTTTCGGGAAGTGTTTGCGAAGCGAAAAGAAACGTCGAGCCCAAAAGAGACTCACTTCAATACATAAATAAATAAATATAAATAAAAAAAACGACTCAACTACTAATACAAGTTCTGACGTCAATATTGAGCAGTATACTCATCAGGTTTCATTAGACATACTGAATTAACCGACGTCTGTCCGTTCATCTCAAGTTTCCATTCAAAGTTCCTGACCGAGTAATTTAGTTTTTTTTATAAATCTTCAATTAGATTATTAGTTAGAATAGAATTTTAATATCTTTATTTGCTAGAATGTGTGTACTACGTAGGTATAAATAGCGATAGATATTAGCCCTTGGCATTTACATTAACAATTTACAGAACTTCCTTAAAAAAACTTTATACTTACCAGTACTAGCAGCCGTAGATGAAGTCCCAAAGCTAAGACCGGTCTTCCCAAATCCCAGACCAGCAGACGTGGTCACCGCTTGAGAAGTAACCGCACCCAAAGTAAGTCCACTTTGCGTTGCGGTCGCCCCACTCGGTTGAGCCGTCCCAAAACTGAGTCCGCCACTTGGTTGACTTGTCAAAGTAAGTCCACCGCTTGGTTGACTCGTCAAAGTGAGTCCAGTGTTTGGTTGACTTGTCAAAGTGAATGCAGTACTAGGTTGACTTGTCAAAGTAAGTCCGCCACTTGGTTGACTTGTCAAATTGAGTCCGCCACTTGGTTGACTTGTGCCGAGATTAAGTCCCTGAGTTCCGCTAAGATTCAGTCCAGTTTGCGGGGTAGAAACTGACGTTGACCCAAAAGTGGGTGCAGACGATTGCGCCTGGGTTGTTCCGAAGCCAGTTCCGAATGTGGGCGTCGCTTGGCCCACAGTTGGGCCTTGGGGGGCTGTTCCGAAACTGAGGCCTGTTTGGGCGGTAGATGTTTGACCCAGCTGGAATGAGGATGTGGTTGGCGTGCCGAAGGTAGGAGCTGCAAATTACATATAAGTATATGAATAGAATAGAGAGATAATAGTTAATTAAGACGCTTTTTGATCCACAATTGGTAAGCCCTTTGCATCATCTTACATGATGACGAAGATGGAAGCGGCCTTACCGAGATTCCCCAGCGCATTGGGGAACTGGCTATCTTATGCCGGAATACATCAATGCTGTTAACACTGATATTTGGTGGCAAGACTTAGACAAGATTGTGGAGCTAGACAGGCTAAGAAAATGTACTACCACCAACCAAACCGGGTCCTACAAGTTGGAGCCCGGCGGGAATCGAACCCGCGTCTACCTCATGTGAAGCGAGCGGACTTGCCACAAGACTACGGATTAATAATATTTTTAATAAAAATACGATTTAACTTTTTACCCGACTATGACGAAGCAAAAGGGGGGTTATGATTTTTTCATTAAGATAAAAATACTTTTATTTATATTCCCAAACACAAAAACAAAAATAAATACAAATTAAGTAAGAACAGTAATTTTGTACATGATTTTTATATAAGACATTAACAATCTTACCAGCAGCGCTAGCGGTGGTTGTGGCACCAAATCCAAAGCTGGGCCTAGCGGCCGTCTGCCCGAAGGCGGGGGCAGCGGCCGCGCCACCGAACGCAAAGCTCGCTTGCGTGCTCTGAGGGGCAGCCGCTGTTGTCTGGAAGAGAAGGCACTCACTTAAACACACACCATCAACATCAGCCAAAGGACGTCCGCCCGTCGTTGGACAAAGGCCTCAAGGATTTCCAAGGTCGGTCCTGCGCTGTCCGCATCCAGCGACTTCCCGCGACCTTCACCAGGTCATCGGTTCGTGGAACGTTCGCATTGTTTGTAGGCTCAACCCTTTTCCGTTCCTCCCTTGGGTTAATGCAGAATATCTAGAGATGGGTTTTTGCCCGGGCATTTTTGGGCATTTTGAATAAATGCCCAATAAACGTCCATTTACGCCATACAAATTGGGCATTTATTGGGCGTAAATAGACATTTATTGGGCATTTACTCAAAACTGCCCGGACAAAAACCCATCTCTAAGAATATCTATGGTTCTGGGTATGAAACTCAAAACGTTAAATCCTTTTCGGCAATTAATATTTACATAATTAAGTTTAAGTTTCCATTGATTATTCTACATATAAGTATCTGTTCTGTTCATATTTGCTCAATAAACTTTTTTTCTTTCTTTCTTCTTCTCCCCTGAAGATAAATATCAACTCACCGCAGCAGGCTGAAGACTAGAGAACCCTGAAGCCGCAGCCGGCGTAGTGAAACTGAATCCAGTGGGGGCTGTAGTGCTCCCCGGTGCCCCCGCCTGCCCTAAGAAGACCCCGGCTTGCTAGAGAGAGAAGGGAGACTTCGGCTATCGAGCCGAGGGTGGGCGCTGCTGGTGCTAGAGAGAGAAGGGAGACTTCGGCTATCGAGCCGAGGGTGGGCGCTGCTGGTGCTAGAGAGAGAAGGGAGACTTCGGCTATCGAGCCTAGGGTGGGCGCTGCTGGTGCTAGAGAGAGAAGGGAGACTTCGGCTATCGAGCCTAGGGTGGGCGCTGCTGGTGCTAGAGAGAGAAGGGAGACTTCGGCTATCGAGCCTAGGGTGGGCGCTGCTGGTGCTAGAGAGAGAAGGGAGACTTCGGCTATCGAGCCTAGGGTGGGCGCTGCTGGTGCTAGAGAGAGAAGGGAGACTTCGGCTATCGAGCCTAGGGTGGGCGCTGCTGGTGCTAGAGAGAGAAGGGAGACTTCGGCTATCGAGCCTAGGGTGGGCGCTGCTGGTGCTAGAGAGAGAAGGGAGACTTCGGCTATCGAGCCGAGGGTGGGCGCTGCTGGTGCTAGAGAGAGAAGGGAGACTTCGGCTGTCGAGCCTAGGGTGGGCGCTGCTGGTGCTAGAGAGAGAAGGGAGACTTCGGCTATCGAGCCTAGGGTGGGCGCTGCTGGTGCTAGAGAGAGACGGGAGACTTCGGCTGTCGAGCCGAGGGTGGGCGCTGCTGGTGTTAGAGAGAGACGACAACAATCTAGCTATAACTCACCGCAGCAGGTTGAAGACTAGAGAACCCTGAAGCCGGCGTGGTGAAACCGAATCCAGTGGAAGCTGTGGTGGCTGGAGCTGCCTGCCCGAAGAAGCCCCCAGATGGCGAGCCGAAGGTGGGCGCTGCTGGTGCTAGAGAGAGATGGAAGATTTGTATACATACTTGTATAGTCGTACTTATATACTTGTATAGTCGCTGATGCTAGACAAAGACGGAAGATTTGCATATACAAAGTCTAACAAAATCGTGTGGTAGGAACTTTGTACTAGGTAAAAAAAATGACGATTTACAAGAATCTGTACAGCATCTGCTTAAATACATCACTTATTCCAACTTTCAGCTATACGAATGCTGACGTCGCCAGCAACCTTGGACAAATCATCATCCGATCATCTCACTCTTCTCACTTTATCAATAATCAATCACTAATATTATACATGCGAAAGTATGGATGTGTGTTTGTTAATTTGTTTGTTCCACTTTCACCTTGAAACTACTGAACGGATTTGGATGAAATTTGGTAGGTAGATAGATGAAGCACTCGGCTAACACCTAGGGTACTTTTATCCCGGAAAACTGGAAGTTTCCTGGAGGAATGGCTAAAAACTGTAAATTATACTTCGCCACTAGGTGGAGCTACCTTGAAATTGTATTTCCATCCGGAGCCAATTCTGAAGTCTACGCAGACGAAGTTGCGGGCGAAAGCTAGTATCTCACTACGTCGAATAGAATATTTTCATTTTACCTTGAGTGGTAGGGGTCCCAAACGCCGGCGCCTGACTACCAAATGGACTCGCGCCCTGAAACACATTAAAATGCAATCAACCAATCCTTTTTTATACCTATTATAAATGCGAAAGGAAGTTTGTTTGTTTCTTTGTCATAATTTTGTGTGTTTTTTTTGACCAAAATTGCGAATTAACAAAATATACATTTATATACAAAGAACCATCGGGAAAAAAAAATCTAAATTATGGATTGTAATCAGATGTGCTCATGATGTGATCATGGGGAAAAAATATATAAATTATGGATTGTAATCAGATGTGCAGGTTTCCTCACGGTGTTTTTATTACAATTCCAAATTTCGATAAGATATCACAGGACAAATCACACCCCTGTATTATTTTTATAGCAAACAAATCTGCTCAGAACACAAATGCCCTGGGTGGAGATCGAACCCACGCCTCTCGGATCAGTAGTCAGGTTTCAATCGAGTCGGTCAATGTTTCAATTAGAATTCCAAACGAAAAGTTGCCGCCAAGCAGCGTCACAAAATAGACAGAAGGTCCGCTCAATACAAACCACCAAAATCGTAAGCATATACATGCTTATAGAAATATACGATCGTTCGAGGCAAGGTCACGATCGCACAGTACGTGATCTTGCCTACAACGACCGTATACGTCTATAAGCATGTATATGCTTAGGATTTTTGTGAGCGTATTGAGCGGACCTTCTGTATCTATGTGTTTTGTGGCAGCGTGCTGTGTTGCGGCGGGTGGCGCGAGATAGCCAGCGCCATTACCGGCATAAGAGGCGTTCCATCTTAGCCCTCAAGATCGGCAAGGCACTGATAACCCTTCTGGGGTTATTAGATTGTATAGAAGAGAATTCAAATTAATTTATTCCAAGCCCACAAGAATTCAATTTCATACAAAGTACATTACAGAAGAACTCAAGTATATTTATATGTATTTACTTGGACCCACACAGGGCAAACTTTTCTGTGATGAGCAGAATTGTTTGCTCTGAGTCTGGGTGCATTATATCTATATATGTATGTATTTAAAAGTATATGTGTATGTATATCAGTCTCTGGTTCCCAAGATACAGGGAATCCTAGTTTGGGGCCAGATGACCGTGTGTGATTTGTCCCAGATATTATTATTATTTATTAATAATCATATAAAAATTAACACTACAAATTAATGTACTTATAAATAAAAATAAAAACTCAAAAATAAAGTGGGCAAAGAAAATGACCTAACTCAGCTTGGGAGCTGCAAGCCTTATGGACACCGCAGCGCTGATGCTCATAGGCTATGGATGCCGCTATCCATCAGGTCCATCCGTCAAGTCATCCTTTTGTCATCCTACTCAATAAAAATAAACAATTTCCAGCTGCAACGAGACATACCTGAGCAGGTGACCCAAATCCGGGTCCAACTGTCTGGTTGGGCGGCGACTGGAAGCCACTGAAGCTCACCGGTTTGCTGGCTCCGAACGCAGAGCCAGCGGATGTGGGTGTGGCCGCACCAACTGAGATTGGGTAACAGATAAAAGCAGTAAACACTATGGCTAGCTACCACCATCTTATCTAGATCTTACCGCCAAACATCATAATATAGGGTCCTTATGAAATACCTGAAAAAAATTAACCACGGCTTCTACACATGAAATTGAACAACTTTCCCCAAGAAACCTATAAACAATTCGCAAAAAAAATTTTTGGCCTTCTCATACTAATCAATCAACCGATCCGGCAATTTTGTATAGGAAGTCCAAAATTTTTTTTGCGAATTGAGTATAGGTTCCTTGGGGGAAGTTGTTCAATTTCATGAGTTGAACCCACTGTTCAATTTTTTTCATTTTAGAAGGACCCTATTATAACATTGATGTGTTTCGGCATGAAAATAAGATAGCCAGTTTTCCATTGTGTTGGGGAATCTTGGTAAGCCCGCTTTCATCTTCGGCATCATCATCACTTACCACCAGGTGAGATGTATGTATGTATGTATTAATGCTTTATTGCACACAAGGAATTTACATAACATATAAAATATTGGATTACGTGTACAAAGGCGGTCTTATCGAGATGATGCCAAGGGCTTATCAATTGTGGATAAAAAACATTTAAATATAATGTAATATTTAAAATTAGTGGAAAGAAAATCTTTTGCTCATAAAACTGAGAAAGATCTCCCTCTCTCTCTCTCTCTTATCGTGTGGCACAATTTAACCGTCCTATCCACAAGGTATAGGCGGCGGTTGCCTGGTGTTGCATTTATCATCACCCTTGGTCACGTGTAGGGCATTTAAGATTTACACCTACGGACGTGTGCAACGCGAACATCATACACAACTAGAAATCAGATGTGCAGGTTTCCTCACGATGTTTTCCTTCACCGTTAAAGCAGTCGGTATGAAAATGCACGTAAGTTTCGAAACTTGGTGCACTTGCCAGGATTTGAACCCAAGTTCTCCCAAAGAAACTATACTCAATTGACAACATTTAAAATGTTTTTATGTGTGTTTCATGTAGAACAGGAAAAATAAGTCACCGAAATTTTTATTTTATAAATATTTCTAAGGTTTTTTTGCCGTAAGTTTTTAAAAGGCTGTATAGGGTATAAACTATAAAGCATTAGCTTCAAGTCAAAGCTTCAAGTTCTTTTTTGTTCACATTTTTTTTATTTTATTGTATTTATTTGGTACTCAAACAAGATACAACCCTTATTGCTACAGAATATCATTACAATATATAGGGTGACTTTAAATTAGTTCTTGATACTAAAGGATGTGCATGTGCTGATGATAACAAACAACTTTCCCTATGAAACCCATAGTCAAATCGCAAAAAATTTTTGGACTCTTCATACTAATTTAGCTGGTCCGTTGACCGATTTGTATGGAGGGTCCAATTTTTTTTTGAGATTTGACTATGGGTTCCTTAGTGAAAGTTGTTTGTTATCACGAGTACATGCATAGCCTTTCGTATCAAGAACTAATTTAAAATCACCCTGTATAGTTCTAGATTGAATCTCAATTATATGAGCACACATCATGAGAATTATATTTTTAGACATTGCACACATTGTATACTTCATTCCAATAAAAAAAAAGCAAAAGGTAAACAAAGGTAGTATGAAGATGACATTGACATGTGTCAGTTCCATAGTAAGTTTGTTTACCTTTTGCTTTTTTTATTTTATTGGAATGAACTATAAAGATTTGTATGGTATGAGATGCACTTATACAATACATAACTCATAGACATACATATAACAATCCACTCTCGACATCAACTCCCCGAATGGTTAGTGATGCTGATGATGAATGATGCCGAAAGATGGAATGGCTGCCGAAGGATGGATGGCTTACCAAGATTCCTCAACACAGTGAAGTACTGGCGGTCACTCCTTGATCTCCCTTTGATCCTTTGATCCCTTGATCGCCCCTTGATCCCCCCTAACACATTAACGTCTGCCCGTTGGTATTGCAAGTTTCTTAATCAATTAGACAATAAATTAGTTCAACAAAAATCACAGCACATTCGCAAAGCAGAAATGCGCACAAAATATAATATGCTTCTAAGTGTTAGTTACATAATAAACAAACCTCGCCTCTTAGGGGTAGAACTGAAACTGAAGGTACTATTCATATTCAAGCTTCACCACAGTACAATAAAATAATAAAAAATTAAAGAATATTACAAAAATCTAAATAATATTATCAAGACGGTTAATCAACTGGCACCATTACATGTAACTGACAGTTTGTACCAGTCAAAAGTTTTAAATCTACCCGCAACTGCATTAATTCCGCCAAAATTGTTTGGGTGTCGTTCTAAAACACAATGGAGCCCCATTCTAAAGCCAGTTAATATTTGACAAGAGTTTGTCCCTCACACTAGAATGACAGGATAATCCTCACTCAATTTTATAAATACGAAATTTGAGTATGTTTGTATTTCTTTCACGTCGCAACAACGGAGGAAGAGATCGACATGATTATTTGGCTACTTAACACACTGGGAAAACAAACCAATTACATTTAGAGCTTGAAATATTTAGTATGAAGGCTGGCTGTTATTATTATTTTTAAATAGCGGTCACCTATGAAACTTGTATGAATCGTAAGCTGACAGCAATAAAAACAAAAATTGTATAAGACAAAATTTCGTAATGTAATTATTAGAGAAATAGAAAAATGTAGGTGTTTTATTACTGCCTCTTTATTCTCAACAAACAGAACTTTTTTTTATTAATGTTGCCAATCAAAAAAAAGATTTTGTATTCATTTACATTCAGTTATGTATATAGTACCAGTCAGTACTCGTGCGTTTGGTAATTGACTACTGAACAACTATTATCTAATCTGTGACTGAACCACAGTCTACATAACAGTTTCTAAAATAAACTATTAACCTATATTTTTTTAATGACAACGTCTGGGATACTCACACAAGGAACTAGTGGCTGCAGTAGTTTTAGCGCCAAAAGCGAAGCCACCGAACGCGGGTGCAGTTGTCGTTGGACTTGTGAAATTGAAAGCTGGCTTGTTGTCTACAAAGAGATTTTATTCAAAATCACTATTATATTTTTTTGGATCAGTATAGTTCAGGAAATATAATTTGCACTGACTTTACTTGAATATTGGAATATAATGGAACAGAAATATTGAGTATAATTATAAATATTGGAAAAGAACACACCTTTCAGAAAAGTTTATTTATAATTGAAAAAAATTCAACATAACTTTTTAAATGTATGTATGAAAATACAATAAGTCTGTCAAAAAAGTGTTGAAATGGAATTTCAATTTCAATGGAACTAGAAATACAGCGACCCCAAAATTATGATGTTTCATTTATATAAAACTCTCAGATGTTGCCGTATAGTAATTAATTGTGCAAATGACAGACCATTTTTATATTTCAATGTTACAAGAGATCTGGCTTTTTGTACGTCATACGAGACGGTCCAAAAAAAACAATACAATATTTTTCCAAAAAAAATCTTTTAAAAGTGCAAATAATATATCCTGAACTATAATATATATAGTTCAGGATATTCTGAATTATAATATATAGTTCAGGATATTCAGCGATATACAGCAAGCAGTTTTGATATGGAAACATCATGATATTTTGGTAAACAGATAAATAGCGCACAGAAGCAGTTTTTATTGGATTCTACTTCAAATAGTTTAGCTTGTTATCAAGGAGTGCTTCTAAAAAGCTAAGCTGAGCTGACGAGCAGAAACTAGCATAACTTAAAAAACGAGTTCTATTCATGAAACTTTATGCATGTTTCAAGCTACACACATTCCTTAGTTACTGTCACTGCCACCTTGGCTGATGAAAGATATCAACTAGATTGATAGTAATACTGCCATCATAAGGGAAAAAACCGTAAGTACATAGGTCCTATGCAATTTTGGTCATAGGACGGCAGAATAGTCACTAAGTTTAAAATTAACACTTAATTGCAGAAAACTGTGCTGTTAGTGGGGATAGAAAAGAATGCTGTTTCAGGGCGGAAAGCACATAATGCTGTAATATCATGATAAACAGAATGTTAATGAGATTTTAATGACTTACCTGTTGTGGCACTGCCACCAAATAAGGGCTTTGCGTCTCCACTGCCAAAAGAAAAACCTAAAAAACAAAATAAAAAGATATTTGCATTGAAGGTTTTTAAATAGAATATGTACTGTTTTAAACATCAACAGAAACATAATAAAAATGCAATTGGTAACTTTAAAGGTATAGGCAAAAATTACTATAACTGAAGCCATAAACATGCTGTTTTTGTTTTCAAGAAAGTTCAAATGATGGTGAGTGTGTATTCTCATGGGTTACACACTAACTTTATTATTTTTCCCTGAGAACACTGGCGCCAACTGCTTATGCCTGGTGATGCCCGAGCCCCCCCAATGTCTTTATCAGCAGAGCTGAGCCCCCGATATTTTGTATTGAAATACTCAACAATAATTACAAAAACGATATCCACGCGGGTGAAGCCATGGGCGAAAGCTTTAGTTAGAAAATATTAGAAAGAAAGAAAGAAAGAAAGAAAATATTTATTAGTAGCAAATAACAATCAAAAATTTGGAAAAAAAACAAATTTTTTTCCCTCTAATATTTTTATGAAGTCGGCCTGAGAATACACATTGATGCTATGAATTAAGAGTAACTTTCTTAAATTATTCCAGGACGTAGGTTACTTCGTAGTCCCTGAAAGATTGGTTGGGGTGCACTTATGAGGGCTGCATCATAAGCAGTGATTGGAGTAGGTAGATTGATTTTTGGTACTTGCGTCATGATATTATAAATAACAAGGACAATCCTTTTTCCCGGAAGTGCCGGTATTTCAGCATTGAGTTGAGTTTAATAAGTTGTTTTTTAAAGTAAACCTGGTTCACTCAATTCGTCCCTCGCACAACTAACTCTCCTATCTCTAAATCAATATCAAATTGTTGGTGAATTGAATTTGGACTTTATATAATTGAAATAGGGTTATTTTTAAAAACTTAAGGTAAATTAGATATCGCATCAAAAACATAAATGTGAAAATGGGAGCCAAGTTCAATATTATGATATGGTGTGGTTGTCAACTTTACTGAGAAAAGAATTGAGATCTAAATGGATGCCAAGTTCTGTAGATAATCCTGAAATTTATTTATAAGAACGTATAACATTCTTAAGTAAATTTAAAACACAATTTCTTGTTTTTTACTGCTACAACAATGTTTGCTATTTAAATATATGACTTTCTAAATTTAAATAGTAGAATTATTTACACAAAGCAAATAACTTATGATCTGTTTAACCTAATCATTGACTTGGCTAGTTTTTACCAGCACATGAAATATTCACAAGAATAGAACCTTATAGTATAAAAATAAGAACTTGCGTATAACATAAAGATGACACGTTGATAAGCCAAATTTAAAATGACTAGTATGTGAAAACTAGCCAAGTCAAAGTTGAGGTTAAACAGATCATAAGTTATTTGCTTTGTGTAAATAATTCTACTATTTAAATTTAGAAAGTCATATATTTAAATAGCAAACATTGTTGTAGCAGTAAAAAACAAGAAATTGTGTTTTAAATTTACTTAAGAATGTTATACGTTCTTATAAATAAATTTCAGGATTATCTACAGAACTTGGCATCCATTTAGATCTCAATTCTTTTCTCAGTAAAGTTGACAACCACACCATATCATAATATTGAACTTGGCTCCCATTTTCACATTTATGTTTTTGATGCGATATCATTACTTTTTGTGAGTACATTTATTAATATTATTTAAAAGTGATTTACTAATAATAAAAAAAACCTGCGCTTACGCTGTCACACCCCGGACACTTCATACCAATTTCGCGCCATTGTTTACTACATAGACATTCATGTTTGTACACATGTAAATGTGTAAAACTTTTAGTGCTTGATCTGATAAGTGTACTTAGTAGGATAATTTCCATGTTCTACCGGCAGCTGTAGGAGCCTATGTATTGTGAGTCAGTTTATATTTAAAGCGGCAATGCCAGTGGATGCAGCTACTTCAAGTAATTTGTTCATTCGCTTCGTAACCGAACTTTTAATGGTATTGATATAACTTTTTCCTGTGCCGCCTGTCCTATTAGCAAATTCTCCAAAACTGCAGTTTTGTCTAACAAAGTCTTACAAATTGTATCGAAAATACGTTTCTGGTCTAACATTTAGACCTTTTATCATTTGTTCGAGCTCATTTTCTGATATGAAATCTTTGGCATTTCTGAAATATTCCATTACATTTACAGCTTCTGAAATCTTCCAAGCATTTACAGTAAGAAGTCCAACGGGTTCTCTAGACCGTCATCTTTGTGATCATGTTCCTGTCGATTTCTTTCAATTTCTCCTACTTTTTCTGCAATCATTTCGAATGCTCTCTCTGTATTGTCTAATGTCACTGGCATAAGTACATTATCCCTTACTTACTAAATCAACACAAGATATCTCTTCTACTTTGGGCATGGCAGCACCCACCGAATCTTATCATTATCAGTTACAACTTACAACAGTACACCTACTGGCTACTATGTGTAACTGTGCTCTGTTTGAAAGTTAAAACAGTACCTACTACAGAAGGTGTGTTTCACTCCGTAAGGAATCGACCAACCGGTAGGCCGGTATAGAGGGCGGCTTCAGTGAGAAAACTCTTGGTTCAAATCCAACATGGGCAACTTTATATTTATTATATTTTTAGCTTATTGTTAGTAATAATGAAATGCTAACATATATTTTTATTCTGTTTATAATTAATGAATTAAGTTTATATGTAATAGTTTTTATTTAAATATTTAGTAGCTAGTGCTTTTATTACACAGGTTTTTTATACAATTCCAAGAATCTTTTATTTTTGTTTAGTTCCAAGAATCTTTTATTTTTGTTTCGTCTTGCTATTTTCCTGTTTTCCATTTACTAAATTGTATAATATTATCTTTATTTCACCATTACCATAATAACCTCGATAGCTCACTTAATATAGGAGTCGCACATGTAACGCGCAGGTGAGAGTTCGAGCCCCGCGATAAGTTACTTTTTGAACCTTTTTTTATTTTTTTAACACATGGTTTTTTTAATTTTTCCATTATCAGTACATGAAATACTAGCCGCACACCAAATTTCAAGCTCGTAGCCTTGCTAGAAGTACCTTGGCTTTTTGATGACGGTGAAGTGTGTCTTTAAATCATAAAAATATTGTATTGAAAAAAAAAAATTTTCTTAGAAATTCAGTGTTTTCTGATTTTTTCCTTTGCATACACACAATTACCTAGCTTGATGCAAAATTTGAACTTTCTAGGTCATCTGGAAGTGGGTAAGCTTTTTGATCTATATGTCAGTGAGTCAGTCATAAAAATGTAGATTTTCGGACTTTAAAATCTATACCAACCGTTTGAGCTGTGTTTATAAAATTTTGAGTACTCGTTTATCTAGGAAGTCTTAATACATAAACCAAATTTGGTGTGTTTATGTTAAATAGATTTTGAGTTATGAAGGTGACAAAAGTGGCTCCAAATGGTTCGTGTAATATTACACACGGAGCTACTCGCCAGTTCTTTTTTGACGTGAACTTGGCTGGACACGCTCCGCGTGTCTAGATAAGAGAGTTAGTTGTGCGAGGGACAAATTATGATCTGCAAGAGACAGATAGATATAGGGTCAGAATTCCTTATAGAGCTCTAGTCTCTTTTACATTGTCACTAATTGAGCAAAGGTTTAGTGATTTAACTACTTAATTTAGAAATTGGTTGTGAAGGAAGCAATTTGTTTATATGTCGAATAACATTAGTTTTTGTTTGTTTAAAAAAGTTAACTCCAGGAATCCGAGAGGCATGTCCATATTAACATATACGTTTGTGGTCATTAACCCTAAATCAATCTACCTACTCCGATCACTGCTCATAAGACTTAGCATCTTTTGCATTCTGCCGCGCTTATGATAAGAGCAGTAAGTCGGATTTTTCGAAAAAATAGTTAAATATATATTTGAAGTCAGCATAAAATTCTTTACAAAGTGGTTTAACCTGCGTTTTTCTAGCTCTACTGCAACCTATAAATATCAATAAGCATAATAGCAGTAAGTCACTATTTGAAGAGTTTTTACTTAGCATTACAGCAGGAAGTATACTTACTTCCCATTAATAAGTGGAGCTCCGATATTTTTGTATGTTTGGATATCGATATTGTATGTATGGATTACTTACCATAACAGCAGTAATTAAGATACTTACTGTGTTTAATCTTTTAACTCATACTAGGTATAAAGTGTTTTTGGATTTTATATATTTTTTAATAAGCATTTGAAATTAATTGATTATACTACATAATGATAGAGCTAAATTTACTATACAAATTTCAATAATTAAACTACTTAATATAACTTAATCTAAACTTAATATAAAAATCTTAGTTTTGAGTAAATTTCGCGCAAAGTTTTCTGTAAAATTTTAACTGTGTTGCCTCGGTTTGTCTCTGTAAATATCTTTGTTAAATTTTTATGTTCAATATTTGATCAAACTGCTCTGTTCTTTCTTCTATGGTAAAAGATGCTAGTGCTCTGTTGAAGTTATAGTTATTTGATCAAATGTACACTGAACAAACATTGGATGAGTGGAATACCACCCTAAGGCTGAACTGGTATTAAAACTTTGAGGTTATGTCTTGCTCTGTGTTTTTGGACCATTACATATTTTTCACTCAAGAACCTTTTTATTGTCATCTGGATTATCATGCACCTATTTTCTGACATCTTTTACTAAGAAATAAAAACATTTAAGTAGTATAAATGTTAGTAAACATGTCGTTATTACCTGTGGAAGTGGTTGAAGTACCAAAGGTACTACCGGCTGTCGTCGTAGCCGCACCAAACGAGAAACTCATGGCGAAAAACTCCAACGCAAAATGTTCACAAATAAATACACTACACTGCTTAATGCAAGCGAAATTTTATTTGAAAATATCGAGGGAAATCCAATGAATTTCGAATGTTGTTTCCATAGATGAAGTAGAATAGTTGTTTCTGAACAAACGTCAATGTCAAAACAAACAAGCGATGCCGCGGAATTATTGGTGTTGCCATTCTAAAAATGCCTCATTTTTTTTTGAAAACGTTTTGTAACGTAAACGTATCTATAGGAGAACAATAGGACAAGAAGACGACCTTCTAAAACCTAAATTCACCAAACACCACCACCATTACAAATTATGCTTTTATATTAGTTTGCTTCTTCCACAAGCTACCAGCTTGCCAGCTTCTTTTATTCAAGGTTTTACAGTAAAAAAATATGACAACACTGTCAACACAACACTAATCTTTCCAACGTTTCTGTGAACGCATTTACGGTACTGCTCAAATATTTTTATTTTCTTTTGATTTTTTTACGTACACACAGATCAGCTAAATCAAGACAAGAAAGAGACATTTTAGGGATAAAAGGTAAAGAAAATGTGAAATAAATAAACAATATCTATTTAATTCTTCTCGAATCTATCCACAGACGACACTTTACGACTGCTTTACGATAATTGAAACGTACAATGAACGTTGTCCTTTTAAACCCGCCGGGAATCGAACCCGCGGCCTCTACATATAATACTTTGCTCCTTTTGCTCAACTGTTGCTAAACCACTTGACCGTTTTGACGTTGAAAATAAAACGCATTATTTTAATACAAACGTTACACATTAATCCTTGTATTAATAAATAAATAACAAAACTAGTCAATGGTTCATGTTAAAGTAATGTCCTCACATTCTTGTCATACTTCAGAAAACTACATACGTCTACTACGTCATACATAGCTTCAATCCCTACTTTTTTAAAGTTTTACATCAAGATTTAAAATTTTTTTTACATCCGAAATATTGTAAATATTGTAATACATATCAAAATCATTAGCTAAAAGGTAGCACCTATTGTCTCTGGTAATTAAAAAAGAAGCGATAAGATAGTCGATACGCGATGTGTAGAGGGTACCTAGAAGTTATACTTGTAAACAATACTATCGGATTGTGCAAAATAGTAATTCTCCAAAGATGTTTTTTTTTAATGAAAGGTGGCAAACGAGCATAGGACCGGATAATGCCAAGGTTAAACGAATTCCCTGAAGATGATTATAATCTCGAACAGACACATAATAAAGCAACATATCCTCTACACGTCGCTCATCTCTTCCTTATGCCGATACCGACCACCCAGACTCCAAACGCCACAAAACCATCAAAATAAACCTTCAAACAACACTATATCTGTTGTCAGTTCTCGGGACGAAGGGTACAGGGTTGGAATCAGGAGCTAAAAGCAATCTGACGTTGACATTGGCCCGTCTCCACCGGTTCCACATTACGTAATGGTCTTTCCACAATAAGTAGACGGTAACTGAATAGCCACATAGAACTATAGCCATGAAGAAGTCCATAGCTGTCTCCGTTATGCGATGGGATATGCCTGGGGACAACATTTATTGGAAATTATGATGGATGATGATGGTGAAAATAAATTTGGCTGGAAGCTGCATCAAGCTGTAGTATTAGAAAACAAATATACGTAAATTAATTAGTTCATATAATTTCTTCGGTTTTTACTCGATTAAAAACTCCACAGATAAGAAGCTTTAGCTCTTTTAAGATAAAGACGTAACACTAAAAATTACCGACAAAAGTTTATTAGTCTTCTACACATTTTTTATTTAAAAAAATACTGATCGAAAATGAATATAACACTGAACAACTTTTCCCAAGAAAGTATCGTTTATTAGCAACAAAAATTTTGCTACATCACTACCACCAATACAAAGTAGAATAAGTAATCAACCGAATTGTATAAAAAGCTTTATTCCTCCCGCTTAATTCTTTCCATAAAAAACCCAGTCCAAAGAGTACCAACTAAACTTAAATAAAACAGTTAAAAAAATAAATAAAAAAAACAAACAAACCTTCCTCCTTCCTAACACCATGGTCGAGCTTACCAAACTTGGTACCCTCAATCACGAAGTACTGGGTTCCAACAATACACACTGCGAGCAGGCCCGCCGTGACAGTGGACAGAAGCCAGAAGATGAGGCAGTCGGACTGTGGACAAACAAATACACGGGGTTACGGGATACTTAGGGGAAGCAAGCCTAACTCGGTGGACCGATGATCTGGTGAACATTGCGGGAAGCCACTGTATGCGGGCAGCACAAGACCGGTCGGTGTGAAAATCCTTGGGGAGGCATCGATATGGAAAAACAATAGACTGGTTAGTCGCTCAGTTTGTTTCAAAGCCAGCGTGTTCGTGAAGTAATCCGGACTCCGCACGCCGCACGCAAGTCAGAATTATAAACACTTGTCGATCAAGAATTACCTGCAAATGGCTTCTATTTCTCGGATTGCCGAACCATAGTCGCAGCGCCTGCAAGACAGTGTATCGAGGTGTTCGAATTGCAGGGTAGCTGGAATGGAAGAACACGAGATGTCATGTCACTTCAATTTTCAATCGAGGTCTACAAAGCAGGTATTGATTAGTGTAACATGGTACAACTATGGTGGTCACAAGAGAAGCTCTTAATATCTGTAAGAGCGATTGGGGTTGGTGTATTGTACCCGATAACGACCGAGGTGGCAGGTTCAATCTTTGCTCAGGATAAACATTTGTATTAAGGATCGAACTTGAATTTAAGTCTCTGGTTTCTGTAGTAGAAAAAGGAGTCCTACTTTGAGACCAGATGAGCTTGTGTAATTTATCATGTTTATTTATTTTTACTAAGTACTAAGATAGGGGTTGGCTGTGGATAGCTTATAATTATTCTCAAGGGTCTCAATTCAGGATTCTCTGTCTTTCAAGTCTGTCAGTCAAAGTCCTTGCTTCTGTAGATTGTTAAATGATAGTAGGGTTAAGTATGTAATTAATTAAAAATAAATTAAAATATTTAGACAAGGACCTACCTATGAGCGTTAAAATCGCGGATATCCAAATTACAACAATGACTACGGCCGCAATCGGGCCTGACCCTAAAACGGGAAAACATTGAGGTCAAATTCTATATAGGGCAAAAAATATGGAGGTCAAATTCTAAATAGGGCAAAATCTGCCAGTGTGTATTGTAAAAATTGTGCATGAACAATGCCTCGAAGGAGTCCGCTTAAAGACTTCGAAGTTACGTAGATGTCGTGGCCAGATCACAAGATGATCACTCATTTCAAGATCTGGCCATTCGTCGAGGAGATCGTAAAACCCACGAAAGTGTTCTGAACTCTTTCTTATTATGGTAAACTTATTTAAGAAAAGGTTTGTTTTGTTTATCCCAATGGCTATTTGACTGGTTCTTCGATTACGAGGCAAAACCAAAAGATCGTTTGTGAGAGTATGTAAAAAGCTTAAATAAACTCACCTGTAACCACACAGCTCGCAGTGGTTCCTCCCAACCTGGTTGAGCCATCTCTCCAGGCAGGTCAGGTGGACATTGGCCAATGAGCCCTTACAGTTGCAAGGGGATATGAGTCTGTAGATACAACATCATTATTCAGGCGAACATCTTTCTCTTCTTCTTCGTCGTACCCTCATTGCTGAGGATCGTGACCACATATCGAGGGTTCACGGGCGACTTGTATTAAGCGACATTTTTAGAAATGTTCAGGAGACTGATTTAAAAAAATATTTCTTAGAAAAATAATCATTAAAACTTAACTTCTTAGTATTATATAGATTCTCGATATTCTTAATATTTTAAATATTATTCAGAAGTTATTTTTTGTGAGGTATTTTGTAAGAAATAAATTTTTAAAGTAGAGGTTACCTGTGTTTCCAAAAATGTCGCTTAATACAAGTCGCCCGTGAACCCTCGATATGATACTCCACAGCCTCCACTGGACGCGATCTTGAGTCAAGTGTGGACGGTTCGATGCAGACTGCCTCCCACTTCCTCTTCACACAGGTCATAAAGTAATATTTATACAGGGTATAAAAAGACCACTTCAAAACGGTGGGTTCTACTCATGAAACTGAACAACTTATCCCAAGGAACCCTACAGAAAAAAACGCCCTCTAAAACAAAAATTCACTCCCCATACAAAATTGCCTAATTGAACGATCAATTTGCATTTAAAGTAATTTTTTTGTGAATTCAGGTTTCACGAGAAAGAATAACTTGTTCAGTTTCATGAATCATGAATAGAATTTTAACACCCTGTATCTATTTCGTAAGCTGAAAGGTACTTATACATTAACATGTCAATATTGCATTAGGCCTGAGTCTGTAATAGTATATAAGGTGCTACTTTATTAGTGCCCAATATTTTCGTCAGTCCTTCTATTCCTGATTCTGATCAACTCTCCTCAAGAACCCATAGTCAAATCGCGAAAAAAATTTGGACTCTTTATACTTACAAATCGATCAGCCGAGCGGCCAAATTAGTATGAAGAGTGAATTTTTTTTGCGATATGACTATGGGTTCCCTGGGGAAAGTTGATCAGAATCAGGAGTAAAAGCATTGACTAAAATATCAGGCACTAATAAAGTAGCACCTTATATTTTATGAAAATTCATATTAGTATCTGAAAGGCAGCAGAGTCTGAGCTTTTCAAACTTTTAGACATTTCCTAAGTTGCCTTATTTACATACAACTTAGGTTACCTATTTACAAAATAACGCAAATTCTTACCTTTCCCGACCGCGCGTCATACAAATCCTACACACATTCGACCCGATACTTGAAAGTGAATCTCTTTGGCCTAAAGCCAAATCCGATCTCTCAGATAGACTTCCTGAAGTCTTTTTCTTTTCTGTACTATCTTTTTTTGCGATTTTCTCTTTTTCATCAGTAGGCGGTTCCGTTGGTACCGTAACTATAACTTCATTTCCTGTTGGCTTGGTAGGAACGCCTGTGATTTCTGTGTGACCAATGTTGCTAGTCGCGGCTTCTTGCAGTTTTTCTGTGTTAGGTATAGTTGCTTGTATATTTTGAACAGGCACTTCCGAAACAGTAGCTGGTGTTTCTCTGGTAAACTTAAAACAGCTCGCCATAAACTTCTTAAGATCTATGAAGGTTGCTGTTTCATCATTGGGTTGGTTATCGTTTTTCTCTACAGGAATTTTCAAGTCTTTAAGATTTAGGTTTTTAATCACAGGATTGTTCGTTCCAAAGCTTACAGATGTAAGTTTTAGCGCGTCAGCCACATCTTTAACTGATATTTGACTGAGATTTTGCTCTGATTTGGATAGACCAGGCTTGTGGATGGGTTTTGGAGCCAGTGCTATAGCACCAGGTAGGTTCACAAACCCCGAAGGGCCAGCTATGTCTGGAAGTATTATGGTTACATCTGGTTTATTTAAAATGTCTTGTTTCTTACTAACGTCTGGTTTATCGGGAATGTCATTCCTTTTGTTCGTTTTACCGCTAGTAGATTCTTCTGCCCCTCCATCGGTTTTACCTTTGTCGTCCATCAAAGATTGTGTACCATTTGTATTTTTTTTTTTGTTAGTAGGTAATGTAAGTAGAACAAATCTTATTGAAAAAACGCTGTTTTTGACAGTTCCGGAAATGACAGCCGGTCAACAAATATTTCTGATAGGTATATCGCAAAGACGCAAACTAGCAAAAATATGACTAAGGAGGTTGCATGTTCTATGACTTCCCAAACTACAACTAGGACTGAAGTAAATACTTTTTTTAGTCTGACTCTAGGATTCAGATTGTATAGCAGAGATAAATAGTATGAAGCCAGCGAGCCAGTAGTACCCGTTTTACTAATACTCGAGAATAAGTAGATTGTATTGTATTGATATGTAGGTGAACTGTAAAAACTCCTTGCCCGAAAATAACAATTTTCCCCAAAGATACATCTGTACAAAAATTACAAAAGTAGTAATTAAACGACGGGTGAAAACATAGGATAGTGATAGCGCTAGCGGATCCAGACCGGGGAAAGCTGTACTTACAAATAATAAAAGAAAACAACCAAAATTAACTTAGAGTAAGTTTATTTTAGAATTTCTTAAAAGATTTCTTCGAGCCCTTGCCCTTAGAAACCTTGAGAACGTTGAATCGCACCGTCTTGGACAGCGGACGGCACTCCCCAATGGTGACGATGTCTCCAAGCTCCACGTCCCTGAGGAGACAACGGGCAAGCCATTAGAAATGTGAAAGGTTCTACAGAGAAGTCAGTTTTAGAGAGAGAGAGATCAGATGTTGGGTTAGAACACGTTTTTCGTCAATTTGTCTTCAGAAGACCGTCGTGTGGGTATCATCATTTGGATTCTCATGATTTTCTGGTACCTGTACCTATAACTGATACTTTTTTAGAAATTGGACCTGCTTTATAAACATTTTGAGTTCTGAGCCTTGGTTTTTCATTATCTCTCAGCCTCTCCTATTGTAGTGCTTTTTTATGCACATTATTGTCGCTGTATGCTATATGTATGTATGATGTATGGAAAAGAGCATGAATTATATGAGAGAAGAGTACATGTGTTATTTTTATTCCCTCATACAACTCTTGCTCTTGCAATTTAGATCATGATTTGTAACACCGATCTGGGAGCAAGTTTCAATAGGTCATCAAAAGTTATCATAGAAATGCACTGTACTTTATTAAACACTTATTAGAAACAGTTATAAGTTATAACCATCTTATTGGACTGAAGAAAGCTTACAAAGTTTCTTAGAGCAATCGGGATCTGGCTACTTCGTCTCCATGACTGAATATGACTGAAACTTTTTGTATGGAACTCAAGGTACAAAAATGTTTCAAGATAACATTTTTGTACCTTTTTTAACAGAATTGTTCTTTCAGCTAATTTATTTGTTTAATTTCAGCTAATATGATAATACTATTTAATACTACCTATTCCTAACAGTTATTATTAAAATTTTCTAGTTAAAAATAAAATACACACCTGAAGCATGGTGAAAGGTGGACAGACATGTTCCTATGCCTTTTCTCGAATCTGTTGTACTTGGGCAGGTAGTGAAGGTAGTCTCGTCTGATGACGATGGTGCGCTGCATCTTCATCTTCTGCACGACTCCGGTGAGGATGCGTCCACGGATGGACACGTTTCCAGTGAAGGGACACTTCTTGTCAATATAGGTTCCCTCAATGGCCTGGAAATTGAGGGACGGTTGATATTCCTAATGTGGTTTTGTGAAGTGTGTGAAAGAAAATGGTCTTTGTGTTTGAAGGATATAAAAAAATGATTTATTGACTGCCAGAATTTTGTGCATAACTTTTAGTGCTGAAACTTTTTGTATGGAACTCAAGGTACATAAATGTTTAAGATAATAACATTTTTGTACCTTTTTTAACAGATTTTGTTTTTTCAGCTAATTTATTTGTTTAAACAATTTTTGCTAGTTGACTCTAGAAAGTTCTTCAGAAAAGTAGTTTTCTAATAAACCAGAACTCTTAGCAGTCAAAAAATGGAAAATGCAAGGAAACCGTCATCAGATTTTGGGTTAGATTAACACAATCTTCCTCATTTGGTAAATCAGCAGACCGTCGTGTGGATTTCATCATTTATACAGTTTCTTTGCTACATATATCTCCTTCACCAACCAAAAGGGTGTTGTTTTTTTGCGTAATATTAGTTTTATGTATTGTGCGGACGATAATAATTAAATACATTATTATAGGTATTATGAGGTGAAATGTGTAAATGAAAACAAGGATACAGGATATAAAAGGACCACTCCTAGTTATTGTAAAAGATTAGGTATTCTACTTGTGAAAATGAACTTTCCTATTTCAAATCTATGATGAATTTGCAAAAAAATATTCAAATTGACATACAAATTGATCGGTCAATCAGTCAATTGTGTATGGATGGAGTCCAAAATTTACATTGAGATTTCAAATATGGATTGTTAGGTTGTTCAATTTCATAAGTGGAAAAGTATATGGGAGGAATCTTTTAACACCCTGTTAAAAACATATACATTAATGACATTCAAGACATATATAAATGTGTAACATGCTGTTAACTCCACTTACATGCTCTTACCTGCAAAGATGTTTTTTTTTTAATGGTAATGAGATGATGTGAGTGAACATGAATAGTGATTGATGAGTTTCACCTTCTTATGGCTGACACTCATCCTAAATCCAACACCTAGACCAAAACGGATAGAACAGAAATTTTATATCATCTCTTTTCAAAGCCCTTTTAATTTTTTGTGTAAGTTCTGTTGACTATTTTAGTCAATATTTTGTTTTTAATAATTTCTGTTCTAACTTAACATTAACCCAATTTTGTTATCAACGAAGCCACCACCGTCCACCACCATCCGCATTCAAGAACTGGCAAACATTCAGACCTCTCTTGGCGTCTTGAAACCTAGACCGACATTCTTGTGGTGCCGCATGTCCTTCCTCTTCAGCCCCCCCTTGCGGGCCAGGAAGACCGTTGGCTGTTTCTGAAACGCTTTCTCTGTCTACGGAAGAAAAAGTCACACATTAGCATCACACGGTCATGCGTTACCTCACGGGGTGTTTTGAAACCGAGTCCCACATCTTTGTGGTACCTCAGAGGCTTGCGGCTTCGCTTCACACCGATGCCCTTTTTACGGTTCAAGAACACCGTTGGTTGTTTTTGGAACGAACGTTCGGTCTGCAATTCAAATCTCAATTAGTGAAACCAACTACACTACAGGAAAAGGAAGAAGAAAGAAAAGGAAAACAAGTAAGACATTTATAGATACGCTATTTTATATGAAAAATCAACACGTTATGCCTCGCATTGACAGCAAAACTAACCTATTTCGTACGATCATTCTGATGTTATTTTAGAACGCTGAATTCGTGTAAATCATTTTACAGTACGCGCTGAATCACTTAAGAGGTTCGGAATTACGGAATACACGGTATTTATTAACCTTTGCTGAGAATAATCAGGGGAAAAGCCGATGTTAGGCCGTTTCCCACGTGTATACGGAACACACTGTAATTTCCACGAAAAACACTTGTTTTATCACCAAAATTTATCACAAACATATTTGCGCTGATGTAAAGTAACTTTTTAAAGGAAATTACGAAGAATACATGCAGAAATTCTGTATTTTTTCAAGGAAAACCGATACGCACCTGATCCGCCATCTTGCTTGACAATGAAAAGAACTGATGTTGCCATTAAATGAAAATTAACAACTACCCCAAACCATACACTATGTTGCTAGTTTGCTTGGAGGAATGAGAACTGGAGTAGCAGTAACCTTTGCAGGCGATCAATACCTTGCCAACAGTCTGCCAAAGGTAGTGAGCTATCAGCTAAAAATTCACGCGTCTATAATATACTCAACTTTGCAGCAGCGGTATTTTCATAGTGCTTGCTAGTGCTACACGGAGCTTCTAACCAAGATGAGCTCATTAAAAATAGCATTTAGTAGTGCAATATTTCACTGCAAAAATATATTATAGTTGTTACTTTTCAACAGAAAGTAAAAGTGTTTTTGTTTCAAATAAATCTATCCAATTCGTCATGATTGATAAATAAATCCTTAATCTGTCCTACCCTTATGTTAGTCACAAATAGTCACGTGGGAAGTGCATCTTCTGTTTAAAGATTGGAATAAGAAAAATAAGAATAAGACAAGTATTTATTGCCAAAATACCAGAGATGTACAAAATAGTTTGAGAAATGTATTTAAATACAAAATGCAAATACTTTTTTGATTTACTATTTGAAATGCAAAATACCAAATGGTTTAATGTTTTGTATTTTAAATACTAAATGTAAAATAGCTATTTTCAAAATATTTCTTTAATTACAAATACCTTTTTGTTCAATTCAATTATCTTTATTTATTACACATTTATAATACTTACAAATTGTTTAAACACATTATCAATGGTTTTCCTTCTGTGAGGTTGCATTATCAATCATGCCACCATATGAAAAATTACAACAACATGTTAAAAACAACCGGCTACTATCGTAACAACTACAATTTTGCTGTTTTTTTTCTTTTATTGATTTTTCAAAAAGGGCTGAAATTTATGTGGGACCACCTGGGAAGTAGAGTCTAAAATAAAAAAGAATTTTCCAAATCGGTTCAGGCGTCTTCGAGTAATTATAAACATGCATAAAAAATAAAAAAACATTCCGACGAATCGAAAACCTCCTCCTTTTTTGAAGTCGGTTAAAAAGTCTGTCTTCTGGTGCTGAGCTTGGTAAGTGGTCAATATGAACACTATTCGTTCATTTTATGGGCACTTTGACTGGTAATATTGACTTAACTAAATCACAAAGTATTTTGCATTTTTAAAACGGAAAATATGTCTCGAAAAGTATTTCAAATAAAATACAAAATGCTTTTTAAAAAAGGTATTTAAATGCAAAATACAAAATAGGTATTTTGTATTTTGCATTCGCATTTTAAATACAAGTACATATTTCAAATAAGTCGCATCTCTGCAAAATACAACAGTAAATAATACAACAGAAATGGATGAATTCTTTACCACATAGTCTCGTGGTAAAGTATGCGTTTTCGACTCCAAAATTGGATGATTAAAATGCACCTTATAGCACATTCCTCACGATCCAGCTGGCAATTTGAAATACCTGTTTATCTTTCCTCAGTAGTTATAAGGTTCAAATTCATATGATGCGTCGTATGAGGTACATTTTGAGTACAGTGAGTGCGTGTAAGTTTTTGTATTGTGTTGTGTGACTTGTGTGTAATACATTTGTATTGTAAATACGCTTAGTATTTGTAAGATCTATGTAGTAGTAACCTCACCCCCCCCCCCTCGCAAAAATTGGCAGAATTTGTTTTTTGACAATATCTCCAATGCCTGTAGGTTTAATTCCTCCAAGCCCAAGCTCGTTTGAGTCTGCGTCTTCTGCTATGTAGTAGTTTTTACTTAAAATGGCAACACAGCAACCGTAACTGTCACATGCATAAGTCAAAACGCGAGTTGTTGTGAATCTGGCCATCAGTTTTGATTTTTGCAAATATTTTGGATAACAACGCTTTTAGAATTATTATATCACTGTATTTTGCATTCATATCCATTTATTTCTCGTAATGGTCCTATAGAAACTTATTGGGATCGAGTGTTTTCAAGTGGCGAGGGATGAGTTTTTGTGTACGTTTTTGTTTTGCTAAAAACTTTCGTTATTTCGGTTGAATCTCGATGGAGGAGGTGAGGCAGTTGGTGCAGGAGGAAGGCCGAGAGGCGCGGAACCTGGTCGCCTTTCACGTCGCCGTGGATACCCCTGGTGAGCCATCGATTTAACAACTTCAAGTTACCATCACTGCCTTGATAGGAAATTGTTATTTTACGTAGGCGGTTGATCGTTGGTGCTCAAATAAATATCCGTTAAGGAGTGCCTGTTGACTACCCGACAAGCTTTATGGCTTTCTTTGTTAACTGTGCAAAGGTAATTGTTTATTTTGTCGATCACTTATTGTGCTTTGTTCTTTCATGTTTCATATGAATTTCATTTTTTTATTTGTTGTTGATTTTGCACTTTGATACAGCTGACGGTCAGAGGGGACAGAATCAAGTTGCATTTCCGGGTATTTAGATGCATTAGTTAAAAATATATAAGGCACTTTATCAGCAAAACATTGGTTGAAGCAGACATGAGAGGGTTGCTTTCTAATTAGAATAGATAACAGCCCTCTAAATAGCATTCCAATGAAATGACATGAAAATATTTTTATTCAAAGTAGGTAGCAGTGTACACTTTTTGAATGTCAGTCTACTTAATATGAGCCAACTTTAAAAATCAACAACATTCAACTTAAAAAAAGTCTGTGTTAGTTGGCACTTTGTTTACTTTTTCAACTCTTCCTATGTTACTTATCAATAAATAAAATAAAGCAATGTGAACAGCCTATTTCAGTGGTGGAATGCTTTTTACGCTAGTCAGTTGCCCATTGCATTGGGGAATATTGGAAACCCAGTTTCCATCGATATAATCATATCCTACCATTAGGTCAGATAATGCCAAGGACTTATCCACTGTGGGTGACAAAAAAATAAAAAAAAATAATTGCGTCTTGTGGGAGTATTAGAAATCTGCTGTTTATTATCTATATATGTATGTATTTAAATGTATATGTGTATGTATATCAGTCTCTGGTTCCCAAGATACAGGGAATCCTAGTTTGGGGCCAGTTGACCGTGTGTGATGTGTCCCGGATATTATATTATTATAATTATTGTTACTCAATGTGAAACAATTTTTTTTTTCATTATGCTTACAAGTTTAGCCAAAGAAACAGGCTCTTGTCAGAGACAACTTATTATGAGTTGAACATGTGTAACTTATGTAGACTGTCTGTGTTTTGAACTATTAATTGTGGTGAACTGTGCAAGAGAGCGGGTTATAATATGTTTTTTTTTTTGCGTCGGGTATTATGAACTGCTGCGGTGTCGCTTTCCTACAATTATCTGTACTGAACATAGCATACTTATGGTTATATATAGGTGGTAGAAGTGGTAGACCTTTATCTGTCTCCTTCTGTACAACTGTACAACATCCACCTGAAAAGCATTACTACTCCAACAAATAAGTCAGTTATCATATTATTTATTGACATATTATTTTTAATAGCAATTATCTCAAAATATATACATTCTCAGCTACGCGTATATCCCGCAAGCCGCCTCGCTCCGTCCTCCCGCCGGCGCGTAGGGCTCCGCCCCGCTCCGTGGCGCGGCGCTCCGCCTCCGCGGGCAGAGACAAGCGCTCCGAGCTCCGCGCTAGGTACTGGGCGCTGCTGTTTGGTGATCTGCAGAGAGCCGTGCGTATTTTAAACGATTGCAACTTATAAATGAACTAATGAAAATAACGTTTTTCAGACCATGTATCCATTGAATTAAGTAGTTATGTTATGCAAAGCTGAAATTATGAAATGATAATAAACTATCTGTCCCTATTTTGCCTTAATAAAATTGAGAGTACATAATCAATATCTGTATCTCTCTTTTTCTGTACCATTCTCATAAATAAATTGTACTAAGTAGAAAATATGATTAAGCATCTAATGTATAAAATTATATTGCAGCATTGCATATTAAAAATTAGGTATGTCGTCTTTTTCATAACATACTATCTTATCCCCATCTTTCTTTCACAGATTGGTGAAATATATAACACAGTAGAGGCCCACGAAAACCTAAATGAGTGCCAAGAAGTGATCTTAGTTTTAGAGAACTACACACGCGATTTCAAGGCTTTAGGCGAGTGGTTCCGTCTCAAATGGGAGTACGATAACACTCCCCCGCCTCAAAGACCACAGAGCCTCGCCTGGGAAATACGCAAGACTGATTTTGTCCGACCAGAATCGCGACGAGCTTATTCAGTGAAGAGCTCACCGTCCGTCTCAGGCAAGAACAGCCCTTGTCTCTCTGGACATAACACACCAAGTGGCAAAAACAGTCCAGTTACGGGCAAATCTAGTCCTGGTAGCGGGAAGATCAGTCCGAGAATCTCTGGTCATGCAACAAGTCCGAAAGCGAATTTAGAATTTTTCAGTAGCAAGGTAACGTCTAAGATTGCTACGAAGCCTGAAGTTAAGGCAGCTAAGGAAAGTAGACTATCAGATATAAAAGAAAAAGATGTTAAAGATAGTCCTGAAGAGGAGAAAGTAACTTTTGTAAAAAATGAAATGAAAGAGGATACCACAGATACTCGTAAGCAACCAGTTGTTGAACTAGGAAAAGCAAAGGAGTGTTCTAACATCAGTCCAAAACAAGTTGTGATAAAATCACCGAGGTACGTCAAAGACGATAGTACAAAGCCTTCCAAAGAAGAGCTATCCGCTCAAGCTAAAGCAATAACAGTTAAATTAGACGAAATGGAAAACGAATTCTTAGCAAAACAAATGCTTAAGAATAAAGCCAAGAATGATAATTTGCTTAATCAAGACCTGGAAGCTGAGCGATATACTGTGCCCGTAGACATTGAACATGACAAACCAGATGAAAATAATGTTTCGGTTCCTCCAAAAGACACGAATTCTGAAGAATCGCCAGCAAAATCGGACGACAACTTTGCAGATGTATCGAATGAAAGCTCTTCTACTTCAGATGAACACAGGGCACCCAAAACTGAAGAAGGAAATATAGAATTGCCTAAAGAGAAAACTGAAATTAGATTGGATGAAAGTTCCAAACAATTGGATGAAATAAAAACCAAGGGGGAAGATATTAATGGTGATGTTAAAGACGCAAAACTTTCTGAAATAGGCAAAGAAAAAGAAAAGGAAACTGATAACTTAAAAGAAGCCATTGAAAAAGATGATAATAAAAGAGAACACGATTCTAAAAAGGCTGAAGCTAAAACTGAGGCAAAACCTAGTTCAAGACCAGCGTATTCCCAAGCAGCTGCAAAGCCCAAACCAGTTAGTGCGAAGCCAGAAGTTAAAGCTCCAGTTAAGTCTACGACACCTATAGTCCGAAGTAAAACTATTGTGGAAATCGGTCCTAATACAGTTTCTAAAACAAGACAGTTTCCTAAAAGAAATCAAACAAGCAAATGTAGTTATCCATTCAATTTAACTACAGGCAGAACTAGTCTCTTCGATTCAACACCATCAGTTAAAGTTGTTAAAAAACCTGTCAACAGAAATGTACAAATGGCTTCAGGAGACACTAAAACCAGTCAGAATAAGACTGACCCTCCAAAGAAAAGACCTCCTCGACCTACTTCATTAAAATTAAACGAAAAAGGCGATAAAAAGGAAAAGTCTAATCTTTCTCTAGAGAAAATCAAAGATTGTGAAGAATATAGCAGCTCTGATACAAATGTCACACAAATTGATATGTCAAGGATTGAATCTAGCGAAAGTTTGAAAACACTAGTGCCAGAAGATCAAATACGAGACGTGGCTAACTCTGTTGAAGTACTGAATGTAGATAACAATAAGACAGATAACGATGGATGGCTCACAGTGAAATCTAGACGACTTAGCCGCGAATCCAAGAAGCAATCGAAATCCCATTGGTCTAACAGATTTCACCAACCTTCTGCTACAACTAGCTTACCTACATTAAACATGATCGAGTCCCCCAAACAAGAAGTGAATCCTATATTTCACGCTAACAAATCTAAGCTAGACCGAGCTAAGTCTGAACAACCGGACGCTGTTAAAACTCCGAGAAAAGCTGATAAAGTTAAGGTTACAGTTAAACCTAAAGCTGTGTCGAAAATGAAAGATCCTGCAATGATAAGACAGAAGTCTGATGTAACTGGTTTGAAAACTAATTCAGCGAGAAACAAGGCAGCTAAGAGAGCAGAAAAGTTGAAAGATTTAAACAAAACCGAAGGGGAATTAACCAAAAACCGCTTACATTCATCATTGGAAAGTCTTACAACAGGCTTAGCTAGATCTCAAGAGAGTACAGAAGACGCATTCGATTTCGACAAATGGAAAGCTGAATTCAAATCAACGTACTTCAAATATTTGGATGAAGAAGATCAAATGCCTGATCACCATGAGATTCTGAAGACAGCTGATCCTTCGGAAATGTCAGAAATTGCTGAGATGACGTCTCAAATAGAGGAAAATGAGAAGAAGCTCAGTTGGGCGTTGGATTTCCAAACTGATGTGGACCAGAGGAAGCTGTGCGAGGAAGAGGATTTGTTGAACAGGCAGATAATGGAGCTGCAACAAGTCTCTGATATCGATATTGACACTGAAACCGATGATACTGAGGTGAGCCGACATTTCTTGTTCATTTTTGTTTTAATCATCATATTTGTAGAATACTTATGATGTATGTCAATACTTCCAGACTTTCCAACTTTGTGCTACAAAGCACTTTGTAGCACAAAGTTGCTTAAAGCGTTTCCAGTCTGCGAGTTTTGACGTTAAATATGTTTTAATCATCATATTTTTAGAATACTTATGATGTATGTCAATACTTCCAGACTCTCCAACTTTGTGCTACAAAGCACTTTGTAGCACAAAGTTGGTTAAAGCGTTTCCAGTCTGCGAGTTTTGACGTTAAATATGTTTTAATCATCATATTTTTAGAATACTTATGATGTATGTCAATACTTCCAGACTCTCCAACTTTGTGCTACAAAGCACTTTGTAGCACAAAGTTGCTTAAAGCGTTTCCAGTCTGCGAGTTTTGACGTTAAATATGTTTTAATCATCATATTTTTAGAATACTTATGATGTATGTCAATACTTCCAGACTCTCCAACTTTGTGCTACAAAGCACTTTGTAGCACAAAGTTGGTTAAAGCGTTTCCAGTCTGCGAGTTTTGACGTTAAATATGTTTTAATCATCATATTTTTAGAATACTTATGATGTATGTCAATACTTCCAGACTCTCCAACTTTGTGCTACAAAGCACTTTGTAGCACAAAGATGCTTAAAGCGTTTCCAGTCTGCGAGTTTTGACGTTAAATATGTTTTAATCATCATATTTTTAGAATACTTATGATGTATGTCAATACTTCCAGACTCTCCAACTTTGTGCTACAAAGCACTTTGTAGCGCAAAGTTGGTTAAAGCGTTTCCAGTCTGCGAGTTTTGATGTTAAAGATGGACATAAATCAATTTACTTTTCTGGAGCTTGAGTCGCATTTTTTATAAAAATAAATTTCAAAATGTTTCGACTCATTTAAACCACGGGGAAAAAAACAATTGTAAAATAAGCGGGGAAAAGGTTTTTCTTTGAGCTTTCGTTTTTTAAAGTAACAGAAACAAACAGCACTACCAAATAGGTTTGACGATAACTTTATACCAGCAAAATACAAAGACTCCCTAATTTATTACTATCTTTGATGCCTACAGACGGACGCAGAAATCCTAATTGAAGAGCCACATCTCAACCCACCGGAGAACCTGGGCGCTCTGGCCACTAGTCTGGAACATCAGTACGAGACGGCCCTAGCCGGCATGTCTTGGGCAGAACGGGTGGACACTTTGGTTGTGCTGGAAGCTTTGGTGGCTAGGGATCCTGGTAAGTCAAAGGCACTCAATTTTTTAGTAAAAAAAAAAGAGTACATTGTGATACTTTCATGATATTTTAGGGAGGTCGCGACCCTCATCACTGAGGAATACGAACGCAAGGAGGGGGAGGAGGAATGATATTTTATTTAACCATAAAAAGACAGTAACAATTTAAATTTAATTTGTAATTGCTTTTAGAATAGATTGGAAAATTGGTTTGCAACTGCAGCAGCATACTAAGTACAAAAATTACTTTCGCGATGTTTTTAAGATAACGTTATTATTTTTTTAACATTTTCATGAGCTGACATTTTGGTGATATGTTTTAAGATGTTTCCTTTTGGAAGTTTCACACAATGTATTGTATTTATTGTAACAAGATGGTTTTGATTCCATGTTCTATGTAATTGTAATGTATGTAAGAAGTGAATTGTTATTAACAGGGCGAGCTCAACAGTTGCACGCTAAGCTGTCTCAAGGGATCAAACGGCGCGGCAGTCTCCAGGACGCGTTGAGAAGGTAATCATATTAGTGCTTCTTCTTATAAAACTTTTGCTTTGCTTGGTTTTGATAATATATTTTTTTGTTAATTTCTTCTCTTTTTGTTTGTAAGTAAACAAAACTTATAATGTCTTATAATGTCTAATAAATAATAACTGAGTTAACATCAACTTACATATTAAGGAAGAGCGGTGCCTCCTGACACAGGCTGTAAAAGCTGAAAAGGAGACACCGATCCCAACTTTAAAAGATATTATAATAAACATTTTTCATTTTCATTTCATTTTTTCATTCTTCTTCTTATCGTGTGGCACATTAAAACCGTGCAGAATTGACCAGGCTATCACAAGGGATAGATGGCAGTTGCCTGGTGTTGCACTTACCAAGGACTACCTTATTACTTCAGTTTATTTTTCTAAGTTATTTATTTATAAATTGCAGACTGCAAGCGAAGCAAGCGCGGGCGGAAAGACAAAGGCTGGAATACCAAACGGAGAGAGCCAAGAAAATACACCAGCTGTTAGCCAGAGTTGAAGAAGTGAAGGTATTATTTTGTTTTTTTTTATGCATGTCAAAAACTCGAAAATTTATCCATGTCTATTGTGTACATCAGTCTAATACATAAAACTATTGTTATTGAAAAATAAGTTTTTTTTATGGCAGAGGTGGCAAACGAGCGGACGGATCACCTGATGGTAAGCGATTACCGCCGCCCATAGACACCCGCAACACCAGAGGAGTCACAAGTGCGTTGCCGGCCTTTGAAATGGGATGGGGGATGGGGGAATGGGGGGGGGGGGAGGTTGGGCCATCGGTACCCTCACTCACTCGGTGACACAACGCAAGCGTTGCTTCACGCCGGTTTTCTGTAAGGCTGTGGTATCACTCCGGTCGAGTCGACCCATTCGTGCCGAAACTTGGCTCTCCCACGGTTTAAAGTTCGCAAAAGACTCAGATACGTTAATTTGTTTAATATGATATCTTTAAGGGGTCTTACACGTATTTTGTGACATATATCATTATACATATAACAATAAGTATTAATTAACAGACCAACCTGAATCCACAATAGTTTACTGATTAATTTTATTGTCTAATTTGCAGGTCGCCAAAAATCAGTTGATCGAAGAGAAAAGACTGCGGATGGAGAGGCGATTGCAGAAGGCAGCCGAGAATAGAGACCAGCACTTGAAGGTAATCAGTAATTTACAGGTTTTGTGGAGATTATTTACGTATGGTAACACTTAATCAAATACCTGAAAAAAATGGTAAAATATAGTTGCCATCGACGTTATAATGGGGAAAAAAACGCAAAGCTATTTGCAGATGGCGCTACGGACGCTTGACTCATAACAACTTTCAATTAGTTCCGCGTTTTTTATTATCGAGGTGTTATAAATTAGTTTTCTTTTCTGTAAAATTGTTAAATGGAAAATGTATGCAACTTGGACTGTTCCTCAATTAAAGGCGAAGTTGAAAAGTACATAATTGAAAACGTAACTTTTCCCACGTCTTCTTCATCCGAGAATCTTTAGAAAATTAATGATTTCCATTATTATTGCAACCAATCGCCACAAAACGCGGCATTTTTTAAATAATCTTATGTTTAGTTCACGTAAACAATTTTTTCTATACGTTTTGACAGTCAGTATGAGTCAAGCGATATCAGCGCCTCTATCGGCGAGCTTTGTCAGTTTTCATCCCCATTGTATATTCTTTTCTTAATATATTTTTTTCAAGGCAAGGAGTGCAGGTACGTCTACTTTCCTCTGCCGTTATGAGCTAAACTAAAATATTATACGTATGTGTTTAGTTTTTGTAAATTTAAATCGTGACCCGTGACCCGTGCCCCTACAGTGGTGTAAGGTTGGAGGTGGCAATGAAACAACCGTGTCCGAAGATGATGAGTTTAATACTGACTAATCAAGATAGACATGCATAATCTTATAAGGTTTAAGAGTACATAAGTAGTTAAGGGCTGGATACTTCACTGACTCGGTGGCTAAGTGGTTAGCGATCCTGACCTCTGATCCGAGAGTCGTGGGTTCGATCCCCACACAGGGCAAACTTTTCTGTGATGAGCTGAATTGTTTGCTCTGAGTCTGGGTGTATTATATCTATATATGTATGTATTTAACAGTATATGTGTATGTATATCAGTCTCCTCTGGTTCCCGAGATACAGGGAATCCTAGTTTGGGGCCAGATGACCGTGTGTGATTTGTCCCGGATATCTTCTTCTTTTCGAGTCGATAACAAACCTGCCTATATAGTCTCGGCCCAAAATTCAGCCACGCGAATCGCACTGTCCGTAGCACACATTAGATCTTCCTGCGTGCAGTTGTTTGGGCACGCAGGGCACGATCTTAATATTATTAGTCCCGGATATTATTGTTATTATTATCACTAGAGTGGGGACAATATGGGTTGTTAACGCACCCTTCTTTTGACCTGTATCTCAACCGTCCTTCCCTCCTCAGGACATAGTCCGCAAAGCCCACGACGAAGAAGAGAAACTGCGAGAGATCGCTTTCATCAAGCAACTAGAAGCGGAAAACCGCCGCCACGAGTTTCTAGAGCACTGTCGAGCGACAACCGCGCGCCTGCGCCTGGTGCGGCGCCACCGCTTGTCCAAGCTGGTGAGTGCTAGCCGTCACACTCACTGCCACACTCACTGTCACACTCACTGTCACACTCACTGCCACACTCACTGTCACACTCACTGTCACACTCACTGTCACGCTCACTGTCACGCTCACTGTCACGCTCACTGTCACGCTCACTGTCACACGCACTGTCACACTCACTGCCACACGCACTGTCACACTCACTGCCACACTCACTGTCACACTCACTGTCACACTCACTGTCACACTCACTGTCACACTAACTGTCACACTCACTGCCACACTCACTGTCACACTCGCTGTCACTGTCACATTCATAGTCATGGCATAGAATAAAGAATAATACTACGTATAGAAGCTTCACTCTGCAGAGATGTTAAATTAATAAGATATTCTCAGCACACAGTAATAAAGTCCAATCATGCTTGCCCGTAGTCTACGCGCTTTTCATTATGTATATATGTAAATGCGCATCACGTGTAAGTACAGGGAATGAGGTACCTATTCACAACGCGCGAGAGTTGCTTTTACGCTGAACTCCCAATGTTTCCTGTCCTTGTTTGCCCTAAGTGAGCGACACTCGAGTGCACGCGGCGATGTATTGAAGAGAAGAAGTGACACAGGCCTGGTCATGGTCACAATCACATATACCGTCACATTCATAGTCACAGTCACAATTACATTCATAGTCACAGTCACTTTAATATTCAAATTCACAGTCACGTTCATATTCCCAGTCAGATTGACATTTACAGTCACAGCCATATGCACACATTGCAAAATCACAGTCTAATTTATTTTCCCAGTCAGATTGACATTTACAGTCAATACAATCACATCCACGTTCAGTCACAGTCATGTCACATTCGGTCACGTTCACGTTCACAGTCATATTTACAATCACACACAGTTACAGGCTTTGCCTAGTGTGAAGTTACTCGGAATAATTTACAATGAAAAAAAAAAAACAACATACAGTTGAATTGAGACCTCCTCCTTTTTTGAAGTCGGTTAATGAGTTTTTAAAATAAATATTTTTGTTTTTTTTTTCATCTAGGAACAAAAGGCAGCCCGCGAGGCGGCCGTGGGCGCCCGGCGGGAGGCGCTAGAAGCGGCTAGAAGGAGGCACGTGGCTGGCCTGATGCAGAGGAGGAGAGAGAGGGACGCCAGGGTCGACCAGTTAAAGGAGCTGAAGAAGCAGGAGCGAGGTGACGCTGCCAGGGAAAAGGTAAGTGGAGAAAACTGTCAGAAAGTCCAGCAACAAAGAGTATAATGGTTGGAAGTCATATATAGGGTGAGTTTAAATTTAGCCTTTGGTATCAAGAACTAATTTAAAGTCACCCTGTATATGCGTACGTGTCAATAAATTTCGATATCGCGTTCTAGCTTTATGGCGAGTGCGATAGATGTCGCCACAAAGTGTTGAGGTTTCTAAAACGCGCTAATGAAATTCTCTGTTGAAAGTATAAGTCAGTACATATCACACACACCTACTACAAATACCGATATCTTAGTAGATGGAGGGAGATAGTAGGTCAGGGTTGACGAACTTAAGGAACTGAAGAACCAGGAAAGAGGAATGCTACTAGGGAAAAGGTGAACGTAGCAACAAAAACTAAGTGTATGGGGTTTCTACAACGCGCTATCGAGATTCTCGGTGACAATTACTATGTATTGTTCTTTGGGAATTCATAAGTCTTCATCAAAACACATATCATATATTATTTTCGTTACAAGTTCACCGATTCATTTTCGTAAAAATCAGTTGGGTATTTTGTATGAAAAAATGAATTAAAAAAAATTCTGTAACTTCCAATCCCAACACTTTTTTCGATCAGTTTCTTTGGAGAACTTGATCATTAAACTGATAAATAAAACATATATTTTTTTCGTTCACAACAGACCACTTTAATTTTTCCTCCATACATTCTAGTATGGAACAAATACGTAGATGACTTTTCAAGAAATATTTTTTTTTCTCAAAATCTAATCATAGGATTGTATTGCCCTTCGAGAACTTTTATGTGTCCATCAAAACACGTAAAATATATATTTTTTATTAAAATTCACCGATGTTTTTTTTCTTACATTTCATGCGGTGTACCTGTCTATAAAATGTTTGTTTATATGTGACCGCTATTTTATAAAAAAACAAAAATCGCGAACTGTGGAAATATTCCAAGACTTTTCTCGTTGGTACGTATAGGTAATGGCACGTTAAGCCGTTGGTGCCGGCTGCTATCGCTAGCAGTCGTTAAGCCATGTCAGAGGCCTTATAGGCGGCTTGAAAACTTCTGACACTGGGGTTGGCCACTAGCCCCACAACCTCCACCAATCCGGACTTGGCCCCCGTGTGTGGAGTATGGCCTAAGCCTTCCCGAGTTATGGGAAGAGACCTGTGCCCCTGCAGTGGGGACGTAATGGGTTGTTAACACGTATAGGTACAGTCGAAGTATTCATAGTGAAGTACATAGACTGACTCAGTGGCTAAGTGGTTATCGATCCTGACCTCTGATCCGAGAGTCGTGGGTTCGATCCCCACACAGGGCATACTTTTCTGTAATGAGCAGAATTGTTTGCTCTGAGTCTGGGTGTATTATATCTATATATGTATGTATTTAAAAGTATATGTGTATGCATATCAGTCTCTGGTTCCCAAGATACAGGGAATCCTAGTTTGGGGCCAGGTGACCGTGTGTGATTTGTCCCAGATATTATTATATTACATAGACTGGGACAAAAAGGAACAGGCGGGCCTAGACCAATGTTACCCTCTCGGTATTATGTCTATTTCTTTCAATTTCACTAGTTTCATAATATCCCTGCGACGTAGTAGGTAAGATCCGATGGCGGCAACAAACGCATTTATGCGTGTGCAGAACGTCATATTCATAACGCGACATTTGTTTTTTTGTTCTTAAAAAACAATAGTATTGATTTCATATTTCCAAGATAATGATTCAGTTTAATTTATTTCACGTCACATATTTATTTATACTATTTAGAACACGAATGAATCAAAAATAATATTTAATAATAATTACATTACTCATTAGTCTCAGTGAATTTCGTGTTTTCAATTTTATTAGAATATAAGCTAAATATTGTAAATATTTGTAATTGTAATAGCACTAATAGCTAAATATTTGTACGCTTTAAAAAAGGCAATTCTGTAAAAATATTCAATTTTATTACAAAAAAGTGACAAAAACGTATTTCGCCCAACGTGGGGCTCGAACCCACGACCCTGAGATTAAGAGTCTCATGCTCTACCGACTGAGCTAGCCGGGCTGTGAGTAGCTTGGCGAAATACTTGTTTGGTTCGTTGCGTCACCGGCCGCGCAGTTACCAGTTATTTATAGAAGGGGCGTCACAAGGTTATTGCAAGGTTATTGTGTGCTTTATTCAGTTGGAGTACGGTTGCTTTTTGTAGTGATATAAAATAACACGTGGTTAGGTTAGTCCAAGGTCAGTGTAATTTAGTCTTTATGCCACTGTTTTTAAGTCTGGTTTAAGTTTAGATATTGTAGGATATTATTACCCGCTATGTATTCGCTATTTTATTTTTAACCGACTTCAAAAAAGGAGGAGGTTCTCAATTCGTCGGTATTTTTTTTTTATGTAAATGTTCACCGATTACTCGAAGGCGCCGGAACCGATTTGAAAAATTCTTTTTTTGTTTAAAAGGGTTATACTTCACAGGTGGTCCCGTATAAATTTTATTGAAATCGATTCAGCGGTTTTTGAGAAAATCAACAAAAACATAGCAAAATTGGAGTTGTTGCGATTGAAGTCGGTTGTTTTTAACGTATTCAGCGTGTTCAATTATATTTTATACTTTTCCTTATCCGACATAGTTATAACGAGGTTATGTTTTCGTAAGCCAGAAACTTTATCTGCATAATAGATCCATTTTTTTGAGTATCTTAAGTAAGATAAACAGGATGTTGTTTCGGTAGAAAACCTTATACAGTAATACCCCGCTTAACGCGAGTGATGCGTTCCAGACAAAATTCGCGCATAACGGGGCACAAACAAATAACGAGCTAAAATATATATCAATGTACTTTTGTTAGAGAAAATTGACATAAAATATTAATCACTTGCACTTTTTTTTCGCACTTTAGAAAAATAGCTGTCTAAGGTTTTTTGTGTCGCATTTTGTTTGCGCTCTTGCAAAATTCTAAAAACTATTTTCCTATCTTTGGAGTTACCGGCGAGTCAACCGTCAATCTTTTTCAATTAATGAGCAGTTACGGGTTGCTATTGGTCAATGAAATCACACCACTTAGCATGCAAATGAACCAATCAACGCATTCGCGTAAAGCGGGGTAAATTAGCGCGAATTTTAAAAATCGCACTATAACGAATCCGCGTAAAAAGGGGTCGCGTTAAGCGGGGTATTACTGTAATAAGGGTGATCAATTAGGATAAAGAATACAGTTGATTTTTTGGTAGACAAGTACCTTTTCTTAGGTGATAGATATTATTGATACCTACTGTAGTTCTGTTTACAATAATGTCTGTAATACAAAGGCGACCAAATTCAAATTTATTTTATTATCGTCAAACATAGGTCAAATACAGGATGTTAAAACAAAATATTAAATAAAGTACTCTATGTTTCGCCCATAGGCATACAAAATTTTGGCTATTCAAGTTCACAAATTATTATAATTAGTGATCGGAAATTCGGGGGCAATTTCATTTTTTCCCAAGAAAGAATAGTATGGATATGCCTTTCTGAATAAATGTATAGATTTTCATACAAAAATTCCCGGGATAATAATAGGATAATATAATTTATTATAATTTAATTATAATTAGGTTTACTTATTTATTTTAATGACATGTAATAATAACAATATTATGAATAAATTGAATATGAATATGAATAAGAAAAATAGTTGGGATTCTTAATTGTAATGATCTGATTGTAGTGTATGTTGATCTCATTGAAAATTTTATGTATACTATTAAAAAACTTTAATTCAACGTTCTGTTAATTCAAAACGGCATGTCCATATTATGCTAGCTTCCCAATTTTAGGTATGATTGCCCCCGAATTTCCGATCACTAATTATAATACTAAAGTCACATTCAACACACAAAACAACAGCAGTAAGGCTTCTTAAATTTCATTGAAATAAATATTTGTGTGTGCTCTTTGTGCGTTACCTTATCTTTGACTGACTCGGTGACTCAGTGGTTGGTAAGCGCTACTGATTACTGATATGAGGGTTCGATTCCCTCCCACAGAGAGCAAACATTTCTGTGACGAGCAGATTTGTTTGTGCTGTGTCTGAATTTATTGTATCAATATATCTATTTATTTAAAATAAGTATCAGTCTGGTTTCCATAATACAGGGAATCCTAGTTTGGGGCCAGATGACCGTGTGTCATTTCATTTATCATGGATATTTATTTATTATTATTATCTAAAGTAGTATCATTCTCTCTTCCATCTACAGGCGGAAGGCGTAAAGTCCCGCCTGTCAGCATTAGCCGCGGCGGCCGAGTTAGAAGCGGACGCTCTGCGGTCCCGCATCAGGGACAAACAGGACGCCAGCCAACAGCGGCTGGAGTCCCACCTGCAGGCCATCCGGGAGAAGTGCACCAGACAGGTGAGTCGGACAAAGGTGTGAGAGAGACGACCGACTGCAAGCAAGCTGTACGTTACATAACAAGAAATTAGCTAGTTACATAACAAAAACTTACTTGTACCACAGGCAACATCAGAAAGCCAAGACCTCATCTCCAAAGAAGAGAGGGAGATACAGGAAGAGGCAGAGAGACTGGAACAGGAGAGGCGGGAGAGAGAGAAGCAGAAAGCGATCAAGAAGAAAGCGAGGAAGGTTAAACAGAAGCTGTTGACCACGTAAGTATTACTATTTGAGTGTAAGTGTATTGGAAGCTTCCTTCCAAACCTAAGTACTGGTCGTCTTCCAGCAGAAATACTGATGATAATACAGTATACGTCAACCTATAGGGTCCACTGCTGGCACATGGGTCTTTGCCAATTTTCAGGGCTTGGTCTTCGGCCAAACAGTTGTCAAAATTGCTCATAGGTCCATCTATAATTTAAAAAAAGTACCGTAATAAACTGAACGTGTGATAATAGTTGTTTAGAGGTTAGAGATTGTAATAAAGATGGGTGTATGGTTTGGTACAGGGGATTGATATGATGATGTTTTTATTTGAATATATTGAAATTACTTTTATTATTTCAGCTGCAAACAATCCAGTTATTATACTGTAACTTTATAAATAACTTTGTTGCAGTGCCAACGAAACATTACTTCTTGATGAAAACACAACGATAGAACCAAACAATCCGGCCACAAACAAGCTTTACAAAGTAGTGCACCAATTGCGCAATATACTGACACCTTTGCTTGATGCTGATAATGAAAGTAAACTGAACAACGATATAACAAAACATAACGTTGTTAATGGAAAAGCAAGCAATGATAACGGAAAACTTAATGATTTGATTGTTGATGATGAAGTTGAGAGAAATAACAAGAAAAACAAGAGCAAAAACAATAAAATCACCAACGGCGTTGATGTTAATGAAACGTCAGATAAAAAGAAATCCAAAAAGAATAAGAATGTAGAAGAGAAATCTGATGAAAGTAAGAAAACTACAGAAAATGTAATTGAAAAAGATATAACTCCAGAAAAAGAGATAATTATCACAGAAAATATAACGACAGATACAGTCACAAGTAATACGAAGAAAAAAAATAAGAAAAACAAAAATAATAATGATAGTAATCCAATAAGTAATGTAAAAGAACCACCGAAACTCGTTAAAACCGGTTCCATATGCAGCTCTCTCAGTGATACCAGTAAAGCGAGTTGTAGGAGCGATCGAAGAACTAAGGTTACCATAGACACGACGATGTTGGAAAGGCATTTGAATGAACTGCATCGGATGATGGAAAAAGACAAGGTATGATATCATTTTTAACCGACTTCAAAAAAAGGAGGAGGTTCTCAATTCGTCGGAATCTTTTCTTTTTATGTATGTTCACAGATTACTCGAAGACGCCTGAACCGATTTGGAAAATTCTTTTTTTGTTTAAAAGTGTATACTTCACAAGTGGTCCTATATAAATTTTATCGAAATCGATTCAGCGGTTTTTGAGAAAATCAACAAAAACATAGCAAAATTGGAGTTGTTGCGATTGAAGTCGGTTGTTTTTAACGTATTCAGCGTGGTCATTATGAAGGTGTAAAATATTCCTTCGTTTTCCTTGCTTGAGACAAGACTGTATTGTCAGAGAAGCCTTTGCCCTTTTCCTTGCAAAAGTAAATAACTTTTACTCAGCGATTTTCCCAAAAATAATTAAATGCCAGTGTGTAAAAGTGGTAATTATAAATTTCAAAGCAAGACTTTTCTACTTTTGACCAGCAAATTGTGTAACTTCCATTTTTTTTATTTAGTTAATAAACCTTGTTTCAATCCAATTTTAATAAAAGGTACACAAAATTGGGGAACTGATTCATAAAAACGTCAATTGCCTAATAAGATTGCGAACCTTTTATTTAAATTGAATTGACACAAGGTATAATTTGCGTGCATTTGATTGACTACATCTCACCATTAGGTGTTATAAGTATTATATAAGGGGTTTTCACAATTTTTGAAAAGTATCTCAAATTGATCATTTGGTGGGAAAAAGTAAAAAAAAAAATTAAAAAGTACCCCAAAAATACATTTTAAATTACCATTCCCAATTAGCGCGCGAAAACGCTAGCCGCCATGTTTAGGTCGTGACGTCATTTCAGGAGTAAACAAAACAGCTCTGTACTAAAATTTTGACACATATCGATTTTTGATCAAAAATAAAATGGTTTTCTCATTTTATTATTTAGAAATCATATTAATTCGATTACTTATTACAAATACCACAGTAAATAAGCAGTTTTAGATTTTTTCTTGCATAGAGTAAAATACCCTATTGATCAATTCGTGATGTGGCCGACCATTTCATGAAATGGTTTCATTGCAGACTTCCACCGAGAAGGCGATTCCTCAGAAGCTGCACGGACTGAAGGTGCTGAGTCAACTGGTGGCGGTGGCGGCCGAGAGAGAAGACCTCGCCACGCAGTTCACTACCAAGTAAGTGCAGTATATTTTAAAATGTGTAGCAACAGTTTTTGTATGTGTGTTTTTAAGGAATAGGTTATATAAATAATAATATACACACATTTTTAAAAATAGGGTAACAATAGGGTTGATTAATATCTGTCAAAAACTATACAGGGTGTAAGGGACAGGTTTCCAAAAAGTTTAAGGGTTTGCTCAGTAGACGAAAAAAAATCGGTTTCTCCATACAAAATTATAAACTTGATTGGACAGTTTGTATGGAGAAGCCGATTTTTTTTTCGTTTCCTGAAAAAAATTCTTGTGGAAAGTTGTTCAGTTTCGTCTACTGAGCAAGCACTTAAAGTTTTCGGAAACCTGTCCCTTACACCCTGTATTTTGTTCTAAACATGTTTGAAATAGACGTGACGTCACGTCATAGTTTTTTTTTTTTTTTGTTTGGTTCTTTCCTGCTTTTGCAAGGAAAAGGCAAAGGCTTCTCTGGCCATACAGCCTATTCTTACGTAGTTTGCTCTTCTCTAAATATTTTTCTATTTCATTTGAGTTCTCATTTATCAATTTCTGTCGTCTTTAACTTTTTCTCTATTCTTCAACAAAATGATAGCACTTTTGATGAAGATTTCATGGACTTCTTGAGAGCACTCGAAACACAGTCTACACACTTTTATTTCATTATCCTACATATTAGACACTTAAATGGCACTTTATTGAACAATACACTATCAATATTATGCATTAAAAACCACGATATCTATTTTTTCGGATAATAAAACAAAAATGACAAACTCTTGCCACGAGTTCCCGCCAAAAAGTCCTCACGTCATAGTTTTTCGGCGTCACCATCGACTCATAACTTGTATTTATAAAAAAATGATGGTGGAATGAGAAACAAAACAACTTTAAATGATAGCATTACCTATGTTCACTGACAGCGCCGCTATGAACTGCACAAATAGAATGATAGTACTATAAATATGTTGTGGTTTTGTCGCAGATCCCTCACAACGGCGACCACAATAATTTCCCGAGTGATTTCAACGTGCAAATCCAGCGCAGCTTACTTCATAACTACAAACATGTGTGTGCACGTCGTGAAGCTCCTAAGCAACCAACTGGTGAGTTCATATAAAATATAAACTAAAAATATATAATATTAAGAAATAATTCGATCATGTGAAAAATACGGTAGTTAATTTTCGTTTTGACACGATAAAGTGCTGCCATCTAGTAGCTGTGGTAAGAAATAACTAGCAAGCCAGCAACCCCTACGTTAATGTGACGTCTGTGAGTTTACAATGTTCTACGATGATGTCTTAGTAGTTCGCTAGATGTCGCTGCTTGTCTCAATGGGCAATTGATGATCATCCATCATCTTCATTCTTCATACAAGAAATGAAATATTTTATTTACACAGGTATAATTATTGCGATTACGTAGGTAATTATTTATATTATTCGAAATTATTCAAGGTATTAATATAACGTACTTACTTATACAGGGGATGTTAAAAAAGTGCGTTGGAAATTTTAGGGCGTTACTCACAATCGAAGTAAGTATAGAATACAGGAAAAAAAATCCGATCTATATTTTTTTCAGTTTCCCATTCTAAATCTGAATAATGAATCAATAATTTGTATGGCAAACTGAAAAAAATTGTAGATCGGTATTTTTTTTATATTTTTGTATTCTATTTAAAAAAATCGGCCTCTGATTTTATTCAGTCATGTTTTAATTTTATTGTTAATTTGTCAGGTTGTCTATATGCAAGTGTTTTTTTTGTTGCTTGTGCAATTTATTGCACGTTCGTTTTTATTTATTTTCCTATTTTTATTTGAGAGCAAAACATATTTTTCAACTGTCTTAACTAGGAAAACTTTGCTTGTCATTACGCTCTGTACTATTCAAAGTTTTTTTACGACGAAAGTATATTTCGTCAACAAAACCAATAAAATCCTTGCTTTATTATTATGACAACTGTTCAATAAAGTAAACAATAACTGGCCAAGTGAAGTCGAACTTGTGTCGCGGGGGTTCCGTACCACGCGATACACAATATTTGTATATTTTTGTTATGAGTGTTTTCAAAAGAATTTTTTTTTTCGTTCATTCAGTTCAGGATCGTTAGTCCGACTTGACTTGGCTACCTTTGTGTATGGAACACTAAAAACATTGTAAAATTTAACAACTGTTCTGTGAAAATTTCAACCTTACACCTTTTACTATTTAAAAGATACAGTCACCCGAAAAACGAACGGACAGATTTACAGACAAACGGCGTAGACTTACCAAAAGGGTTCTGCTGTCACTCCTCACCCTTTGCATACGGATACGGAACCCTAAAAACTAAGTAAAGGGTGGCCCGTACTTTTCCACTAAAAGGGGTAAAATCGTAAAGAAACATTTTCCGGGTAGTTAGTTTTCATTACTGTTGATGTTTCGTAATCTGGTTTCGTCGACCTTTTTGGGAAACTTTAGCAATTCAGTTATAGTGGATTGGCTGTAGCGAAATTTAAGCAATCTAAATAAACTATATTTTAATAAATAAATATATAGGGTGACTTTAAATTAGTTCTTGATACGAAAGACTATGCATGTGCTCATGATAACATACAACTTTCCCTAAGGAACCCATAGTAAAAACGCAAAAAAAATTTTGGACTCTTCATATTAATTTGGCCGGTCAGTTGCTCGATTTGTATGGATGGTCCAAATTTTTTTTTGCGATTTGACTATGGGTTCCGTAGAGAAAGTTGTTTGTTATCATGAGCACATGCATGGCCTTTTGTATCAAGAACTAATTTAAAGTCACCTATATAAATATCCGGGACAAAACACACACAGTTATCTCGGCCCAAAACTTCATTCATTCCAGTAACTTCATCCATTTCCTCATTTAATAATGTAAGAACTTATAAATAAGACAATTAAATGATAACGCAGTATAAAAATACTGAATCTGAGCGACACATTTCAAAAACCGTATTTAAAATAATCTAAGGAAACAATTCGGAAAATGCAAAAATGTGACGAAAACTCTAAAGTGTGTTTCACAGATTTACTGCTCGTGCTCTTATCGTAAGCACGGTAGTATTATGAGAATCAGAGACTGATATATAAGGTGCTACTTTATTAGTGCCCGATATTTTAGTCAGTGCTTCTACTCCTGATTCTGATCAACTTTTCCCAAGGAACCCATAGTCAAATCGCAAAAAAATTTTTGGACTCTTCATACTAATTTGGCCGCTCGGCTGATCAATGTGTATGAAGAGTCCAAAAATTTTTTATCGATTTGACTATAGGTTCCTTGGGGAAAGTTGATCAGAATCAGGAGTAGAAGCACTGACTAAAATATCGGGCACTAATAAAGTAGCACCCTATATACAAGGTGTAAACAAATTAGCTGTCATTACTGAAACTGGGGCTTCTACTCATGGAACTGAACAACTTTCAAAAAGGAACCCATAGTGAATTCGCAAAAACGAACTTGGACTTCCCATAGTAAGCGGGCCGATCAGGTGACCGACTTGTTAGAAAAGAACATTATTTTTTTCGCGAAATTGACTATGCGTCCCTTGGGAAAAGTTGTTCAGTTTGACTAGTAGAAGCCCCAGTTTAAGGAGGCCCCTGTAACTGTCGCTCCTACTCATCACACTGAACAACTTTAGTTCCAAAACTGCCAAAAAAAATCTGGACTTCCTACAAAATTGATCAGTTTGTATGAAGAGTCAATCTTTTTTTTTTGTAATCTCAGCAAAGTCGTAGAACTTTAGTTGTTCAGTATTATGGGTTATGGGTTACCGGGTCCTACAGTTTCCGGGTCCTACACCTATTAAGTTACTCCCTGTATTACATAATCGTAAGTACCGTCAAACCCCTAAAGTTGTCCAAATTATCAACTTTAGGGACCAGAGCGCATACTTTAAAGTCCCTAAAAGCATTTTTAACCGGTGAAATATGACGTGACAGCCACATAGAGCCGTCTTGCGCCCCGCACCATTTAGACAGGTAGGTGTGTTCGGTGCCTCGTTTTGATGGGTTTCAAGTCCGATCGATACTGCCTCCGTGGTCTAGTGGTCCGCTCGTTTTACATCCAAACACGGTCCATCTTAGTATGGTTAGTAGTAGGGCATTTTGTGCACCTGCGAGGCTGGCTACCACCATGGTATTTTAGTCTTGCCGCCAAACACCAATGTTAATAGCACTGATGTGTTCCGGCGCGGCATGGACATAAAGATAGCCAGTTCTCCAGTTCCATGGGTAGAGTCACCAGTTAAGAGGTTTGCTGGTATGTACCAGCCTCCGTGTATAAGATTAAACAGACACAAATGGTTGCCTTTAAAGTCATTACCCTTACAACAGTTATCTTTTATGTAAAAATATGTTTTATTTACTTACTTATATGTTAAAATATGTTTTATTTACTTACTATGTTGGTTTTGCGACCCAAAAAGGATCTTGGCCTCTGACACTTTTTGGTGCCATTCGTTTCGATCCTGCGCTCTTTCTTGTCAGGCTATTGGGAGGGTGTTTAGATCCTTTAGGACTTCGTCTTTCCATACTCGGTTGGACGATCCATATACCGCTGGGAAGACGATCGTTTATCGATATTGGTTAAATTTCGTTAGAGCCAATTCACCCTGTACAAAATAGGTCAGGTGCGGCGCCAGCTCAGGCGAGTAGGACAGTTCGTTTGAACGCGGCAGATGCATTAGCGGTGCTTTTAGGGCGGCGCCCGCTCGCTACCGGAGAGCGGCGCGACTGTGTGTAGGGCTGCCACTTCTTAACACTGGCCCCAACGTAGGGGGGGAGGGAGTAAGTTGAAGCCTCTGTGCCTACTTACAATAACACCCGACGCAAAAATAAAATTTTAATGTAGGAGGTGCAAAAATTTTCAACTTTGTTAGTCAATTACTGTGTCCGGCTCTAGTAGCGTGGCGATGCGATGTAGGTATCTCGCGTGCCTGATGCTTTATACATTCTTTAAAATGTTGTTTGTTTGTACCTTATATAAAGTTCCTTCTATGCGAAACTTGTACACTCAACTCAAAATAAAAAAAATCTAAATCAAAAATCTTTTTTATTTAAGTAGATGCTTTACACATACTTTTAAATCGTCATATGTTTTCTACCTAGTACTTACATAGTTCCTACTACTCGGAACTTGTACACTCAACGTTTCGGGAAGTGTTAGCGGAAGCGGAGTTTTTGGCAAATGTTAGCAATGCGAGGAGAAACTTCGTCGAGACCAAAAGAATCTTTTCACACATTATTATTTTACGTAATAAATGCAGTTACGAGCTGGATTATTAATACATGTCGATATATTTTTCAAACTTTTTGGATTCGTACATCTGTTTATCTGAGCCTGTGCTCTAAATGGCTTGGCTTGATAGTTAACTATCTTACTACCATAGAATATACTTTAGGCAGTCCCGTTTTCAACTGAATTGGCTCGTTTGTTGTGGTGACAACCCTAAGTGCTACGAGTGCGTTATTCACGTACTCGTGACGTTATGTGCTCCACTCCGCACCAGACCGCCACTCCACATCACATATAGTGCATATAGCTCTTATAATGTAGATTATACTTACAGCTATTCTGTAAATATGTACTGCATATACTCGTAGCTATTATAAATACAGCTATTTTGTGTATATCTAATGCATATAGTTGTGTTAATCTAGGTATCCTCCTCTCCTATGTACCTAGGGACCTTCTAAAATATCTTAAATAAAATTACCAGCGGTTTTTATTCATGTAGCTAACCGAACATAATGTGCCGGAGAACAAATTCAAAAAAAGTTATTTAATGACAGCGGTATACGTATATGGACATGTATGATTTCTCCGACTTAATATAACTGTATTGTTGAATATTGATGATACCTATTCTGATGTAAATTGTTTTCTTTTTAACCGACTTCAAAAAAGTAGGTTCTCAATTCGTCAATTTTTTTATGTATATTCACCGATTACTCTTAGACGCCTGAACCGATTTGGAAAATTCTTTTTTTTGTTTAAAAGGGTATACTTCACAGGTGGTCCCATATAAATGTTATCGAAATCGATTCAGCTGTTTTTGAGAAAATTAACAAAAACATAGCAAAATTGGAGTTATTGCGATTGAAGTCGGTTGTTTTTAACGTATTCAGCGTGGTCAATTATTTAAAAGAAAAATGTGTTAGAACGAATTTCTTTCGGGTTTGACGTTTCTTCTCGCTTCGCTGGCACTTTACGAAAAGTTCAGTGTACAAGTTCCACGTTGTAAGAACTTAAAAATATACGACTTAAAAGAATGCGTAAAGCATCTACTTCAATCTATCTATCAGCCGAAAGACATCCACTGCTGGACAAAGGCCTCCCCCAAGGATTTCCACACTGACCGGTCCTGTGCGGCTCGCATCCAGCGGCTTCCCGCAACCTTCACCAGGTCGTCGGTCCACCGAGTCGGAGGCCTGCCCACACTGCGTCTTCCGATGCGCGGTCGCAACTCAAGAACTTTACTGCCCCAACGGCCATCTGTTCTACGAGCTATGTGCCCTGCCCACTGCCACTAAAGTCTAGCGATTACTTCAATAAAAAAATAAAAAAAAACATTTCATCTTTGAGAATTTACGTCGACTTCTGTCTACATAACACAACTTCTGTCTAACGTGTTGCCCACAGGAGAAAGACCTACATTCCGATCAGAAAGAGACGGAGCTAGCTAAGCAGCTAAGCGACTGTCTCGCTGTTGCATTAGACTCCGTCCTATATTCCACGAGGGTGTACGAGAAGACCAGCAAAGATGACCAGGGGAAGGAGGGAGTGAAGGAGGAAGAAATGTTGACAGTTCTAAGGAGTCGGGCACACACGCTGATCAGGTATGTTTAAAGTTAAGTCTTTATTTTTAGACAGCTTTTTTTACCTACACTTGGTAAGTCCTTGGTATCTCTCTCTCTCTTATCGTATGGCACAATTTAACCATCCTATCTGCAAGGTATAGGCGGCGGTTGCCTGGTGTTGTAATATCTCACTTGATGGTAAGTGATGATGATGCCGAAGACGCAAGCGAGCTTTCCAGGATTTTTCTCATTTCTATTGTCAAGCGCTACTGCTTTAAACAAACAAATAAGTAAATGTCTGTTAATTAGCCACTTATTTTCTTTGCAAATTATTATTATGCTAAGGAAAATAATTTTAAGATTTGTGACGATGACTGAAAGGCCGGACACTTCAACAGGCTATTGCAGTATATTGTAATTACCTGCTGCTACTACATAAACAAATGGCTTTTGTACAAGCGTAAATGTGTGTGTTGCGTGGCTTGTGTTAAGCAACCGTCGCCGGATCTTACCCTCAGGGGGTGAGTTTACTTTTAGAGAGGGGCAGGGTGTAATAACGTATTTATTGTCATAGAGCTAGATCATAGGAATCCGCCAGATCCTGTAATCACATCGAGGAGCTCAAAAAAACAGTCAGCGGAGGTTCCTTTATACGGTAACACCAGCAACTTAAGCTAACCTAGAGTTTTTTCGAAACCCCTCAACAATTGGCTAGTCATTTCATAATCTGGCTAACTCCTATGTTCTGGTAACGACATACAAGATGAAATTGATGAAATTGCGGACCAAATAACAGTAGTTTCTGCTCATAATAACTTTCTCTAAGAAACCAAGACCATTGGAATAAATAAAAATTGACCCTTCACACAAACCTATAAATTGAGTAGTCAGCTTTGTATGGAAAGTCGATGTTTTTTTGCTCAGATTGAATTGGTTTCTTAGTGAATGTTGTTCAGTGTCTTGACTAGAAGCCAAATTTAAAACTTTATAATATATTGTGTCCTAACCGTCGTGAAATTTCATACATTGCCAATATCCAACATTGAAGCTGTCATATACTTACAGCATCATATTTATTTACCAATATTATCATGTTTCTGTGTGCTCCTCTCTTCTGGGGTGGGGTGGCGTCGTAAAGTATAATGTTACCGCGACTGTCGAGAACAACTGCGTCAATATTTGTATATTGGTCCATAGATGGGTCGAAGAGTGCAGTGTGTATCCTACTTACCTACCTATGTTTGTGACGTCTGTGGTTATTAACGGACTTTAAAAAAAAGGAGGAGGTTCTCAATTCGTCGGAATCCTTTTTTTTTAGATATATATATATATATATATATATATATATGTTCACCGATTACCCGAAGACGCCTGAACCGATTTGGAAAATTCTTTTTTTGTTTAAAAGGGTATACTTCACAGGTGGTCTATTATAAATTTTATCGAAATCGATTCAGCGGTTTTTGAGAAAATCAACAAAAACAGCAAAATTGGAGTCGTTGCGATTGAAGTCGGTTGTTTTTAACGTATTCAGCGTGGTCATTATGTTTCCAGCAGATGATTTGTTCTCGTTCCTTGTTAATGGTTGTTATTTTTCATTGAAGCTTATTTTATTTTCAAACTATGAGTTTTGACACTTCTTCTTAGGGAGTGGCCTATCTATGTTGATCTATCTATGTTTGTAACGACGTCTGTGGTTATCTTCTCAGCTGATGATGTCTGCAAAATGGTACAGTCTTCAATTAAAGTATAAAACTCTGCTTATGAATTTAAACAACTTTCTTTCAAGCAAACCATTCCAATGAAAAAAGACTCCGTACAAATTTTGCTCACAATTGGCAATAATTAATCACTCCATCTGCAAAATTTGTATGGAAATTTGTTTAGTAAGTCAGTAGCATGTACCATTTGCCCCATGAAAGTTACTAAAAAGTCCACCCCGTAGATGGAGATAAGCAAGAATTCCCTCCATACATCCTTCCCCATCACCTATACAGGGTGTAACAGAAAGGTGTGATAATACTTCAAGGTGGGCTTTTACCCATCAAACTGAACAACTTTTGTTCTACAACTTAGTTGAAATCGCAAAGAAATTTTCGGACTTTTCATACAAACTTGGTTCGCCAGCTGATCGATTTGTATGAAAAGTGCAAAAAAAATTTTGCGATTTGAAACAAAAGTTGTTCAGTTTGATGGGTAAAAGCCCACCTTGAAGTATTATCACACCTCAAGGCTGTGTGCTTTCGCCTACACTGTTCCTTCTGCATATCAATGATATGCTGCAAATCAGCAGCACTCATTGTTATGCGGATGACAGCACAGGTGATGCCTTTTATACCGGCCGTGCTAACATTTCTCGGGAAAACGTCATCGAGAGCCGAAACAAACTTGTGTCAGAAATTGAGGACTCTTTAAAGAAAGTCTCAGAATGGGGTCGGATTAACTTGGTCCAATTTAACCCCACTAAGACACAGGTTTGCGCGTTCACTGCCAAGAAAATGCCATTTGTCGTATCACCTCGTTTTGAGGACACTCCCCTTAATGCCTCAGCTAGTATCGGAATCCTTGGTGTCGACATATCGAGTGAAGTCCAGTTCCGTGGTCATCTAGAGGGTAAGGCTAAATTAGCCTCGAAGAAGCTTGGTGTGCTCAATAGATCGAGACGGTATTTCACTGCGGCCCATCGCCTGCAACTTTATAAGGCGCAGGTTCGGCCTCACATGGAATACTGTTCTCATCTCTGGGCAGGGGCACCCCAGTACCAGCTTCTCCCTCTGGACCGTATTCAACGGAGAGCAACTCGAATCGTCGGCTGCCAGGATATCTCAGATCGGCTTGATTCCTTGGCGCTGCGTAGAGATGTAGCCTCGCTCTGCATTCTCTATCGCATGTACAATGGGGAGTGCTCCGAGGAATTGTTCGGATTGATCCCTGCCGCCTCTTTTCGCCATCGTTCTACGCGACAATATATTCATCCCCATCACATAGATGGTTGGCAGTCCACAACTGTGCGTTTCACTAGAAACTTTCTGCCTCGCACAACCAAACTATGGAATGAATTGTCGCCTGCGGTATTTCCGGACCGATACGACATTCAAACCTTCAAGAAAAGAGCGTACTCCCATATCAAAGGCCGGCAACGCACTTGTGACTCCTCTGGTGTTGCGGGTGTCTATGGGCGGCGGTAATCGCTTACCATCAGGTGATCCGTCTGCTCGTTTGCCACCTATACCATAAAAAAAAAAAAAAAAAAAAAAAAAAACCTTTCTGTTACACCCTGTAGATTGCGTAACCTCATTGTCACTGTATTTCGAAGACACACGGACGGCAATGTTTTGCTCGCTCTGCTCTAAAAAAACACGAGCAGCTATTGCGACGCAAGTCTATTTAGTTAGGGCTTCGTAATCTAATTTGGCTAATGCATTGTGGATCGTTATTCGGGGGTTGGCCGTGGGGGTGTTAATGTGTACTGTGGAATATGGTTTAGATGCGGGAAAAAATACCTATGTTTCTTTACGGGCTAAGAAAGATAAATACGAGTAATGTCTCGGTGTCCGACTGACTCGGTGGCTAAGTGGTTAGCGATCCTGACCTCTGATCCGAGAGTCGTGGGTTCGATCCCCACACAGGGCAAACTTTTCTGTGATGAGCAGAATTGTTTGCTCTGAGTCTGGGTGTATAATATCTATATATGTATGTATTTAAATGTATATGTGGATGTATATCAGTCTCTGGTTCCCAAGATACAGGGAATCCTAGATTGGGGCCAGATGACCGTGTGTGATTTGTCCCGGATATTAGATAAATAATCTAATAATCTTTTGGGACAAATAAGAGAGGGTCATCTGGCTTTAAGCTAGGATTCTTTGTGTATGGGAAAAGATTGAAACTGGTACATACATACATATACCTGTGTGTTTATATCTGCATGTATACAGGCTGTAAAAATACCGCTTCGGGAAACTAACAGAATTTTCTACTTTTGCAATTTCCTTTTTTATTTTATTTATCAGAGAAATACAAAAGTGATGCGTTTTACATTTTATAATTTATCGCCAAAATGTGAACCGGTATGCCGGCGAAATAAATACACTCTAATAATAAAATTAAGTTGTGAGCATGTAGCGTCCCACTCGGCGGACCGATGACCTGGTGAAGGTTACGGGAAGCCGCTGGATGCGGGCAGCGCAGGACCGGGCGGTGTGGGAATCCTTGGGGGAGGCCTTTGTCCAGCAGTGGACGTCTTTCGGCTGATGATGATGAGCATGTAAAACATACAAAAGAAATGAAATACTACAGTTATTTAAATGCACCTCGCTTGCAATGGGGGTTTAGACTATACCATAATTAATCCCTAACAGTATCGAGAAAGAAGTGTTAATATTATTAAATGATAAAAAGTACATAATTCAACATCAGGAGGTCGCGGGTTCGATTCCCGACGCGACGGGTTCACACTTTGTAGGACTCGGTTTGGTTGTTGGTAGGGCATATCCTCCCCACTGCAGGGGCACGGGTCTCTTCCCATAAATCGGGAAGAGTCTTAAAATCCATTGGTGTAAGGTAGAGCCTTGTATGTAGAATGTCCTTTAATTTTTACCCCCTCGGCTGTGTCATACAAGCTTCGTCATTTTCATTCTGAAGAGGTTAAACAATGCTTTAACCCCCTCGCAACCTGCCACCCACTACAATAAGGTGGCGTGTCAATCTCGCTGTGTGTCAGTAAGTATTGTTTGAGGTTTTACTCGTCAACTGTTTTGTTTTTAGGCGGCTTTTTAATTCGTTAATTGATAAGTGAGAAATTGAAATGGGGAGCCGGTTACAATTATATCATACTTTTACACATTTCATTTTCAGTAGTAGTCACTGAGCTACTGAGTCAGTCGGTGGCTCAGTGATTGGTGCTTCTAAATATGTTTTTTTTTTTTTTTAATTTAAGTAGATGTTTTGCACATACTTTTAAATCGTCTTTTTTTTTCTACCTAGTACAAAGTTCCTACCACGCGGAACTTGTACATGTACACTCAACATTGTTTACATAAAATATGTTCCAAGGGTCGTGAGTTCGATTCCCAGCCAGGGCAAACATTTTGTGATGAGCAAATTTGTTTTCTCTGTTTCCAGAACACAAGTGTATTCTACGATATCTATATTTACCTATGTATGTATGTATATCATCAGTCGCTGGTTCACATAATACAGGGAATCCTAGTTTGGGGCCAGATGACCATGTGTGAGTTGTCTCCGGATATTAACTGTTTATATTATTTTATTGAGACGACAAGCCAGTAACAAACTTGGCGAAATTTCTTGTCCATTTTTAAACAAGCTCAATTTCAAAAATTTTTTTTTACTATCACCAGTTTTCTCTTCCGATATTTTTAAACTTGTTAACTGTACGTGTGTACTTCTTACCTATTGTAACTAGATTATTTCACCCTATGCTCAATCACAGAGCAAGCAAGGGCCAAGGACCCAATCACGCGAAGCTTTTAACCTATTATCATCTCGAATCTCGAACCTTTGTTGCAGAGGGTAATCGAATTGAGTGTTTAATTATGTTCGGTCATGTTCAGTGAAGCACTTCGCAATAGTCTGGAACATAGGTCTTAATATTGAGGATCTTGAAGAATACATAAGGTAGCTATCACATGTCTATACGGTAGTATAAGACATTGTTCTACAGTTACGAAGAGTTTTTCAAAATTTCTTCAAACTAAGACTTAGTCATATTTATTGTCTATTATTTGTGTAACACGAGACCTTTGTGTTGTATTAACTTGTTAGCTGTTGTTACAAAATTTCATTTCGTTTCATTTACGAATATTGTTACATGATTTTTGACAAGTTTTAGAAGACGTTGAGGAAGTTGTGGTGTTTACATTGTGGATACTTGTGCTTACAGTTTGTACTCGATCGCTTGTGTTCTATATCTTGCTTATGTGTACTCTATGCTTTAGATAGATTGTGTTATTTCACTAAATGGAGAGATTTCTGCGAAAAAAAAATGAAGTTGTTAGCCAGAGAACTAAAGTAACCGATATTGCTTATAGAATAAGCAGACTGCAGTGAATGAATGAATGAATGAATGAAAACACTTTATTGCACAACAAAACAGGAAAATAAAAAAATAAACATTTAAAAGTTTGCAGTGGTGATGGGGCTAGACACTATAGCTAGATATTAGGTTGCTAAACCGACAGTGGCTAGACAAAATAAGTTTGGGCAAGCTTAGCGGGAGACGCCTTCTAGGTGGATGATGTTTTTGCCAAGGTTGCTGGCGATACTAGTATTCGTATGTCCGAAAGTAGGAACAAGTGGCGTGCATTGTGTTATTTCTGTCTGTATCCATTAGTAGGTATACTAATGCCAGCCCGATGCTAATGATGATTTAGAGAAAGAAGTAAGAGTAACCAGTCGAGAAAGAAGTTAATTTCATTTCATTTAGTGAAGTTCATAGAAGTGAGAGTAAGCTTTTATATATGGCATTACTGGTGTAGTTTAAATAAATATGAACTATGAACTTATTACAGCTCGATAGTACAAAAGGCTCCAAAAACAAGGACCAACCCACTACTCCTTTTCCACATTGACACCATGTCATTATACTTTCTCTTGCTCTAGTAATCATTTGTGCCACTGCGCGATCGATTCCCGAGACCTCTCGAATGTTCTCGATGAGAGGAAGGGTGCTCGGCGACCCTTGTGCTGATTTCTATGAGATGATTGCTCAGTTCTGGTCCTGTAATGGTATTCGAGTGCAAATCAAAGTATTCGATGTGATTGGATTTTTTAAAGTGTAATGTCTATTAAGTTTTTAAAAACTGAAGTGTTTCGTTTGGTTTTCGCTATGTGCTGAAGTGAAGGCCATAAGGCCATCATTTGGAACAGCTATGTCGCTGGCAGCCAAGCGATATTGTATATATTTTTTAAGTTTTTACGTTTTTGATAGCCATTTTTTATACTTTAGTCTGTCTTAGGTGTGTAAAAGTTTACCAAGCTTTTTCTGGTTTTCCATTTAGACCCCGTATTACTTCACCGAGGAAATGTCGCCAGTTTTTTCTCCTGCATTCAGCATCTTTCGTTTCACTCGGTCTCTGAAGGGGGTACAGTTTCTTCTGCACTTAGTCATTGCAGTAGTCTCCAAAAAGTCCAACAGGGCATTTTAAAGTAGCATGCGTGTAACAAATTGTTCTTTTATAAATTCAAATGCTTTATTCACTCAAAACTGGTTTTACATTAAGAAATTTAATTGTGGTAAGTGCACGAATTACTTTTTATAAAAATATTTTGTGTCGTATGACGATATAAATAAATAAAGTGATTATAAGATTTTCACTGTAACTTGTGTTGTAGACTTGGTACAGTTTAGCGTTTTGTATTTTTATTATAACTTTAAATTATCATTGTTTGGTACACTAAAGTAATTCTCGTTATTCGTGATAAACTTCAAAAAAGGTTTCATACTTTCGAACAGTTTTCGTTTGGTATAACGCCAGTATTTAGGCAGCGCAAACAAAATAATACAATGAAAGTAAGAAGCTAAATCCGTAAATGCCAGTAACTAATACCGTTAATAGTATGTTACCCTTCATCTGTAAGTCTGTAACCGAGCTTGCGCGGGCGCATTTAATCGATAATCACGTGTAATCTATCGACTGTGGATGTCGCGTGAGCGTGACCCCACTTTGCGATGCATAGAGCAGCTTGTAAACTCAGAGAGTAGCAGCAAGTAATCTTTACTGCGTGTTTATACAGTGTGTTAAAAAAGTCCGTTGGAAATTTTAAGGGGTTACTCAGAATAAAGTATAGAATACAGGAAAAATAGTGAAAAAGTCTGATGAGCAGATTTTTTCAGTTTTCCATACAAATTCGTGATTCACTATTTAGTGTGGAGTATGACCTAACCTTCCCGAGTTATGGGAAGATAGAGAGGGCACGCCCTGCAGTGGGGACGTAATGGGTTGTTAACATTCAGATTTAGTATGGGAAACTGAAAAAAAAAATCACGATCGAATTTTTTCAATAGTTTTCCTGTATGCTGTACTTGATTCTGAGTAACCCCTTAAAATTTCAAGCGATTGCGCTTTTAACACCCTGTAAACACGGATAGAGGTTAGTACCAAAGAATTTAGGTGCTGGGAAAACACACTTCAGCTCGGTCGTACATCATAAACATCATTATCGGCCAAAAGATGTCCACTGCTGGACAAGGACCTCGCCCAAGGATTTCCACGCCGATCAGCGTTGCGGTGCCCGCATTCAGCGGCTTCCCGCAACCTTCACATGGTCGTCGGTTCACGGAGTGGGACGTCTGCCTACGTTACGTCATCCGGTGTGCGGTTGCCACTCGAGAACTTGAATGCCCAAACCATGTGTTCTATGACTTATGTGCCCCGCTCAATGCTATTTTAGTTAAGCGTTTTTTGAACTATGTCAGTTGGTTAGTTCTGATACGTATCTCCTCAGTTCTGATTCGATAAAGATACTCTAACAATAGCGTGCTCCATCGCCCTTTGGGTGACCTTGTACTCGTTAATACAATCGTCGCTGGAATAAAAACTCCATTCTTCTACATCTCATCCTTTTTCAACAGACTGTTGTATGTCGCTGTCTTTGATGTCGCTGTGTTATAAGGTGACCAGTAAAAGATTCCAAAATAGAACGATTTTCAGAAATTATTCTAGTAGGCGCTCTTCACAAACTGCGAGTACCTATCTATCGTTTTGGACCATCATCACAAAATCATAAATGCGAAAGTATGGATGTTTGTTTTTCCTCTTTTACGTTGAAACTGCTGAACGGATTTGGAAGAAATTTTGTAGGTAGCTAAATCAAACACTTAGACACTCGATTTTTACTCCAAAAAATGCATGATTCCCGTAGGATACACCTATTTATGGGATGGGCGAAGAGAAAATGTGTTTGCACTACTTTCATGTTGCAACGGAGCAACGGATCGATGTTAATTTTTTCCCAGTGATAGTTAAAAGGATGGAAAGCGACATAGGATAATTTTTATCCCGGAGAAAACTTTGCAAAAGCTTAGTATAGTTGTTCGCGTGATCTCTGAAAGTGTTCTACTCTACTCTCTGTACACCGTAAGAGGGTGGAATTGCAATGAATACACTCGGGTCCATATGGACACAATAGCTGCGCCGTGTCGCGTAATCACGCATGTGCTGTGTGCTCCTTTGAGGGAACTTGGCGGATAACAATGACAGATCGGGTTTTGGTACAAAACTCTTGTTTCGTTGTAAAAAAACATTAAAATACCGCACCGATTTCATTTCATTTTACATTGCATATTGCGCTAACAGTTTCCGAAACGTTGAGTGCACGAGCTTCGAGTGCTAGGAGCTTTGGACTAGGTAGGCAAAATAAAAGAAAGTGTAAAGGCACGTTAAACAGTTGCGTTGGTGCCGATTGCTATCACTAGATGGCAGTCATTCAGCCATTTCAGTGGCCTGAAGGCGGCTTGAAATCTTCTGACACTGTGGTTGACCATTACCCCCACAATTCCTAGGACGACCTATATTATAATAAAAATTGCTACTGGGTGGGTCACGTAATCTATAATAAAATACCACAATCAATAAAAGATCTTCCTTTTTACAGATTTAAGAAGTGCTTACACGAATGGCTTCTTTAAAACACGTTCTGCTCTCTTGATGAATTTCTAAGTCACAAGTCAGCTACATAAACTGTCTACCCACATTCACTGCAATATCATTTGCATGCTATATGTATTTATGGCTAAACAAGTGATTCTATATTAAATTTACTAAGATCACATGTACACACCTTGTTTAAAAGCAATTATTAAGTCTCTCCACCACTCCGAGCAAATGACGTTTGCACACGTAAATGAGTTTTTTTACGTGGCTTTCGCTACGCAACCGTCACCGGACCTTACCCGCAGGGGGTTAGGTCGCCTCTAGAGAGGGGCAGGGGGTCCGTACTGTATGTAGTACTAATGTATACACCGTGGTATAGGTATAGTAGAGACATAGACTTGCACTCCGCGACGATATAAAACTTTTTTGGGTGTAGATATCGCGACATGTGTTCTAAGAAAACACTCAACAAAATATTCTCCGCCCGTCCTTCCGACCGAATGTAATGTGGGACGACGATCGCTAATAAAAAATAAATATTGACTCTGAATATCAAATAATGAACAAACCCCCGGTTTTTTAATAAATTAAAAATGTCCCTGTAAAAATAACAGGGTGAGAGGGTTTGGTCTCACTGTTCGCGAATGCTTAATCGTAACTAATATTATAAATGTAAAAATGTAGCGTGCCTGTGATTTGTAGAAGGACAAGGCTACTTCTATCCCGATTCCTCAAGCACCAACTTTTTTTTTTTGCAAATGAAGTCGAAGCCGCGGGCTGCAAGCTGCTTATGTTATAATATTGTGCTTTAACGAGTTTGGGTAGTAAATGAAACAGAAGTTTTGAACATCTAATTAAATAAAATTACAAGTTGACATTACGAATATAGTTTTTGTCGTACTTCTTGATTACTGACCCACAGAACTTATGCCACCTACATATGTCTGACAACTCAACTGAAATCTGTTTGCTAGTTTTTTTAAACATTCCGTACAAGTATTCCGTGGTTTTCGATTTCCTCAGCACTCATGTTGAATTGCGCGTGAAATAAAAACAAACAAACAATAATCGCTAGAACTGGCACCCCACACCAAGAGACGCTACGTCACAGCGAGTACCGTTTTAATTTTCGAATTTGGAACGCAAGCTTTTTAATTTCGCGATTGGTGGGCGGAGCGCCGTGATTGGTCGCGCGACATCCCGCCTAATTGCTGTCGGCTCATTGGCTTTGAGGCTTTCTCTGTTATTTCCTAAGTTATTGACTGAAATTGACTTTCGCTTATGGTGTGCGTTTCGGTAGAATTATTATCAAAAACCATTTATACAAGAAGACTGGCAATCCCTGTAAAGTAGCTTGCGTGATTCGATTTTTAGCGACATCTAGTAATGACCTTTGAAACTTCATATAAAGTTGTTACTATTTATGACAAGTACTAGGTATTTGAGACTGTCGCTCTTATTTTTTTTCGATCGTAGATCAAAAATGCCCATTCTCTTTTGTAGAAAAATAGTTATTCAGTTTGTTGATTCTTCTTCTTGTTACATCTCCTGTATATAACATATACAGGCGATACCACTCTACCAAACATTTTTTTAATATATTTTATGACATGTTCATTATAATGCATTTTTTTTTATACTATAATACAATAACGATGAACAAGGGAACACTCACTGTTACATTATTATACCCCTAATATTATCATCCTTTATATTCAGACAAAAAATACGGTACCTTAATGTATTCAAAACACAACCATAATACAAGTACACCCCTTTAAAATATATTTGTGCCATATTTTTACGATGATGACCAACCAGCTAAAACCGAGTTTATAGTCATTTTACATTAGGTTATATTTTACCCGACTATCAAAAGCGGAGGGTAATGTTTTTCAGGTGTAAGTATGTCTTAATTATTGTTACCACCTGTAACAATCAAAACGGTTGCATGAATTTAGAGGTGCAAGTGATGTAGTGGAAATGTTGGGTATACGACTTCTAAGTGGTAGGAGCTTCGTTTTAGGATGTTGTACCTACTATCTAATCTGTGGTATAAGGTAAAAAAAGCGGCCAAGTGCGAGTCGGACTCGCCCATGAAGGGTTCCGTAGCAGCAAGTAACATAATATAAAAGTTTTTGTAGTTCGTTGTAACTTGAATGAAAGGTAAATTGCGGTTTACGATTTATGACGTATTAAAAAAAATCTACTTACTAGATATCGTTCGAACCAATTTTCGGTGGAAGTTTGCATGGTAATGTACATCATATATTTTTTTTAGTTTTATCATTCTCTTATTTTAGAAGTTACGGGGGGAGGGGGGGGACACACATTTTACAACTTTGGAAGTGTCTCTCGCGCAAATTATTCAGTTTAGAAGAAAATGATATTAAAAACCTCAATATCATTTTTGAAGACCTATTCATAGATACCCCACACGTATGGGTTTGATGAAAAAAATTTTTTTGAGTTTCAGTTCTAAGTATGGGGAGCCCCCAAAATTTATTGTTTTTTTTCTATTTTTGTGTAAAAATCTTAATGCGGTTCACAAAATACATCTACTTACCAAGTTTCAACAGTATAGTTCTTATAGTTTCGGAAAAAAAGTGGCTGTGACATACGGACAGACAGACAGACAGACAGACAGACAGACATGACGAATCCATAAGGGTTCCGTTTTTTGCCATTTGGCTACGGAACCCTAAAAATGAATTTCGACAGTGCTACCTAACCTACTTCGAATGTTTTTGAATTTTTCATTAATTCCTCTATTCATCTTATCAAAATAATTTTACAGGCGGGACGATAGCGTTCCGACTTCCGAAGGCGGACATGCGGGAAGCGAACTTAGAGAATCCCGCCCGGTTTTGGTGTTAAGGGTTTCATAGTAATCCGAACATTACAAAAAATACCGCTCCCGGAACGCTTCCGCAACGCTTGTGTCTGCGTTGCGCTTAATTGTAATTAACTCAAAATCACTTAGGTGGCAATCTACTCTTGAATGCCACCTAAGTGAAATCGCAAAAAGGAACTGAACTTCTAAAAAATCTATCATCTTTTGAGGCAAATTTGTATGTTTTTTGTTTTTGCGATTTTAGCGTTCTAGACCATAAGTTGCTTAGTTTCATGAGTAAATTAACCCCCTAAGAGGTTACGGGTCGATCGCAAATAACCTAGTTAAAATCATTAACATTACTTTCATAAAGTCGGCCAATCAATAAAAACATTAGAAGCTAAGAGGACAATACTGCCGTCCTTACGATAAGGGCAGTAAGTATATTTATAAAACCAGTAACTTCATCAATTTCCTCATTTAATTATATAAGAACAAATAAATAAGACAGATAAATGATAACAAGTATAAAAATACTTAATCTGAGATACACATTTCAAAAATTGTATGTAAAATAATCTAAGGAAACAATTCGAAAAATGTGACGAAAAGTCGTATGTGAGTTTCACAGACTTACTGCTCCTATAGTAAGCACGGCAGAATAGATACCCGCGCGCTTTTTCCCTACACACTAACTACATTCTTTATAATAAAAATCATACGTAACACAATCAATCAGCGTTACGGGCGCACTACACGACGCGATAAACGTCACCTGTCATTAAACGGGGCGCGCGTCATTGACAAAACACAAATTGAATGCCCCCGCGCAGAGTATCGCGGCACGGCAAAGGGGAGTTATATTGAATTAGTATTGTTTCTTTGCAAGTAAGTTCAGTTTTGTCAGTAGTGTGTAAATTTTGATTTTACTGTTCAGTAGTTAATACTGTTCATGGGTACAAGAAACATAGGTCATCATCAGTAAAAAGAAAAAAGGCGTCCTCCAAAGATTTCTGCGATGACGGGTCTTGCGCTGCCTTCATCCAGCGGCTTCCCGCTACCTTCACTAGGTCATCGGTCCACCTATTGGTGGTATCGCTTTACTAAACCTAAGACCATGATTTATATTTAGTTCTTTTCATTAAAAACCGTTTAAAAAAAATGTTCGCTGAAGGTTTTTTTCCAACTGGAATTTTTGTATTTGCACCTTTAGCGCAGGTCTATTGCGCAGGTACATTATAACACCTTATACCGATGGTGACATAAACATGTTTTATATTTATTTTATTGCGTCACTCTCTGACGCATCCAGATTCCAGTTCAGTGGAGCTCAAACAATATCGCTGGACTCTTTTGGAGTATTTTCATTTATTTATTTAGCACCCGTCGCGCGCGCATATGGCGCCCTCGGATTCGATTGCGCGAATTGTGCATTGAGCAGGTAATGAGATGGAACAAGTGAAATTAGTGGGCTTAATGTTTTTGACTTTTATTGTGCTGTACACTTTTTATTTTATATATCGATGTAACGCAGCGTTCGTGGATCAGTGCTGCTTGCGTCGATCGCGCAAGTTAACTACAGACGCGGTCATAACACTGGATGGGTTTGACTGTTACTGGCGTTTATCTCCCGTTTCGTAATCCCCTCAACCTGAACCTTCATCAATGCGGACTTGGCCTCCGTGTGTGAGTATGGCCTAACGTATCCTAGCTATGGACGATAGCTATAGCCAACAGTGGGGACGGACGTTATATTAGTTGTTAACGACGTTTTCGATGGATGGACGATGGTTGTTTTCACGAGAATGTGAGTGCAGGGTTACTGTAAAATGTTATGTCTTCAATAGAAACCTCAAACAAATCCGTTCAAAGTATAGCATAATCTTTGACATTTGACCCTACCACTGCGCACTGGCACATGTAGTGACAGACAGGCTGTCAAGGGACAGTGACATGTCATGGATCCTCCCGTGGGGTTACATTGAAACCGCATTTGCGATGCGACCGTTGCTGTAAAATTATTGTACTCTGTGGTGTTCTTAAATGTTGGGGTGTGGATGAAGTGGAATGGAGCGTGGTTTGCTGGTATGAATGATAGAATTACATAGGTAGAACAATGTTTTGCGATTTTACATAATCCCAAATCCGTGGGATAAGTTCCTGTCAATCTGTAATACAGGTTACTCTAGCAGATACCAACACCAGTCTTATTGCAAAGGAACCTTAAAAATTTAACCTTTTTTATATGATTTTTGACGTATGTATATGTACGAGTAAATACTTTCAAAGCAGCGTAGTTCATTTTTAGGGTTCCGTAGCCCAATGGCAAAAAACGGAACCCTTATGGATTCGTCATGTCTGTCTGTCTGTCTGTCTGTCCGTCTGTCCGTCTGTCCGTCTGTCCGTCTGTCCGTCTGTCCGTCTGTCCGTCTGTCCGTCTGTCCGTCTGTCCGTCTGTCCGTCTGTCCGTCTGTCCGTCTGTCCGTCTGTCCGTCTGTCCGTCTGTCCGTCTGTCCGTCTGTCCGTCTGTCCGTCTGTCCGTCTGTCCGTCTGTCCGTCTGTCCGTCTGTCCGTCTGTCCGTCTGTCCGTCTGTCCGTCTGTCCGTCTGTCCGTCTGTCCGTCTGTCCGTCTGTCCGTCTGTCCGTCTGTCCGTCTGTCCGTCTGTCCGTCTGTCCGTCTGTCCGTCTGTCCGTCTGTCCGTCCGTCCGTCCGTCCGTCCGTCCGTCCGTCCGTCCGTCCGTCCGTCCGTCCGTCCGTCCGTCCGTCCGTCCGTCCGTCCGTCCGTCCGTCCGTCCGTCCGTCCGTCCGTCCGTCCGTCCGTCCGTCCGTCCGTCCGTCCGTCCGTATGTCACAGCCACTTTTTTCCGAAACTATAAGAACTATACTGTTGAAACTTGGTAAGTAGATGTATTCTGTGAACCGCTTTCTGATTTTCACACAAAAATAAAAAAAAAAAAAATAAATTTTGGGGGTTCCCCATACTTAGAACTGAAACTCAACATTTTTTTTTCATCAAACCCATACGTGTGGGTATGATATTGAGGTTTCTAATATCATTTTTTTCTAAACTGAATAGTTTGCGCGAGAGACACTTTCAAAGTTGTAAAATGTGTGTCCCCCCCACTGTAACTTCTAAATTAAGAGAATGATAAAACTAAAAAAATATATATGATGTACATTACCATGCAAACTTCCACCGAAAATTGGTTTGAACGAGATCTAGTAAGTCGTTTTTTTTTCATGTCATAAATCGTAAACCGCAATTTACCTACAACGAACTACAAGAACTTTTATATTATGTTACTTGCTGCTACGGAACCCTTCATGGGCGAGTCCGACTCGCACTTGGCCGCTTTTTTAAGTTCTTACGTTAACATTATTTGTTATTGTATTATTGTTTTGATAAACTTCATACTGTAGTAATGTTAGGTGATGTCTCAGACATGGGGCCATTTAAGTTAGCATTGGTAGAGGAGAGTAGGGATATCTTTGACTTATATATTGATAGGATTTCAACTTGCTGTAAAAATTTGGTACCTACGCTTTATTTGTAGACTCATCATCAATGACTCTTACGTATGTTGCAGATGATTAAACATCGCGCCTTGAAAACTTTTAGTGTGACCAAATATACCGATGTGAAAGCAACATCTTCGCACGCAGGCCGCAGGAAAATTTTGCGCCAGATCTTCTATTGCTATTTCTAGATTGCTCTCACGAATTTGACTCAAAAATTACGTACCAATTGGTGCGTCACAGAACCGCAGATGATTAGCGTGTCGCGTGCCGGTGGCCAATCCTCCAGGGCCCGTGTCTCGACCCGGTGTTGGCGGTCCCAGTCGTGTGCCATCTATATGTCACAGCCACGTGCCGTTCCAACGGTTAAAATTCGAGGAATTTGATAATTTTCAATTTTATTTTTAGTTCTGGTTTTTGTTTCAGTGTGTGGTGGATTGGATGGTTTTAGAGCTTGATTGGCTTAAGTTTCCAATCGTCAGTCGTTTATAGGTCAGTTTAAGATAAGTTGATAGTATGTTCTTATTTTGGAGTACCTATTCTCTTTTTTCGTGTGATCTTTCAACGAGAGAAAAATTGTAGGTATTTTTGTAACTTCTATTCGCTATATTAGGTTGTCATCTTGCTTTCTCTGACAATCTATGTCCAAAATTTTCTGTGGTAATCATCGTGACATGCATAATTGCATATTAAACATTAGACAGCTATTCTATTGAAAGTTCGTCCATTTAGTATCCGATTAATTTCATTATTTTGGCTTTAGGTATCTAATATACTGATTGTATACTGCTGGCTGATGGATGCACATTGCATCACTGCGATCACCTTGTAGGCAATACGAATTGACATTTCATATTCAGATTAACTAGGACAAGACAATAAGGCACCTTCCACACTTGATCAACAACCGACAATGGAGGCAGAAAACAATCACGCAGTGTCACAACTAATCACTCGCTCCGCGTGGCTCCCACATTTGCATTGTCAAACCCCAACAAAAGTGCGACGGGAATTCTTTCAATTCAACAATGGGTATTTGCGAATGTAGAGTTCAGTTCAAGCATCCCCATGGCGTTTTTAGGAGATTGACTCAGTTTTATTTAGTATAAGTTTGATGCAGAGACTAATGAAGTCTCACTAAAGAGCTTAAATAGTTATATCATCTTTTTTCAATTTGTCTCATTTCGTTCGAAAGGCGTAATCTGTTGATTATTAGTTCTACGTACTAGATTTACACTTTGATACTTTGGACCTGATTTATAGCATTCTGATTTGAAAACTCATCAATCTTGTATTTTATACAAATCAGCATAACCTTTTCCAGCCCTCAGTTAAAAACCAGTAACGCAGAAAAAAATCAAGTGCAATTTTTGTTTCACGTGTAACTAATTTAGAGGAATATCAGGAAAACAGAACCTGTACTGGAACGTTGAAAAATAATTTCACATCGTGCCGCTCGCTGTCTAATCGCCATCTTTAATTCTTTTAACAAATAAAAATAAATCAGTCCCCGCCCCCAGCCTCCGTCTAACATCTACATTCACTAGCGGCACCCCGCGGCGGCGCCCGCTGCGTTGTTGTGCCACTGAGCCACTCGGTGGGTGACTGCCCGTAATTATGGCCATGGGCCGCTGTGTGATGTGACCAAGATTATGGCCAATGGCTCTATTGGGACTCCACTCAGAATTGATTTGTTTCACTTGAATTTTATGCAAAGTTTTTTGAAGTAGACTTATCATTACTACACTACAAGTTCCGTAACAAGAGTTTATGTAATTTTAAGTGGAATTGTAATTTTTTAAGCATTACATACCTATAACATATTTATTGCTAAGGACTGGGAGGGTACAGCTTTCGGGGGCTGTTTCACTTGTGCTCTACAGTACTAAGCTAGCATGGTCCTTGTATGTTTGCTACCAAAGTTCTTATTCTTATTGAGAACACTTTGAACTTTGAGTTATTTTCTCCTGAATAAAATATTATTGTTGTTTCAATTTAAATATACCAAGTACGATTGATTTAGGCACAGACTTGCACTCCGCTTCCCCCGGAGCGACGATATAAAACTTCTTTGGATTTAGGTTTCGATTTCGCAATGAAAAAAGATGACATTCCTAAGATATCTTTTTATAACACTTACTCTGACCTGATTGTGACTGTTTATGTTTATTCCACATTGTAATTTGAATTAAAATCAATTTATCTAAAGCAAATTATTATTCATCGCTCCTGCGAACAGTCAGCTGCACCAACCCTTCACAAGCACTTAGTTTCCAACTTCAACACCATCATTCAGCGTCACAGCACCCAATGTCCCCGCTTCACCGCCTCAGCTGAAATCACATCGCATCTCACCCTCTACTTGTCACAAACAAGTGCTGTCTCCCACGCAAGAATATGGAACTGTGGCGTTGTGTAACTATTACGTAATCTGTGACTGTGATGCTGTGATTCCTTAAGAATCACGCAGATTTTTGGCCCAAGCTGACGATTGTCTTGATTTTATGGTTAGCTTCCTATAATATAATATATTGATCAAGTGTATAAATATTGCATTAATGATTTTTGTCAAGCCTATTGTTGTCTAGGTTTTCCGGTAGTCTTCCTTTCTAGTCATGACATTAGATGTGAATTATGACCCCAGGAATATTTCAGTTGCCTTGTTGTTTGTTATTAATAAAATATAGTAATACATATGTATGAGTATCTACTGTTTACCACTTCCTAGTAATATTTTTCATAGACTTTCAAAAATAGGACTTGTTATTCTGTCAATTTGGGACTGTTGTGTAAATAACACTTCCTGTGTTAGCTTCCACAACACCTGGCCGAATCGCACACCACTTATTGTCAAATGTGCGAAGGGTCAGATTTTCGCGGATTTTTGCCCGAAAAGATGACAGAGCGTACGATAATACAGTTTTGCATTTATATTTGTTCTAGCGTGATAATATAACAATATTACTTCAGATTTTGTTACATTGCTTTAAACATAACTACGTACTCAGCTCAATTCAATTAATTTAATTTACTTAAAATGTATATAGCATAAAACAAAATGTTTAGACAAATATTTCCCTAAAAACTTAAATCGCACATTAACTACCAACAAAAAGTCCGTAATCCGAACTTGAAACACGATAACTTTGTTTTCGCCTCTCAGTGCACAAATAATCGAATCGGACAATCGCAAAACAATCGCGTCGCATCGCAATAATCATCCTGTTTCTAAGTAGTCGCGACAACCCTGAGTAGGGGGCAGTGATGGGGAGTGTAAGGGAGATAAGAGATATTCTTTTGCGAGAGTTCGAAGAGTACGGGAGATGTGCTCGAATATGTAGTGGCGTTTCAGCGACAGATTGGCGTGCACATGTCGAGTTGCGATGCTCACTTTTTTGCTAACTTCGGAATAGTGATGTGATTGTTATCGATATTGATGGTTGATCAATCCGTCTTATTATGTTTGTTAATTGTACGATTTATTTTTAAGCTACTATTACATTTTTAATCATTTAACGGTATAAATACAAATAAATCGGTTAGCGCTGAGCGAGCTTATGTCCAATAGTGGACGTAATCCAACTGACATGATAATGATGAGTTACGAAAGATGGATTTTTTGTATATTTTATTAAAATATATATTAAGATTGTTTTTAAAAAGTGTACGAGCTCCTCTTACAAGTGTTCATCACAGTTTATATCGTAATATGGGACTTTTCAAGAAAAGAAAAAACATTTTTGAATGTTCGACAAACTCTACAAGTTTAGTTCGTTTGGAAATTTGGATAAGGGCTATTTTACCCTTGTTCGCAAAAGCTGCCGGTCAAGCAATAATACACAGGCCTTTTAAAATTCGAGCACATCATTTTGAAGTCTGACGATTCATCCCCGCACTAAGAGCAGTGTAAGGGCGCCCGTGGCACTCGCGAGCGGCAGCACTTGTTTGTGCGATTTAATTCCATTTATCAGCGCATTACTTACTCTGAGAGAATTACTTATCCGGATTACCTTGCCCTCCCCTTTTGCTATGTAAATATGTCGCCTAAAAAAATTTTGGGGGGCAGTTTTTATTTGAATTTTAAATTCAGCTTTAAATTGAAATATAAAAATAAAAATTGTCGAAAATATCTGTCTGTGAAAATTACGCTTATTACTCAATTTTTGCACAGTCGTGAATAAATTTCACTTTTTTCGCTTTTGTACGATATTACATTTTGATGCCAGCTATTGATGAAAAAAAATATTCTAATATTTTCGAACGTTTGTCTGTGAAAATAACTCCATTTAACTCTACTTTTAGCGCAGTTTTAAATAAATGTCACATTATATTCTTTTGCACGATATCAAAGTTGTTTTCGGCCACTCATAAATTACCTATTGCAATTTTTTACCATACTCTTTAAGAACACAGAAACCTTTAATTTTCATTTCGCAAAATCATTGTGACACTCGATAGCTTAAACAGATGTCCAACTAGGAACCCCCTAACTATAGCACAGATTTACGCTTGACATACGCCCTCTAGGGCGGAGCGGCGTCTATGGGCCCAGCAATGAATTTGTTTAAACTGAATGCATTAACATTTTTATTTGCGTGTATTAAAGTGAAATAAATTTGATGTCTCAATGTGTAATGAAAAGTGTATGGGCTCAGTCACGCCTGGTAACAGTTCGGTGCATTTATTTTATTCCGTTTTATTGTCGTTTAAGTGATAATGCAAAATTTTATATTCGGGCAACCTGTTGCGTTGTGCATTTATGAAGGATTTATGGATTTTCGCTAAGGGTTAATCGATCTACTTACTTTTTATTTATATGCATGTAAAACGCGTGCTTTTACTGTCAACGGTTTGCAGGATCCTCGTATGCGTTTAAATTCTGAATTTGATGACCTTTATGGACAGTTATGGGCAGTTAAATTGTTTAATGCTCTACCCATTAATTTAAAGACTTTGACAGAAAAAAATATATTTAAAAACCATTTGAAGCGATTCTTATTGGAAAATTGTTTCTATTCTATTGATGAGTTTACAGCATATAAGAACTAATTATTATTATTTAAAAAAATGTTATTATTTTATTTCAAGTCCATGTGAAATTGACATAATTTTTGTTTTAATCTTTTAATGAATTTTTGTGACATTTTATTAGATTTATCAATAATTCTTATTTATGTTTAATCTTAACGTTCGATTTTTATTGTTTATTTTTATTTTAAGGTGTAATTTCCAACACAATTTATATTGTTTTATGGAATAAATAAATGAATGAATGAATGACAATAAAGGTCTCGAGCATTTTACGAATTTGGTGTTTAAATTGAGTAATTCGTTTTCATCAAATCAGATCTATCACAGCAAATATCAGAATCTAACACTTTTAAATAAATGACAAAAATAATAAATCTCCAGACAAATCGATTCAAATTCAAATTATTCAAATTCAAATTAATTTACATATTTGTGATTATGAGTTTACAAAATTGTTGTTGAGTTTACGATTGTTTGATTGACCCCACTTTTGTACGAAGAGCACAAAAATAAAGTTGTCACATTTTACGCGAATACTAGTCCGTTTATGTTCTTATGAGACATAGAAAATTTACCTTTTTAGGGTTCCGTAGCCAAATGGCAAAAAACGGAACCCTTATGGATTCGTCATGTCTGTCTGTCTGTCTGTCTGTCTGTCTGTCTGTCTGTCTGTCTGTCTGTCTGTCCGTATGTCACAGCCACTTTTTTTCCGAAACTATAAGAACTATACTGTTAAAACTTGGTAAGTAGATGTATTTTGTGAACCGCATTAAGATTTTTACACAAAAATAGAAAAAAAAGAATAAATTTTCGGGGCTCCCCATACTTAGAACTGAAACTCAAAAAAAAATTTTTTATCAAACCCCGTGTGGGGTATCTATGAATAGGTCTTCAAAAATGATATTGAGGTTTCTAATATCATTTTCTTCTAAACTGAATAGTTTGCGCGAGAGACACTTCCAAAGTTGTAAAATGTGTGTCCCCCCCCCCCGTAACTTCTAAAATAAGAGAATGATAAAACTAAAAAAAATATATGATGTACATTACCATACAAACTTCCACCGAAAATTGGTTTGAACGATATCTAGTAAGTAGTTTTTTTTTAATACGTCATAAATCGTAAACCGCAATTTACCTTTCATTCAAGTTACAACGAACTACAAAAACTTTTATACATATTATGTTACTTGCTGCGACGGAACCCTTCATGGGCGAGTCCGACTCGCACTTGGCCGCTTTTTTATTAAGTAGACGCATCTTCGCTTCATCCGATCCATGTGATTAATCTTTAACATTTTCTTAAGAGGAAAGTTCAAATTAGAATACCATATTTTATCATTTGTCACGTGGATAAAATATTTACTGCTAAAGGACATTGTTATTTCATTCCAAATTGGACGGAATACATTCATATGCGGCCCATGAGAAATTAAAATAAATTCACTTCCGAAATTAACATACCTTACGCACTTAAAATGCCACAACAATTTCTGTTGGTACCCATTTTGCCCTGGTCTCCCCCACTTTTTTAAACTGAGGAAATCTTTCAACTAAGATAAGAGTTTGAGAGGTCCAGTTAAGCTGGACGTTTTAAGTCTGTTCACATCAAAAGAGACACGAAGTCCTTAATGGGAAGACATATTTCTCCACGTTAAAAGATGCCGAATGCATTGAGCGCATTTATCTATCTGAAATTAAGAACGAAAATATTTTAAACGTACGCCTTTTTGGTGAGTGCTTTCTTTTAGTGTTGCCAGGTATTGAACTAAATAGACGATGGAAATGTTGGAAAAATTATATTGTCGATTTATTTTTACAGATATAAATATCTTTATAAGTTAATCATATAAATTCACAAGAACTCTTTTCTTCTTCCATGCATTTTATTTTATCATTTTTGTGGCAGCTCCGTTGTGTTAGACTAACAAACACTGTTAATCATACTATCTGTTCCTGTTAGACTAACAAACACTGATATCTGTTATATTCTCCTAGTTTATTAGAATTCAACTTGTCCTTTTTTATTCTAACCGCAGGAGCTTTCATGAACTTAAGTGAACACCAAGTTGTGGCAAAAAGATTTTTCCCAGTTTTTTTGGGCACATGCCGAATCTTCTTTATCCTTTTCATTAAAGCAAAATCCTCTACCTGGCAATCCACTTCCGATCAGTTGCGCTGGCGCCACCAGTCGTAAGTTCAACTTCCATTAGTGGGTTTGAATTTAGAATGCGTCGTGATTGGCCGTGAGTTGTGAACAGCGTGTGACGTGCGTCGTGAATCATTGGCGCCAACTAAAACTGTGTTAGATGATATAAATAGATATGCGTACTATTTGGTTGTGGAACTATGATCTATTGTTCTAGTTGATTGTAATTTGGTTTATATAAAAAAAACCTGTAAAAAGTTTCTTGGAATGTATAAGGATTGAACTGAGGGTACTTTTATGTTTTGATTAAGTTCTAAATCCACGAGTAAATTGATTGAGGCACCTTGATGATTATTTTATTATTTGAAATAAGAAATGACTCGACGGCCGACCCTATAGAAATTGGCACAGACATGCATCCCGCTCGCGAAGCGACGATATAAAACTTCTTTGGAAATTGGCTACCGTCGGCTATGGCATAAAGTGTTCCCAAAAAGTTGAAGTAAAAAAAAAAAATGTTTTCGAGTACAGCATAGGTTCGTTGGGAAAAGTTTTTCAGTTTCACCAGTAAAAGGAATTTAATTTTTTTTTCTAGTATTTTAGAAGGCCTCTATTTAAATGATTTATTGGTCCCATAAAACAATAGCAATCGTTTAAAATTTGTTAAAATTAGTATCTATCTCTAGTCACAGAGATAGTCTCCACTCAGGGAGGAAGGTAAATAATCCAATATCCACTGCTGGCTCTGGAGATCCTTCAACAGATCAGAGTGGTAGAATTATCTTAGGTGCAATCCGGCAGCCATATATAAATTAGCCTCTTTTGGATAAAGGTAGATTTTGGCATTGCTTACCAATAAATTCTGGGAATATTCCAAAAATATCATTTGAATTATCGCATTCTATACCTTAGTTTGACCTTTACAAGCTGTCGACTGTCGCCAGTCCGAGGTAACAAATATTTAAGATTATATTATCTCGACCATTCTAAATGACGCGACCCAAGGAGGTCCGGTGTTATCAGAGCTTTTCTGCAGTGCAACTTTATAAAATCACTTATGAACACCGTTTGTCTCAACAAATCATTCTAGAGGTCTGACTTTCGAGCTGCATTAGTAAAGTTGTAATTACAACTTTTGTTTTTCAACGAGTCGAGTCAGTCGGAAAAAGAATGAGTCAGATATACAGAATACTTATTAAAAAAATGAATTCTTGGAATTCCAACAGATTATCAAATACCCTGTCTGGTGTAGAAGTAGTGTGATAATTTACTGATATTATTGTGATCGATTAAATCACTAAAATTTTTAAAAACTCTTGCAGTATTTCATAAAATGTACAAACAATTTCCAATCTATAGAGCCAATGTTGGCACCGTATTTTTAATTGTATTTTTTTTTTGTTATTTTATTCTTATCATGTTATTTATGGTGCCAAAAATAAAGATATGTCCATGTCTAAAGAATTCTTCGAAGCGAGATTTGCCGTATGAGACGAACTCAACGAACATGACTCGTTTTTAGCGTCAAATACAAAAAAAAACTTTCTATTAGCTATCAGTAGGTTTTAATTAATTAAATTAATAGTTTGTCTTCAAAATAAAACGGTCCCTGCATATATTTACCCGGTCAAATTACAGACACAATTTTTATGGTTAATTTTGAAATTCCATGACTAAGTTTTAACGACTTACAAAATCTAAGGTCTTCATCAAATTGCCGAACAAAGCGTAAAATAATAAATTGAAAATTAAAAATGACGCAATTCAGCCATCTCTCCCCTTTCGCGGAACCAATTATGTCTTATTCAAATATTAGCTTGAGCCATGATCCAACTTGAACGGAACGGTGGTGTACGGTGGTGGCTCTCGATAACAATCAGTGCTCGATTCGCTGGGGACTACCAGTTTGTTGAGATTCTGGTTTAATTTGTTTGTACAAATTAGAATGCTCTGTCTGTTGTATTGATTGTATTGGTGTACGCTTTTTTTTATGTGATAGGTGGCAAACGAGCGGATGGATCACCTAATGGTAAGCGATTACCGCCGCCCATAGACACCCGCGACACCAGAGGAGTCACAAGTGCGTTGCTGGCCTTTGAAATGGGATGGGGGATGGGGGAATTGGGGATGTTGGGCCTCCGGTACCCTCACTTAGATAAACTGAGTCCTACAAACTTGGGCGCCGTCGTGAATCGAACTGGCGACCTCCTAATGTTAAAGCTGAGCGGCCAGCTTTACTAGATCATTTTGGGCTTGTCTTCTACTCGTAGCTGTTTCGTGGTCACCATTCTTTCTTTAGCGAGGAAAAACTTTATGGCCAGCTTAACTAGATCATGTTGGGTGTCTTCTAACTGGTTCGTGGTCACCATTCTTTTTTCGCGAGGAAAATCTTTTAATTTTCGCGTGGTATAAACTATGTTGAAAGTGCGAGTTTCAGTTAGAACATAATGTGTTTTCCGATAGAAAGCCAAATCTTTTCGGTTAAATTAGTTAATTAAGTGATCGGGCACTTGCATGTCATACAAGTAATGGAAACCATGAATGAATGAATGAAAACACTTTATTCCACAACAAAACAGGAAATTAAAAACATAAACATAAAAAACAAATAAGTTATACAGGTAGGCGGTCTTATCGCTAAAGAGCGATCTCTTCCAGACAACTTTTAGGTGAAGGAAACGATTTGGCTTTCTATTGGAAAATTCGTTGGTGTAGCGATCAATCGTTTTTTGTTTTGTATTCTATTCTATGGTACCGCGATATTTCTTGACATAATTATACAATACATAATATATGACATAATTATACAATACCATATCTAATCCAAAATCCAAAACGCTCGTGTGTCAGGTAATAGCGCGCTTGGGGCCTAGATTTGTTGCATACACTGTCGCAACTCTTTATGCATAAAACGGAACGTCACTGTAATCCTTTGTTGTTTATGTGTTGTTGTTGTTTGTCTGTCGGTGGCTGTCCGACAAAGACAACACGTCTATTGTTTGCTTTCCATTCGGATTTGCGTGCTACGGTTAAGGGAAAATTATCTGAAATTGTTTCTCTTGGTTGTCGCATCGGTTTGTCGACTGCGAATTAGTAGAAATAACAGTAGAATTTCAGAAACCTTAATAATATAAATTTTAACAAGCTCATCATCATCACTTTGAAAATACACGTTTTTTTTTTGTGGATGTGAACATACCATAGGTTACTGTATGAGTCAAAAATGTGTCAACTTTAGTTTTACCACTTTTTAAATAAATTATTGTTTTTACCCTTTATATAACTTAATCGCCAGTTTTTTTTTATGGCAGAGGTTGCAAACGAGCAGACGGATCACCTGATGGTAAGCGATTACCGCCGCCCATAGACACCCGCAACACCAGAGGAGTCACAAGTGCGTTGCGATTGACCATATTCTATTTAAATCCGCCAATAAAAATATATATATATTTATTTAAAAAATCTATTTTTTACTAATTTAGCAATCAAAATAAATGTTGGAGAAAAACCAATAAAATGCCTAAACGAATCAAACAATCACATACATACATAACCTACGATATAAAAAAAAGGTTCAACTGGAGACTTGCCCTTAACACAAAGTTAACGAGGTAAAGGATTGACCGGATAATCTTTTGATCTAATTGCGACACGGCGGACACGTTGTTTTAAATTGAAACTTAACGCGGAATGTTTTTATACGTTTTACATTAGGGAGGGCGAAGGGTTTACTTTGGAATAAAACAAAAGTTAAGAGCGTAACTCGAATACAGGTGGTTTATTATATTGTAGGGGCATCATCATCAGCCAAAAGACGTCCACTGCTGGACAAAGGCCTCCCCCAAGGATTTCCACACCGACCGGTCTTGCGCTGCCCGCATCCAGCGGTTTCCCACAACCTTCACCAGGTCATCGGTCCACCGAGTGCATTGCTTCATCATCAGCCAAATTAAGTCCACTGGTGGACATCGGCCTTCTCCAAGGATTTACTCAGGACTCAGGAGACAGCTCCATTTCAGAGTTCCAGCAGCGAACCATAACGTGGAGCATCTTTAAATGCAACCTTTTCTTTCACCTTTAAAGCCGTGTTCTTCAGTTCATATATATTGGAGTCTCGCCATTTTTAACCGGCTTCAAAAAGTACGGTTATAATTACTTATGAATTAGCAAAATGACGCATCTTCTTCATAAAATCACTCATAAAATAGATGTAGAATACTAAATAGAAAAAAAGAAGAAATGAGGTGTGTGGTTTAGACTTTTGATGGTACTTTGTTTGTTTTCGCTACTTTAACACAGATTTTTACGCTTATACTATACAACTCTTGAGTTTTTACGCATTTAACAACGACGCGATACTAGCATGAAGTGTTTGCGGTGTGGTAATACTATGGTTCTACAACTTGTCTGTCGTTTGTCGCAGCTACCTGTGCCTGTGTGGGTGCGTGACGAAGGCGGAGACGGCCGGAGAGGTGACCGGCAATATGCAGACCTTAGTCACCGCCTGCGTGGACCTGTGCCAGCCCTGTGAAGTTGATGTCGTGAGTACATTCTATATTTTTGTTATTAAAAGCCAATAATGCCAGCTGCTGCGACTTCGTAAATGATTGTAAATTGAAAATGAGCAGTTTCCTTGATGTCACGCGTTCGCGGCGGTGGCTGTCTATGTTGCTTGCTTGGTTCTTGCTAAACTGTAAATTATTTCCTTGGGTCATTTCACTTAAAATGTTTAAAATGATCTGAGATAAAATTAATCACTCACTTAGCCTTGTCACTCTTTTTCTCCAGTTTTATATTTTTGGCATATTTTCTATTGATCTTCTAAACCGTCTGACTCATTTGTTTTGACACATGTTTTCATTGCCGCAATTTATAATTGGCGAAATCATAGAAACCGTTTTTTTGTGTAGTTTAGTAATAGTAAGCTTAATATCGTCTCACCCCACAGGGCACAGAACGTACATCAGCCGTCCAGTCCCTTCGCATTGCTCTTGGCACCAGCATATGCTTGTCTCGAGCTGAACTCTGCACAATCTTCAATGATGAGCAGTCGCTCGGGGAAGCAGCCAGGAGTGTCAGCTTACTGCGAGTCACGGCTGAGTTGGACCATAGGATAGTTCAGGTAATTTAGATTCTTTGGTAGATGCAACACTTGAAAAACTTTTTGTAAGCACTTTATTGAAGGAAAGTATTTTATGAAGGATAAAGACTTAAACAGCAGTGATGCTAAAGATACCTCGACGTTAGCAATGCTGATTGCTGATGCAGCTATGGCTGATATTGCTATTTGCGAGCTGAACTCTGCATAATCTTGAATGATGAGCAGTCGTTTAGACACGTCTACAAGTGTCTGTGTAATGTAAGATACTGCAGAATAGGATCACAAGATAGAGTATATTTGGTAAGTCGAAGAACTCTTAAATCGACTGCGGACCATTCCCAACTAGGACAGATGTTTGAAATACTGTTGCTAGATCCAAGTTGTCCAGATCTGTGATGATGGACAGACGCTGCGCTGTAGTCAGTGTACAGAAGAAATGATGATTAAGGTAACCATACGTTTAGGAACTCGCAGTGGACAGGGCACATGTGTCGTAGAACAGTTGACTGTTGGGGCAGGAAAGTTCTCGATTGGTGATGACGCACCGGAAGATGTAGCGTAGGCAGGCTTTCCACTTGGTGGACCGTTGACCTGTTGAAGGTCGCGGGAAGCCGCTGGATGGGGGTATTGCAAGACTCGTCGTCGTGGAAATGCTTGGAAGAGACCTTTGTTCAACAGTAGACGTCTTTTGGCTCATGATGATGATGATGATGACATTAAGTTAATGTTGAAATTGGCATATGAGGAAAGCGTTCTAAGTCATCAGTATTAATATTTTCTCCTGACATGAGATTCATCAGTTTTAATGACTGAGACACGTTAATGTATTCTCTGAAAACAAACCTAGCCTGAGGCGTAGATAAAGCTGTTTGTCGCACCAAACGCGAGCAAACAGCTCAGCTGTCTCTTTCATTAGCTTAGCGTTAGAATGGAACAAATGCTTTAAAACTCGCGTCGCTCGCGAGATATGTATGTCGCCATGCTACTAGGGTTGGATACACGATACCTTCAGTGCAGTAGCCTTGATCACACACTGACTCATCTACCTACAGATCTACGGCCCACAATAGTCTACACGTCCTAACGATATATTTATTCAGCTCGCATCGCTTTAGCCCCTTAATTAATGGAGTATCGTTCTCTGGTGTTTGTGCACGGCAAATATGAGGGGAGCGGTCGCTGCTGGTGAAATGTTATGCTCGTCCTGCGGTAGATGTGTGTCGGGAAAAGTGTAAGAGGTCTAGCGAAGTCTGCGGAATATTACTGTTGGTTCAAAATAATTGATTGAGGATGTAATCAAATCGATTGGTCGGTGATAGTTATTAATGGCAGTGGTTGAACCATGTCAGTCTGCTTACAGGTCGCTAGAAAACTTTTGATACGGGTTGGCCTTTACCCCCACAACCTCCACTAATCTGGACTTGGCCCTATGTGTGGTACTCCACTTGAGTTGGCCTTACCTTCCCGAGGTATGAGGAAGAAACGAGTGTCTCAGTAGTGGGGACGATATAGGTATTAACAGTAATAAACTTACGTACATCTTCATACCCATTGCTTTAACGATGAAGGAAAACATCGTGAGGAAACCTGCACACCTGATTAATAGTTGTGAATCTTAAAACACTATACGTGAGCGCGGGTGATGCTAATGTAAGTCAATGTTATCAAATATTCGATCTAGGTTCAAGTCAGTGCGTGAATTGAATTGAATTGAATTTTTGAAGCACACAAGTATTCTCAATTTATATCACCAACTTTATGTTATGTACTCGTACATGTGTGCACAAATAAAATATTGCCTCTAAAATATTCACATACAAAATTGTCTAAACAAATTCATCTGCACGTCTAGCGCTGAGCTATTGCCAACAATTACAGTATCTAGCGGGCACGTGGCCTGTAATGTGTCGCATTATACTGCTCCCTGTTCAATTCGCGGGGTCGTTGCGTCTGGCCCTGGTCGGGATTGAGTTGCAACCGACACCACCTGAATAACACGTCGTGATCTTTAACGGTTTTTGCTGTGGGCTTTCTGCTTATCGCGTGGCAGCATGGAATCTTGTTGTACAAGGTTCAAGTGTTGCACCTAGTGTCACCCCAGGGCATTTAGATTTGCACCTACTAACACGTTCAATACTACACTTGTATAGGGTCCTTCTTATACAGGGTATAACAGAAGTGTGTGACAATACTTCAAGGTTGGCTTTTACCCATCAAACTGAACAACTTTTGTTCTACAACTTTGTTGAAATCGCAAAAAATTTTTTGGACTTTTCATACAAACTTGGTTCGCCAGCTGATCGATTTGTATGAAAAGTCCAAAAAAAAAATTGCGATTTCAACAAAGTTGTAGAACAAAAGTTGTTCAGTTTGATGGGTAAAAGCCAACCTTGAAGTATTGTCACACACTTCTGTTACACCCTGTATACCTAAAAAAGTCACAGTGGCGACTACTCATAAAACTAAACAATTTTCTTCAAGCAACATATACACAATTCGCAAAAAAATGTACACTTCCCATACAAAATTGGCGGATCAGTTGTTCAATTGGTAGTATGAACAGTCCAAAATATTTTTTGCGAATTGAGTATAGGTTCCTTGAGGAAGTTGTTTAGTTTCGTGAGTACAAGCTGTGGTTTCATTTTTTCAGGTATTTTATAAGAACCCTATACTAATCAGATGTGCCCTGCCGGTTCTCTCACGATGTTTCCTTCAGCGTTGAAGCTATTAAAAAGCGTTAAGGTATATTAAGCTGCATTCGTTGCAACCTTTTGAATCCTCTGCAGCCTTTTAAATCTTTTTATCTCTTTTGAATCCTTTCTTTCTTTATTCTTATTTTTTTATATTTTATTTACAGACATGACATTGTATAATTCATTTATTGATCTAGCATTAAGATGTAATAGAATATAAGACTTTCTACAAAAAATGTGTTGGAGGGAGTTTCGTTAGGGCCCGCCGTTTCTTCTCACTCCGCAAACGCTTCCCGAAACGGTGGGTATACGAGTTCCGAGTGGTAGGAACCTCGTATTAGGTAGATAAAAGAATGACGTTCGAAAAGTGTACCTACTTCGAATAAAATATTTACATTTTCATTTTCACCGTTTTCCCGTAGTATCAACTAGCTTCTTCAATGGGTATGGTTGTCACTTTCTCAACACTCTCTGTCCACAAAACTTGCCTTTACCACACTCCGGACAGTCCATTTTCATCCGAGTTATTTACCTACTGCGACCTCCCTTTCTAACGCGCAGGAGCGAGGGAGATAACTGAGTGACGTCTGTATGGACCGTCACCAGATGGTACCCTCAGGGGGTGAGGTCGTCTTCAGAGAGCAAGGAGTGTCCATACTGTATGTAATACTGTTTCATATAATACTGTGGTTGTACTGAACTTCGCGCGGCTTCGCTCGTATAATGACGTTATAAGTTCATCCTCTCACAGTCGTTTAGCTTCAAAAACGTCATAAACGTAACCGAAACCCATACACGATGATCAAGATCATATATTTTACATTTACACAACAAACAGTTGGTTAAAAATGTTCTGTGGAGGTCAAAGCTGCGACTGTTATAAGATGGCCATATAATTTGATCGTGTAAACGTTTTTTGGACTATTTTATACAATTAAATTGTTATACGACTAAACTTTCGTATGAAACACCATAACACAATTCTTTGAAATCCGAATTCTTTGAATTTGATACAACTAGATAAACTCTATAAAACCAAACGTTATTTAGTCTCGATATTAATAGGACAACTTTGCTAGTTGGGTAGGGGAAGCTCCTATTTCTTGTTTGCTTTAATATTTTGTCTGTTGACAAGTTTGCTCTTCTTGATAGAGTGTTGCTTGTAGTTGGCGGGTCGCGAACTGTTCTCGTCGTGGGGACAAACATTGGAAGCTTTTTGTTTAGTCTTTGGTTCTGTTTTGGAAAGTTCTCGTTTCGGATTTTAGAATGAAAATGAAAATATTTTATTCGAAGTAGGTAGCAGTGTACACTTTTCGAACGTTATTCTTTTATCCACCTAATACGAGGTTCCTACCACTCGGAACTCGTATACCCACCGTTACGGGAAGTGTTTGCGGAGTGAGAAGAAACGGCGGGCCCTAAAGAAACCCCCTCCAACACATTTAAAAAAAAGTCTTATATTCTAAAAGGATTCTGTATCTCTGAGAGTTTTCGTAATGATTTGATTTCACTGAAATTAAACTTGTTTAGTGTGGTAAAATAAATAAGATTGCATGTTAAATCGATGGGAAATCCAAGGAAATATTGTGTTTATAATGGGACGTTTTCTGAGCCCCCCTGGCTAGCTACCACCATCTTATCTAAGTCTTGCCACCAAACGTCAATGTTAACAGCATTGTATATTCTGGCATGAAGATAAGGTAGGCAGTTCCCCATTGCGTTGAGGAATCTTGGTTAGCCCGGTTCCATCTTCGGCATCGTCATCACTTACCACCACGTGAGATGATGCCAAGGGCTTACTAAATGAGCGTAAAAAAAAAACTAAAGACTATATATAATTCTCCGTTCCTTAGTGGGTAAATAAAACGAATTAAGATGATGAGCAGATATACCACATTCAGATCAGAACTGAAAACTCTAGCAAGCAATTCATAGTCTAAAACATACAAGATACATAACAAATAAACAAACAGGGAACAGCAATATAAACATTCGCAGTAACAATAATATGCGCAAACACATTGCGCATAGTACGAAGGATTTGCTAAGTGGAGACTACAGGGTGTGTCTATCCGCTTGAGAATTGCGCCGGCACGCGTTTCTGACCCCCTGTATTGTAAGATTGCTCATTAAAATAGCCGTTGTCTGATTTTGTAAATTTATATTTGATTTAAATTGTCATGCAGTATAAGCTATACCTATGTTACACGTTTTGAACTGACTTGTCGCAAAAATCCGGCATTTTGGAGCTCCTATATTAATTCTAACTAGTATCTTATTGTGTTGGTGTTGCTGAATAAACTTTATTCAATTAAATACTTAACTACCTGCAGTATGACTTTATTACTGAAATGCGGCATTTGGTTAGGAAATTTATTTTTTCAAGATACTTCGCAGTAACGTTTTCGCTGTTGTCCTTTTCGCGGTCACGTAATCAAGTCTCCATTAAGCCTCCCCCAAACAGGCGCGTTTTTTGTGGCGCGAAACTCGTAGGTGAAGCTGCGACGTCGCGTCGCAAAAAGCCGCTACACGTCGCGGGAATATCGCGCGAATCTCGCGCTACAAGTGGCGATACTTCTGCGACACTGCGTCGCGACACGTCGCGCAAAATTAGCGCGAATTTCGCGCGACAAGCGGCGACGCTACATGTGTCGCGCGAATATCGCGCTACACGTGTTGCAATATTCGGCGACGCGACAAGGTGTCGCGCGAAAATTGTGCGATATTTCTGCGACACGTAGAGGTGGGTCGGTAACAGATATTCCAATAACGTAACGTAACTGATTAACAGTCAGTATCGATAATGGACTTGGAAACTATTTATTTTTACTCCTCACAAAGGTAATAAGAGTCGTTTATGTGTTTCTGTTTCCTCAATATCAATATCTCTAAATATTGCATTACAGAGTGTAGAATAATAAATGCATATACGATTCAAAAGGTTCTGTAAGTTTTAATTGTCGTCCTGAACTTGGAACAGGTTATATTATAACAAAGATAAAATAAATATACAAGGATAAACAAGAATAATAATAAATGCTTTTAAGTAATGAAAAAAAAACTTCTTTCTTGCATTCAAAAAAGGGTCTTTGGGTGGCCCCAGACCTACCGATTCTGTTCTGCCTAGAACGGGTGGAGACGCGGGCAAAAGCTACTATCAGATAAACAATCTTACTAGCTAGGAAACTGGCACATGAAAATGTAAATTGTCTATTAAGTGTGTAAACTGGTGCAGTCGGGTAAAAACATAACCCACCTTTTGGCACAGCCGGGTAAAATATAACCCTCCTTCTGTCGTAGTCGGGTAAAAACATAACCCTCCTTCTGGCGCAGTCGGTTAAAAAACATAACCCTCCTTCTGATCCAGTTGAGTAAAAAACATAACCCACTTTCTGGCGCAGTCGGATAAAATACTTAACCCTGGATCGGATAAAATAATCTGGACCAGTCGGGTAAAAACATAACCCACCTTCTGGCGCAGTCGGGTAAAAACATAACCCACCTTCTGGCGCAGTCGGGTAAAAACATAACTCTCCTTCTGTCGTGGTCGGGTAAAAACATAACCCTCGTTCTGGCGCAGTCGGATAAAAACCTAACCCTCCTTCTGGTCCAGTCGGGTGAAAAACATAACCTACTTTCTGGTGCAGTCGGGTAAAAACATAACCCTCTCTCGGGCCCAGTCGGGTTAAAAACAAAACCCTGCCTCTGGACCAGTCGGGTAAAAGCATAACCCACCTTTTGGCGCAGTCGGGTAAAAACATAACCTTCCTTCTGGCCCAATCGGGTAGAAATATAACCCTCCTTCTGACGCAGTCGGTTAAAAAACATAACCCTCCTTCTGGTCCAGTTGAGTAAAAAGCATAACCCATTTTCTGGCGCAGTCGGATAAAATACTTAACCCTCCTTCTGGCCCAGTCGGGTAAAAAACATTACCCTCCTTCTGGCGCAGTCGGATAAAAATATAACCCTCCTGGCGCAGTTGGGTAAAAACATAACCCTCCTTCTGGCTCAGTCGGGTAAAAAACATAACCTTCCTTCTGGTGCAGTTGGGTAAAAACATTACCCTCCTTCTGGCGCAGTCAGATAAAATACTTAAGCCTCCTTCTGGCCCAGTCGGGTAAAAAAACATAACCTTCCTTCTGGCGAAGTTGGGTAAAATCATTACCCTCTTTCTGGCGCAGTCGGATAAAATACTTAACACTCCTTTTGGCCCAGTCGGGTAAAAACATAACCCACCTTCTGGTGGAGTCGGGTAAAAACATAACCCTCTTTCTGGCGCAGTCGGGTAAAACATAAACCTCCTTCTGGCGCAGTCAGGTAAAAAACATAACCCCCCTTCTGGCGCAGTCGGATAAAATACTTAACCCTCCTTCTGGCCCAGTCGGGTAGAAAACATAACCCTCCTTCTGGCCCAGTCGGGTAAAAATATAACCCTCCTGGTGCAATTGGATAAAAAATATAACCCTCCTGGCTCAGTCGGGTAAAAACATAACCCTCCGTCTGGAGCAGTCGGATAAAATACTTAAGCCTCCTTCTGGCCCAGTCGGGTTAAAAACATAAGCCACTTTCTGGCGCAGTCGGGTAAAAGCATAACCCTCTTTCTGGCGCAGTCGGGTAAATTAAAAACATAAACCTCGTTCTGGCTCAGTCGGAAAAAACATAACCCTCCCTCTGGCCCAGTCGGGTTAAATACATAACCCTCCTTCTGGCGCAGTTGGGTAAAAACATAACCTTCCTTCTGGCGCAGTTGGATAAAATACTTAATCCTTCTTTTGGCCCAGTCGGGTAAAAACCATAACCCTCTTGGCCCAGTCGGGTAAAAAACATAACTCTCCTTCTGGCGCAGTCGGGTAATGAAATAAATACTTGCACGCAATAATCGTTATTTGAACAAAAGCTATTACGTACTAGTTACAAAAACGGAACGCGGAACGCGAATCGCGGCGCTACTCTACCTTGGCCCCCCCGGGCCTCACCCCCGTTGTCGCGTCGCAGGAAATTCGCAGAATTCCGCGACAGCGACGCGACGTGAAGCGGCGACAGCGGGGCCTGGGGCCCGGGGGGCAAGCGCGGCGTCGCAGAATATTCGCAGCCACACAGAGGGGGTGAAGCGGCAACAGCGGGGCCCGGGGGGCAAGCGCGGCGTCGCAGGAAAATCGCCGCTACACAGGGGGGGTGAAGCCGCCACATCGGGGCCAGGGGGGGCTGTAGCTGCGAAATCGCCGATTTATCGCGGCAGTGTGTAAAAGCGACAGCGTCCCAGTACAAAATGTACTGAAAGTAATTATTCGCGCGTTATTCGCGCTACAAAAATCGCGCCTGTTTGGGGGAAGCTTTATCAACCAGCACCGTTGCCATTAGGGTTTGCACTCGTCTCATCTTCCACCGCGCTTGGTCCTGCTAATGGCCGCTCCCCAGGGCTGTCGATGCCGGGTAATCGATACCGCGCTAATGGATTGCCCTTCCGTTTGCTACTTGCTCTTTGTACTGCGTTCCCTTCAAGCTTTGCGCCTATTCTTGTTAAATGCGAATTGCGGGGAAAGGAAAATGCTTAAATTTTAAGAATTACAGAGCGGTGGAATATGCTATCTCTATTAGATTTGATATGAGTAAAGGAGATGTAGTGTGTGTGATTTAAGTGTGGATTTCAATGATGATAACATAGATTGTTACTCATTTGTTGCTTCATAATACCTTATTACTTTTTGCATGATCTAGTTTTCAAACTGTTTAGTACTTTTTAGTAGATCGTTTTGTAGTTAGAGTATGTCAATTCAGTGCTTTGTTAATATCTATTGTTGATTTTGATGCAATATGTAAAAAATAGAACAGTCCTGGGTTACGCCTTCTACAGACAGGTTACACAAGGGCTGATAAAATGTGTGGTGAAATATTGTACACACTGGAGCCTTTTCAGTTTTTCTGATCAGATATTGTGGATACCTCTGTGGATCCTGCACTCCTGCGCACCCTTATAGACGAAACCGCCAAATGGCTGATGACTTCATCCCTCATATGGAGGAATCACTGCCAACATAACGCTGTAGGACTTAATAAATAAATCGAATTTAAGTTTTAAATAAAAATAAAATACAATGAATTATGTCTCAAAAAAAAATTACTATTGTTCACTTAGGTGACACATCAGACATGCAGGTGTAAATTACAATACTTTTGGAACAAACACATTCAAATATTATATTATAAATGCAAAAGTGTGTCCTTCTTGTCCCAAAAAAGCATTCATAAAATGTCTGACCCGGTGGCTAAGTGGTTAGCGATCCTGACCTCTGATCTGAGAGTCGTGGGTCCGATCCCCACACAGGGCAAACTTTTCTGTGATAAGCAGAATTGTTTGCTCTGAGTCTGGGTGTATAATATCTACATATGTATGTATTTCAATGTATATGTGTATGTATATCAGTCTCTGGCTCCCAAGGTACAGGGAATCCTAGTTTGGGGCCAGATGACCGTGTGTGATTTGTCCCAGATATTATTATTATAATAAAAATGAAATCTAGTAACTAATAAAAGTGACGTGCGTTAAAAATTATGGGTTCTCCACCAATTGACAATCAGGTTAGATAATTCCAAGGCAACGGCCTTAACAAGCTATAGATCGTTGTATAAATCCACCCATTCCTTATTCAGCCGTAACCAATACCCCACAATGCGAGACCGCAAACAATCAATCATAGACAATTTTCACTCCCCTGCCATAAAGGGCCCCATTGAAAAACACATCTGCGGCTCAGCTAATAAACTTATAATTGTGTTTATTATCTATTACGTTCCGCCATCAGAAGTACCAAACAAGCCGGCGTGGTCCCTGGAGGCCTTAGGGTCTGGTCAGAAGGCCGGGGTGGAAGGTGTGGTGCAGAATGTTGTGGTGACAAGTGGCAAAATGTTGGTTTTGATTCTAGACGAAATGCGACGGACTCATTTTTATTCGTGGTTTATTTTATAATACTTTAGTTCAGATAGACTTTCAGAAGATATGACTTTTGATTCAACTATACCTCCTTAAAATCACGAGCGGTAGTTATACTGATGTTAAACATAAGCAAATAATTCAACAATAGCTCAAAACTTTTCAAGCAGCTTATATGTAGATATGAATTTCGATTCAACATACCTATCTTTTAAATGGCTTAATATCAGTACAAATGTCAAAACAAATGTAAACACCGTGCAGACTTTTCCTCACCCTTGTGTATTCTAATTTTATAAGAATAGAGCAGTTTTCTAGACGCATCGATAATTTTCATTAACTCACAGTACCAAAATCATTGCGTTTTGCCTCTTACCCCATTTCTGGTTGGACGTTATGCGTATCTGACCTTTTGCGTCCGGCCCAAGTGAATTATTTATGCCACAGACAGAACACAGACATCAAAGTTTGCGCTCGCTTGGGAGCTGGGAGCCCAATCCGGGTCCCCAGGAGATAAAACCCGATACCGTTAGTGGGCTGAAAGATTTTATTATTAGCCATGTACTTATGTAGAATATAGGGTAATAAAAAAATATCTAGAAAAAAATTAACTGTAGCTTCGGCTCATAAAACTGAAAATACTTTCCCCAAGAAAGTCATAGCCAAATCGTAAAAAAAATTTGGACTTCCTATACAAAGTTGGACAATCAGCTGACCGTCGAAACATTTTGCGATTTGACTATGAGTTTCTTGGGGAAAGTTGTTCAGTTTTATTTATGGCTAGAAGCTACAGTTAATTTTGTCAAAAAAAAATATCATTCTGTATACAATACAGACTTTTTATTCGACAAGGGGTAAATGCTACTTATGTATGTCAACTATACAAGTTCCCTAAAGAACACATACAATGTCCATGCTTTGAAAATGGAATGATTAATTATTGATATGTATTCTATTTAGATTTGCCGTCTGTTAGCGAATAAAAATGTAGGTACAACTCTATAATGCGGAGCTTTTTTGGTTGCGAATAACAATCTTGTAAGTTTCGGGGGGTCAATACGCTTGGTCAACAATCGACAATGAAGCCAGAAAACTAAGGTTTTTCTGAAACCTATCTTGGGACAATCTGCCCAAAAATCAAAGCGAACCCGAGCGGTCTTACTAGACACGCACGGATGTAGAATCAACGAGGCGAGACGGCTTTTGGGCAGGATCGTAAAACTATCGCGGGGAAACCTCGGCAACTTGTAATCTAAGTGTGGTCACACACGCCAGTGTTAGGGCTGCCACAACTTGACTGGCGCTTAAGAGGCCCAGAAGGGGCAAATCCACTACCTCTATCAGATTTAATACGGGTATGCTTGTAGGTTTTGATTGGAAGTAACTAAAATTTTATGTGTTAACAACCCATATCGTCTCCACTGTGGGGGCACGGGTCTCTTCTTATACCTAGGGAAAGGTTAGGCCATACTCCACACACGGGGCCAAGTCCTGATTGTTTGGAAGTTGTGGGGCTGGTGGCCATCCCCAGTGTCAGAAGTTTTTAAGCCGCCTATAAGGCCTCCGACATGGCTTAACGAATGCCATCTAGCGATAGCAGCCGACACCAACGGCTTAACGTGCCTTGCGAAGCACGGAAACGGTCGAGATAAATGCCACTAATAGCCAAAGCCATCCAGGTTATGACCGTGGCTGTAGTCAGTATAAAAAAATTTACTGAAGTTAATTAATAAATTAAAAAAAATGTATGATAGTGTTTTTGTATGGATTTAATGATACCCGGTGAACGTCGCGGGAAGCCGCGGGATGCTGCCCACGACCGGTGTTCGTGGAAATCTTTGAGGAATTTGTTCAGCAGTGGACGTCTTTCGGCCAAAGATGATGAACTAAAACATTAATTTTCCTAATAGATCAGAAATTTATGAAACAAAAACAAACAAAATATAAGAAGCTTCGATTCTTTACGGTTTCTTCGTTTTCGGTCAGATGCGCTTGTCGCCTATGAATTAAAAACGAGATGATCATCAATTAAACATGAAGAACATTAGAAAAAATCTAAATTTCATGTACTTAGCTTTCTTGTTTTTTTTGCACAGCCCATTATTTAAGCATTTTTTCCATTCTTCAGGTTGCCTGAAAGAAATTGCTTTAAGCGATAAGGCCGCCTAAATTGTACAGTTATATTACATTATTTTGAATATTCACTGATATGATATGTATTATGTTTTTTTTGTAATAAAGTATATTTGATTTGATTTAATTGAAGGTCACTGCTCATCTCAGTTCCGAGATGCAGCCCTAGTCTTAGTGAAACTTGTGCAAACCATGATTCAGTTTTAGTTGACCCCTGGTTTGAAGAGATTTCCTCTTGCGTGATCTCGGACGCAATGAGGTCGGAATAAGATATTAGTTTCCCGTTCGTCCCATGTTTGAAACGACGTTACAGGGGATTTTGTTAACTATTGTTGTGAAACTAGAAAGATAACAAGATTTGATGTATTGCTATAGTTCAAAGGAGAAACTATTTCGAAAAAAATTCTAATATTTTACAGTGTTTGAAGTATGTTTCTATATGTTGGTGTGTATTCCAGCTTGTAATTAATTTCAAGCGTTTTGTTTAGTCTAAAGAGGAGCTCAAATCCTCGGTAATGACGCTGCAGACCGCTGGATGCAGTTGGAAATAAATAAATAAGTCGTATATAGGGTCCTTCTAAAATACCTGAAAAAAATTAACCTTCTTCTTCTACTCTTGAAACTGAACAACTTTCCCCAAGGAACCTATACCAATAAGCAAAAAAAAATTTGGACTTCCCATAGAAAATTGGTGGTTCCGTTGATCAATTTAGTCTTTAGAGAGAGTGGACAGTATTCGCGACTTGGGACTAGAGCTTAATGTCAAACTGGATTTTCATTCCCATATAACGAAAATGTGTAGCGCTGCCAACAAAACCCTTGGATTTATAATGAGAACAGCATCCCAGTTCAGTGACGTGAGAGTCGCCAGAGTGTTGTACAACGCCTACGTTCGTAGTAAACTCGAGTTTGGTGCAGTCGTCTGGGACCCCTACGAGAGCTGTTACTCACTCATGATCGAGAAGATCCAGCGAAAGTTTGCACGATGGCTGTACAAAAGGGTTTATGGTTATTACCCGTATCTGTACCCATCATTATTTGTATCGGGGATGGTCGGCTTGGACACGTTGATACTAAGACGAAAACTTCTCCTGGTGGTACACTATTATTCCATTCTCCACAGCAAAGTTGATAACCAGTCGGTAATGGAACAGCTTGGATTTACTGTGCCATCGGGAGGAACGCGCAGCGTGGACGGTGCCGTTGCGCCGCGCCGCCGCCACCGCCTATTCGCGCTCCGCAGCGCGCGCACGCGCCGAGCAGACAATGCGCCTACAGCCCGCGCGATCTCCCTTCTTTGCGCCATTACTGCTGAGCACTATGATTTGGACATATTCGCCGACTCAGTGGGAACTTTTTGACCAAAGTTTTTATGTTTTTAAATTGTAATGTTAATTATTAATTATAATATAATCTATAGTTATAAGTTTGTGTAATAGTTAAGTTTTTTAATATGACTTGCTGACCTTTGTACAACAGTCTGTTAACAGCATGTGTTTTTTGTAATAAATAAAAAAAAATAAAAAATGAGGACTCCAAAATTTTTTTTGCGAATTGAGTACCTATACGTTCCTTAGGGAAAGTTGTTCAGTTTCATGAGTAGAGGCCGTGGTTTAGATTTTTTCAGGTATTTTAATAAGGACCCTATATAACAATCTACTACAACTACCCGGCTTCCATCCCCCCCATATGTACTTAATTACTTAATACTCCCATAATACCTTTAAGGTATCTCGTGCAGGTTACAGGAATGAAACCGTTGTTCAGAAGTACAGATGTATATTTGATGGTTACATGTTGGTATGGTGCAGAGTAGAGAGCGTGCATTTTACAGTACAAACTAATTTATAATAACTTATTGCTAACGTAAGTAACATTACACAATGTCACAGTTCGTAACGTGAAGTTACAGTCGAACTGTGAATATCGACATATTACACCTTTTCCGTAAAGGCAATCTGAACCTATCTGAAACTCACTCAATAAAGCAGTAGATCTGTAACAGGGTTGTTCATTATAATTTATTTGTTATAATGTTTTATTTTTTTTGTTTATTTAACCATATTTTTTACATAATTATTTGCTACACATTGTTTAATGTTACCAGTTATCTCGCTCTAAGCTGTTGCTTGTAACTCTTAAATAATTATCTTTGTTAATTTCATAGGGGCCTTTAGGTCTATTTAAAAATTTGTCTAAATTTTATAAAAGACTGTTTGTGTCCTAAATAAATAAATAATAATAAAATACCATGTATCACTTGCCAACAGGAAGCTTTCGGCGAGGGTGGCTGGCCGCTGGAGTTCAGGGCAGCGGTGGCGAGGCTCCTCTCACAGTACGCACCGAACGATAAAGATGCACCGAAAAGCAACTCTCGTAAGTTCTAAAATATACTAACAAGTGTGAAGAGCTTACTATGGCATCGTCCATTAATCGCGTGAGGCTCAAAAGGGGGCGGGGAGGGGGTTCAGAAAAAATCACGAAATATCACAAGAGGGGAGGGGGAAAATAAAATAAATACACGTGATATCTCAATACACTCCCCGTGTATTGAGATATCACGTGTATTTATTTTTTCGTTGAACGCGCGCTTTCTAGAGTAATTTCCAAACGTCGGCCTGTTGTTTTAACTCTTCTCATGGTTCGAAATGGCTTCAGGCAGTCAGAAGCAACCTGCAACCTTAATGTCTGTCTCGAAATTTTTATCACGGAGCTTAATTTTCCAGAATTAAATTATTATCTTTAAATACAGATATTATCTGTATTTAAAGATAATATTCTGTACCAAAAAAATACACGTGATTTTGGGTAGGGGGTGGGGGGGGGGGGGGGGTAGTCTAAAATCTCACCACGTATCATCAGGGGGAGGCGGGGTCTAAAAAGTTGCTAAAAACATCACGTGATTAATGGACGGCCCCTATACAGATAGGCTGGTGACAAGTAGCGCGCGCTGTTTGCCGGCGGATGGGGCGAGACAGCCAGTAAGAGGCATTCAGCTCTTGTAAAAGAGAAAATAATTCCAGAGCAATGTCAACGACTGTTGGATTCTAGACTAAGATTTGAACCACATTCTGAACACGCTATCGAACTCGCTTTATAATTTAATTAATAAATTAATTAAAATTGATTAATTACCTACTAAACAAATGACGCTCATACACGCGTAAATGTTGTGTTGCATGGCTTGCAGAGTAACCGTCACCACAGAATATCCAATAGTCACCAGATCTTACCCGTAGGGGTGAGGTCGCCTTCAGAGAGGGGAGAGGCAGGGGGTGGTGGTATGACAGTTCAAATGTATATACTAGGGTGGGCCGAAAATCAACTTTTTTTGATTTCTTTATTTTAATAGCGACAAAAAGGTGCTAGGTGGGGTAGAAATGACGTGTGTAAAATATTTTTGGTCGCTGTTATCATTAAGAGCCTCCGGATTCACTTTGAAAAATCTGAAAAAATAATTTTTAGAACCGATTTCAAGAGACCATATTTATTAACTGAATTCAATAATTTTATTATTTTTTGCATTATTTGGGAGCAAATACGGCATATTTTCAAAACAAAACAAAAAACTTCTTCTTTTCAATAATTTTAGACGTCGTGTGAGGGGTCAGGGAGGTGCAGATTGCATTTTATTGCGCGACCATTTTACACTTCAGTAATTACGGTTTGGCTAATTACATTAAAAGAGAGACTGTTGAAGTGCACCCGAAACGTTACGATATATGTCCTGTTTTGCGCAAAATGTGATATTAAAGAAAAAAATATTGCATTTCTATGAAAAGTTATGAGTAGGCAATGTGACAGTTAAAATTAAACAAAAATACAAAAAATAACTTTCAAAATATTGTGACAGTTATTATACTTCACAAATAATTCAGATATATCACATAAATGAATAAATCCACATAAATCTCATTCCAAAATACCACAAACAATCATGAAGAGTTTCAGCGTAGGAAGCTAAGCTTTGTTAGATATTTCTGCTTGTAATTGTATGAATTTGGCAAACTGTAGCTGCCCCAAAGCTCAAAAAGTGCTTAAAAATCAGTGCAGCTTCTTGCTGCCCTAATGAGGCCTTGCTCTATCTGATTCACCATACGTATCGCCGGGTTTTGGCGAGCATGGAATATTTCACGCTGGAATCAGTCATTTGAGTAGCTGTTTTCCTTTAGAACAGCACTTCATTGTCACTATCGGGCTCATTGAAATGTATGTATGAGAAATCATCAAACTTAACCGTTGTAGAATAATTGTTGCGTGTTTTTTGTCATTTTAGCATAAATTCTTGCTTTTAGAGCTTCCAATATGAACATTTTATGGCTTGCTTTGTACCACAGACATCGACATTTTCAATCATAGGTTTTCTTGAAGCAAGTTAATCGATTAAAAGGCTGCGCTGTATTTTAGGCTTTTTCTGAGCTTTGGGGTAGGTACAGTTTGCCAAATCCATACAATTACAAGCAGAAATGTCTAACAAAGCTTTGCTACTACGCTGTATCTCTGTGTGATTTTTCGTGGTAATATGGAAAGAGACATTATGTAGATTTATGCATTTTACATGATATGACTGTAACATTTGTAGAGTATAATAACGGAATTTGATACTTTTGTCAAAATATTTTCATTTTTATCTTTCACAATTTTTTTAATGTTTTTTTTTTTAAAATTTTTGTTGAATTTAAACTGACACCTTGCTGCTACTGGTAATACTTCATAGATATGCAATATGTTTTCTTTAATATCACATTTTGCGCAAAACAGGACATATATCGTAACGTTTCGGGTGCACTTCAACAGTCTCTCTTTTAATGTAATTAGCCAAACCGTAATTACTGAAGTGTAAAATGGTCGCGCAATAAAATGCAATCTGCACCTCCCTGACCCCTCACCCGACGTCTAAAATTATTGAAAAGAAGAAGTTTTTTGTTTTGTTTTGAAAATATGCCGTATTTGCTCCCAAATAATGCAAAAAATAATAAAATATTTGAATTCAATTAATAAATATGGTCTCTTGAAATCGGTTCTAAAAACTTTTTTTTCTGATTTTTCTAAGTGAATCCGGAGGCTCTTTATGACAACAGCGACCAATAATATTTTACACACGTCATTTCTACCCTACCTAGCATCTTTTTGTCACTATTAAAATAAAGAAATCAAAAAAAGTTGATTTTCGGCCCACCCTAGTATATACTGTTCCTCTGGTTAGAACTATTGTGGCAAATCTTTGGTAAATGTAATTTATTTAGATTTGATTCTCACAGGTGTGAACGAGCGCTTGGAGCAGTCTGTCGCAGAGTCGATGGTGCTGGATCTCATTGTGCTAGTCGGGTTCGTGGTCGTCAACAACCCTCAGATGCAGGTGAGTGCTTTAATGACATGCGAATAGATTAGACAACGCTAAATACATCGACTTCAACCGTAAATATTTTTTGTTTTTGTTGATTTTTTCATAAAGCGCTGAATCAATTTCGATACAATTTGTATGGGACCACCTTTGAAGTATGATCTACTAAACTAAAAAAGAATCATCAAAATCAATTCATAATTGCCGGAGTAATCGCGTAACAAACATACAAAAAATATACATATATAGAATTGAGAACCTCCTCCTTTTTTTTGAAGTCGGTTGAAAATGGCTTATTTTGTAGCAAGTGACAACGATAAGTGACTTCTTGAAGTGGTACTTTTCTTCTCCTGTGACCTAGAACATTCCTGTTTAAGGTATGAGAATCGTTACGTTAGCAAGCCATATCGTCCCCACAGCTGGGACGAACGTCGGTCTCTTTCCATAACTCGGGAAGACTCACCACCACTCTACAGAAGGTTGGACACACACACGGGGGCTAAATCTGGATTTGTGGACATTTTTGAGCAAGTTTTCAAACCGCCTATAAAGCCTCTGACATGGCTTAACGAGTGCTTTCTAGTGATAGTAACTGGAACCAAAGGCTGAACGTGGCTGGCAATATTCAAGATAAATGTTTTGATAAACAATACCCTCGTCTTTACGAGTACCTAGTCATTTAACCTGCATGATCGACGCAACTAAACAAACCCCACTGAGCCCCAACCGCTTGTATAGCTTGAGGAAAACTTTGAAATATTTTTTTTCAAATATCGATCTCCGAGTGAGTAAAACGTGGTGTTGAAAATAAAAATAAAAACTATTCTTCATCGAAGTTTGATGGGCAGTTAACCATACGAAGTCAACGCAGACGATGTCGCGAGCATTCTAAGAGTTTAGCATAATCGTTTTACATACTAATCACCCTTGTAAGTTCCCACCTGTTATTGCTCGCGATGCATGATTGACCCTTCCTTGTTCGAGCGTTTCTTGACTGTCCACGTTCTCATGCGGGCCGACACCTGTTGGCTAGCTTTTGTCACCTGTACCGAACACGTGTTATGGTCAGTAGCTGTCTTCAACTGCTTATGTTTATTTATTGTGTTACGCTACTTTGTCTTAAAGTGCACATGAATGAATAAATACATTTTAAGTATCGTTTTTGAAGCAATCGTAGTGTGGTCGTGTCGATCGTGTCATTTAATTTATCTATAGAATCAAAAATCTCAATCAAAATGTTTTTATTTAAGTAGATGCTATGCACTGCGTACACCACATTCTTTTAAATCGTAATTTTTTCAGACACGGTCATAACCTGGATCGGTTTGACTGTTAGTGGCATTTATCTCGATTGTGTCCGTGCTTGGCAAGTTACATTATGCTATTGGTACCTATTGCTATCACAAGATGACAGTCGTTAAGCCATGTCAGAAGCGTTAAAGGCTACTTGAAAAGTTCTGACACTGGGGCGGGCTGCTAGCTCCGCAATTTCCACCAATCCAGACTTGGCCCCCGTGTGTGGAGTATGGCCTAACCTTCCTGAGCTATGGGACAAGACCCGTGCTCCAGCAGTGGACACGCTTTGGGTTGTTAACGAATTAAATTGTTACTCTGGCCTTTATAGTTATTGTTATTACTCGTTACATTAAATAAAACTGAACACGGTACCTTTTTTTCCATAAAATTGTGGGTCAGTAGTTAAATGATTAGCATCAAAGTATCCGAGACTTAATGTCAATGTGTGATGAGTTTAAACTAAAACTATGGCAGAACGTCGCGATGTTATTTTTTTGCAGAATTGAATATTGCTAAAAAACGGAAAGGAAAAGTATTTGCGGGAGGCTAAAGCATAAAGCTGCGAAGAACAGTTAATATATTTATTCCACTAGGCAACCGCCGTCTATACCTAGTGGATAGAACGGTTAAATGTGCCACACGATAAGAAGAAGACTCGCTTGGCGAACGATATAGCAAAGATATACAATATAATAAAAGAGCACCTTGGGGTGCTCCTTATAAGAATGAATAACATGCAAGTTCCAAACATTCTCGGTTTGAGTACTCTTATTTTAAATTGTGTGATATCTTCTAAAATGCCTCAATAGCTACGATACTTAAATGATCTATAAACATATATTTGAATAAAAAGGTATCGAGTCTGACAATGAGTTCTTAAGTACTCCAGACTTCTTTTGATGCGCTGCTGTTCTTCTTCTTATCGTGTGGCACATTTAACCGTTTTAATCACAAAGTATAGACGGCGGTTGCCTAGTGTTGCACTTAGCATTACCCGCGGTCAGTTGTAGGGCATTTAGATTTACACCTAAGGACGTGTGCAACGCGACCATCATACACAACCAGAAATCACATGTGTAGGTTTCCTCACAATGTTTTCCTTCACCGTTAAAGCAGTCTATATGAAAATGCACATAAGTTTCGAAAAACTCATTGGTGCACTGGCCAGGATTTGAACCTACGACCTCTGGTTAGGAGGACGGAGTTACTACCCGCTGCGCTACCGACGCTTTTTTTGCACGGCTGTTGAGATTAAGATATGGGTGGATTTTTTTTAAATCTCTGTCCAAAAACTATTTCTACCTTACATTAATTGCTTTGACTTTAGCTTCCTATCGACCTTTAAAATTCAAAAGAAATACAATTCTGCCTGTCGACATAATAATATTGTGTCGAAGAATAAACACTTACCTTTGTAGCTGTTTGCTAGTAAATTATTTATTGTAATGGTCAGCGCTGTGAAATTGAACATTAATGGGCCTACGACGCTTCCTTGAGGTACTCCGGAAGGAAAGAACACCTGTGGGAAGGGTGGCTTTATTTTGTTGTTTTATTACTTTGTGAAAAGTTAGACAATTTAAAACAAGATAGGTAATTTTGTTTTGGAAACAAATAAAACGTACTTATACGTAACGTATAAAATATATTTTTTCATCCTAAATGAGTGGACCGCCTCATGATAAGTGATGTGATGACGGCATACAAGGTACCCAGTACTCCACTCATGAAACAGATCAACATTTTAATGTAATCCATAGTGAATTTGCGTTTATCTACTTAAATAAATGTATACTTAAAAATACTTAAACTTATACTTAAAAAATACTTAATACTTAAAAAAATAATATAAACTTCCCTTAACAAGTTGGTCGGTTAACTGATCAACTTGTTAGAATATTCGATTCTATTTTATCGAGAATTGACAAGTTCCTCGACTATACGATAAAATTTGAAGCCTATGTTCTACCTACATAGTGCTTTGCAGCTGGAATACTTTGACTAATTTAACACAGTCTTTGATATACACACAGACACAATCTTGCGATTATTATCGTACACTTAAATTGGTTATTTTCTTAGGTTCACTAAAGAATTCTTGTTCTTTTTTATTTACGGAATAGGGATGCCATTCATTGTAATTGAAGATATTTATTGAATATATGTTTGATCAGGAGACAATCTGCGACGGGTGGAGCGTGGTCAAGACGTTATGCACTTTGCCAGCGAACTGGCTGGTATCCAGGACGCACAGTCCAGCGTTACTGCCCACTTTGGCAGCGCTAGCAGAGTGGCCCGCAGCGCAGGCAGCCATAGCTTCCGAGCTGAGTCTGGAGGTGAGTGCAGTCAGTAGGTGATCTATTTGTTACGCAAATCAATGTCAATAGTGGTAGGAACTTGTTGTGTAAGGATCGATGGAGTGGGTTGCAGACAGTCATAGCTTCCGAGCTGAGTTTCAAGGTGAGTGCAGTTAATGAGTCAAATCAATGCTATACCCCTATAGGAGGTTATTATGCAAGGTTCGATGGAGTGGATGACAGGCAGCACAATTGGTAAGCACTTGGCACCATATTACCTGATGGTAAGAGATGATAATGCCGAAAGATGGTAGCGGGCTTACTAAGATTCCCTAACGCAAGGGAGAACTAGCTATTTCATCTCCATACCGGAACACATCAGTGCTATAAACATTGATGTTTTCGCGACAAAGAGTTAACTAAAAGTAAAGGCCCAAACTGTTCAACCCTATTATGTTTGTCCAATTTCCCCATTTGCACTGACTCCTCTTGAAATGAATTTTCGACAATGTTTGTCAGCAAACTAGTAATTGTCCTCTAAAAACGTTACTCCTACAATGAATTCCTCGACTAACAGCACACCAGGTGGTCGACAACACTTACAAAGTTTCTTGCAGCATTACAGCTTACTTACTTGGTGAATATTTGATGGTATTGTCCGACAAATAGGAAGCGTTTTAGACGCAGCTGCGTTCTAACTGTTTATGGGCCGAGCGGTGCAGTTGTTGAGTTTAGCAGATGCTTGTTCATACAATATTAAATTGACAAAAAAGTTTTGTTTTAACATAAAATGTCATTATAATTTACTTACTCGTGTGTTTTGTGCGAGGGTCTAAGCTAATAACTGTTACTTTAACTATAAGGTTATAAAAGGCTATAAATATGAATAGAAACACAATTGTGATTGGTAGTGATAAAAAACCGTAAACCATAAAATATAGATCTATCAAAATATTAAAATGAAAGGACAATAAAAGACTTGGAAAGATTTTGTTTTATTAAGAGTAAAAGTTGACCAACTTTGTGTTGTAACAACAACAAAAAATATTTTTGCTCCGATTTTATGAGTTCCTTTGGGAAAATTGATCAGTTTCATGAGTACAGTAGCTACAGCTAAACGGAATGAAACAAATTAAATTTCACCTTTACAGGGCTAACTTAATTTTTGTATGTATGACTTGAACTGTCAATCCCTGGGATGAAATGTGGGTTATTACATGTTTATTGTTTATTTCTTGGTCGATTTTCTCTTCGTCTTAGTATCTTCTATAAAATTAGACTATATCATTAGATACAAAGCTCGTAGATCAGATGGCCGTTGGGACAGGAAAGTTCTCTAGTGGCAAACACACAGCGGAAGATGTAGCGTAGGCAGGCCTCCCAGTCGGTGGATTCACTGGAGCTGTATGACCGGTCGTCATGGAAATCCTTGGGGGAGACATTTGTTCAGCTGTGGACGTCTTTCTGCCGATGATTATGATGATATTAAGAATGGCGCTGATAATACCACTCTTTCACAGATGCTAGAAGACTTCTTGGTGAGTCCAGAGGCCCAGAAAGTGAAACTGGTACAGGTAATGAAACAGGCAAGAGCGAAGAAGACGCCTGGTAAGAAATAGCAAGTAACTTACACGAGAGAGGATGGAAACAGCTGACTGTAGTATTTTGAGGCAAACTCAAAAACAGATGTTGTAAAAAGCAATCATTTCTTTAAAACATAGTCCAAAATTATAAAAGGTGCTGTCAAAAGCAATAACTGCCTTAAAACAGACAGTCCAGAGAATTCTAAAAGAGCCGTTGTCAAAAACAGTTACTACTTTAAAGAAAAAAAAGCGATTCTAGTTTACTCCAGTACTTAAATAAATAACTAAAAGTCTGAGTACATTATTTCCAAAGTTTCTATGAATATTACGGAAAAAATGTATAAAAAACGAGTTTGACTGCATTTATGGCTTCCGCTTTATTAACATTTTTAGCGTTTTCAAAATTCTGTCAGTTGTATTCCGTCTTAGTTTATGGTTAATCAATACTATGTTTTTTTCCTCGTCTATTGTTAAAGAGTTTTGTTTGTATAATCTTGTCATAGTATTTTTGTAAAGTATCTTTTCTGTTACATACCCTATATAAATTGTGTTGTGTGAAAGTAGGTTATGTTATATTTTTATTTTTTATACAGACAGAATGTTTATTTCTATTTATTTACAGCGGCAACATTTAGAGCTGTAACACTAACGAATTGTCTAGATTTAATGAACTAATTGACTGATTAGTGTCCTTCTAATTAATGAATTTAATTACCTAAATATACAATACAGGGTATAATAAAATAGTTAAAGGATCTCTAAATTAGACATTCGACACATCATACGTCAAAACTTTTGTTCTAAGACATAGCTGAAATCACAAAACATTTTTAAAGTCCCCATACAAAGTTGATTAAATTTGTATGGGAAGTCCAATTTTGTTTTTTCGATTTCATCAAAGTCAAAGAACCATAGTTCAGAATGACGAGTAGATGCCCCATTAGTGGGTCTTACATCTTTTTATACCCTGTATAATTGCCTATGAACATGCCTTGCGGAGATCAGCTAAAGAAGCATTATAAAACTTAATTATTAAAATTGTAGGAATCCTGTGATAATTAACTAATGTCGATATGTGATTGGTGAGAACTGTGTATTGTGTATAATTATAATACTTAAATTATCCAATAGGCTTATTGCTTAGTAGTCATTTCTTAGGCTCGGTCAGTCCAAGATTGGCATCTCTCTATTTAAATGTTTCGTAATTATTCTTGTGATAAATTATTATTATCATTATTATAACTTACGTAAAGTTAAAACTGTGATTTAAAGCTTATTTTCTTTAATTAAATTAATTTGGCTTTCAAATTTATGTTTTTATTTCGCTAAATGTAAACATTTTAAGACGTCTTTGATTGTCGTAAACATGGCAAACTTTTTATCTTATTTCAATGCGAATATCTATACAGTACTGTTTATATAGCTTGTGGCAACAAAGTGTACTTGGTTATTTTAGAAAGACGAGCTTCTGCACATCAAACTGAACCCCTTTCTTGAAATAGCACAGTTTGAAGTTTTCACACAAACAAACAAAGCTGATTTGCCAACTTTTGCCAAAGTTTTGATTTGTCAAAGGACAAAGAGTTAAGCAGCTTTTCCATCGGCGAGGCGAGGAGGGAAGTGAATTTTAAATTGTTTGGGAAACAAAAAATTCTCTTCTCGCACATATTTGGTAGAAATAGTCTTCTTTTTAGAGATTTCGATTCTCTTCACGCCGCTCCTCACCTCGCCCCGCCGGTGGAAAAGCAGCTTAAGGACCGCAAAGCAGAAGGACTCCTTACTTGCGTCTATGTTCCCGATTCTTAAAATCTGGGGATCGTTACGGCGAGAGTGAATAGGCGTTATTTGAGCTTGTGTGTACCATTTTCGACTACATCGCCACTTTCCATCAGGTGAGATGTAGCCCAACGCCATTATACAGAGTGTTAAAAAATCGCGTTTGAGATTTTAAGGGGTTGCTCAGAATCAAGATATAGAATACAAGAAAAATATTTAAAAAATCCGATCTCCACCTTTTTTTAGTTTCCCATACAAATTCTTGATTCACCATTCAGATTTAGTATGGGAAACTGAAAAAATAGTTGTAGATCGATATTTTTTTTTATTTTTCCTGTATTCTATACTTGACTCTGAGTAACCCCTTAAAGCAAACGCACTTTTTTAACAACCTGTATATTTAGTACAAGAAGTCGTAAAAAGTTGGTTAGTTTCAATTGCAGAAGCCGATCTCCTTTTTGTTACGCAATGTTATATGCTGATGATATTTTCGTAATCTCCGTTTCGTTTCCAAATCAAAGGCGTTTGTAACCTAACTGAGAAGTATTTTATCTGTGATGTTTTCTTTGTCGTTAATCTACTAGCGTCTATTAATTCTGTATTTTTGTGTATTACTTAGCGAATAAAAAATTGTGTAACATCATTTTGTGTTTGATTTTGTCTTGAAAAGTGATCTACGCACACAGTTTCTACCAGGCATTTTTTTATGGCAGAGGTGGCAAACGAGCAGGCGGATTGGATTGATATTATTTACATAGGTTCCATTAAAACATATAACAAAAAGTCATCTTCCATACAAAAAGTCATCGCCCATACATATTTACAAGTGATTAATATAATATTTCTTGATAAAATTATAAACTAGCATTACCGGTTAATAAGTACACTTATTACCGGACTTAAATTTATGAAAATTTATAAAAAATTAATAGTACTTTAAAATCACATTAAGTACCTGATGACACAGTCATTACATTAGAATCGGCTTAATTTTTAAGAAATTTGATTTATAAAGTTTTTTGTTTATAAGAGACTCTTAAAGTAAACATTCGCATAAATACACGTTATTCATTCACTAAAATAAGTCGGCACTTCATTAATAAATCCAAATGTTTTTGTCTCCGTTTTATTTGAGGTTTTTCATTAAAACATCTGCCCAAAGTCGGACGCTTTAACAATCCAAGAAGTAATGTATTTCTCTCGCCTCCTTTGAAGCGACAAATTTACGTCGCAATGCTAAGTGCACCGGGGTGTGTTTTATAGACCGCATTTGTACAATAATCGTGTGTTTTATTTTTGTTATTTAGGTGTTGTGTTTAATTGAGTGTTGTGGTGTGAGATACATATTTGTCAATTTGTTTTCTTTAATGATCAAGAGAAACTTACATTGTTTCGTACTGATGGATAATAGATTCATTCATAGATCGGAAGTAATTATGAACACAGGAAGCGGTAATTGCAATGAATGAATTTCGTCTCCAATTTTGTTTCCTTATAGTTTTTTTAAGATATAAACTAAATCAATTTTGAATTTTACAACAGAGAAAGATATCATTATACATTTTTTACCTGCCAAGCTAACGTTTTGTGGCTGTTGATGTAGCAAGAGTTTTTTTAATAAGAATAAAAAAGTCGAAGGAGATCTCACTAAGGAGGACGTTGAAGATCGGGCAGAGTGGAGAAGATTCAGTCGGAAAGCCGGCAGAATTATTATTACGTCTATCTATCTATCTATCAGCCGAAAGACGTCCACTGCTGGACAAAGGCCTCCCCCAAGGATTTCCACACCGACCGGTCCTGTGCGGCTCGCATCCAGCGGCTTCCTGCAACCTTTACCAGGTCGTCGGTCCACCGAGTCGGGGGCCTGCCCACACTGCGCCTTCCGGTGCGCGGTCGCCATTCGAGAACTTTACTGCCCCAACGGCCATCTGTTCTACGAGCTATGTGCCCTGCCCACTGCCACTTAAGTCTAGCGATTCTGAGAGCTATGTCGGTAACTTTAGTTCTCCTACGTATCTCCTCATTTCTGATTCGATCACGTAGGGAAACACCAAGCATAGCACGCTCCATCGCCCTTTGGGTGACTTTGAGCCTTCTTATAAGGCCCATAGTAAGCGACCATGTCTCGGATCCATATGTCATCACTGGCAACACACACTGGTCAAAGACTTTAGTCTTGAGGGACTGCGGTATTTTGGACGTAAAGATATTGCGAAGCTTCCCGAACGCTGCCCAGCCGAGTTGGATTCGACGATTGATCTCTTTCTCGAAGTTGGACCTACCTAACTGGACTGTTTGTCCCAGGTATACATATTCGTCAACAACTTCGAGTGTAGAGTCTCCAACCTTCAGAGGAGTGGGTGTAACACGGACGTTTGACATGATTTTCGTCTTATCCATGTTCATTTTAAGACCCACTTGTTGGGAGACTCTACTAAGTCCTTCGAGCATTGCGCCTAGGTCTTCCAAGGTCTCAGCCATGATCACGATATCGTCAGCAAATCGAAGGTGAGTGATGTACTCGCCATTGATGTTAATGCCGAGTCCTCTCCAGTCCAGAAGCTTGAAAACGTCTTCCAGTGCAGCGGTGAAAAGTTTCGGAGATATAACGTCTCCCTGTCTCACCCCACGCTGCAGCCGGATAGGTTTCGAATTCTGATCCTGGAGGTGGACCGACATGGTGGCGTTTTCATACAAGCACTTCAACACTTCGATGTATCGATAATCAATTTGGCACCGTTGGAGAGACTGCAACACAGCCCAGGTCTCGATCGAATCAAAGGCTTTCTCATAGTCCACAAACGCCAAGCATAGTGGCCGATTATACTCTTCGGTCTTCTGTATAATCTGCCGCAGCGTATGTATGTGGTCTATGGTACTGAAGCCTTTTCGGAAACCAGCTTGTTCGGGAGGCTGGAAGTCGTCAAGCCTGCGTGCGAGACGATTCGTAATGACTCTCGAAAACAGCTTGTAGACATGGCTCAGGAGTGAGATGGGTCTGTAATTCTTCAGCAGAGTCTTATCACCCTTCTTGAAGAAGAGCACCACCACACTCCTGTGCCATGATGTAGGCGTTCGTCCCTCGAGCATGACGGAATTAAATAGCTTCTGAAGAGCTATAAGTACTGGTTCTCCACCTGCTTTCAGAAGCTCAGCCATAATTCCATCATCACCCGGTGCCTTGTTGTTCTTAAGCTGTTTGAGAGCCATTCTAATCTCGCACAGGCTGACGTCTGGGATATCTTCGGTGTAGTGTCGGGACAATCTGGCTCTCGGGTCTTCAGCCAGATTGCTGACAGGTAAGCGTGTAGTCATGTATAATTGTCCGTAGAATTTCTCAACCTCTTCCAACAGCTCGGGCTTGGACGACACGACTCTGCCATCCTCGGTCTTCAGCTTTGTCAGTTGGCTTTGACCAGCAGACAGATCCCTTGCGAATACTTTTGACCCTTTATTGCGCTCGATAGCCTCTTTAATACGGTTGGTATTAAATTGGCGTATATCACGGGTCAAGGACTTGGAGATCTGTCTGTTTAGTCGCCGATACTGACAAGCATCTTCAGAGGATTTCAGAATCAGGCTTCGTCTTTCCTCCATGAGCTTGCTGGTGAGGTCCGAGATACGAGATGTTCTTTTTAAATGGCCGGTTTTGAAGGCCTTATTCCCAGCCGTTTGGACAATTTCCATGAACCTGTCGTTATAATTGTCCACATTTTCGCATTCTCCTAGGCATTCGAAGCGGTTGTGCAACTCGAGTTGAAAGCTTTCGGGGTTTTGGAGTTGGATATTATTACGTATTAAGTAGAAAAAGAAGATGACAGACTTTTTCGTAGGAACCCCAAAGTTCAATGAATCTGTAAAGCCATTGGAAAAGGCAAACGTTTCGCATTATGAAATTACGCACACATCATTTGCCAAGAATGAGTTGCAAAAAATCCACATTTTACATTCAGAAATCAGTCTGTAAGCGATGGAATGGAAAAAGACTTCCGATTCGAAGAGAGAGGGGCGTGTAGGAAAATTGATGTAATAGCGGTGTTAATAGCCAGCAATTATGGTCTTTAGAGTTTTGATTCGGAGTGTTGCAGTCTTAGAATGGATTCCAAATGAATGAACATAAACCTACGGGCGAATGAAAGTACTACCATAGTAGCCACCGACGCTTTTTTATTCATTTCGTTCATAGTTTGGAACAAGTAATTGTGGTGCTGCATTAAAATATTTCAGTAAAAATACTGTAAAACGAAAACATAATAGGACTTGTTAAAAATTGATTAATACATATTTCATTTAATGGTTTTTGCGAATCAAAAATATATTAGAGAGCCTTGACAGAGGCGGACTTCTTGATTTTACTAAAAATGATCAACATAATGATTAGCAAATAATTTTATTAATTTTCATAACCTAACAAAAATAAAGGGTGTCTGTTACATTGTTGTATTTGCCTGCAGCCAAAGCGCATTCGTGGATTTGGGTCGGTGTCATTAGACTAGACTTGATACCTAGATTGGTATAAGATTTATTTTATGCATTCGGATTTTTTATACAGGATGTTAAAAAAGTGCGTTTGAAATTTTAAGGGTTACTCAGATTCAGTTTTCTATTCAATTTCTTGATTCTCTATTCAGATTTAGTATGGGAATCTGAAAAAAATAATTGAAGAGCGGTTTTTTCAATATTTTTCCTGTTTTCTATACTTGATTCTGAATAACCTCTTAAAATTTCAAACGCACTTTTTTAACATCCTGTATAAAAAATCCGAATGCATAAAATAAAGCTTATACTAATCTAGGTATCAAGTCTAGTCTAATGACACCGACCCAAATCCACGAATGCGCTTTGGCTGCAGACAAATACAACAATGTAACAGACATACATACACTCTAAAAACATTACCCTTTACAAAGCCAGTCGGTTTAAAAGCTAAACAAGCTTAGAAAGACCTCCCTCACCTCACTGTTTCTTTAACCACCCAGATCCAACGAAACTGGCTTGTAATCTACCCTCAAAATCTCGTATTCCACGAGCCATATGTGTGATAGATACGCATCTAAACATTACTTGGTAATTAGATGATGCAGTAATAAAATCATTGGCAGTGCATAGAGGGTAGATAAAGATACCTAATCTTTTGATCTGAAAATGTATAGAATTTGTATTGGTAATTACGGGGTTTGTTGTTCATTTTGATTTAAGGTTTTGTGTCATGTTTGTGTCGCATTGATGTGATGTGTGAAGATGAAGAAGCAAAGCTGTTGTGATTGATTTTATTTTATGTACCTACTACATACATATGAATAGGGTCCTGTTGTATATTTTTTTTACAGTGGCATCAAACTGAACAGCTTTCCCCAAAGAACCTACACTCAATTGGCCAAAAGAAGGACTTCCTAAACAAAAATGGCGGATCGGTTAAAATTTGACTCTTTTGGATTTTTTAGCTAATTGAGTATAGGTTCATTGGGGAAAGTTGTTCAGTTTTAAGAGTAGAAGTCGTGGTTAATATTTTTTGGTATTTCTTAAGGACCCTATAAATGTGGTTAAGGCTTTAAATTAGGATTCGCAACATTCAATTCTAATGAGAAATAGCGGTGCTAAAGTTGAATAAAAAGTTGAATTTGCAAAGGTTTCTGTAGTAGAGTAAATCTTTCCACGAAAATCGTAGACAGTACAATCCATAATCACTCTTACTCACACCAGTGTATTCGGACACACACACACACACACACACACACGCACACACACACACGCACTCACGCACACACACACACAGACACACACTCACACGCACACACACACTCACACGCTCACACGCACACTCACACGCACACACACACACGCACACATACACACACGCACACACACACGCGCGCGCACATACGCACAGACGTACAGACGCACACACACACACACACAAACACACAATTTGTGTGTGTGTGGGTGTGTGTGTTTTATTTTGTGTTTGTTTGTTTTATTTTGCTATAATGTGCATGTATAATGAATTAAGAAACGGTAATCCTAAATTTAATTTTGTAAAAACATATTGTTCAGGGAGATCACCACCGGATACCCATAACACAAGTAATTTTTTTACTTAGTATGGGTAAACATTTGATACCATCTGATAGATATATAGATATAACATTTATTCACTTACACGACACTATTTACAAAACAGGTTTAAACATTTTACAAACAGAAGAGAAAACAATAACAAGAACATAATATATAAAAACAGTAGACATAATAGGAAATTTAATTTAAACATTTATATGTAAGTAGGCGGGTGCCGTGTTAGCGAAACGGTTCCGAGCTCAGCATATGCTGCAGTTTCCTGCAGCGCTGATTTTCAGTCGGCACCGGACGTGAAACAAACCAGTTCGGGCCCCAGAGGAGGGCGGCACCAAAGTGGCAAAAGTACCAGCAAAATATGGCAAAACTGCAACGCTTGTGTGTCAAGGATAACACATATATAACTGACTTGGCGGCTCAGTGGTCAGCGCTCACGACAACCAGTACGGAGGTTGTGAGTTCGATACCCGCCCAGGGCAAACATATTCTGTGATGAGCAGAATTGTCCGCCCTGTGTCTGAGTGTATTACATCAATATGTACTATATATAATATATATGTATCTAAACGTATATTAAACATATATGTGTATCAGTCTCAATACAGGGAATCCTTAGGTTGGGGCCAGATGACAGTGCAAGAGTTGACCTGAGTATTTAATTATACCTACACATATACATTTTTGTTTGCTACAAGGTGCTAGGCTTGGATAAAGATTACCTTAATTATATCCAGATTTATTTATTAAAATCAGTTCAATACAACTAATTACCAACGGAAGTTGAAGAAGAACATTAATAAAAAGTGGTTACAATAACAAATTATTACTGAGAAGGTGGTTTGCTTCACGTCTTTTTCTCGACCCCGATAATACATAAGTGAAGACATAGTTGTCTGATAAACATTATAGTTAAACAAGTATCTTGACAAGTTAAGTTTATGAAGTATAGATAAATAGGTGCACATTTGTTTGTATTTTATTAATTCTGTTCATAGTAAAAAGCTTTATAGGCATTATCTGGCATAGGTTGTAACTTACTCCTACTAGCAAACAACAAAACATTATTATTTGGAATGTAGTAATAATGAAACAAATAAATTGAAATTATGGTTATTATATACCAATTTGTACTGATAATAATAAGTAAAACAAATGAACAAAGACACTAAACGATTACAAAAGAACATTAACAATTAAATGTAACAGTAATACAACAATTTTTGTGGCAAAATGACTTTAAACAAAAACACGGTCTATATCATTTTCTGTACGCAAAATCTGAAAACATTTCTTTTTGTATTAACGATGTGCATGTAAATTTCCTTTTTATGAATAAATAAGTTATTGTTATTATTAAATATCACATAGAGCAGAAGGATCCTTTTAAAGATTTCTGGATTTCTTTCACTCTTTCCATATTTATTAAGCTTAGGTTTCATAGGTTTCACTTATAAGTTATAACCTCTTAGTGTAAGCCAATCTATATAGGCACTCCCACATCAAAACCCTTTTTTAGTACACTATGCAGCACCTACATTTATTTTTAGCTTAAGAACGAATGTCTTACTTTAAGGTGTTGTGTTTTTACATTAAATAAAGAGTTTCTATTTCTATAAAAGTACAGTGGCCCACAGAACTATTGGAACCAAATGGACTGAGGGAACTATACGTGCATTATGGAACCTCTAATGTATGTACGTATATGATTGTACTTGTGTAGGGATAATGTCCTTAGCGTAAAGTCCTCGGTAAAATCTGCGAGCGAACCCTCGCGTTAGGCCAAGCTTCCTGTTACGAATTTCCGCTGCAGGGTTCCGTAACGGAAATGAAATTTATTCTTTATATTAGGAATGCGTTCCAGAATAATTTCATGACAGTAAAATTTACTCTTACAGCAGGATAGCCCACTGTAATTCTTTCAAGTGCGATCGCGACAGACTTGTCAGGTAAATCTTACCTTGGTTCTGGAATAATGGAACTAAGTATATGTTATCATGTCCGTGTGTTCCTTCCTACTCTTCAGAGGAAAAAGGATACACCTTCGTCAATCGCAGTGGTAGCCTGGGTAACGGTTGTGGTTCAATGGGAGATGGTTGAAAGTCTACCAGGGCTAAAATTAAGGTTTTTTCACATTTAATCGGTACTGCTTCCCTTAGGAACAGATAGTCAAAAATGAAATTGGATTCTTCATACAAATCTATCAGCTGATCGGAAGCGATTTATGAAAAATCCAAAAAACTTTTTGGGGAACTGATTATACTTATTGTGTTTTTTGTTGAAACTTGTAAGCTTTTTTGGTAGAAATTCTAGTTTGAGCACTGGTAGATATTTTAAAAGCATTTTACATATTGTTCCGTCTGAAGAAAGTTCGATAGCACGTTCGATTCGATCGCACAACCAAACTGTGGAATGAATTGTCGCCTGCGGTATTTCCGGACCGATACGACATTCAAACCTTCAAGAAAAGAGCGTACTCCCAAATCAAAGGCCGGCAACGCACTTGTGACTCCTCTGGTGTTGCGGGTGTCTATGGGCGGCGGTAATCGCTTACCATCAGGTGATCCGTCTGCTCGTTTGCCACCTCTGCCATAAAAAAAAAAAAAAAAAAAAAAAAGAAAGAGGCAGACTTTGTCAGGTAAATCTTTCCTCAGTTCTGGAATGGGGACAAAATTAACTCTTACTCTTCGCACACTAGAATTACAAACATTTACCTACAAGTAAATACGAGTATGTGATTCGATACGATTGCAGTGAACCCGTCCTCACGACAGGGGAACCCTGAAGCATTGCCGTCAATCGCGGAATTACATAAATATGCTTTTACCATCCCCTCCCCTCCCCTCTCCCCCTCACCCCGCCTCTGGGGTGCGGAGGGCACAAATGTACCCAAATATAAGGGCCGTCGGGATGGCCACATGAAATTTTTACAAGCTTTCTTTGGGGACTAGAGTTTTATGAGATGTGTGTATAAATGGCTTACTTTGAAGTAAGTTCTAAATGAAAATCAAAATGCAACAACGAAGCCTTTTTTAGCTACTATTGGCAATTATTCTCACTTGATGGTGCTTACAACTTCCTTTTTTTTTCTTGATTCTCCATAGCAATGAGGAAGGGTCTCTTTCTATAACGTCGGGAAGGTAAGGCCATATTCCACATCCGGGGAAGGTATGGGGTTAGTGGCCAAACTCATGTCAGAAGTTTTCAAGCTGCCTAAAGGGCCTCTGACATAGCTTAACGACTGCCATCTATTGAATGCTGCCAACTATCATCAACAGCTTAACGTACCTTGCGAAGCGATCGAGATGAAACAGTCAAACCCATCCAGGTTACGACCATATTAGTCAGTTAACCTTCGTGATCGAAGCGACCACGCATGCTACATTGAGACATGGCCGCTTCAAAATAATTTAACAAAAGTCGTGAATTTATAGCTTCTTGTTTGCGTGGAAATGTCAGTTCCCTTTTATTTAGGAACAGTTAAGAGTTACTGACCCCAACTTAACTATCAGAATGGCCGACTGTCTGCCTTACCACACCTTGTTAGTTAGTCACGCATTCAAGCGCCAGCAAGTTAATCTCAATATAATTATTATACGGAACCCTAATAATTGTATTGTGGGGGCGAATGACGTCATTGACCAGGTGTCGTCGCGAAGGGAAGAATTTTGGATGCACGTATTATTACAGGTAATTAATTTTACAGATGAAATTTTATTCATATCGTTCATTTATTGTGGCTTTCAATCATGAAACTCGGCAACTATCTCCGAGGAAAAAATAAAATCGAGGGAAAAACGTATCGACCACTGTGGAGATCATATAAAGTTAATCAAAACAAGTAATTTATGAGTTTGATATTTTTATTTCAAAAATCCGGTGGACTGCTACAACTAAATAACTTTTTTATGCAATGTCAAAAATGAATAATAACAGTGTTACAAATTGTCATTGTTCAGCGTACTGATTATGATTAATTACGAAATTATAAATTGAAACTGTAATGACATTTCAGACGGAAAGTTTTTTAGCGAATTTTGTATTATTTATGATGCCGTCGTAGGACTATAATATGTTTGATATATTCATTTGTGTAAGTTTTCGTTTGCTTTCCAACATAATATTTTACTCTATTTCCATTCTTCTCTTTTCCACTGACTATTTTTATACTTCCCTAACATCACAGAAGTTTATCAATTAACCTTACTTTCCCATTTACCAAAAGCCGTCACGCACGCATTAAGTCTTTGACTTCATTGAAACGTGCAATCATTTCACCATCATGATGTAGTGACGATATTTTGAGAGTCCAAACAGCATATTATACACAATGTGAAAATCAATATTATCCATCAAGTTAATTACAGGGGTGTCCGACCGATGGTCATCGTCAACCATAAACAACACAGTCCATGTAAACGCGACTCTGTTACAAATAGGGAAAGTATTTTTTGTTGCAGAATGAGAAAAATATAAGTTAGGGTTGCTTCGAAAGTATTTTATTTAATTTAAATCAAAATTTTAAAGATATTTTTGAATGGTTAGAAATACAGCGACTATCTATTAATTTAGAGCAGTGTTTTTCAACCTAGGGGTCGCGACCCCCGGGGACATTAATATAATAACTAAATCATTTTCTAATTGAAGAAAATTATGCGCCAATATAAACGTAGTCTTTCAAATCACTAACATTTTGCATGTTTATGGCTCTAGGGGGGTCGCAAGAATGTTTTAACTTATACAGGAGTCGGGTATTAAAAAAGGTTGAAAAACACTGATTTAGAGCAAAACCTCCCAACTAGCAAAGTAGTAATAAAAGGGGGCCAATTAACACCAAATAGTGTTATAAGGGTGATATAAAAGCAACGCGGTTGCTGGCGTCACTAACTCTGAAATATCACCGATATATCACCAAATAGTGTTAAAACTGTGGTCATTTAGCGGTGATAGAAACGTTTCTATTACTGATATATCACCACACTTTGCTAGTTGGGCTTAGAAAAACATTTATCTCCTTCCCCTCTAACTAAAGGCGACCTCACCCCTTGGAGGAAAGACCCGGTGCCATGTGCCAGTTCCTTCGAGATCTCAATTTCTATGGCCAGACGCAACACATACAAGTACGCTACTAACAAACAATATTTTTAGATCTTATTAATAGAATAGGTAATTATGACACAACATATTCTTGGAGTGTCCGGAGCCCGAGGCACGAGGTAGAGAGGCAGCCCTACCATAATGATAGTCACTACTAGGGATGCGTGGCGTGTGCATCCTATTAAAGCCTTAGCTAGTTGACTCTGCGTGCGCGATAATTATCAGCTCGCTCTGTAGTTACGGTTATTATTGCCACAGTCTGTATCGTCGTGTAAGTTTGTAATTACAGGTAATTACTTATATGTTTTATGTACGGTGCGGTGGTTGACTAATTTGTCTTTTTTTTTCATTTGTACACGGTGAGATAAATAAATAAAAATGACTTTTTCTACCTATGTAGGGAGGGTATGTCAAAATGGTGTAACATTACTATAAATTATTAAAAGTTTTGGGGTTCTAAGTCCAAGTTCCAAAAGTCAGAAGTTCCATAACATCACTTGACTCAAAAGCGTTGCGCCAAGACACTGCAGTACCTAAATCCTCTCTAGACGTAGAGGCCATTGATAGAGTTCCTTATACATTATACAGGGTGGGTTTTAAAATATCTGCCAGGACTTAAGTTAGGGTTTCATCTCATGTTCTGAACAACTTTCTCCAAGTATACCTACCTACATAGTCAATTCGCAAAAATTTTTTTGGTTTCCTCGTACACATCGATCAGCTGATCGGCCAACAAGAGCCCAAATATTTTTTTGCGAATTTACTATTTATTTCTTGGAGAAAGTAGAATGGAAACCCCCATCTTGAGCTCTGGCAGATATTTTAAGATCGCCTTACATTACAGGAACCTATATAAGTTTTAATTTAGAGTTTAACACGACTTTCTTGTCTCAATATGACACAATTCATAATTTTAGCAATCAAAACGCTGAGGTAATTAGCCAAAAAGCATTTTGACGTCATAATCAAAGTGAAACGTTCTCGGATTGTACTCATCCCTATTTTGAAGGCTTGGAAGGGTTAAACCCCGCGGCGGTAAAGGGCTGAGCACAAAGAGTAACTCGGTACCCAATCATCTAATTGTCATTTAATCCGGTGAAAAGCGAAAATAAACATTTTGATATTATACTGGCTGGACTCATTGTTAGTTTTTGAAGTAAGGTTCTATCTTGTTAAAGTGATTGCTTTTCTTTAAAGAGCGAAGTTCGAGTCATTTTGTGGATTTTTTTTGTAATTTAGGCCTAGAGACCGTTTAGATATTTTTGAACGTTATTACTTACTTTTTTGTTTATTAGGTTTAATTTACCTTAAATTATAATTTTAAATTGTCATTATGTTGTACCTATAACTATTCTACTATATTACACCCTGCGATACTAAATATATTTTGTTATCCAAGTTGTAAAAAGTTAAAAAGGCGATACTTAAAATTTAATCTGTGTAACGACATAATGAACGAGTTCCCAGGTGATAGGAACTTCGTAGTAGGTAGATTATATTAATTCATATTTATTTGAATTATAATTTATATTTATATATATTTGAATTATATATAATCAACAACGCTGAACACGTTAAAAAACCGACTTCAATCGTAACAACTACAAGTTTTGCGATGATTTTTGGTTTTGTTGACTGTTTCAAAAATGGCTGATTCATTTTTGATAAAAAATTTATGGGAACACCTCTGAAGTATTACCTACCAAAAAAAAGAATTATCAAAATCGATTCATAATTGGCGGAGTAATCGCGTAACATATACAAAAAAAAAAACAACATACAGTCGAATTGAGAACTTCCTCCTTTTTTGAAGTCGGTTAAAAAAAAACTAAATCAATATTGTGACGGTACACCGCGACCGCGACATCCCAACCACAAAATCAAAATGTTGAAAATCAAAATGTCGAATAATAGTGACTTCCAATCCTCGGTGACTGCAATATCCATATTGCTCGATCTAGAGACAATAGGTTATTTTAGAGGGGAGCTTGACTTCCGATTAGGGAAAAATGTGGAAACCCATTGTAATGAGAAGAATATCGGGGCTTTTTTATGCGTTACTGGCGCTGTTGTGTTTAATTTTGGGGACAATTTTAATATTTGACTCATTCAAACTCGCATGTTTTTATTTTATTTTAAATCATTCGAGGTCGTCTTTTTACCTTTTTTCTAATGTTATTCTGTCAGATTAAGTTATTCCATTTGTTGAAATTGCATTTGATGTTATTTGACTGTGGTGTTTCTACTAATGGGTGTTTCTTGTGGTACTGGTGGGTCTATTTTTTTGCTCTATACAAAATCTTTCAAAACTGTAAAAATAATTGTTTTTAATGTGTTAATATATTTTTTAATTATTTTAACCAGAATTTCTTTTTCGCAAAATGGGTCTAATGTAATAAAAAATGATACGTATTTTATCCATAACTCGGAAATATCACGGAAAAAATCGTATTTGCTCAAAGATCTAAATATTTCCACTTTCACATATTTATTATTCCACATTGACCATAGCTTAACCTAAATAATTTACTGTTGTATCACTGATGATTTGATGAACGTAACCATTAATATCAAACAGACAGACATACGGACAGTGACAAATTGTTTTACCCTTGTTGAGAGCCAGTAATAACTATCTATGTTGTGCGTTTATGACCAATGTAATATGGTAATGAGTAGACGTCCTTACGTCTCTTGACGTCGATGGCATTTAATCTTTTAGTACATAATGGTAATGTTATACATGCACAAGTACTAGACACTAGGTACTAGTACTAAAATAGATATCGTGTCTTTCGATACTACAAGTTTCGATATCACGTATTGTTGATGTGGAGTACTGTTGAAGCAGCAACACATTGATGCACTTCTATAAACTGATCTTCGATGATTGAACTACAGTTATTATGTGTGACACCCAAGTGTTGGTGCTATTAACAATATGTGCCCTTGGCATTCTCTCACCTGATGGCAAGTGATGATAATGCCAAAGATTGCAACGGGCTCGATTGCGGTGGCGGGCTAAGAAGATGCATTTCCACCAATCAAACCGAATCCTCACCTCACCTCACCGGGAATTGAACTCGCAACTGTAAAGCGAATGGCCTACTCACAACGGCACCGAAGGCGGTACGAATATGGAACGCGAAGGCTTTAAAATAATAAGGTTCATATGATATATGTACATATATATATATATATATATATATATATATGAATAATAAGGTTCATTAAAATAATAAGGTGTGCGGAAACCGCAGGCCCAGACACCATCCACTTGATGACTGATTATACATTATGTATAATGTATAATATGTATATGTACAAATGAAAGTAGTATTATTAGTTTGTTGTAATGTATTGTTGCATTGTTTATTATGTATACATTATTATCATTTATTGTAATTCATAAGACCTAACATTATATTTATATAATTTTTTGTTTTTACAATTCACTTAATATTTTATATACATATATTTGACATGTAATTGAACAATTATGAAATAAATCTGAATCTGAATCTGAATCATGGGTCGTTGGTTCATAACCAGCTTGAAGGACCAATGTTTCCATCGCTTCCTTGTTGTGGACTATAGTCAAATTTACCTTTTTTCTATCAATTGTGTCAAATAACTATTTAAATTTACACTAACACTAGCTGTTAAGATTTTAACTGACAAAATATTGGATCTCTGTTGTCTGCAAATTAAGTTTTTATTATTTTATTTATTATTAATATCATTTTTGAAGACGTATAGGTTTGATGAAAAAAAAAATTTGAGTTCAGTTCTAAGTATGGGGAACCCCCAAAATTTATTGTTTTTTTTTTCAATTTTTGTGTGAAAATCTTAATGCGGTTCACAGAATAAATCTTCTTACCAAGTTTCAACAGTGTAGTTCTTATAGTTTCAGAAAAAAGTGGCTGTGACATACGGACGGACAGACAGACAGACATGATGAATCCATAAGGGTTCCGTTTTTTGCCATTTAGATTAGATTTAGATTTAGATTCATTTATTTCACATTATCAATTTCAAATTACAATAATAGCTTATTAAAAATGTCAAAGTATAATGTGATCGTCAAAATAATTGAAATTAAAAATTGAATAATACAAATAGTTATTAATATAAAATTCAATGTCAATGTTAAAAAATAATAATAATAATCACACAATGGATAAATACAAAATAAAAAATAATAATGTCACTATTACACAATGGTAAAGATCAGGAATGCGAGAAATTAAAATATTTTATTAATATATTCATTTACTGAATAAAATTCATTATCCAACAAAAGGTGTCTCAGTCGGCGACTAAACGTTTCGTCATTTTCTTCATTTTTGATGACTGCGGGTAGTCGCTCATATAATGTCGGACCGACAACACGAGGGTTTTTGGTGGCGAGAGCTGTTCGTCGCGGGACTACCTGCAACCTCCCAGTGTTGCGCAAATGTCTACTTCCAGTAGTGGCTACTGGATTTGGCTACGGAACCCTAAAAAGGGAACGGAAACGATAGATTCACATTTTTATTACAATTAATTTTGCCATATTTTGCAACACTTCTAGTCTTTTTGCCTAGTAAACGCATATTTTTTGGTCTTGCGATTTTAGTTTCTGTTAACGTGGTTGTTGGTTATTCCGCAAAATTGTTCTCTTCCTTGACACTTGCGCTACGCAATGAATAGTGATTGAATCCAACCAATCCAACGCAATTAACACATGTTGACTCGCTAAAAAAACTACTCGTCCTTCGACAGCCGTCGTAATTATACCGAACCCCGTATTTATATTGACACGCTCACGCTTGACCGCGCTGCTGCGCTGGTTGGGGTGGCTCTTGGTACAAGGAACAAGATACACTGTGTGACATGGCTCTTTCTGAAATCAAACGAAAACGGAAATAAAGGAATTTCATCATGGCGGAATTTTTATAGTTACATTTAAGAGCTTCTATCTATCAGCCGAAAGACGTCCACTGCTGGACAAAGGCCTCCCCCAAGGATTTCCACACCGACCGGTCCTGTGCGGCTCGCATCCAGCGGCTTCCTGCAACCTTTACCAGGTCGTCGGTCCACCGAGTCGGGGGCCTGCCCACACTGCGCCTTCCGGTGCGCGGTCGCCATTCGAGAACTTTACTGCCCCAACGGCCATCTGTTCTACGAGCTATGTGCCCTGCCCACTGCCACTTAAGTCTAGCGATTCTGAGAGCTATGTCGGTAACTTTAGTTCTCCTACGTATCTCCTCATTTCTGATTCGATCACGTAGGGAAACACCAAGCATAGCACGCTCCATCGCCCTTTGGGTGACTTTGAGCCTTCTTATAAGGCCCATAGTAAGCGACCATGTCTCGGATCCATATGTCATCACTGGCAACACACACTGGTCAAAGACTTTAGTCTTGAGGGACTGCGGTATTTTGGACGTAAAGATATTGCGAAGCTTCCCGAACGCTGCCCAGCCGAGTTGGATTCGACGATTGATCTCTTTCTCGAAGTTGGACCTACCTAACTGGACTGTTTGTCCCAGGTATACATATTCGTCAACAACTTCGAGTGTAGAGTCTCCAACCTTCAGAGGAGTGGGTGTAACACGGACGTTTGACATGATTTTCGTCTTATCCATGTTCATTTTAAGACCCACTTGTTGGGAGACTCTACTAAGTCCTTCGAGCATTGCGCCTAGGTCTTCCAAGGTCTCAGCCATGATCACGATATCGTCAGCAAATCGAAGGTGAGTGATGTACTCGCCATTGATGTTAATGCCGAGTCCTCTCCAGTCCAGAAGCTTGAAAACGTCTTCCAGTGCAGCGGTGAACAGTTTCGGAGATATAACGTCTCCCTGTCTCACCCCACGCTGCAGCCGGATAGGTTTCGAATTCTGATCCTGGAGGTGGACCGACATGGTGGCGTTTTCATACAAGCACTTCAACACTTCGATGTATCGATAATCAATTTGGCACCGTTGGAGAGACTGCAACACAGCCCAGGTCTCGATCGAATCAAAGGCTTTCTCATAGTCCACAAACGCCAAGCATAGTGGCCGATTATACTCTTCGGTCTTCTGTATAATCTGCCGCAGCGTATGTATGTGGTCTATGGTACTGAAGCCTTTTCGGAAACCGGCTTGTTCGGGAGGCTGGAAGTCGTCAAACCTGCGTGCGAGACGATTCGTAATGACTCTCGAAAACAGCTTGTAGACATGGCTCAGGAGTGAGATGGGTCTGTAATTCTTCAGCAGAGACTTATCACCCTTCTTGAAGAAGAGCACCACCACACTCCTGTGCCATGCTGTAGGCGTTCGTCCCTCGAGCATGACGGAATTAAATAGCTTCTGAAGAGCTATAAGTACCGGTTCTCCACCTGCTTTCAGAAGCTCAGCCGTAATTCCATCATCACCCGGTGCCTTGTTGTTCTTAAGCTGTTTGAGAGCCATTCTAATCTCGCACAGGCTGACGTCTGGGATATCTTCGGTATAGTGTCGGGACAATCTGGCTCTCGGGTCTTCAGCCAGATTGCTGACAGGTAAGCGTGTAGTCATGTATAATTGTCCGTAGAATTTCTCAACCTCTTCCAACAGCTCGGGCTTGGACGACACGACTCTGCCATCCTCGGTCTTCAGCTTTGTCAGTTGGCTTTGACCAGCAGACAGATCCCTTGCGAATACTTTTGACCCTTTATTGCGCTCGATAGCCTCTTTAATACGGTTGGTATTAAATTGGCGTATATCACGGGTCAAGGACTTGGAGATCTGTCTGTTTAGTCGCCGATACTGACAAGCATCTTCAGAGGATTTCAGAATCAGGCTTCGTCTTTCCTCCATGAGCTTGCTGGTGAGGTCCGAGATACGAGATGTTCTTTTTAAACGGCCGGTTTTGAAGGCCTTATTCCCAGCCGTTTGGACAATTTCCATGAACCTGTCGTTATAATTGTCCACATTTTCGCATTCTCCTAGGCATTCGAAGCGGTTGTGCAACTCGAGTTGAAAGCTTTCGGGGTTTTGGAGTTGGATAGGCGCTGGTCGGAGCGTGGACTTCATCAGTCGACATCTTTCTAGCTTTGTTTTTAGATTCAATGTGCCTCTTACCATTCGGTGATCGCTTCCTGTCTTCAGCGAGTTGATCACAGAGACATCATTGAATATTTGCCTTTTTGTCGACAAGATGAAGTCAATCTCATTTTTTACTACGCCACTGGGATGCAGCCATGTCCACTTGCGCTGTTTTGGCTTTTTGAAGAAGGAGTTCATCATGAAGAGGCCCTCCTTCTCCATAAAGCCAGCCAGCAGCTGACCCCGCGCATTCCTCTCTCCGTATCCAAATTTCCCCACTCTCAGCTCGTTGTCCCTTCGTTTGCCTAGTTTCGCGTTGAAGTCCCCCATCACAACGGTGAAATGGGTCCTGGAGCTATGTATGGCTCTGGAGATATCCTCATACATAGCCTCCACCTCTTCGTCGGGGTGTTCCGCGGTCGGCGCATATACCTGTATGACCTTCAGCGAATACCGTTTGGTGATTCTGAGTATAAGGTACGCTACCCTCGTCGAAACACTCTCGACCTGGACCACGTTGTTGACTAGGGACTTGTGGACAATAAACCCGACACCACCCTGGGACAGTTGGTCGCCCTCCCGGAAATAGAGCAGGTTTCCGGACTTAAGGATCATGGTGTCCTCACCCTCTCTTCGGACTTCACATAATCCCACAATATCCCATCGTAACCTGCTCAATTCCTCCTCCAGTTCAGCGAGTCTTTCGTCCGTTCGCAGTGTGCGCGTGTTATAGGTTGCCAGGGCCAAAGGTTTTTGTTTTTGGTAGCCTGGCCTCTGCCGGAGATTCTTCGCACCCCATGCCCCGCCGTTACCGTGACCGCTACCGGAGTCAGGAATAGCGGGGCTGCCGGGGACTAGGGGCCGTTGTTTCGGGTTCCTAATCATGTTTGGGGGGTAGTTGCCATAATCGCCACGCTTGGCATGCGGGTTGGCGATCGCAGTGTGGCGTGAGCCAAGATGGTACGCGGGAAAGACGCTGCTGCCCATCCTCCGGTTTATGGATCCCTTAGTCGCCTTTTACGACACCCACGGGAAGAGATGGGGTGGTGCTATTCTAAGGCCACACCACAGGCTCAAAAAGAGGCTTTAAGAGCTTATCTTATTTTTATTTTGTTTATACTTGTTTTGGCTATAAGTCGTGCGTTGTCTTTCAGTCAGTATATCACGGTACAGTATAGATATATGCTTTGATTTTTCAAACTAGAGTTGACATGACAGATCACAAAACTCATTAGACCTCGTCCAACCTTTAAAATGTTTGCTTAGTCCGCCAGACTCGTATTTCCAACTTCGACCGAGTTTAGGTCAGGGAAATCTAAATAAAACTTTAGCTGTAAGATGTTTTTCATGTCGAAATACCCAGTTCCTTGTACCATGGGTGGTTATCCAAGCGAGACTGAAGTTGACTGCAATCTGGCTGCCGATGTGGAAGCGATGACTCTCGGGATGATGGGTATTTTGGTGATGATTACCCAGGAGAGTGGAGGGAAGGTGGTTAAAAATATTTGTTAGTATTTTCAACTTAAGTAATTGAAAGTAATCCGGACTTGGCCCCCGAGTGTGGAGTATGGCCTTACCTTCCCGATATATGGGAAGAGCCCTGTGCCCCTGCAGTGGGGACGTAATAGGTTCTTAACAATTGAAAGTAAAGCTGAGGAGGTACTTCTTATATATTTTAAGAGCTACGCTCTTGTCGGTGAAGTAACCCCCATTATTTCCTACTCCTCGCCAAATCCTTGACTGCCTGGTACGATATCACGTTGACTTACTTGAGGTACTATATGTAATACTTCATAAAGTACGTACACACAGTATAAGGACATTATACAGTTTGGACACTCCCTGCCGCTCTCTGAAGGCTACCTCACCCCCCTGAGTGACCGATCTGTGACTATTTGTCAAGAGGTTGGCACAGTTCCTAAACGGTTCCAAAGCAGAGTATTATAACTAAAGACAATTTTATTTTATAGTTAAGAGATAAGCCTTCTAAGGCTATACACTAGTGTATACAGCCTTGACTTTATTTGTAAAAGTCTAGCTAATAATAAAGATAAAGAACAATGAGGGCTAATTGAATCTCGATTCAACCCTAGTACATCACGCACACAATTACATGTGTACAAACATGAATGTCTTTGTAGTAAACAATGGCGCGAAATTCGTATGAAGTGTCCGGAGTGTGGTGTGTACATTGTACGTACGTATATGCAGAACACCTGATTGCATTGGACCAAGATTCAATCCAATCCATTTTGCCATTATTTCTTACTTAGAAATGTAACTTGAATTTATCAACAGTAATAATTAACAGTAAGCATAATATTACCGATGAAATGTATCGTACTAAACTCTCCCTAGATGAAGGTAATCATCATTCATTACCTTCCAACACAAACACCGCCGCGACGCACGCAATGGCACACCACACCAGTTGCGAGGTGTAATGGCGCGTGCGATGCGCGGGCGCAAGCAACGCCATATGCGGCGCGCAAGCGATGATGTGCCACAGTAATGAGATGACATGTGTTCTATGGGCTTGTTACGCCATCGATTAGTTGATTAGTAACTCTTGATTGGAGATTTTGTTTACGATTCCAGTTGTGTTTTATTAGGTAGTTTTTTAGTCGACTATAGCAGCGTAAAGGATGGGTCATTAAGGGTATAACAGAATAGGTGTAAGAACTGAGGGCTTCTATTCTACGATATTTATCATACTGAAAATTGTGTACTACGACTTTGCTAAAAGAGCAAAAATAATATTTGCGCGGTCTGGCCAATTCATTCGCGGTTTCTAAGTCCTTTTTGATAAATATGTGCAAATCGATAACCTTTTTTTTAAGTGTCTCTAGATATGTAAGTTCATTGTAGATATGTCAATCGCATTGTGTTTATATTAAGTTACAGTTGTGTTTATATTAAGCTATCATTTATCAGACTACGATATAAGAACTCCCTCAAGCTGTGGAATGAGCTTCGCATCCGAAGTTTTCCCTGTGGTCTACTCTGCAGTATGGGACTGTTCAAGAAGGCATTAAAAAGGTTTTTGAAGGTTCCGCATAGCATCAATAGCACCCCTGGTTTGCAAATGCCCATAGGCGGCCGTAACTACATTCCATCAGATGGACCATCAGCTTTTCTGCTACCCAATATAATAAAGAAAAATGTAAGAGTGGTTGGTTTATTTACAATTCAAGTTAGTTAATATAATTATCCGACTAGTTATGCAGTAGCATGATGTTGTTGTTTGTGTGTTTGTACCTCTAATTAATAAGGCTTATTAGAATAATTTCCTGTATAGTTAATAAAAAAAAAAATAGTATAGTTTACCTACGTCTCGTCATCATGCACTTAACGACATAATCCGTCGCGCATTAATATCTGCAAACATTCCTTGCATTACGGAGCCGCAAGGTTTAGTTCGAACTGATGGTAGGAGACCAGATGGTCTTACTCTTGTACCGTGGCAGAGAGGGCGCTCCCTTTTATGGGATGCAACGTGCGTTAGCACCTTTGCTTCAACTTATGTTGGTGGCACTGCTCGTGAGGCGGGGTATACGGTTGAACACGCTGCACGTCAAAAACATGACAGATATTCGGTCCTAAAGAACACGCACCTTTTTATCCCCTTCGCGGTGGAGACATCAGGCACTTGGGGATCTGAAGCCAAGGCTTTTGTGAATGACTTGGCCTCTCGCTTAAGACAAAGGGGCCATGATCCCCGTTCCGGGTCGTACCTGACTCAGCGAATCTCCATCGCAATTCAGCGTGGTAACGCTGCTTCTGTGATGGACACTTTTGTTCCGGGTGCAATTCGGGGCGGTATTTTTGACTAATCAGTTTTTTATTGTTTTTTTATAGGTATATTTTATTATTTGTGTTTTGGTTTTTCATGTTTTTTGTGTAATAAACATTTTTTTATAGTATTACCTGTATTGTGGTAATAAAGTTTCGGAGTGTAAAAACAACGGTTTAAAATTATTAGGTATATGTAGCCAAAAACACATATTGTGTTTAGATCTTTTTTAAAGTTCCCTTTCTAGTCAAAACTCAAAATGTTTTTTGTTTAAGTAGATGCTTTGCGCATGCTTTTAAATCGTCATTTTTTTTCTACCTAGTACAAAGTCCCTACCACGCTGGACTTGTACACTCAGCGTTTCGGGAAGTGTTTGTGAATCGAGAAGAAACGTCGAGCCCAAAAGAAACTCGCTTCAACACATTTTTTAAATTAAATCTTAAATTCTATTACAATTCATGTCAGCAATAAAATTGTGAGCTGGAGGATCTATGCATGTCCATACATCATTGTCATTTACATAATCTAGTATTTGTAATACCCTTTAGAGCATAAACATTTTTTCAAATGCAATTTGAATTTGTTTGCAAGTCAGAATTTAAAAGATAAAAAGAAGCTACTTAAGTTGAATTTCAGAGTAAATAATACTATTTTATTTACTTTGAGGTCAAATTGCGTTAACGATAGTCAACCTCCAGATATAAAGATAAACAAGTGAAAAAAAGAGGTTTGATTCGCAAAATGCGAAATCTCCTAGCCGAGGCTCCATGCTGGGGTCTGGGTGCGGGGCTCTCTAAGCCGCCTGAACAAAAACAAGGGTGTTGTGCCCTGTACTTAGCCACTTTATTTGGGACAAGGAAAGTAATGGATTCGACAAGACAAAACAGGGGATTATATTTTTTTTACACAGAACTTTTATACTGGAAGCTTTGAAAAACCAACCAAGTAGGTAAATTTTATTAATAACTAGGGACTTCGTCCACACAAACGGACTATGGAACCTGTTAGAAATTAAATTTTTCATGAAAACTAACTGTCCCTTTCACACATTTAAAGATCGATTTTAAAAAATCCTAGCGCTATCTTCTTTTCTAGAGAATCAACCTTATTGTCAATGTCAATTTTACGATCCGTTGTCAATCGGTCATTCAAGATATTTACTATATCATATTTTGCATCAACATACAGCACAATATCTCCTCTAAAATAAATGGTTTAAAAAAGAAGAATCACTTTGCAGAATTAAAAAAATGTTATATTTTGCAAAGGTAGTCTCCATGCCTTTTTTGTGCTACGCCCTGTTCCATTAAGAGGATTAAAAGCAAGAGGCGCTGCGCCGCCGTCGCTGGAACACACCACACATAACTATACATACATATACTCACTATAGTTATCAGAAGACAAGGTAGTAGCCATAATCAATCACTTATGATTATTTTACGTAGTTTGGACTTTTCCATTGTTCTAGAAAGCACGGGAATATGACTCCCAAACTTTTTTAAAGGACATTGACCAGGTCTGGACCAAGTGCTGCCCAGAATGAACACATAGTGCATTTTGTTCCTCAGGCCAACACTAATATGTAAACCGAAGCGCATCAAAATCTGTCCGAGGAGTCAAGAGAAAAAAAGTTTTTTTGTAGTGAATTATTTGTTTGCGAAAAATGAACTTAATAATTGTTTTCAGTGTAACTAGTAGTGTATTATTTATACTTATGTAATAATAATATCATTAATTACCAATCAGTAATTACATTGATGTCTGTACCAAGTGCTGCCCAGAATGAACACATGGTGCATTTTGCTCCTCAGGCCAATACTAATCTGTAAACCGAAGCGCTTCAAAATCTGTCCGAGGAGTCAAGAAAAAAAAAAGTTTTTTGTTGTGAATTATTTGTTTGCGAAAAATGAACTTAATTATTGATTTCAGTGTAACTAGTAGTGTATTATTTATACTTATGTAATAATAATATCATTAATTATCAATCAGTAATTACATTGATGTCTGGACCAAGTGCTGCCCAGAATGAACACATGGTGCATTTTATTCCTCAGGCCAATACTAATCTGTATACCGAAGCGCTTCAAAATCGGTCCGAGGAGTCAAGAGAAAAAAGGTTTTGTTGTAAATTATTTGTTTGCGAAAAATGAACTTAATTATTGATTTCAGTGTAACTAGTAGTGTATTATTTATACTTATGTAATCATAACATCATTAATTATCAATCAGTAATTACATTGATGAAGATTACCTAGTTTTTTTATACATAAAATAATATAATTAAAAATCAAGATTCGTTAAACTGTAAGTTTATAAACCTTAAACTACAACTTAGGCACCATAAAAGCCTAAGCCTTAGTCAAAAAGCGTCTCTGATGCAAATGTGCCCATATCTCTGGCAGCGTTGCCTCGCTGTATTGCCAGCGATATTCGCTGCTTCAGGTACGATCTGGCGTGGGGGTCTCCACTATTGTTGATCAGGCGCCTACTCAGTTCCTCCACAAACTTCCTGGCTTCCGCACACCATGCGTTGCTCGCCTCAACCGCGAAGGGGACGTAAGTATATGTATCCTTGAGGGGCGAGGACTTGGCATGTTTTTAACGGCAGTCTGATCGGCAGGTGAATCCTTTGTATGGGTGTTACAGACAAAATGGGAGGGTGCAAATGTGCTTACACACGCCGCATCCCACACCAAACAATGCCCTCACCCCCAAGGGACTAAAATCAGCCCATCAGACCGCTTGCCAACCGAGTGACTCAAGCCGGGTGGGCCGACAACCCCACTGGAGGAGGCCAACAAAGCAGAAAGGTTTGCGTCTTGCACACGCCTAATACCCATACCCCCATGGCAAACCCGCAGCGACGCTTGCAGCCACTAGGTCTCGTTGAGGTACACGCTGGGGATAAGTTTGGCAGGATCAGGAGTGTTTTAATCATGTAATCGTAATTATGTATTAATAATCTTCATTGTCATCGATTATAATTATGTCAAGAAACTAAGCAGAGTGCCTATACACATTCATGGATTGAAAGAGTTGGTATACAAATGTCTGTGAAGTTGCGCTTAAATACGTAATGTAGATCAGATTATATACAAGTATCGAGTATTTATTATATTGTTGTCGATATAGAACTCGTAAATTGTGTCATATCGTTTTTCTTTTAGTAGCTTTCACAGTTTAGCTGCTTTTATTTTGAAACCGCTGCGACGACTGTAGTCTTTTGACATCGGTGTTAGCACTCGTATCTCGCGCATCGGCAGTATTGAAGTGGCATGATTGTTATACAGATCACCCGGCAAGTCATCATGATTAACAGAACACATGATCAGTGACCAGTTGAATGGTATAACGCATGCTTTAGACACAGGCTCGCGATAATCACAATCGAGCCACAAAAGATATATTCCTTGACCCAAATATAATCGATAACGATGAAGATGATTGATACATAATTAATTACAATTACATAATTATAATACTGTATTACTGTATTGTATATTCATTATTATTATACTATTACTGTAAAAGTCACTGTCACTAGTATTACTGACACAGGTATATCACTGAGTAATTATACTTTACTTATCTGCATACAATTATAATACTGGTATCACTAATAATGTATAACTATGTAATCTTACGGATAGATAAATGATATTATTATTACATAAGTACCATTAATACACTACTAGTAAGACTGAAAATAATTATTAAGTTCATTTTTTGCAAAAAAATATTTCACAAAAAAAACCTTTTTTCTCTTGACTCCTCGGACAGATTTTGAAGCGCTTCGGTTTACAGAATAGTATTGACCTGAGGAACAAAATACACTATGTCTTCATTCTGGGCAGCACTTGGTCCAACTTCCATACATAGATGGTCAGTGTCCTTTAGGTAGGTATATCATATATTTAGGTATAACATATTAAAAACTTGATTGAGCAAATAAATAATTATCTCTAGGAACCACGCGATAAGCCTGATTTCAAATGAAAAAAAATTGTATTCATTTTTTTGTTGTATTTAATACGATGTCTTGTTTATGCAAACCAGCATTGTAACTCGAGAGAGCTATGACGTAATGCTGAGTGGAAACCTTTTTGGTACCTACCTGTGCTGTTTTAGTTAAGTTCTTGTTAGTATTTCTTATAATCTTTACTAGCTTTTGACCTCAGAATACATTTTTATTGTACTTACTTAGGTACATTAGACACAGAAAGGTGTGATAATACTTCAAGGTTGGCTTTTACCCATCAAACTGAACAACTTTTGTTCTACAACTTTGTTGAAATCGCCAAGGAATTTTCGGACTTTTCATATAAACTTGGTTCGCCAGTTGATCGATTTGTACGAAAAGTCCAAAAAAATTTTGCGATTTGGACAAAGTTGTAGAACAAAAGTTGTTTTAGTTAAGTTCTTGTTAGTATTTCTTATAATCTTTACTAGCTTTTGACCTCTGAATACATTTTATTGTACTTACTTAGGTACATTAGAATCTGTCTATACTCGTTCAAAAGCTACACACCAATTTTACGTCGGAAGAAGTCGAAATTTGAATCAAACGAACTAAATAATTAAACCCAGAACTCCACGATACCGAATGCAAAACATCTCTACCTCGAGCCATCCAATATACCCGTATCCGCGCAACTGAAGTGGCCTCATCCGGGCCTTGAACCCCGAACCGCCGGATATGAGGCGCATTCGCATTTGAATGTTATTGCGCTCTGACGGATTGTCAAACACTCCACTGTTTTGGGGACTTCCAGACTGTACGTTTGGGGAAATATCTGTTATATACAGGGTGTTTAAAAAGTGCGTTTGTAATTTTAAGGCGTTACTCAGAATCAAGCACGGGAAATATATTGAAAAAATCCGATCTATACAGGGTGTAACAGAAAGGTGTGATAATACTTCAAGGTTGGCTTTTACCCATCAAACTGAACAACTTTTGTTCTACAACTTTGTTGAAATCGCCAAGAAATTTTCGGACTTTTCATACAAACTTGGTTCGCCAGCTGATCGATTTGTACGAAAAGTCCAAAAAAAATTTTGCGATTTGAACAAAGTTGTAGAACAAAAGTTGTTCAGTTTGATAGGTAAAAGCCAACCTTGAAGTATTATCACACCTTTATGTTACACCCTGTATATCTTTCTGTTACACCCTGTATATCTTTCTGTTACACCCTGTATATCAGTTTCCCATACAAATTCGTGATTCATTATTCAAATTGAGTATGGTAAATTGAAAAAGAAGTGCGGATTTTTTCAATATTTTTCCTGTATTTCCTGTACTTGATTCTGAGTAGCCCCTTAAAATTACAAACGCACTTTTTTAACACCTGTTTATTTGTAGTTGTATTGTAAAAATGCTAAACTGATTATCATTATAGCTAAATCTAAACGCCCTACACGTGCACTGCAGTGAACGCGCAAACTTGTGTCTTAGTGGGGTTAAATTGGACCAAATTAAGTCGACCCCATTCTGAGACTTTCTTTAAAGAGGCCTCAATTTCCGACACAAGTTTGTTTCGGCTCTCGATGACGTTTTCCCGAGAAATGTTGGCACGGCCGGTATAGAAGGCATCACCTGTGCTGTCATCCGCATAACTATGAGTGCTGCTGATTTGCAGCATATCATTGATATGCAGAAGGAACAGTGTAGGCGAAAGCACACAGCCTTGAGGGACACCAGCATTCACAGACATAGAATCTGAGCATGCACCGTCGACTACGACCTTTATGCTTCTGTCTGCAAGAAAACTAGTGACCCATTTGCATAATTCCTCGGGAAGCCCATAAGAAGGAAGTGTGCCAGACCCGATCGAAGACCTTCGCTATGTCCAAACTAACGGCCAAAGCTTCCCCCTTAGTCTCGATCACCTGTGCCCAACGATGTGTCAGGTAGACAAGAAGATCACCAGCGGACCGGCCCTTACGGAAACCGTACTGTCGGTCACTAAGCAGCTGGCGGTCCTCTAGGTACCGAAGGAGCTGGCTGTTGATAATGGACTCCATTATCTTTGAGAATAAGGAGGTTATGGCTATCGGCCGGTAGTTGGACGGATTCGAGCGGTCACCTTTTTTAGAGATCGGGTGCGCCAAAGCTGTCTTCCATGACTTCGGGACTACGCCAGTGGAGTATGAGAGCCGAAAAAGGCGCGTTAAAACTGGAGCCAACTCTGGAGCACACACCTTCAACACGATAGGAGGGATTCCGTCGGGTCCACTCGACTTATGAATGTCGAGGGAAAAAAGTGCTTTACGCACTGAGCGTTGGTGGAACCGGATATCCGGCATACAGCTCGTGCACCGCGGTATGGTCGGCGGCTCGTTTCCCCCGTCATCCAACGTTGAGTTGGACGCAAAGAGTTTGCCTAGAAGATCAGCTTTCTCCTTTGCGTCGTGGGCCTATGAATCATTTCCCATGTGCAGTGGTGGAAATGATGGCGTGCAGAAATTCCCCTGGAAAGCTTTGGCCAGAGACCAGAACGCACGAGTTCCCGAAGGAAGACGCTCTAGTCTCTCGCCAATTCTGCCTATGTGCGCTGACTTTGCCCTGGCAATGTCTCTTTTGAAGGACCTGGAGGCAAAGTTAAACTCCTTTTTTAATACGCTGGTCTTTTCATCCCGTACCTTCGCCGCATTTGCCCAGGCTTGGTAACATTCCTGCTTTCGGCGAGAAGCCTTTTTGCACGACCGACCAAACCAAGGCTGGGATTTGCCGCCAATGGGGACCACTGAGGATGGGATAAAAAGCTCCATACCCTGCAGCACCACATCAGCGACAGAATCGGCAGCGAAGTTGGGATCATCCGGCGTGAAGCAAACCTGCCCCCAAGGGTAGGACGCAAAGAAAGACCGCATCCCATCCCAATCTGCTGACTTGTAATGCCACACACGACGGCGACAGGCGACTCGCGGTCGCGGCGGGCACGTGAGTGGCACCGTACTCCGGATAAGGCAGTGATCCGAAGAGCCGAGTGAGGCGTCAACGGATACTTGGTAGCCGTCCGGATGAGAAGTCAGCAGAAGGTCCAACAGTGAAGGTTCATGGTTCTCCACATCTGGGATTCGCGTGGGCGTAGTAACCAGTTGTGTCAAACCATATGCCAGGGCGAAGTCGTGAACAGATCTCCCCGCATGATCGGTCTTGCTAGAACCGAGCCATTCGGCGTGGTGGGCGTTAAAATCGCCGAGTACCACGATCTCAGCGGATGGGATCTGCTGCTGCACAGTATCTGCAGCCATTTGGATGTGCTCAATGAGTCGGTCAGTTTCGCCATCGCCGGTATGGGACCTATATAGGCACGAATAGACGCGGGGATGGTCATCGCCGTCTACACGTAGCCATATGGTGGAGAGGTCCCTACCTTCAAGGTTGCTGAGACGGCGAGAACTGATATCATCTCTAATGTACACGCACACTCCAGCCCAAGGCACGAAGGAGTGTTCCAGTCCATACCCAGGGTAGGAGAGGTATGATGTGTCTGCTGGGGACGATATCTGTGTCTCGGTCAGGAAGAGCAAGGCCGGCTTTGCTGTCTCTAGGTGGTAGTGAACAGCATTAATGTTTGAGTGTAAGCCCCTGATGTTGCAGAAGTCCACGGCCAGCGTGGCACGGGTGCCAAGGTGTTTTTGCCCTTCCCTTGTGCAACTGGATGATGGAGCGCTGTTATGCCCCCCCCCCAGAGTACGACGAGGGGCGGTCTGGACGTCCAGGCTCAGGCACATTGTATCCTGAGCATGGACGTCCAGAGAGGGATTCTCCAGCGTTAGCGCAGCTGGTACCCTCCTGGGGTAACATATTTGGTAACTGCGCTATCATTGGGGGGGGGGGGTTGGGCCTCCGGTACCCTCACTCACTCGGCGAAACACAACGCAAGCGTTGCTTCACGCCGGTTTTCTGTGAGGCCGTGGTATCACTCCGGTCGAGCCGGCCCATTCGTGCCGAAGCATGGCTCTCCCACGGTGCAGTACCACGGTGCTACCGTCAATCCTTGTGTTATATAGTACGTTTAAATTGTGCAACAGTTTTATTATTTTTATTAACAAGAAGATTATTAGCTTTGAAACTGAAAACATTAATATGTTTTGTTTTTATTGATTTTTTGCACAGAAATAGTTAACGGCGTGAGAAGTAACAAAGGCTTTATTTTATACTGTAAAAATATCGATTTCCTTTGGGAATTACAGCGGTTAATAACAAATATTGCAACTTGACATATAAATGCTGTTTATTGCTATCAATCGATTACAATTATATTTAGGAAAGAACTAAAGTAGAGGGCTGAAACAAGATAGGAAAATTTTATCTCATTTAGCTCAACTATGGTCATAAAACTCATAAATCATAATAAAAACGATATCCACGCAGGCAGAGAGTGCCCGCGGCCAAAACCTAGTCATTAATACTTTTTTAGGGAATAACACAACAATAGCATTAACTTACTTTGCGACTGATTTGAAAAAAAGCTCTCTAAAGCTAATAAATATCATAACATAAGCGCAACCGACAAACCACTTGTAAACCACTCAGTTATAGATAGAACGCAATATGGAAGGAACTGGCGACCTGCACTTCAGAGGCGCCGACCGAAAACCAGAAGCCGAAAATACTCCAGCGCTATTTAAGGTGCACTCGAGATCTTGCAGCGGAACTGCGGGAAAAAACATTACGGCGCCAAGAGTTCCTTTCATGCTGGTAAGCGCTGTAAAGCGCTGAGATCCTGGGCTGAGGGCTGTGAAGCAAAATCTGTCATATCAAAATCAAAAATCAAAATGTTTTTTTATTTATTTAAGTAAGTATAGTAAGTATGCTTTACACATTATAGTAGGTTTTAGTTACTATACAGTAATACAGTGTGCTGCATAAAAACTTTTTCTATTCTGTTCTATTATATTATTTTAAATCTTCTTTTTTTCTACCTACCCAGTACAAAGTCTCTATTATGCCACGCGGAACTTGTACACTCAACGTTTCGGGAAGAAGATAGATAGATCGAGTCCAAAAGAAACTCGCTTCGCTCGATCTCGAACTCGGTATCGCTCAAAAGTCGATTGAGAGATCTATATTCCTATTTCCTATCAATCCAGACTTGGCCCCCGTCTGTGGATATGGCCTAACCTTCAGCTTCCTTGTATATAGGTACAGGGTAACTGACGCATTTTGCTAAGGCCTCTTATATTTTGATTTTATTCACTCAGGAACGTGATCTTTCAACTTTTGTTCTACAACTTTCGTTTAAAAACTTTGCGTACCTACAAACGAAACTGATAGTTTTTTTACTTAATTATAAAAAGTTTTTTTTGCGATTTCAGCACAATTGTAGAGTGAAAGTGGTTCCGTTTCATAAATAGAAACATTTAAGAGGTTTGCAGGTAATGGTAAATTTACCAAACACGTCGTGTAGTTAAGTATACCAATGCCACTAAGCCGACTATGAGTTCAAGTTCATTCATCCATACATTGTTTGCAATTAAATTGCCCTTTGGCTTGCAATTAATTGTTCGGATTGATCCCTGCCGCCTCTTTTCGCCATCGTTCTACGCGATAATATATTCATCCCCATCACATAGATGGTTGGCAGTCCACAACTGTGCGTTTCACTAGAAACTTTCTGCCTCGCACAACCAAACGTGGAATGAATTGTCGCCTGCGGTACAGGTCGCGTCAATCTTTAAGGTCGCTGAGCTGAAGGGTACTGACTGGGGGAAGTGTGCGTTCACTTGGAATCCTCATGCTCGAATTTTTATATTCTGATTATGCCAATATTTATTGTCTAATAGTGCCCAAAGGAAAAAAATGTGCTATCGTAGTTTCAGAGAAAATCGAGTTTTTCACTAAGGCTGCTAGCGGAATGTTTCGCTGGCAGCCTCATCTCTGGAACCAAGGAACTTCTTCGAAATTCGAGCATGAGGATTCTAAGTGAACGCACACTTCTCCCACTGAGTACCCTTCAGCGATCTTAAAGTTTGACGGGACCTGTATTTCCGGACCGATGCGACATTCAAACCTTCAAGAAAAGAGCGTACTCCCATATCAAAGGCCGGCAACGCACTTGTGACTCCTCTGGTGTTGCGGGTGTCTATGGGCGGGCGGCGGTAATCGCTTACCAGGTGATCCGTCTGCTCGTTTGCCACCCCTGCCATAAAAAAAATTAAATATGCGCGATTGCGCATATACATATGTATACGCATTCCAAGTCAGGGGGACTACAGATTCAGTTCAAAGTATTTTACCTGTTTTGTATTCAAGACGATATACACTCGTCTTCAAAAAATCGCACGTCCGTAAAAATAGGCTTCAAGCACTGTTAATCCTTAAGACAATCAGTTATTCGTAGCAATATTGGTATCATTTGAGAGCCCTATAAAAACTCTTTAAAATAATATCCATTTCATTTGATTAAAGAAAAAGCTTGACACTTTAAGTCACTGTGAATGACAATGGAACTGATTCTCCTCTTCAAATTTTGTTTGTATTGTTTTGTTTTTTGGGTATAAAAGGGTCGATACAGCTTATCGGGGGATAAATTTGCTACCAACAGTCGAAGAAGACACAGAAGAATATCTTTCATCAGAAAAACGTCCTTGAAGATGGACACTACTGCTGCTGAAGCCGCCCAAGTTATCGCACTACTGCAATCAGGACTACGTCAGTGTGATGTTGCTCGGCAATTGCACTTGAGTCGCTTTTCTGTTCGAAGAGTGTACCAGCGGTTCCTGCAGACCGGTGGCTTTGTCCGAAGGCGTGGGTCTGGTAGAAATCGCTGCACTTCTGCGAGAGATGACCGATTCGTCGTATCGAAGTCTTTGAGAAATCGGTTCTCTAATGCTGTTGAGTTGCAACAGCAGCTTCAAGCAGTTCGTAGAAGGGCCGTGAGTGTCTCTACAGTTAGAAGAAGACTAAAGGAGAGAAATATTGTGGCTAGAAGACCTGCCACGGGTCCAAAATTAACCGCAGCGCATCGGCGAGCACGCCTGCAATTTGCTCGCGCCCACGTCAATTGGACCCTGGACCAATGGAGAGCTGTTCTCTTCTCCGACGAAACGAGAGTGTGCCTTTTCTGCAACGATAGACGCAAAAGAGTATACAGAAGACAATGGGAACGTTTTGCCCAAGCCTGCATCCAAGAGACGGTAGAATACGGGGGCGGTTCCTGCATGTTCTGGGGCGGCATATCTGCCGACGGCAAAACTGAACTTTCTTGCGTCTCTCGGACCGGCGCGGCGGTGCTCGCGGGCAAGGGTCGATGACTGCTCACCGGTACATCACAGAGATCCTGGAAGAACATGTGGTCCCCTATGCTGGATTTATTGGCGACGGGTTCACATTAATGCACGATAACGCTCGCGCGCACACTGCTGGAATTATGCAGGGCTACCTTCAAGAGGTTGGGATCCCTGTCATGCAGTGGCCAGCGAGAAGTCCAGATCTGAACCCGATAGAGCACCTCTGGGACCAGCTGAAACGCAAGGTTAGATCCCGTGATCCCGCTCCCGCGACTCTTCAGGAGCTCCAAGACGCCGTTATTGAGGAATGGGACAGAATCCCTCAAGAAGAAAGTTGGTGCGATCCATGAGGGAGCGCATGGAAGACGTCATTAGGGCTAGGGGGGGGAACACTAGGTTTTAGGTTAGTTTTAAGCAACTTTGTTTTGAAAAATTAATCAGATTTCATTTGGGTTTTTTAAGGATTTTTATTATTTTGTAAATTTTTCTCAGTTCCAATAAAAAACATTGAATGAATTATTGTTTTTGCATTCTCTGTTTCCTTACCTTTCAAATGATACCGAACATTACCAATATTTCATAATACAAATACGATTGAAAGATGTTTAAAATAGATTTCTTAAAAGGTGCGATTTTTTTGAAGTCGAGTGTATAACCTCGTTAGATTGCAGAGAACTTTTCAAATGCGCATACATGTGTACGCATTCCGAGCCAGGAGACTACAGATTCAGTTCAAAGTACTAGGCTCTCAGAGAAGCGCAGGAGGTATTTTGCCTGTTTGGTATCCGAGATGATATTTAACCTTGATCTCTTCCAGATCTGATTGCATATGAATGGGTCACCTTTTTCATATTTTAAGGAAATAGGTATACTTAGGATTTGTTAGTTAAGAATCTTCTTAGGGGAAAACATTACGCACGCAGTAAGAAGGAAACAATAAACATCAATACCAAAGTCAAACTCCACTAGTTTTATTTTAATTTAAAAGCGAAAGTGGCTCATTGCTGCACGTAATAGGTTGTTAAGTATTTAACAAACTCTGAAAATCAAAGTCGTTCAGAATGTAGGTATGTAGCACTAAAAGCGCTGAAAAGTTACGTTTGAGCCGGCGCCGGCGGCGTACTTTGATCGTGTGGGAATATGCGCGGGATTCGATAGTGCGGTGATCGAACTGATATCGGGTACCAAAGTAGCTGAGTCAGGGATTATTTTTATTTTGATCGTAAAAGTGATCGGTTGTAACTTAGGCTTGTGTACTCGGATATAGTAAAACTGTAATATGTATTATTGACACGTATACCTAATGCTTCAGTTTACCGACAGTGAACACTTTTCGAAGGTTATGTTTTGTCCTAATACGGGGTTCCATCCACCCGGAATCCGCTGTTTCTAAAAGTGGAAACATGTTTTCGATTGGACGGGGGTTTTATATTGTATTAGAAGTAAATGTAGTGCTACTCCAGATTCTGACCAACTTTCCCCAAGGAACCCAGAGACAAATCGCAAAAAAAAATTCGGCTCTTCAAACTAATTTGGCCGCTCGGCTGATCGATTTATATGAGGAGTCCAAATTTTTTTTTGCGTTTTGACTATGGGTTCCTTGGGGAAAGTTGATCAGAATCAGGAGTGGAAGCACTGATTAAAATTTGGCGCACGACTAGATTTACAGCCTGTATAGAAAAACCAACAATAAGTTCTGTAAGAAACATGAAGACGAAAACTTAAATAAAAATATTTAAAGGATCGATAAAGAAACGGTTAATAGGAGCATTGTTAAATAATTAAAATATTAGGTTCATCATTAGGTTCCAATTTGTTACAGTAGTGAACACAAGCGAATCTTCTTATTCTTCTTCTTCTACTAAGCGTTACCCCGGCTGGAGCCAGGGAACACAAGCGAATAAGGAATAATATACATAAAATGATTTATCTTGATAGAGACTGATGTATTGTTTAGGTCTACAAATAACCTCATACAATTAAGAACAAAAAAATGTGAACTACCTACTCATACAAATTGAACAAGTTAATTAACCAACTTTGCATGGAGAGCCCAATTTTTTTTGTTCTGATTTCATGTGTTGGGAAAAGTTATTTAGTTTCATGAGTATAGAAAGCAACAATTACGGGAACGAAATAAATAAAATTTTAACATTGCTTAATCTAGAACTTTTTGAAACCTTAAATTGACATTTTTAAAGGGAACTAACTAACACAACATACTTAGATCTGTTCTGAAAAATAAAGACATTATTTCATTTCTAAAATATCTGTTATTATTGTTATAGAAGGGCTATTCCAAATCCATAAAACTAAAAGCTCCAAATGATATGTCTCTACCGATCATTTTCCAGTTGTTAAATTAGACATAATTTATATCGCCGACAAAAAGGTTTCGACTTCGAACCAAAAGTGGCCAATATCGATGCAGCTGGAAGGAACCTTTGCGGTCGAAATCTTTTTGTGTTTAAAATAAAAAATAAAATATTTTGACAGTTCTTTGTTCGGCATGACAGGACAGAAATAGCTAATTTATCAAACTGGCCATCTCAAGAGTCGTTGTCGGGTCTACGGTCTTCACAAGACACGCCTACCGCCGTTCAAAAAGGCATCCTTCCCTCCCATTGGTCGCCACGAAAGTCGCGTGCGCCGCGATCCAAATCCAAAAATAAAAACTGTTTTTACTATCGCCCGTTTATAACTTGTAAATATATCGACGCGTGTTTTTAGATAAAATAATATTTTTGTTCGTGTATCAAATTAATGTAAGGGGACGATAGATTTATGTTAAGTAGATCTTTCGTCGTTAAAATTATCTGTCGATTGCTTTTAAGGTTGAGCCAATGAACTTGGAACGGAAATGAACGCGTTCCTTTGGCCAATTTTGGGTGACCTTGAACATAACGAGTACCTACATCTCTAACTCCAGAGATAAGTTATTTTCTTATAGCTCCGTTACGTACTCATCTACGAGTATCGTCATGGATAGATACTTATTGTATAAGGAAATATGGATGAACTTTGCGATAGTTTATGTTAGTGGTTAGCAGAAACTATATCAGAAGCTAACTTTCTTATGGACAGCATACAATGTCACTAAAAACGTCTTCATGAATATACAGGGTGCTAAGCTTGCTAAGAGCAAGCCCTTAAAGTTTTCGTAAACCTGTCCCTTACACCCTGTATAGAATTTAAAAATGCCTCTCGCGAAAACTTAACTGGGGCTCTACTCATAATGTTTTTTTTTAAATCACAATTGATAAGCCCTTGGCATCATCTCACCTGGTGGTCAGTGATGATGAAGCCGAAAGGTGAAAGTAGATTCACCACGATTCCCCAACGGAATGGGGAACTGGCTATCTTATCTCCACACCAGAACATATCAATGCAATGGTATTAATATTGACGGCAAGACTTAGATGAGATGGTAGTAGCTAGCCAGGAGAGCTCAGAAAATGCCCTACCACTAACAAAGCAGAGTCCTACAAAGGACCCCGGCGAAAATCAAACCCGCAAACTCGTGATGTGAAGCAAGCGGACTAGCTACAAGACCACGGAGGCGATGAATACCTACTGAATGCCTTGATTCAAGTAAAGCAAAAGAGAGAAGCAGAATTCCGAAATAGTTATTTTTACATCTTACTTCTTATTATACTATACTACAATATAATACTATACTGTATGGATGTTTGTTTGTTTGTTCCGCTTTCACGTCGAAACCACTGAATGGATTTGGATGAAATTTGGTAGGTAGATAGATCAAATACTGGATTAACACATAGGCTACTTTTTGTTCCGGGAAAATGCATGGTTCCCGTAGGATACCTTAGAGACAGTCAAAAAACGACATCTACGCGGGCGGAGCCGCGGGCAAAATCTAGTTCTGTATAATAACAAATAATACTTATGTACAGTTTAGTTACTACTTCAATGCAACGAAAACATTAGAGAACATCGTGACTCTACTTTTCTATCAAAAACTTTTTACTGCACATTTAAAAAGCTTTTAGTGTTGCCAGACCCCAAAAATCTCCTGTCAAAATATTGTCGGCGACATCACAGAGGGTGACGGAGTAAAAATTTAAACTGCCCCTACTTCCTTTCGAGGGTGAATCGCAGAAAATGCTTTTAAGTCATTTATAGTGCATTCTGGGTTGAAAATTAGTGCTTTATTATGGTGCCTTTGATGGCTAATTTCGATTGTTGGAGTGCATTTTGGTTCTGAATTATTGGCTATTATGTTGTTTGGGGCAAAAATGTTGAAAACGTAGTGAAACGTACCACCAGTTGAACTGTTTCGTTGGTATGATGAATAAGAAAAGGTGTATAATATTAGCCTGTGTGACATTATTTGGTTGATTTAGAATAGAATAGAATAGAATAGAATAGAATAGAATAGAATAGATGTATAAAACATCGCATAATTATTGTAAGTAATTTAAAAAAAACTTATGTATGACGCTCTTAAATAGAGTTCCGTAGCAAACTACGGAATTGCTTCGGAAAATGCTTCGGAATTTAACATAAAGTTTTTAAAGTCATAGGCAGGTCACGGAATGTCTTGCGTAGCAAATGTCTTCAAAGCTTCTACTGATGTAAATGAACAAATTTTGTGTTACGTCATTGCTAAAGTCACAAAAAAAGATATAAAACTCTTCATACAGAACGAATACGGCGTTTTTTTTAACCGACTTCAAAAAAGGAGGAGGTTCTCAATTCGTCGGAATCTTTTTTTTAATTTTTTTATGTAAGTATGTTCACCGATTACTCGAAGACGCCTGAGCCGAAAATTGGAATTGGAAAATTCCTTTGTTGTTTAAAAGGGTATGCTTCACAGGTGATCCCATATAAAATCGATTCAGCGGTTTTTGAGAAAATCAACAAAAACATAACAAAATTGGAGTTGTTGCGATTGAAGTCGGTTGTTTTTAACGTATTCAGCGTGGTCAATTATTTTTTAATTAACTATAGATAAAAAAATTGTCGTTCAATTTAAACTTAAAGTTGCAATCTATATGTTAGTGTCTTCTTTGTAGAGTCAGTGTTATTAATACTGTTTTCTTTGTATTAATTCATGTTGTATTTCTGCAAAAACTTTAGTTAACAATCAATCTCAAAATGACGTCAACCTTCTTATATCTATAAAAAAACAATATAAACTTAAGTCGATAGCTGAGAAGATACTGGCCGAAGAAACAATAGCTATCAGAATTTAAAAAGAAAAGATTCGAAATTCAAAGCGGGAGCCGCCATTGGCTCACACTACAATGGCTGACTTTGAAACGTTAGATTTGACAAATGATAACATAGAAATATATATCTTTCATCTGTGGGAAATAAAATATAAATTGAAATTCTTTTTAGGTACCTTTTATTTTATAATTAAGGAGGAATAAATTAAACTCCAGTAGAATATATTAATTTATTATACTTATAAATATATAATTATGCACATAGAGATCTCTTTAAATATCGAAATTAGTAAATATTAATACATTACAGAGGTACATAATATCATAGCCAAATTGTATAAAAAAATTGCCGTTTTACAAACGGGCTTAGCCTCATTGTGGTCTGGTGTTTAAAAAAAACTCCAAATAAGTTCGAGTCGAATGGAGGAAATATAGACCTTCACTTTTATGGTGGCACTAGACATTAAGCTCGTTTGTAAAATAGCTACATTTACAGTTGGACTACGACTACGTTGAATAATAAATAAATACATAGTTAAAAGCTATCATAATACATAAAAATTGTTATACACTAGTGAGCACACGTGACTTCATCCGTATTGTCTTCGTAACTATTTCGTGGGTAATTCAGTTTACCTACATTCGATACCTATTTTTTTATTTTTATTTTTATGGCAGAGGTGGCAAACGAGCAGACGGATCACCTGATGGTAAGCGACTACCGCCGCCCATAGACACCCGCAACACCAGAGGAGTCAAAAGTGCGTTGCCGGCCTTTGATATGGGAGAACGCTCTTATCTTGAAGGTTTGAATGTTGTATTGGTCCGGAAATACCGCAGGCGACAATTCATTCCACAGTTTGGTTGTGCGAGGCAAAAGGTTTCTAGTGAAACGCACTGTTTTGGACTGCCAACCATCTAAGTGTGAAATTGCTGTCGCGTAGAACGATGACGAAAAGGGGCGGTAGGGATCAATCCGAACAATTCCTCGGAGCACTCCCCATTGTACATGCGATAGAGAATGCAGAGCGAGGCTACATCTCTACGCAGTGCCAAGGAGTCAAGCCGATCTGAAATATCCTGGCAGCCGACGATTCGAGCCGCTCTCCGTTGAATGCGGTCCAGAGGGAGAAGCTGGTACTGAGGTGCCCCTGCCCAGAGATGAGAACAGTATTCCATATGACGCCGGACCTGCGCCTTATAAAGTTGCAGGCGATGGGCCGCAGTGAAATACCGTCTCGATCTATTGAGCACACCAAGCTTTTTCGAGGCTCATTTAGCCTTACCCTCTAGATGGCCACGGAACTGGACTTCACTCGATATGTCGACACCAAGGATTCCGATACTAGCTGAGGCATTTAGGGGAGTGTCCTCAAAACGAGGTGATACGATAAATGGCATTTTCTTGGCAGTGAACGCGCAAACCTGTGTTTTACTAGGGTTAAACTGGACCAAATTAAGTCGACCCCATTCTGAGACCTTCTTTAAAGAAGCCTCAATTTCTGACACAAGTTTGTTTCGGCTCTCGGTGACGTTTTCCCGAGAAATGTTGGCACGGCCGGTATAGAAGGCATCACCTGTGCTGTCATCTGCATTGATATGCAGAAGGAACAGTGTAGGCGAAAGCACACAGCCTTGAGGGACACCAGCGTTCACAGACATAGAATCTGAGCATGCACCGTCGACTACGACCTTTATGCTTCTGTCTGTAAGAAAACTAGTGACCCATTTGCATAATTCCTCGGGAAGCCCATAAGATGGAAGCTTCGCAAGAAATGCTTTGTGCCAGACCCGATCGAAGGCCTTCGCTATGTCCAAACTAACTGCCAATGCTTCCCCCCTTGTCTCGATTGCCTGTGCCCAACGATGTGTCAGGTAGACAAGAACATCACCAGCGGACCGGCCCTTACGGAAACCGTACTGTCGATCACTAAGCAGCTGGCGGTCTTCTAGATACCGAAGGAGCTGCCTATTGATAATGGACTCCATTATCTTTGAGAATAAGGAGGTTATTAGCTATCGGCCTGTAGTTGGACGGATTTGAGCGGTCACCTTTTTTAGGGATGGGATGGACTAAAGCTGTCTTCCATGAGTTTGAGACTATGCCAGAAGAATAGGAAAGCCGAAAAAGGCACGTTAAAACTGGAGCCAACTCTGGAGCACACACCTTCAACACGACAGGAGGGATTATTCTCAATTATTCTGAAGTTGTCAAATCTTAAAATGTTTTAGGCTGTGCTGCTGTGCATTATCTATCAGTGAGTACATATGTTACTATATTATTTATATTATATTATATATACAAAAATACAGAAATACACAATAAATAAAAGTATAACAGATACGAAAAAATGTTAAGCTACTGGTGTCAATTTCATTTTCTATAGATAATATAAAATAATAATATTACATAGTAATACATATTATTTAAAATAAACAAATACATACATACATATAATATTTTCATAGTCTGTGTTTCAGAATCTAGTCAATATTAGAATTTTAGTCCAAATACCGAAGAATTTTGAAACAGTACGTTTAATGGCTCATTTTACTCGTACCCTCGTCTCCCATAGTTGACACCAGCCATTGGGATGGGAGCCCCTTGCATCCTCCTACCGGCACCGTATACAAATGGCCTCCGCACACTACCAGATCTTCGCGAATATTCACCATCTACCCTTACTTCCTCACGAGGTAAACCTCCATTGTACGTATAAACCGGGGACCCGGAAGAAATAAGGACACCATTATGCTGCTCTCCATTGCTTAAGGATGCTTCTAAACCTCCGCTAAGACCAGCTAGCGAGCCTTGCAGGGAACCGGCAAGGTTCACCGGTATTCCCACATTACCATCTTGACTTACTGGGACACTATGGAGTTCTGGAATTCGTACGCTGACTGGGAAACCTACGTTATATTGGCTTACAGGCACACCAACACTATACTGACTTATTTGGCTAACCTCTGCGGGCTGCCTAACCGGAACGCTATGGAGCTCAGGAACGCGTACGGTTACTGGAATGCCTACGCTATATTGGCTTACTGGGACTTCTTGGGTTACTGCGACTGGTTGAGCAACGGGGACTGGTTGACTTACTGCGACAGGCTGTTGTACTGAGATAGGTTGGCTTACCGCGACAGGTTGGGGAGCTGGGACGGCTTGAGCAACAGGCACAGGTTGATAATTTACAACTTGTCTGCTAGCTGGCACATTGATGGAAACAACTTCTTTACCATCACCATCTCGGCTTAGCACTTTTCCTTTGAGTGACTCAAGCAAAGATGCCAGTCCACTATTGAGATCTAAATTAATAGAAGTCTGTTTAGGTTTCAGTAGGAGACCTAGACTGTGTTCGTCTGAACACAGAGCTGGGTTTAGCTGACAAATGTTAACGAGACCTTCGTTGGTTCCTAAATTTAAATTATGCAAATTTACCAAAGCCTTCAGCTTGTTCAGTTTATTTTCACTGTCACTTACTAAGCCTTCCAGACCATGAAGTGGATTCAATTTATTCAATTTTGCTTTCAAGTCTTTGTTAAAATTAGCAATGTCATCGAGAACACCCTTGCCATTGAAGTTTATGTCGCCGCCAATACTTAAATGCGGTAAATGAAGTTTCAAGTTACTTGCAAGTCCTAAGTTATTTTCACCTCCGGATTTGGAAACAAGTACATTATCTTCTTTTGGCTCTGTCTCTACTTGTACTTGTACTGGAGTTGGTACTAAATTGTGTTCTTCAACAACTTTAACTGGAGCCGGTTCATGATCAACTGTAACTTGTAATGGAGTAATATCGTGATGTTCGACAACTTTTACTGGAGCGGCTTCGTGTTCAACTGAGACTGTGACTGGACTAACTTCTTGATGTTGTACTGGAACAAGAACTGGACTTATATTGCTTGTGACCGTGAACGGTACAGCAGCTGTGTTTAGATTACTGTGTGCATTTTCAATCTCATTCAGTGCGGCGTGTAGATTGGCTACTTTGTTTTTGATGTGACTTCTTACCTCGTTTAACCACTCATGTCCAGATGATAAGCTTGCAGATAGCCCTATATCTGGAGGTGACACAGTTAGCTTGGGAGATAAGTCTAAGCTGCCATGTAAGGACAGACCTTTAGTGTCCAAGTTGCCTATATCAGATACAACGTCAGATAGGGCATCCTTCAGACTCCCTGCATTGGTGCCAGCGAAACATAGTAACAGAAGATATAAGAGTGACATGATCTGAAACATTAATTAATTCAGTTAAGTACTATGTAATGAGTTTCAAAGAACCAAATGATGTATACATATATTTATTTTGAAAAGACAAAATCTACTCCGATCAGGACTTGGAAACAAGAAAAAATATAATTATTTAAATAGACTCAAAGCTATAAAAAAATCTCTAGCAGACAGTATAAGATTTAAAGTAAAAAAAAAAGAAATATTCACCTGTTACACCAAAAAGGAATAACGAAATCGAATGATCGCCTATGAAATTTGCACTACTTATATACAAGTCGATATAAATTGATTTGGACTCGCTTCTCAAAACTGTCGTTTTTACTCGTTTTAAACAATCGTTTCATTGTACTAAATTAATTTTAACTTAATGCGATATGGCAAATGATTAAAAAGTAATGGTGATTATCAGAATCAATATGAAATTACGTTGTATGTCAATGAAAACATTGGATTATAATGTGGACTTACATTAAATAATCAAACTTACTGGTTAAGCCGCTTTGAAACCAGTGAAAAACGCGTTTATTTTATACATAAGTACTTAAATTAATAAAAAATGGTCCATAACGCCACAAACTCGAACAAACCCAAAACATATTATATCCACTTTTAATAATTAATTAATACTACATATATAGAAAACCTACAATTAATTATTATTATTTTATTTCGTTAATTACCAGCCAATTTAGTAACTAATGTACAGGCCCATAGATAAATATAAACTTATAAATTTTAAAATAATAGATACTATAATATATACCTATTTGCAGGTGGAGTTACCTGATTTTAAAATCCACCGACACAATTAATGAATATTTTTTAAATTGAAATTATGCTCTAATTTATATATTGGTAATTTAATATTGATAAGGTAATGATATTTATATGCTCAACTATATTTTGGTGCCCTAGGGTTCATGCGAAAATGTTCCTATTTTTTTGTATTAAGACCTGTAAAACCGCATGAAACAATAAATAAATGTATTGAATTGAATGAAATAAATACAATTTATAATATCAGTACTTAGAGCTAAGTTGGCACTTTTCTTTGTGCTGTTACATTGCCAATATTAGCATTGGAGTTAATATAATTAAGGTAAGAATGGATCAGTAATAACAATAACAATAAGGCATAAGTAAAGTTATATAAGATGCTACTTTATTAGTGCCCGATATTTTAGTCAGCGCTTCCACTCCTGATTCTGATCAACTTTCCCCAAGGAACCCATAGTCAAATCGCAAAAAAAAATTTGGACTCTTCATACAAATCGATCAGCCGAGCCACCAAATTAGTAAGAAGACTCCAAAAAATTTTTTGCGATTCGTCTATGGGTTCCTTGGGGAAAGTTGATCAAAATCAGGAGTGAAAGCACTGACTAAAATATCGGGCACTAATAAAGTAGCACCTTATATAACACTGGTTAGAAGTTAAGCTAATATTACGGTTTTTTATAAATAACCCACTTGCTCGTTTGCCTTCCTTATCATATAAAAAAAAAAACCTAGGTACCAAATACATATAATACGATATTTAACAATATTATATGTATAACAAAACATTAACCGACAATAAATTAATAAAATTACGTATTATTCTTTTCACCATAATGTCACGAATTTTATAGACCATATTTAAAATGACATACGTAATTTTAGTTACAGATACTATAAAACAATGTTTCAAATTAATAAACACGCGAGGAGAATTACCCTGTTTAATATACCTAATCAATTTCATGAACTAGAACTGACAATTAGACCATATCAACTAAGTTATGAAATTAATCTGTTTCTATTAACATAATGCAAAAGAAGGTTTCTTATAATTTAATTGATACTTTTAATTTCATTTCTAAAAGTATTTTTTATCAAACGTGTAAATTAATATATTATTATTATTTTCCATATACATTTTCGCTACACTGCCCACTTGGCGCTAGCCGAAGCGGCAGGAGCTACTCCAGCAGAAGCACAGTCTGCTGGAGATCAGTGCGACGAGGAGAAAAGTGTCCGACAATCCGGGCATTGTCGAGGAGGACTGCCTTTTGTATAGCCGGTTTGCCTCGAAGTCCCAACCTTAGAGGTTACGATCCAGGTCAGCGGAAATCAAACCATTTACGAACAGAGGACTACCAGGAATTATTTTAGATGTTTTATTATTATGCAGAAATATAAATTTAGGCTACTCTGACCACTTCGCGCTAAGCGAAATGGCAGGAGCTACTCCAGCAGAGACACAGTCGGTCGTATTATTATTATTACATTTTTCATGCATGCAAAATTAATTATTTTATTAAAATATCATGGAAATAAAGTGAGAACTAGAAAAACGAGCTTCTACATAGGAGTAGATTTTTCGATTGAACGGAACAATCTTCTTATCGTGTGGTATAACCGTCTGTCTCCAAAGTACAGACAGCTGATGCCTGGTGGAAAATAAAACAATAGTTAAACTTCTAACCTGACGCTGAAACCGGAAAACTGACTACAAACACGGTGATAACCTGAATGGGTTAGATTATTAGAGGCATGTATGTCAACCGTTTCCGTGGTTTGCAAAGATTGTGCCGCTTGGATGGTAGTCGTTAAGCTATGACGGAGGCCTTGTAGACGGCTTGAAAACTTCTGACTTTGAGCACTAACATACCCCCCCCCCCCCCCCCCCAACCTTCACCAATCCGGGCTTAGGCCCCGTGAGTAGAGAGTGGAGTATGACCTAACCTTCCCGATATATGGGAAGAGACCCATGCCCCTGCAGTGGGGACAATAATAATATGGTATCGGTAAGATGACGCTGGATGTCGGTCCAGTACCGTGCTACGTAGAAGTTAGTAAGGATGTATCGTGCTAAGCAACTCAAGGAAGAGACAAGAATGCTCTACAGTAAACGTCTTCTGGCTGAGATTTTTACTCCTAAATAAATTATAAAATAATGAATCATACATACGAAACATAATGTAATTACCGTGTAATCTAATAATTTGAATTTTAATTGCTGTAACTAAAACAAGTCATTAGTATAAATGATATTTTTACCACAGTACAATTTGGTTTGGTTTGCAGGGTAAGTAGACGTCTCTTTTATTTTTTAATTTAAATGTTTTTTTTTATTAAATATTATAATGAGAAAATATATTTTTTTGTCATCTTAAGGGCGACTAATTGTAGATGTTGCTCATGTTACTGTAGCACTTTCCGCAAGGAAACTATACAATTTGAGAAATAACAAAAAAAGTGAATTATATTCTCCCATTTTAAGGTTCCTTGTGGAAAGTTCTTCAGTTCTACACTAAACAGATAGAATAAAATAGACGAAACGTCTTAAAAGTGCACTTTTAATCTTTTAAACGAGGCCTTAATTTTCAAAATCAACATTACAAATGTGTATAGATTAACTACTTGAAGCAACTAACTAGCTTACTTTTTCACAGATAATGACGGTGTTAGCGGTTTTTCTTCTGCTTCATATTAGATTATCAGATGGCCTAAATTTACCTTTTCTACCAGTACCAGTTAATAAACAAGTGTCGGCCAGCTTAGGAAATCCTCAAGACGTCAATCTCGTTCCAAGACAAACTAGAGATAATAAAGAATCATCTCGAAGGCTTGGTGATATACAAGATTTCAATTTACTCCTACGCAGTGGTTTGAACAATGTTGAAGCAGTACGCAGAGTACATGAACAAATTGATTCACAGGCATTACGTCAACTTGGTAATCCAGAAAATATAAATCTGATTCTGAGGGGAGGACATGATAGCAGTAAACAACAAGCAATTGGCATCGGAGATTTAGTCAACAGAGTAAATTTTAACCAGAGTGTGATACCTAAGTTAAGTCAGATTTCCGGTATATTGCGCAAAAGACAAGTTTGGATAGCACCAAATTTAAAAGATATTTACCAAGAAAATTATAGAAGAGAAAATAATGCACATCGAGGAAGTCGTTCAGTATATCTAAAAAGATCGCCTTTACAAGTTGATAAAAAGCTATCAAGTTTACAAAGTGCGGAAGAAGAAAACTCGGAAGAAGTAATTAAACCAAAACAAAAAGGAAAAAATGGTCATAGTCGCAACAAAAATGATAAATCTGAGAAGGGGAGTTCCTTGAATGGAATAAAACAAAATATAAAGAAACAGAAACTATCGAAAAATAAATTACAAAATGTGTCTGCTTCTGTTGCAAGTTATGCACCAAGAATAAAACCTGGTGGTCTTAAAAACGGTTATTTAAGCAAAGTAAAAAATATTATCCCCGCAAATAGTGCAGAAGATGTATCCAAAGCTACAGTTAAGAAGAAAGCTAGACGACAAAGAAATAAATCGAAATCAAACGGTCGTAGAAACTTGGAAGACGTTAGTGTTTCCCCAGGAGTAAAGTCCAATGGCTCAGAAGTAACCGCGCCGGTCAAATTAATTAAAAATGAAAAATTAGGAAATGTTAGTGTACTGTCAAAAGTAAAACAAAATAGTTCAATAACAAAGGCACAGGTTTACACTAACAGCAGTAGCGTAAAAAAAGTAAATGTATTACAAGTGCAGTCTAATGCTTCACATGCAAAAGTATTACTGCAATCAAATAGTAGTCAATTACTTTACAATGGGAGTGTATCTCCAGCAGCCAATTTAAGTAGTCTCAATTTAGGTGACGTTAGTGCTACTCCAGGAATGAACTACAATAGTTCAGTAACAATTGTAGGGGATAAGTCAGCGAGTTCAAGAAAATGGTATGCAGCTTCAAGAGTAAACTCAAGTGCTTTAATAGCAAATATAAGTTCAAGTGTTAGCCCAGTGTCAAAAAGCAAGGTTAAAGTTAAACGAGATAGCCAAGCATATTTTTTATTTTATATATAAATAACTTTAAGATATAATACAATGAAAAGGATAATAAATGTTCTTCTAAAATTAATTATACGTGGTTTGATAAATATAATTTTGGTTTTAAACATAATTTATTTATGTTACCAAAAGATACAAGATTAAGAAGTATTCAACGATTTGTTTGCTCGGTAGCTTGTACTTAGTACATAATATGTGATGTATGTAGTCCGTATAAAGAATTGCGTTGTGATGTGAGCTGTAAGGAAACAAAGTGAAACTATTGTTTAGTGCAACAGATTACCTACAATGAACGCAGAATATACTGTATCTTTCATATTATACAAACTTCAAAGAAGCTTGGTGTGCTCAATAGATAGAGACGGTATTTCACTGCGGCCCATCGCCTGCAACTTTATAAGGCGCAGGTTCGGCCTCATATGGAGTACTTTTCTCAACTCTGGGCAGGGGCACCCCATTCTTCTCCCTCTGGACCGCATTCAACGGAGAGCCACTCGAATATTTCAGATCGGCTTGACTCCTTGGGGCTGCGTAGAGATGTAGCCTCGCTCTGCATTCTCTATCGCATGTACAATGGGGAGTGCTCCGAGGAATTGTTCGGATTGATCCCTGACGCCTCTTTTCGCAATCGTTCTACGTGACAATATATTCATCCCCATCACTTAGATGGTTGGCAGCCCACAACTGTGCGTTTCACTAGAAACTTTCTGCCTCGCACAACCAAACTGTGGAATGAATTGTCGCCTGCGGTATTTCCGGACCGAAACGACATTCAAACCTTCAAGAAAAGAGCGTTTGCTCGTTTGCCACCTCTGCCATAAAAAATAATAAAAACTTAGAGCTAAATTGGTGACGTAGGCGACGCATACACAGCACAGCAGAGTTACAATAACTATTGCAAGGACAACCCATCTAATTAAGAGGACTTCACATGATCAATGGATCGAGACATAATACAATACGCTGACAACCGTGAAAAATTTGTAATTTTGGGGACACGGGGCGGGCGTGCCTGTGGGAACTCAGTGGAAACTTGGTGTATCGTGGCGAATCGGCCGCGTGCCCCAAATGAACTGTTCGTTGATGAAGTGGAATGATGCCGTGGGATTTACTGGTTGAGAAAGGAAGCCGTGGTTATTGAAGAATGGAAATGCAGTGTGAGGGAGTTCCGCAAACATGACACTTGTTTCCTCTGAATTATTGTGTTTTTTTGTGTTTCGATGTATCCTCGAACCTAGGATCTAGATTCTAGATAACTCACCAAGGAAAGATACCTATTTCACATGTGAAGTTTTACACTTTTATCCTTCAAGAAGTTCCAATGTAGTTGAAGGTAGTCCACGCATATCTAAGGTGTACAGAAGCAAGATGCTTTAAAATACGTTGTCTAGTGCCCCGTAAAAAGTAAAATAATTCTCAGCTTTGTCCAGCTCGGTTTTATTAAGTTTTTTCCCGATATTTTAAAATCATCCGAATTTTTGCAATGATTCTTGTCTTTCTGATCATACATTTTAAAGGTACTTACATAAAATTTTCGGAAAACACGTTTTTAAACCGACGATACTACCGTTTCCAAGTAACAGTAGCTGGCGTTAAGTTTTTTAACTATCTTGTAGCTCAGCGATTTCTTTAGCCGAACACTGTTTAACTAAAAGTATTTGCATGTAGATCCTAAGCGTATCCGTCCACTGGTCACTTAAGGGGGCATTGTTTGAGTTAGTCCACCGTAACGTTATAGCTGGAAACGGGACATTTCTTTATACAGTAGATAGAGTTCAAGGTAATTGATCCTAACCAAAGAACTTTATAGTTATAAGGTCATACTTCATTATTGATTATTTTCTTTAGTTAATTTAGAAACATGACTAAGAAGCTCTGTTTGAACTACAGAGTCAATTTGCAAAAAACCGATTAATCTTTTTTTCACACACAAAGTTTATTTATACACTTCAACGATTTGGAGAAAACTCCAAAAACATGTTTACGTATTGACTATAGGTTTCTTGGAATAATATTGTAAATGATGCTGTGTCATTGCTATTCAGATGCAGATTGTAACAAACTAGTAGGAGTGTAGGGCCAATTAACAGGGCCTTCTAATCATGATAAAGTAATGTCTTGTTTTGCAATACATGCATTTAGCATGTATTGCATTGTACTGTATTGTACTGTACTGTACTGTATTGTATTGTATTGTATTGTATTGTATTGTATTGTATTGTATTGTATTGTATTGTATTGTATTGTATTGTATTGTATTGTATTGTATTGTATTGTATTGTATTGTATTGTATTGTATTGTACTGTATTGTATTGTATTCTTCTTCATAGTGTGAAGGTGATCAGCAACCTCATAGTGGTCTTGTCAGAGCTGTCATGCAATTTTTGCCAGTAATTTTGCTGCCGCGATTGCTTTGGAAGTAGCCTTTTTTTGGTCTTCAAATGTACAGTTATCAGGGCAAAGTTGGCACTGCCACATGTGTGCGGTAGTTTGGATTTGGCCACACTTGCACTCATCACTGGTTCTCCACACTGGCCACGTATTGTATTGTATTGTATTGATACTGTCTTTGCTGAAAGCCCAAAATAAGTTTAAGGAAACTTTTTGACCTCCTACGCCTAGTTACGTCCTGTATAGTAGTTACCGAAAAAATACTTATAAGTTCATTGGCTTCGGAAAATATAGAAAGAGACCCGTCTCCCAACGGTGGGTACGTTACCTGGGTTATTAACGTTCAAATCTAAAAGGAAAACATTAAATAGGGCTGTCCGCTGTCCTCCAATTTATGGTAACTAGATATTCAATTAATGAAAAGGAAGGAGCAAGGGGAACAAGCTCGTGTAAGGGCAGTGGCACACAGGCCGAGCCTCATAATCCGCGATATGTGCCGGCGCATTTGTAATGCGGTATATTTGTGGCCGCCCCCGCCACAGCGACGGATTTAGGATAGAACGTAGTTTCTAGTATATTAACTATTAATATTTTAACCAATTGAACTGAAAATGTTTTGAAGGCGTGAGTTGAATTGGAATATTATTATTACTAAACACCCGACCACGTTTTATACCCTATTAATACATGGTGAAGCGGTCATAGCTCAGTGTAGCTTGTGTGGTCACGTCGATCGCGCAGTTTCACTGACCACAGACACGGTCATAACCTCGATCGGTTTAAGTAAGGCCTAACCTTCCCGAGACCCATGGGAAGAGAGCCGTGCCCCAGTGTTGGGTCCCCAACGTCCGCTATGGGTTGTTTGTTAACGACGCATGAAAATCAGGCTGGAAATCCACTCGGAGCATCTCGCATGCTAACATCCATCAAACGGTATACACATACACATGTTGATAATTAAACAGACCTACATAGTTACGTAGGGCAACAAAAGTTGCAGCAATACAAAAGTTGTTTAGTTTGACCAGTAGAAATTTACATTAAGGTATACCTACACCACTTGGTTGCACCGTGTTACATACAATAAAACCGAAAACATTTTTTGTCTTCCATCTGAGCAGTAGGCTAAACCGAAAACGGCTATTACTTTATTTTCGATTAATTATTAGATCACAAAACGTCATGGTTAGATAGTTTGTATCTCATTTAGATTGTTATATTATATCATCAAGTTTAACATATTATAATATTTTAGATATTTATAAACCTAACTCCGGCCCAAAACTGCCCCTAAGCCAATATTTGCTCACAACCAATTTCCCTAATGCACCGCACAGCGGATATTCTATACTCTAATATATTTTGTCTCGCTCTAACAAAGCACAAAAAGCATTATAACGTCTTCCATCTTTCTCTAGCAAAGCTAAAACCGCATAACTGCAATTTTCCGAATCAACGGAAACTATGAAATATTCATGAATGCGTTATTTTTATTTTTAATCCGGGTTCTGTGTTCGAATAGTTTATTGGATTGCGTTATGCAAGAGAGGACGACGAAATTAATAAAATGTCATGCTTGGTAATGTCCTGGACACTCCAATAAACTGTTGTTCTTTTTATACAGTATTTAAAAAAAATGCGTTTGAAATTTTAAGGGGTTACTCAGAATCAAGCATAGAATAAAGGAAAAATATTGAAAAAAACCGAACTTCAAATTTTTTTCAGATTCCCATACTAAATCTGAATTGTAAATCAAAAATGTATATGGAAAACTGAAAAAAAAAGTTGTAGATCGGATTTTTTCTATATTTTTCCTGTATTCTATACTTGATTCTAAAACACCTTAAAATTTCAAATGCACTTTTTAAACACCCTGTATAATCGCCTAAAATTACTACATAGAAGCGGTCGAGGCTCAGTGCGGCTTGTGTAGGCGCGTCGATCACGCAGGTTTACTGACTACAGAAATTGCCATAACCTGGATAAATTTGACTGTAAGTAGCATTTATCCCGTTTCCGTGCTTCGCAAGCCTCGTTAAGTCTTGTCAGAGGTCTTACAGGCGGCTTGAAAACTTGTGACACTGGGGTTGGCCACTAGCCCCACAACCTATATCAATCCGGACTTGGCCCCCGTGTGTGTAGTGTGGCCTAAATACTTCCCGAGGTATGGAAAGAGACCTGTGCTCTTCCAGTGGGGACGATATGAGTTGTTAATAACTGGTTCTCATAGTATAGGAACTCCTAGTTTGCGATTAGATGATGTGTGATTCGACCGGAAATATTATTATGAGTATTATCTAAAAATCTATTAGGTTTCTCTATGGTTCGCTGCTCTAGTTCTGCTAGCTTACCAATCTTCACCTATATAACCTAACATCTCTTTGCCAAGTTGAATGTCCTAATCTATCAAAATGACAAATTTTATTTTGCTGGTTACGTACTGCATAATGATGGACGTGTAAATTTGGCTGCTTAGCACAAAAATACGCTTCTTACCAACATTTGCACCGTAACGGTTGATCCTCTGTCGAGAATCGGTGTTCGAGCCCCGGCTGCTTTATACATTGTTATTGGCGCTGGGGTTGCAACGATAGTTGCATGCTAGTTGACTTATCTACTTATAGCTTTAGATAGAATCAATAAGCTGTGATGTTGATAGGTTTTTGTTGTTTATGGTGGGGTTATGGTGACTTTTTTATGGCCTCTTATTTTAATCCCGCCTATACATGCTGAGTTACAGCTGGATCTTGGAGACTGAAGCAAAGAAAGCGCAAGAAGATATTTAGTAAATAGATTTTGAAACGATTCACCAAAACCAAGATCATCTCCAACATAAGTCTTGTGTCTATAGCAGACGAAAACGGCGACTCTAATAGAAAAGCCTCCCATAGTCTTCTACTTGGTACGAGCCTGAGTCACGTGAACATATACACCAAATACAAAACACAACAAGGAAGCAGTAAAAAGCTCCTGTGGTCTATAAAAAAGATCATCATAAATATAACATCAATCTTTCCCGCCATTACGGGCGGAAGCGGAAGTATTCGCGGATCGATTTATCATAAAAAAGTGCGCGAAATCCCGCCATATTGGCCGCGGCGGAAACTCCCGCCAATTTTGATGCAATATGGCGGATTAGCAAACACGTGCCAACAGGCCAATGGGGTTCCAAGCAGAATGGGATAAAGTTTAAAATATTGTTAATGATTTTAAGCTCAATATTCTAAGGAAACATTTGGAAAGGAATATACTTATATTTTTACAGACATGCAAGAATTAAAACTAAAACTTTTATGAGGCATGTAATGTAAATAAATTTAAAGATACGAGTACAAAAGGAAGTCAGTAGGACAACACTGAAACATGTATAATAACTCTGAATCTTGGAATTAATTAAAAACTCTACATCTACCAATTTTGTCTAGGCCCCCGTGTGTGGAGTATGGCCTAACCTTCCTGTGGTATGGGGAGTATGGGAAGAGACCCATGCCGTTTCAAAGAACGATCTCTACACCTATAAATACTTCAAACGTTACATTTAACACACGAATTTTGTAACTGGATTTGCAGTTCCCATTTGCTTTTGAAAATAAAATCCTACTGTTGTCACTTCAATACTTGTACAGTACAACAACTGACAAATTAAGAATTTATATCTTTCCGTAACGTAACCATAGCGTTTTCCAAACAATACTGTCCATTTGCGAGTTGCGTCGGAGTCCGCGCAGCACGTGTCGCGCACGCGGCAAGATGGCGCCGACTTCTGACAGCCATTACACTGTTTTGTGTTTATTAGATTAATGTGCGGCCTATTTCACTGGCCCTAACCGAACAGAATGTAAGGGTTTAATTCTGAAGTTGCTTTTTTTGCGTCTATGAAAGCCCGAGGTAGTGAAGCAGAGCAGCTAATGTTTCCATGAGAATTGTTAACAAATTGGAATTGCTGATGTTTAATTATTTTAGGCATAATTATGTCTTCAAAGAATTAAAATGTCCAACTTTGCCCAAAAATATATAGAAACATAGTCAGACTAATTTACTGTTGGAATTTGTATCTCTAATACTTACTATAGAGCGTCGACAGCAAACCTGAATCTTTACTCTTACATATCTTGTTCTTCTTCTTATCGTATGTCTGGTGCTGTAACAGCCTAGGGGTTCTTTCGGCTGGCCGTTTTGCATTTCACATCACTCAAATAACGCGTAGCCAAGGCATTGCAGATAAATAGACAATTGATAAGACTAGGTTTATTTCGATTCATTAATCCACAAGCCAATATAGGTAACCATTTCCCTATCCCGATGTAATAATCAAAACTTAAGATAAATTTTGAACACAATAAACTTTGCAATGATTAAATAATACAACTTCATATCTATGAAGAGGGTGTACATAACAATTACAGCGAGAGTAATGTAACAATAACATCCATGAGTTGTTTTTGCTCAGCCGTTGCGCAAATTGGGACACTCGAGGCCACGTGGCATACGAGAGCAGGCAAGTGGCAGTGCTAAATTATTATTTGATATCAACGTGTGACAGTTGAAAAAATAGTTCATCAAAATTGCTCAATGTAAACAAATATTAGAATGAAATTGGGATATTGAATAATAACTTGTTCATGTACGAGTATGTAACTTGTAAACGTTTTCGTTTTCCATGTTTGGTCCCTAGTTGGGCGCCAGATATATCGAACTTTGTTTCTAGTTTAAAGAGACAAATGTGGTTATACACGTTATCTACAAGTATAAGTAAAGAGAAGTATTGTAACAACAACAAAAGACATAAAAAATTGAATTTACAAACCATAACGGAGACATCTAATTCATGAGAATCTTATAAAAAGAAACGGGGAATAATTTTAGCGACATAAAAATAAAAAAGTGCATTTCAATTTCAATACACTGAATATCAGGAAATACTGTGGAAATATTAAAATCGTGCACAATAAACAGCACGAGGCCGAGGATGCACCCTTGCGGCGCACCCCAATGCATTAACACAAGTTTTAATCAAAAAATGCTGGGTGTGAAACCAAAACAGCTAGGGGAAGTCATTTTCCCATATCGATAATGATTCCACGTGAAAAAATAACAGAAACACAAACTTTTTTGTGTATTCACTGTGTTTGACTTAATCAGAAGACAATCACAGGACATCAGGAAATTATTTGTGTCAATAATTACACGGTGCGTACAGGCGCAGTGATTTAAACGATAAACGCGATGACTTTTTCGATTATTTTTGATTAAAATCATTGTGTGACTGCGGGACATGTTTTGTGACAGAAATAATAATGGTCAGTGTAAAAAAGACGATAGGTATTAGATATTATTAAATACGAGTATGTTCTGCAAATACATTTTAAATTATAAAGTCTACTATCAAACATTAAATTGAATATTATCTATTCATTTCTTATAAGAATAATGTCAGTGGGTTTTTGTTGCACTGGCGTTGCTTACATTCTAATCTTAAGATTTGGTACCCAGATGTCATCGTAAAATTGATAAATAATAATTATACCATGATTTATGGACTATTCTAATACGGATAAATAACACGGTATATTGTATTAACCTACAATCGTTAAGTAAAGAAAGAAAAATGCTGCATCATACCACATGGTTTTATACTCTGATAGATAAAAAGCATAAAACGCAAATAGTGCAAGCTATCGCCAAATAAATTGATATAAATGATGGTTTTGAACTAGTTATTGTAAAAAAGAACAGTCATCGCTTGCAGATTTGGAAAATCAAACAACTTAGGGTGTTGCTCTCATCAATTTAAATCTCATATGTACGTTCAATAACGTATAGGTACACAGTTATCTTACTGATAACACTTTTTTAAAGCAGAATGTTACTATTTTCTTGTTTAATTTTCAGGATGAGGAGGAGGAATGAGAAGACCGTCCCATTATTTCGGACAATCGATATTGTACATCATACGATGTGTACACCTCACACCGTAATTTATGTAACTGAATGTCTTGCCTTAAAAATCTGCATGAGTAAATTGAGTTAGCATCTTCAACACTGAATAAAAATGGTAAGCTTAAATCATACCTACCTAAAAACAACAAAAGAGCTAATAGGAATATAATTCTGACACCCTAAGTTGGAACCCTTCGCAGCATAGGAACACACCTTCAACAATGAATTAAAAATATTAAAATGCACAACACATTGTGCATATTCGAACGTAAAATACAGTCCCCCGTTTAAAAGGGAACGCTCCAACTCAACTGTAATTTTAATATTCTAATTTAACAATGAATTCATTATGATTAAATATTCAAAAAGGTATAGAAAATATTTTTCTTTCACTTGTCAGTCAAATGTAGTGCGCCAAATGGTATGGAATAATAACCAATGAAGACTAATGGTAGACATGTAAGAGACAAACACGTAATTTTTTAAAGGATTTTTTTTCATAATGCAGAATTAGTATTATCTTTCGCAATACAATATTAATTCATTGAAAACCTATAAAACAGTCGTGGCTCACGGCGGCTTGCGTGGTCGCGTCGATCACGCAGGTTAACTGACTTCCAACACGGTAATAATCATAACAAGATGGGTGTGACTGTTAGTCGCATAGTCGCAGTACTTCCCAAGGCCGTACTTCCGTTGCGGCTGTTGTCGCTAGATGGTAGTCGTTATGCCATGTCATAGGCCATATAGACGGCTTGAAAACTTGGGGTTGGCCACTAGTCCTAACATCCTCCACCACTCTGGACTGGGCCCCCGTGTGTGGAGTATAGCCTAGCCTTTCCAACCCTTGGGAAGAAACCCGTAATAACACTGCAGTCGGGACGATATTTTATTGTCTAAAATAAATTACCAAAGGTAAAGTTATGAATTTAACAGTGATATGTAGAGAACCGTGTTTAGGCAATCGTAGTATGGGCCGCCTCTCGGTCATATGGAGCGATGATTTGCGCAAGGTGCATGACCGAAGAGGTAAAGGCGTGGCTTGGGAGAGGCTTATGTCCAACAGTGGACTAATAAGGCTGATGGTGATGATGATGACGATGTTCTACGTACTCTAGCGAATTGTGGATTTTGAAGTGGGAAGCCTTGTCAAAAATATAGTACGATTTTGTATTCTCATTCGCTGCCAAGCGGCCAATCCGGTAGTTGACCATAGTTACTGCTAGTCATCTGTGTTACTTTTTATCAAAAATGAAACTTTGTACTGAAATGTTTTGTGAACTGTGTGAAAATGTGAACGATGTCTCTATTCATTACGAGTAGTTTTTGTGCTAATGAGCAAACTTAAATTAAAAATTGTACACGTAATGATTATCCAATGCAGGATATTTAATTATTAATAATACGTATTTCAAAATTTTGTTTTGATACAGTAAACTGTAGATGCTATTTATGGAACTGATCAATTTTTTCTTTTTTCTTTCCTTAAAGAACCTATACAATCTGAATAAAAAAATCTTATCTCAGTTCCTAAAAATCTACATATAATAATTGACCAGTCGATTACTCAGTTAACATATATAGAAAATTCTAAAAATTGTTTTTTCTACCCCGATTGTTTAAGTCTGTGTAAAGTTTTTTTTTATAATTGTATTGCTAAATTATCGAAAGTATAATAGTATCAGTCCCTAACGAGACGAAACCAAGCCAAAAACGATGCCCCAAACTTAGGTAAACGCATAAAAGCAGGACATTATGAACCAGTTAACACAACAAGTGGCGGTCTGAAGGTAAATTTATATCGACGATAACCCCGACGCCGGCGGGGAATGTCGACCGGACAGACGGACGGACGAAGCGGCTTTATTATGTATAAGTTAACAGGTGATTTAGTGACGCGAGGAGACAGAACGTGGGTGGTTGCGGGTTCGAGTCCCGTGCAGCAGTTTAGATAAGCTCGAAGGACTATCTGAAGATGGGCAATGTTTTAAATTGCGCTGCACCACAATATACAGGTGAAATTGTAATCGCGGAACAAACAACTACGGCTTCTGGTCATGAAACTGAACAACTCTAAGGAACCAATTCAATCGGAGCAAAAAACATTGTTGACTTTCCATGCAAAGTTTGCTTCTCAGGTCATCGATTTGTAAGTATTAAGAGTACATTTTTTTGCTCCGATTGAATTGGTTCCTTATAGAAAGTTGTACAGTTTTATGAGCAAAAACAACGGTTAAAATTTTTCTGTGATTTCAATATCACCCTGTATTAAATAAAATACAGGGGCGCGCAATTCGGCCGTTTTGTCCGATACAACTAGCTATGACGTACGTACATTTTTTTCTGTAAAAAATATAGTATAGTATGTTGGTGTAGATTTGTATCCAACCCGTAAGGAACACAGCCAGCCATTTTTTTTACTGTTTGCCTTAAATTTCCCCACATAATCCAATAATCCAACATTCAAATAACCCAACAGCCCCTGGTGTGTAATAGTGACGAATCAAGACTACCACATTATGTGTGTAGGTGTATGTTTGTACAAGTTCCGAGTGGTAGGAACTTTGTACTAGGTAGAAAACAAGACGATTTAAAAGTATGTGTACAGCATCAACTTTTTTTTTCTATTTGGCATTCCACATCTCATTAAAGGAGTGATTTTGCCAATGTCTCATGAAAAATGGGAGAGTCTTCAATAAATAAAATGGCGAACGCCAATGTCAAGTAAAAGACGCGGCTCTAAGGGTGATGGGCACTTAAAGACGCTCCACGTGGTGGTGTTGGAACTCGGAAAACGGAGCTGTCTTCCGAGTTAATCCTCTTCTTATGACCGCTTATCACTGAATCGGAATCACAGCTATTTCCCCATCACAAAAATAACGTTGAGACTACTCTAAAACGGAAATAATTAAAAAATTTACTCAGCAGACGTGTGCTCGGTACAAGTACAAGTCCCGGCAACCAACCCTGTGCAGCATCTACTTAATTAAAAAAGATTTTGACTTTGACTTTATGGACACTCCCTGCCGCTGTCTGAAGGCGACTGTCAGTGGATCGATCCAGTGACAGTCCATACAGTTGTCACTGTCATACGTGTTAGAAAAGGAGGTCGTAGTTGGTAAATAACTCGGACGATTTGTATGGTGTGCCCGGGCTGAAGTGAACATTAATACTTTTAAAATATCTGCACAAAATATTTATTATGACTGCTCATTAAAGTGAACACTTTCCTCAAGGAAATAATAAGTACATAAATCATTTGAAACCCACTTTTTATGGCAGGTGAAATTTTTATTTTAGAATTTGAGTAGTCCTAGGGTAAATTTGTTCAGTTATTTTAATTGAAACAGTTCCATAAGAAACAAAATACATAAATATCAGATAACGAACATATTACAGACAGTAACTAAAAATAAAGCAAGGCGTTTGTAACTCACCTATTTTCTATGAAATAAACTAATCCACTAGATAAATACAAACATTTTTAATGTTGACTATAACCACAAGAAGATTAACATCTCTTCAAACTAGAAACTTTTCAAGTATTTCCGGCCAGTTTGGGACACTTGCAATTTTTTCTTCCGTCTCTTAACCGACCTCTCATCGGTTGTAAAATAAAGAAAAAAACATTGGCAAAAAAGCTGCCAGTTCGTCGCGACGCGTGTCTATAAGATTTATTAACTGTAGAAGCAAAAAAATATATAAACTCTACGGTAAGAGACATGTGATGTGGGGAAAGAAAAACATGTGGTTCAGATGGGTTGTTAAAGCATCTCCTATTTCAATCTTCCTATTTTAAAACTTGTGCCCTTTACCCTACTACGGTGCGGTAAAGGAAGGATTATTAATAGACCATAAAATGGTAGTGATCGTAACTTTAGAACTGCTGCAGTGATTTTCATGATTGAAGTTTTCTTGTACGGCTTAAATAGGAGCGCGCTAATCTGAGATCGATGGGAGTGGTCCATGAGTGGTCAGTTTGAGTCAGTGGACTTCCTCCAGCTGATGGGATGATGATCTACATCTACAAGTGGAATTTTAAGATGTTTGGCAGCATATCAAGTCATTTCCAGTGTTTACGTGTGATAACTTCCATCTTCAGCATTCATCACTTACCATCAGGTGAGATGATGCCAAGGGCTTTCCAAGTAAGGATAAAAAAACTATGTATTACAATAGGTATTTCTGTTCTCGATGATTATTTAAAGGCTGTATAGGGTATAGAGCTTTAGCCTATAGTTGAATTTTTAAAATTGTAAATCATAATCACATCACTTGGTTGACAAAAGTATTTTACCTTCATACAGTTTTAAAAACCCTGATTAAAAATAAATAATAATCTCGAAAAATACCTCATTATAAAAATATGGGTGTTGATTCCCTATTTCTACATTAAATAATTTAAAAAGCGAATCATGTGAGACATTTTTTTATACGACACAAGATTTATTTCATGTATTCAGGCAAATAAATGAAATTGAAATATTCTATTTTGGCAGAACATAGTGTCAATTAAAGTGTTACAAAATTAAAATCGTAAAGAATCGAATTGAACTGAAAAAAATGCGTGTAAAATATCTGAAATGTTCTCATTTGAGTAGGTCCACGATAGAGTTAATAAATACTGGTCGATTATCGTCTTTTTTACGACAAAATATAATACATAGGTGCTTCGCCTATTCCATCGTTTAAGTATCTATCTGTGTTTGCGTATCATGGAAGTTATCATAAATATCTAAATTCACCTATCGCTTGAGTAAACAGTGAGGCTAAAAGCGTAAAAGCTACATCAAATATATCGGCTACTTACTAGCGAAACATATGGTTTCAGATATTACGATAGTGTGGGTGTTAGGTTATGTTAAAGAGAATCTATAATAGATAGAACAGTTCGCGAACCCTCATTTTAGACTGAGAATCGTATGTCAAATTTCATCTTAAAACTAGGTGGCGCCAAACTACAAATACACGTCTGTTAATTTTTCGATGGATTTTTGTGATAGAGAAATAGCTGTGACTCAGAGTCTGAGATAAGCGATAATAAGAAGAGGATTAACTTGGGAGACAGCTCCGTTTTCCGAGTTTCAGCAGCAAATAGCCTATGTCCTTCTCCACGTCACAGGTTACTTGTATGTCTTTCGTGAAGACTGATGTAATGCAGACATTGCGGTACCAAGAGGACATAAACATTTTCACATAATAATGTTAAAGTCTCGTTCCAGAATCAAGGTAAGATTTACCTTACAAGAATCTGTCTCTTTCACCCTTAAAAGATTTACAATAGCCTATCCTGCTGTCAGGGTAAAAATTACTTCTTACGAAAGTGTTCTAGAACGCTTTCTTGGATTTTTACTAAGTTCACCATAGACAAAGTTAATAAAATTGTATGTTATCCTAAGCCAGGAGCAGACCTGTAGATATCTCCAAATACACTTACCTAAACAGTCATAGTCCATAAACCATATGTTACGTTATAGAGAAAGCACTCGACCACTCGTAAAGATAAGGCCGTGTTTACAAAACGCTCGAGCCTATTATCAGACGCGCGCGGGCATTATCATCGATCATGCTACAGTGTGCATGCGCCTTATCATACTGATATTTGGTAGCAATATTACGTTTGCAGTTGGAAAGGCGACTCTAGTAAGAAGTTGGAAAGGTAAGAGAGGTTCGTAACAGAATATTGTAAGTTTGTTTTACGGTATAGAAATGTGAGGTTGTCTATTTATAGGCTTGTTTTGTTTATTTTTGTATTAGTTAGTTGAATTTTCTTAGCATTAAACCAGTGGGGTACATCTGATTACTAGATGTGTTTGAAGGTTGCGTTGCACAAAAAAATGCCCTACAAATATCTACGTTCTTCAGAATCATACAGTGACCGCGGGTGATATAAATGCAATATTAGGCAACTGTCGCTCTGCCGTCGGATGACAAAACGCGGCAACCCGGGTTACCGCGTTTTGTCGTAACATAGCTTAATTTGATCTACTACTCCTGACCTATGACGTAATGTGGGCAAAAAATAATTTACTCCATTTAAAACCAAAATACAAAAAACAGTAACCTAAAAATCCTATAGAATGTTTAACAAATCGAGAACTTTAAACGCGTTTTTCTCAACTTCACTAATTTTAGGTTGCCGCGTTTTGTCATCTGAGGGCAGCGCTGCTTGTTTCTTGTGCATGGCATGGTTAATTTAATTGTGACACACGATGAGATTGAGACAGTGGGAATCGAAGAAAACTATTCAATATTTATGTAGCCTCTTCTTCTTATCATCATAATTAAGAGAGCCTGGCAGCTCCATTTCAGCCTATCTTGAGCCATCGTCTTTGTTTCTTGATATGTGTGACTACAGCACCATTTCTTCACTTGGGTCATGTATTGTTTCCTGGGGCGTCCTCTTCCTCTTGTCCCTTCGATCTTACCCTTCTTCTTATAGTGTGGCATAATTATTATTAACTGTCCATCACAAAAATATAGACAGCGATTGTCTGGTGTTGCATTTACCATCACCCGTGGTCACGTGTAGAGCGTTTAGATTTAAACTTTAGCGAGGTGTTCGTACAAATTTAGTGATCAGATGTGCAGGTTTCTTCACGATATTTTCCTCCGCCGTTTACGAAATAAGTTAAGTATTCTTCGTTCCCACAGGTTTGTTACTTTTATGAAAAACTTTCTTGAAATAAAATTGAAATTTTAACGAAATTGCCGTTTGACTAAGGAAAAACAAAAGGTTATAAGACAAAATGAAAGGTTAATATTATAAGTTACATGTATAAATATGGATGTTTGTTACCTGCAGCCAAAACTACTGAATCGATTTATACAAGTGGGTTTTTATTAGATTCGTCTTGATTATAAGTTTGAGTTAGCCTTTAAGGCTTCGCAATTTTTCGTAGTCGCCATTTTGTTTTCCATTTTTTCTTGTTTTTATTGTGTTGGTAGCTCAGACTAAAAATACTTTATTTCGTCCTTGGTTCCCGCCGAATGTTTTCAAACTCTCGAGTCAGAAACGTCATTGATAATGATATTGTATTATAGTTTGGACATGTGGTAAATATGAAGATAAAATGAATAAGCTACATGCTGTACGCAGTTATCTTACTGGGAGTCTGTTTTCTGGGAGCCAGAAGCACTTGTGATTTAAAATATACCGAGACGTCGTCCAACAGATTAATTACAAAAAAATAGAAGTAATATTAAAAGAAGTAAAGAACGTAATGAAATGAGAAACAGTGACACGGTTCTGTTGTATATGTTTATCCGTGGTCCTGGTCTGTGGAGCGTCTTTTGTATGACTAATAATCAAAATTTTAGGTTAGGTTATTATAAGTTTTGAAAATCGGTCGCCAAATTGACAAAGTTGTATGGGCAGGCCTAATTTTGGACTCTCCATACAAGTTGATCATAATTATGTTTTGCCATTTTTGTATGGAGAGTCCAACATTTTTTTGCGATTTGAGCAAAGTTGTAGAACAAAAGTTGTTCAGTACGATGAGTAGAATACCTAGTTAACGGGTCCTACGCCAATTTTGTGAAACCCTGTATATTTTTTCATTTTCATTAAATTTTAGTTTCAGTATAATGTATCTTGTCTTCATCGAAATACTGCATTCCATTCACCCATGTGATCCCTAGAAAGCCTCTAATAGTAAACGCTCCATTACGGCTCGAGATCAAACCACCTATAAAATAATCGCCTTAAAATAAAATCTCTTTACTTGGCAGCCATATTGTGTATAATCTCTTTGGAGATTCCTCGCGCGCACTGGCCGAAAGGACGCGAAAAGAGCAACATTCTGTCACCAGAGATGACAATGCCCGATTATGGGGACCACACAATAGGGATGCGGCTTAATCCGTCTGTAAGTACAGCCATTTAGAGTTTACGCTTTGCGTGGAAGGAATGCTTGATAGAAGCAATGTAAGTATAATAACTAATACGTATTATACTTATATTTAATTATTTTTTTGAAACTATTAAAAATCGGGATCTTAATTACAAAAAAGTGGCCAAGTCGGACTCGCCCATGAAGGGTTCCGTAGCAGCAATTTCTTCATACAAAAGTTCTTGTAGTTCGTTGTAGGTAAATTGCGGTTTACGATTTATGACGTGATTTATGATGATTAAAAAAACTACTTACTAGATCTCGTTCAAACCAATTTTCGGTGGAAGTTTGCATGGTAATGAACATCATATATTTTTTTACTATTATCATTCTCTTATTTTAGAAGTTACAGGGACACATATTTTACCACTTTGGAAGTGTCTCTCGCGCAAACTATTCGGTTTAGAAAAAAAATGATATTAGAAACTTCAATATCATTTTTGAAGATATCCTATATCATAGATACCCCACACGTATGGGTTTGTGGAAAAAAAAAATTTAAGTTTCAGTTCTAAGTATGGGGAACCCCCAAAATTTATTGTTTTTTTTCTATTTTTGTGTGAAAATCTTAATGCGGTTCACAGAATACATCTACTTACCAAGTTTCAACAGTATAGTTCTTATAGTTTCGGAAAAAAGTGGCTGTGACAGACGGACGGACAGACAGACAGACATGACGAATCCATAAGGGTTCCGTTTTTTGCCATTTGGCTACGGAACCCTAAAAATTACAGCAGCAAAGACATATTTAACGAGTCGATCAGGCAACTGGTCAACTGTATGAGGAATAAACATTTTTTAGAGCATTGACTATAAGTAGTTTATCATTGAAATTGAGGAAAAAATAGACTTATGTCGGTCTGTTTATATAAAATACAAATGAATCAGCTGTTTAGCCATTTTAGTTTTGGAACTCCAAATAATATTTTTTTGCGATTACATCAATGACTGGGAACAAAACTTGTTCAGTTGGACGGTGACAAGTCCCAAAATAAGTATTTTGTAACAACCTTGTACAAATCAAACAATGTCTTCCTTCCAAAGACACTCAGACAAAGTCTCACTGTCCACTGACTGTCAACAACTCAACAGTAAACAAACAAGGAGTACGGTCACGTAAGTACTTACATATAAATATTTTTTGCTGGCAACACAACACCAGTAAGATGGGATTTCGTTAATCGCATCAGAAGCCTCGAGTCGGCACCCGTGAAATCCCGTCACCTCGTGTGCAGGGGTCTTTAGCTGCGCGTCATTGGAAAATAAGGGTATGTCTAGATATAGTCGATATAAGAGACTTAACTGACTATAGACACGGTTATAACCAGGATGGGTTTGACTGTTAGTGGCATTTATATAAATAGAGATAGGTAGGTAGAGAAACATTATATCGACCGTTTCCGTGCTTTGCAAGGCAAGCTAAGCCGTTGGTGCCGATACTAGGTAGATGGCAGTCGTAAAGACATGCCAGAGGCCCTATCTATCTAGATATAGGCCCTATAGGCTTGAAAAGTTAATACACTGAGGCTGGTCACTAGCCCCAGAGCCTCCGCTAATCCGGATTTGGACCCCGTGTGTGGATAGGTAATATAGTGGTTTTGGCGTTTGTGGGTCACACTGTGTTTAAGTAAAAAATAATAATGAAAAATATTGTATAGGTATTTATAAAATCTTTAATTAAATTTATTAATTTCAAGTTAATGGACGACCACTCTGAACGAAAAATAAACTGTATAATTATCTCCTTAAAAGTTGATTGAAACTTTTTTATGTTATCAAGGTTTAAGCCAGAGATCGAAGAATCGATACGAAGACAAGGCGAAGTGAGCAGTAATGGCGCTAACCCAAGTGTTAAATGCCGCCCTATTTTGACAAAAGAGATTTTAATATAATCTTCTTTATTTTTTTCTATCAATTTTTTTCACCGAGGCAAAGGCACTCTGTCATTCTGCCGACGCTCCTTTGTCGGTGTTGAGTGCAACAAGTAACACGCATTGTGTAGCGTGTTTTGAGTGAAAAATATACGTTTTTATCACAGAAAAGAGATGTTCTTTTGACAGGATTCAGGAAATAATAGTTTTGTAGCGCTTTTATGTCACCTCTGATGAGTTACGCCAGAGAAACTCTTTTCTCATGCTTTTCTCATTGAATAGTATTGAGAAATGGCAGTCCTAAGAAATTTGTGCATCTTTTTCATATGATTCTTTAAAGAACTACACAAAATATAGGTACGGTGTACATTACAGCATACTGGCTGAAACATTTCGAAGAATTTAGTTCATAAATATGTTAATATGAACTTGATATGCAGGAAGCCGCTGGATGCGAGCCGCACAGGACCGGTCGGTGTGGAAATCCTTGGGGGAGGCCTTTGTCCAGCAGTGGACGTCTTTCGGCTGATAGATAGAACTTGATTCTAGGTGAGCAGATTAGCAAAAAATGCATTTACAAAATAATAAATAATATTAAAAACCCTTAAATTAGACCTTGTAGTTTTTCCAATTATGAATTATATAATACTTTACGGTGATTCAAACGCCTTCACAACTTCATCAAATACATCTCAATACCATAACATGTTATTTCGGAAAGGTGAAAACTAAGTAAACAATTGTTATTGTCATTAACACGTCTCTAGTTAAAGAATGCCTCGTTTGAAGCACCAGTTGTATACTTCGGCTGTTTCACTAAATGCCCTAATTCAATTAGTGCCTGCTACATGAGCAATTAACGGGTGAACTGAGTTGTTGTTGAAGTAATTTTAAAATTTCGTCTATTTTTTAAATGCGCGTATTTTAGTTAGTTATAAGTAAGTAACATAATATGTATAGAGGAAGAATTTATATTCGCCAAAAAGCTGCAAATAGTCTGAGAAGTAAAATATTATAAAGTGGATGCATGTTTGTTTGTTTGACAAGGCCTGTAGCCTTAATGGCTCAATATATTTTGATTTTGGATTTGCGTAGCGTCATAGGTGAGTTTTGATTAAAAGTTTCAATTTTAAAGTAACTAGATAAGATTCCAAAATTTAATCTTTAAGGTTTTTCCAAAAATAATATTTAACAATGCATGTAATATCATCCAAACAGACAAATAAATCAATATAGAAAATATTAAGAGGACTACATTTGACCGGATGTCGGCTGGCCGGAACCGGAAGCGGGTGCGGGCGGACGTGACGTCAGCGGGACGTATCGATTGTGCTGGCTAATTAATTTCGCTCCCTCACAGTGGCAGCGTTCGGAGACCTTAGGGAAAGAGGCTGTATTAATAAGTCAAAGGGAAATTAACAAGTTTGAAGATATTGCAATGTAATTATTATTCTAATTATTCGAGTATGAAATTCTAAAATAAATTTTGAATGATTATCGAAAGAATAAGAGATTTGACTTACTCGATGACTCAGTGGTTAGCTCTCCTGACCGCTGATCCGATGGTCGCGGGATCGATTCACGCCCATGGCCAACATTAATGTGGTAAGCAGATTCGTTTGCTCTGTGTCTGGATGTTCCTATATGGTACACATTGGTCTCTGCTTTGTATACAGCAAATCCTAGTTTAGGAAAGATCACCGTGTTTGATTTGTCTCAGATATTTATTTAACCATAATATCTGATATAAAACACATACTCGGATAATAATCATAGTTATATATTAGAAATTGTAATGAGTTTCAGGTAGAAAATAGACAAAAAAAATTGACCAGTAAATTACACAAAAACCTGAACATAAAATTTCTCGCCACAGGACTGTCACATTCATATTCTACTACTACTATATTTCAATTTCAATTCTTTATTTGCCAAGTAAAAATGTAACATTACTTTTAGCTTGTTCAATCAAAACAATTCAGTAAATAATAATAATTAATAATAAAATTAAAAATATTTTCCTTATTCGAGGCTGAGCATGTCCTTAGGCGCTATAAAAATAGGAATGGCGATTTCTATGATTTGGCCAACGATATTCTAAACAAAAGCTTCTAATTATTAATGTCACTAGATTGTCATGTTAATTGCCTTGACGTCACCTCTCGTCGCTGGGATTCTTGGCATTTTTACGAGCAAAAAACGTTAGAGCAAGGGTGATCTGACCCCGGCGCCAGCCCCACAATAAAACCGTGTCGGGATACTGTTTCGTGATTCATTTCAGTATTCTTGAGTGATTTACGTAAATGTACAATATCATCATCATTTTTATCATCATCAGTCAAAAGACGTCCAAAGATGACACCAAAAACTACCCCTTAAATAAGTTTTTACGCGATTCCCTCCGCCTAAAGGTTGTCTGGAAAAGATCGCTCTTTAGCAATAAGACCGCTTACATGTATAACTTTCTTTTCATGTACATTGTTAAAATTTTCCTGTTTATGTTTTCCAATAAAGTGTTTTCATTCATTCATTCAAAAACGTAAATGTCCTATAAATGAAGAAACTAGTTTGAATAACCAAATACAGAAAAAGATACGTAACATAACCTACCTATGTAATCTGGTGGTTGACTAGTCATCCGAGTTACTTTTTAATTTTTATCAAAATATGTCAAAAACTAAATTTTGTTCTAAAAATGTTTGAAACTGTGAATGATGGCGTCATTGCAGTTTACATAATAACTTCGAAATAGGTATTATAAATAAATAAAATAATAATATAGACATAATATAATTAAAATCCAAGCGGTTTTCTGCCATTTTAGTAAAATATTTCACATTTTTAATTTAAATCAACTGCCGGATTAAATAAATGAAAAAGAATCCTACTGCTTAAAGTATAGTTGGTAGTTGGTAGCTTACATTTTTTTTTAAAGTAGAGGACGATACACATTCTTTTAAATCCTTATTTCCAATAACTAGATAAGTATTTTAATTTGGAGATCAAGAGGAATCCAACGAACGAACGAAAACGCATTCAACCAGCCACTAGCAATGAAACGGATACCCATACAATATTTACACAGGGTGTTAAAAAAGTGCGTTTGTTTTAAGGGGTTACTCAGAATCAAGTATAGAATGCAGGAAAAATATTGAAAAAATCCGATCTACATTTTTTTTCGGTTTCCCATACTAATAAATCTGAATAGTGAAACAAGAATTTGTATGGAAAACTGAAAAAAAAATGGTGGATCGGATTTTCTCAATATTTTTCATGTATTCTATACTTGATTCTGAGTAACTGCTTAAAATTGCAAACGCAGTTTTTAACATTCTGTACACAATCGTAAAACATTACCCTCTGCTTGAACAGTCAGCTATAAATATAGGTAGTTGTTTTAAATTAGAAATAATAATACCTACCTAATTAATTTTATGCCTTAAAAAATAATTATTATTTTACTTTCATTTAAGTATAAAGGAGGATGGCTTAAAATATATGGACCGTGGTACATTGATGTAAGTACATCAATAATATAGTCGTGGATATACTACAGATACCTATCTTCAAGTAAATTCTGTAATAATTAACAAAACTATGAATAAATGGGTAAGAAAGTAAAAAAAAATGGAATAGACGATAAAAGAAAGAATGTAAAATTGTATTTACAAAAACAAAATAATAAGTAAATCACACTGTAAAATCTCGATTAATGAAACTCTTTCTGTCACTAATTTTATACATAATAAAATAAATGACAGCGGTCAATATATTATGATAATCATAAATGTCATTTTGTTTAAATGACTTAAATTGCCAGCCAAGATGGATCTATAAATTTCGCTAAAGTATCATTTGACTATTACGTAAATGAGCATAATACATTATTCAGGCTATTCCAAACCAATGAATTTCATGACAAAATGTAGGTAATATGATTTCAAAAATATTGAAGACAACCGAAGGTCCATTAATTTCCCCTAATTGAACTGTCTCAACTCTCAACGTGTGAGGTGGTCTAGTGTCTAAAAAAATTAACCAGCAAAGACATCGGCGCCAAATGTTCGCGCCAAACGTCATTAAGACTGCGAACCATAGATAAAACTTTTTTCTAAAAGTCTCCCTAAAGCTTTATCTTAAGGACATAGCAGATGTGTTGATAATGAGTAAAGATGTTTAAAAAGAACCAAAAAAAAAAAGTAAGTGACAATTTTTTTCAGATTGGAAACGACTAAAGGAAGGAATTAAAAAAAGTGTAGTAAATCTATTTTTCGTAAAAATGATTTTTAGTTATATTAAAGCAAAAATAATAAGTAAAACATATCTTTTTACTTTACTATCATATTTTGCATGACTTAAGTTTAAAAATAAACCGCGTTTAAATACAGAAATAAGGTAACTATTTATGTCATTTAAAAATGAAGCTGCTATTTTTAACAATTTAAACCACTAATCAATCACCCAACCAAAATTCACATTCGGAGAACACTAAAGTATAGCAATAATACTTAATCGCAAAATATCTACTTGAGCACATCACAAAGATACAAACGACGCAAACAAAATAACGATGAGACGAAAGCAGAAAATCTTAAATGTACAATCGCGAAGGATTATACAAAAACCGAGCCGCGATTAATCAGAAACAAACCATCAAAACACCAAAGATTAACATGACCAGATTAAAAAATAAAGCACAGAAAGAGAGGCTCATGGATCAAAACCATAAATCATGCTCATTATATTGGAACAGGATTATTTTTTACCGAAAAGAAAATGTTCAAAAAAGGATGAAAAGGTTACAGGGGGCGCCATTTTGTCAGGGTAATGTCGATTAGGGCGGGAAAATGGAAAGCTGTCGCCCAATCATCGATCGAACTTTAGAAAGGCGTTTTAGAATTCAGCCAATAGGAAGAGAGGCTGGTCTACGCGTGCGCTTTTGAATCGCGATCCATAGAACTATAGATATAATACGGCAGTGTGGGCTTGGCCGCCGCCGCGGAAGGACGTGCGTGTGTGACTGTTGATTAAACATTTAATTTTTTTGATAAATTGAAAAATGTCGAAGTGCCTAAGGACCGTCTAATTAGTGCGATTCTAATTTTGATTTAAAACAAAAATTTTGGTGTAATACTTTCTCGTAGGACCATAAATTAGTGTTCATTTGGGAAGCTTACTTAGTGTCACTTATTTTGGATATTATAAAAGATTCTGCGCAATTTATCAAGAAATATCTACAAATATTGTGATATATCTAAACCTGCTTAAATGAATTAAAGTTACTTACAACATATATATCGAAACATCTAACAGGAGCAATAAAATAGTTAAAGAAAGATAAGAAGACAAATAACCCCAATCCCAACGAAGGACTAATCGAAGTCGGTGGCGAGTAAAGTGAAGATCGGGGAAGACAGTCAATCATCAGTGATGGTGATGGCCAGCGGGGGTGGTGGGCTGGTGCAGTCCCCACCAGACATGATGCATCACCACAACATAATGGACACGTCGTCCCACGTTGAGATGATGCCCAGTAAGTACCATAACAATAAAAATACGTTCCAGCGTTTTTAAACACTTTCACGAGCGTATATTTTACCCTGATAGCAAGATAGCATATTCTGAGTCTTTTAAATGTAAAAGGGACAGACTCTTGTCAGGTTAAATTTTACCTTGAATCTGGAACAGGACCTAAAAAGAGATTAATTTTGAAGATTGACTTACTTCTTCTTCTTATCCCAGGTACAGACTGAGGTATAGATTTATTTAACACGAGTTACCTACATGATAATTCAAACATCAACATTGGTGAATCATATTGTACTCTCATATCCACTCTCATTATATCAAGGTGTAATCACTGTTGGGAATTAATAAATATATTATCATCATCATCAGCCGAAAGACGTCCACTGCTGAACAAAGGATTTGCACAACGATCGTTCACAATAAAATAATCAAACAATCAAATAAAACTATTTTATTTTGAGTCTTGAGGATCTATATTTTTTTGTTAAATTTTAATTAAAATTTTAGTTGAATTTAAATAAATATTTTTTTGTAATAATTTAATTACCTATACATATTTTTCATTAGTTGTTTTCGGTATGATAAAATTAAACAAACTATATTTTTATGCATATTTAAAGAATAAATATTATTAGGCAAATATAAGTATATTTAAAAACTGGAAACTAATAAAAATACAAATCGAATTTACAGGTTTCTAATTTAATTACCTAATTTATACAACGAAATAGGTAGTATAATATTAAAATAAATGTTTTATAATGTTAATACAAAAAAATCGCAATATTTTAATTAAAATAAAACAATCTTATTTTGTTTGCCCGCTATCGCCATGGTAAATTTATGTTAATCTAATTTAAAAACTTGCGGCACTTCCAACTACCTAATATTTAAAAGCAACTTGTTCTTGTATATATTTTTTCATTTAAATTAGTTGCTGTTTAAAAAAGAACTACGTAATATTGACTAAGTCAAAACTTTTCATTTTGAAATAAGCTGATTTTAAACAGCTTCTCAAATTTATCGAAATTCTTTCGTATCATAACGTAGGCCTAATATTGCAATACAACAGACTAAATGATTTAAATCCATTTAATCTGGAACTACTCACAGTAAGAACCAATAAATAAAGTAGCGAAGAAAGGGGAGACTTGATTGATTTATAAATTGCTGGGGTCGAATCGACCCACCACCATTATTTTTGCTAATGCAAGCGAAACCAGCCATTAGAGGGTTAGAACCGAGATTTATTTGATATACTTACTTAACAACTTGTGTTGCGAGTATTGTGATATTACTTTAAGAGAAATCTGCAACTAGGACTAAGATCCATAGAAATACGTAAATAGATAATATGTAATATCTCCATTTTAGTCAAACTAACCTATAGTAGCAAATGTTTAGAAAATATGTAAAATAATAAAAATACAAAGTTTCTCGTGAATTCGTCCGCGTAGAGTTTCAATGTGTACTCTTTGGAAATTAAATTTGCCTTTTTAATTTTAACACCGATTTCTTGCAATTGTGGATGGATATTTAAGAATTTTTTTCTTAGTGCTCTTCTACATTGAAAAATAGAACATAGAACATACATTATGTTCCAATTTTCAAATTTTTATCTTTGATATGCGTCGGCTGTGCGTTGTTTATCAGCTAATATATCACTTTTTTCTAAAATAATTCTAGTTTTATAGCTTTACGTGAGCTTCGTCTCTAATTTACGCAATTAAAACCTTATTTCTGAAAATAAAAACCTACGAATAATAGGGTAGATGACTACTGGTCATTTGAGGTACTTTTTAACATCTGTCAAAAATGATATTTTAATATGTTTGAAATACCTAGACGTGACGTCATAGTTTTTCGGCATCATTGAGCGACAAATTTTATAACTTTTGTTGATAAAAAATTGAATATGGGATGAAAATCAAAACAAATAAGGTTTTCCGAATTTTTATTGCGAACTCAACTTGGTAAACGATAGTTTATCATTTATTTTTTAGGCAGTCACCTTCTCAATTCCATCATTATGTACTTAAAAGTAACAACAATACACAAACGGGCTCGTAAATGAGTGCAAAAGCTACTTTCGTTCAAATGTTTACCTTTTAGCAGCAAAGATTTTAATGTCTAACTTAGACCATGAAGTCCTAGGGTTTGCAAATAAGAATCTTGCTAGTATTACTAGTCGGTACTTAAGCCTATCATAAAAAGATCGTAAAATACATAAAAATAACAAAATATCTATGGATAATATGACCTGCAACAATCTACATGCAAAAAATGGTACTGAAAAGTTATCGCTATTGTATTGGCCTACATCTGCAAGTTCAGATTCGCTCAAAGAGCTAGTAGAATTTCTTAACGAGATTGAATCCAAAAATAGTAAATCAGTAGAAGAACTAGAGTCGCCGAATAGCTCACAGAATAAGAAAGATGGCACGCTGTGTAGCTCGCAGAACTGATAACCGACGGAAAGGACGTCTATCTTGAGTGGCACCGCAGGCCAGAAGACCATAACAAGTGGGCTGATGTAACAAGTGACCATAACAAGTAGACTAATCAGGCTGTGATCCATTCAGGCTTGCAGGAAACCGCTTGGTCCCGAACCGCGCATAAGGTATTTATTAAGCAGTGACCGTCTTCCGGCTAATATGCTGATGCTTATGTGTCCTACAGGACTTAAGTATTACCTTTATTTTTTCGGACAACCCTAGACCTGATAAGTAGATGGACAAACACCAACGCCTGCTTAAGCAAGCTGCTAGGGTTAAGTCAATTTCACAAACGGCAAGGCTGTTACTAAAAATAAACCTAGTAAAACAATAATAAACGAAGAAGATGAGAACTTTGTTAGCAGGACAGACGTTGTTCTATGTAAGAAGTTTAAAAAATGATCCCTTATGTGGAATAAATAAGAGTGTTGAATATAAATGTGGATGGATTAGTGGAAAGAGGAAGACCAAAGAAGTGTTAACTGGATTGTTTGAAGGATGATACGAGTTTGAAAGGAGTAAACACTGAGACGACAGTAAAAAGGAATGAATGGCAGAAGAAGACATGTTGCGCCGACCCCAAATAATTGTGAACAGGACAGGAAGATGATGATATAGAATTAACAAGAAGAAGATATCAGTAGGTTACTTAAGAATACGTTAATTACAAATACTACACCCAGAAACAGATCAAACAATTCTGCTCATCACAGAAAAGTTATTATGTCCTCCCTTCATACAAATTATGTCCTCCCTAGTGGATATGTTTTGGTTAAAGCGATGACGATAGATGAATCATTTGGACATTGAGAAATACTTGTAGTTATTTTTTTATTAGACAAACATCATAAAGAGAATCACCATATTTCTTCTAGAAATAAATTGATTGAAATTATCTTTACTACTAACCGCTGCTTCATTTTTTAAGAAAAGATTAAACAGGTCATTTTTAAAGTATAGAGATAAAAACATCGAACGTTAATATTCAGCTAGGTACTCCCACGCAAACTGGTACCTATGGCAGGTGAAGAGAGTTCAAGGTTCTAAATATTAATAAAACCTAGATTGTGTAGCAAACTGACATTTTGCTTAGAAAGTATCCTCTAAATATTTATGGCCAACTGAAATGACTCAATAAATAGATAAACTTCGACCTCAAACTTTATAAGGTCCAACGTGAAGACGTTTATGTTAAACGAAGAAAATATTTACAAGATTTTGTATTTGAAATACGTTTTAGTTTTGAAGGACTATAAATTTTGATACGAATTTGTACTAAAAGAAATAAAGATTATTCATTTAAGTTGATGCATTACGCATTTTTATCGTATTTTTTCCTACCTTAGTACAAAATTCCAACCATTTGTATTCGGAACTAGTAAACTCAATTTTAAGAATTTCAGTTTACAAAATTCTTCAAGATCATGAAGAATTTCGTAAATTGAAATTCTCAACATCTTTATCAACTATCAAATGTTATCAGTACATTCTCTGAATGTAACATTATTAAAAATAAAATAAGAATATCTTACTTGAAAGTTTTTTAACAAAGTTATCGCTTTATCGGTAGCCATTCCAGCATCCCAAATAACAACGTCATACGTCATCGTAAACCGTCAGGAGCAGGTAACAATGCGTAGCTTTAGTTACCCGCAGTGACAGCCAGACGGACGTGCCATAGACACAAAGTTACCATAGACCACCGCGCGTTTTATTGTGGTGCGAACTGACCAGTAGCGAAGGCATCTCGCGTCTACACCCAGTGCAGTCGGATATGATATTTCTTCACGCATTTTTGGCTTTACTAAAATGTATACCGACATCAAGCTTTGCTTTGTCTATGTCATTGTTATTAGGATTGATACGAATGTATTGGAAACTCTAAACATGTCAATTTCTATTGGGCAATTATGAATATAAGTTGACCAATCTCCTTTACAAAAAAATATTATTATATGGTATGATTTATTATTATTAGTTTAAATTATTTTTGTGACATGTGAATCCTTACTTTATATTCAATTATCTGTATTGTATACATATCTTGTTATTCTATAGGCTTCTGGATGTACTATATTTATGTTTGTCGAATTTTCTTTTCTTTATTTCTATCCTACAGTTTTTTTTATTTCTTCCGTATTTTAAATTTATTCATCATGTTCATCGCTTTTATCCCAATGAATAGGTATTAGGTATATCCACTAAGAGACTGTGTTATTACGGCTGAAAATATTCATTTTGCCACAGTTATTTAGATTATTTTATAACACGTTATATTTTGTAAACGTGCCTGACAAAGGGCTGCGCGAACGGCGCTGGCGATGGCGGTGCGTATGATACTATGATCGACCCATCAGCTGAGTGTGGTGCCTCATTAACAGCCGGATATAAAAGTTTAACTCTAGCTTCCCGCTTTTAGGGCTCCGTTTTCCGGCACAGTAGGTATATTAAATACGATAGCACTACATGCAGTACGGACTAGAGATGTAAAAAATCGCCTTATTTTCTGAAGTAAAAAAAAAACATTGAAGAAAAAACATGAAAAAACTAGTTTTCTTTCCGGCGCCGGTTCTTTTCAAGTACTTATATGAAAATAAAAATATCCTTAGGTGATTTATTCTATTCTATTCTTGATTTATCGATAAATAAGTATTCGTTGATAAATCAATGTTTTGTTTATTAATTTTAGGTCATACATTTGGAACTAACGTTTTTATTGTTTTTAGTAATCACACGAGTAGCTGAAAATAGTTGACTGACGCTCACTAGTATTTAATGTTTACTGAGGGACAGGGTTTCTCGAATCCTTGTTTGGTTTATGTTTTGGTTTTGATTTTTATAAATAAAGAGTTTAATTGGTTTTATCAATTAAAATTACAAGAAAACTATCACTTTTGATGTTTTATTTCATTTCAATTGGATTTTTCGTTCTCTGAAAAAATACGACGGTGCTACTTATGTTATTTCATGTTTTTTTTTCAAATTGTAAAAAAAAAACATTTTGTTTTTTTCTATTTACATCACTAGTACGGACACTCCCTGCCGCTTTCTGAAGGCGTCCTCACCCCTGCGGGTAAGGTCCGGTGACGGTCCATACAGTCGTCACTCAGTCATCTCGCTCGCTCCTACGTGTTAGAAAAGGAGGTCGTAGTAGGTAAATACCTCGGATGAATTCAATAAATAATAATCAACAACGCTGAACACGTTAAGAACCGACTTCAATCTTAACAACTACAATTTTGCTATGTTTTTTGTTTTTGATGATTTTTTTCAAAAAGTGCTGATTCAATTTTGATAAAATTTATATAGGATCAACTCTGAAGTTTTACCTACCAAACAAAAAAAGAATCATCAAATTCAATTCATAATTAGTGGAGTAATCGCGTAACATACATACAAAAAGAAACAACATACAGTCGAATTGAGCACCTCCTCCTTTTTTGATGTAAGTTAAAAAAGGAAGAGAAATCTGTATCTTTAGTTTTAAGTACCTACTGTTACTAACATATATCATGGACTACTTTGTCTGAAATAAAGAAATTTGTTATTATTATTATTATTTATATGCTTACAACTACAGCGCTAGATTAGTGTATGTTTGTATATAATATATGTATGTCTACGTTAGATTAGCACTGCAGTAAATCGTTTGTAATAAAGGCATAGGCATCTTATTGCGATTAATCTAGCTAGGCGATAGAATAAACATATTTTCCATATTTTTAACAGACTTCAAAAAAAGGAGGAAGTTCTCAATTCGTCGGAATCTTTTTTTTTTATGTATGTTCACCGATTACTCGAAGACGCATGAACCATTGGAAAATTCTTTTTTTGTTTAAAAGGGTATACTTCATAGATGGCCCCATATAAATTTTATCGAAATCGATTTAGCGGTTTTTGAGAAAATCAACAAAAACATAGCAAAATTGGAGTTGTTGCGATTGAAGTCAGTTGTTTTTAACGTATTCAGCGTGGTCAATTATTCCGACTTAATTTGATAGTCCTGGCCCGATATCAGTATTACTGTTTTTATTTACCAATATTTTATTGAGATGATAAACAAATAGACAAACATCAAAAAATTAACATATTGAGCAAATAACAAGTTATGCGGTTATCCCCACGCGATAACTCGTATTTGCATTCAGTTTACTACCGAACCGTATAGTGTACGTATGTTGGTTTTAGATAACGCCGTATCTAGTCAACACATGTTCGCATTAGTTCACCCTTAGTTTAAATTATCTAAAGGATAGTTAGGTTCTAATCTCTAAGATTTCTTTGAAATAATTAGAAACGTGTTGGTACGAGTAGTAAAAAAAGTTTTTACAAATAAATTTAATACAGTTTTTTGCGAAAAAAACATATGAGAGCAACTTTTTGTTATTTTTTATAAAATAAAATAAAGCTTGCGATGCATTTTCCGTGGGTGTGTATTTTATTCTCTCGGTGTTGCTATTACATTAAATTAATTATTTAAATAGCCACACTATGATTTTATTTATAAAATACTGTGAATGATGTTCTCAGTTTATAGTCTTCATGACTGATATGAGTTATTTTTCATTAAATATCTAAAACGATTTTTTGGTTTCAAAATGTTTGAAATAGTGATCTATGACATCATAATTTAATTTAGCCATTCGACTTTTAATATAAATAAAAAACTGCATATTGTAAGAAAAATTGATAAGTTTTTCTTTTGGAATTTTAATATAATAGTTTTTTGTGTACAATATTTCATAATTTATTCTACTTATCTTGATTAGAACCCTATAACATTAATGTTTATTTATATTAAAAGCCTTGCAATTCAGATAAGATTTCCATTGTTCAGTAATTATAACAAATTACAATCTTTTATCACAAGTAAACTTAATTATCTGTGAATTTATTCATTATCAATGTATTTAAACTAGCTTTAACTTCTATGCGGCTTATTTATAACGCTTTTAAAGCATTTTCTTACCTGTTTGTTTATTTATAACTAACTATTACTAAACTAAAACCCTGTTCTTCGCATTAGCATCTATGAAAACACTATGCAAGTATCCGTAAAGCGTATTTGAAATGCATGAAATTTGTATAAAATTATAAAAGTATGCGTTTATTGGAACGAATTATCATAAGTTAGGTACATTTAGTTGCTAACGAAGCGTTGAATTTACATGGTTGTCTTTAACTTATGTGAGGACGGAGGGGGAATTTAATCGATGGAATATTGTGAGGCATTTTACGTAAGATACCCAGATTTTATACAAAAATATGTTTATGTTTTCGTTAGACCGTAATGAGCTTCTTGTACTCTTTGTACACATTTTTCACTAAAATATGTGAAGTTTATTACATTAAAGGATTTCGCTGAATAACGATAATATCTATAATAATACGACTGCGCAACCGTGCAAAATCAATAGTTATTATTTGTCATTTATTTTTATGCTATCAAAATCTTTAAATTTGTATGTTTCGCCCTATCTTTCCATGTTAGTATTTTATCTATATCAACATCTGAATTTTAAAACTCATAATTTACTTGAATACACAGGCCCCAAGCTTTGATTCGGCCGCTATCTAGCATCTCTTTCACACCTTCTGCATTTTTATATACCCGTTGCATTCCATTGAGGCGCTAAAAATTACTTTTTATTCCCAACATTCAAGAAAGAGTTATGGCCCTACACTATTGCCTTGTGGTGCGCCAGGATTTTTTGACTCATAAGAAGTTTTATAATACTTTGCATGTATCTTTTTAAACCCCGATTGCCATGTTAAGTGAAAAATATAAAGGTAGATAATACTGAACTCGTTTTTCAAATTGACAAGTACCTATATAGTCATGCATGTTTCAAAAATAGGTTAATGAATCATTAACGATGTATTTCGTCGAAAGCTTTAGACAGGTTTCATTTCTTACTTTCTGAAAATTTCATAATTTACTGATATATAGTTAGTTAATTATTTTTGGCCTGTACCAGAATATATCTGAAATTGAAAAAAGATAAAAATGTATTGGAATTTTAAAGTGACCAAAAATCTTCGTATGCCCAACATTTAAATTCAGATAATTAACGCAAGATCACGAACGCCGGATCTTTGATCTCACCGATTATCTTCCATCTCGATTTAACTTCCGTTTGATGATTATTGCTTGGGTTAGTATTAGAAAAATAAAATAGAATTCAAATAGTACTGAAGAAGAAATTATTACTTATTTAAAACATATAAATAACAGTAGCTACCAGCTAAGACAAAAAAAAAATTGTTATCCATTTAATTAATAATATCGAGTTGATCTTCGACTTTCTCCAGCACAATTCAATGAAATACCTTCGTGATAAGTAGGTATGTCTTGCAAGAAATTCTGCAATAATACAACCAACGACGCTAAGCCAAAAAAGGAGAAAACGAGAGCAGATTCACTCTTCAAATCACCAAACTGAAAATAAACCTGTTCTAATAACATAAAGCTTCCTTATCGGACGCGTAAATTCTGTCAATTACCGGCCGAATGCGCTGGGGATTTTGCCTCGAAAAAAATATAAATTAAAAAAATAAAGCCTCCACCTCGCTGCCACTGGCGCCGGCCAGAGATAACAGATTTTTTCTTTTGTTTTTTTTTCTTCTTGGGGACGTTATAGGTCTTTTATGGTGGACAGACGATAACGCGAGACCGAGATTAAAGTTTTTTACGTCGATACGTAAACCTAACGTAAACCCGTTCCTTGATTTGTTTAATCTAAGCTTTGTGTTGAGCGACTGGTTTCTTTCAAGTTAACTATAGACTAACTTTTATGCGTACTCAAACGTATTCAAATTAATAATTAAAAATGATTAACTTTTATTAAGATATCATTTTAATAAAACTATTGAATATATATTTTTTTTATATGTGCACCTTTTATAAATATGTTATCTGTTTCACAATGTTTTGATTACATAAAATATCTCTTTCGTTGTATAGTTTGCTCCCTTTCGTTAATTTTAAACTATCCGTGAAATAATTTATCAAACATTTCACAGATCTTGACTGTCAGTCTCCATTAGTAACAAACAACGCCCACTATGACAGCTGTCAAATTACATATCTGTCAAATAGTTTGAAAACTATATTAACCGCCTATTTCTTAAGTCCACATCTTTTAAAATCAGTGAAACATCTTTTTCGAACGGTGATAAAGCATTTTTTTTCGCTAAGCCACCTTTTGGTGCCAAATTTTTGTGCCATGACGCGTGCGTTTCAAAATATTTTGTTCCTTATCTGTATCATAGGGTTGATAGTGCTGGCGCCTCTTCGAATTCCTTCAGATTTGTCATCATTGTTTCTTGTTGTAATGCGCACTGAACTGACAGAGCTTCTAAGTCTTTCGTCTCGCTCCGCTAACACTTCCCGAAACGTTGAATATACAAGTTCCGAGTGGTAGGAACTTTGTACTAGGTAAAAAAGAAGATTTAAATAAAAAAGATTTTGACTTTGACTTTACTCAGTTCATTAATAATTTAGTCATTATTTTATCAGAACTTTAAGTATCAGTAAAAATGACAGTTTATAAGGTTTGTAACACTTGAACAAAAATCAGTTTGTAGTTTCTGTCTATTAATGTTCATGTGGTATTTTCGCCAATGAAATAATTATTATGGTAAGTTTTGACGCGGGTTTGGGTAGTAAAAATGTAGTGTATTTCCGCTATCAGAACTCATTTTTTAAATATTAGTGAGTATTTAAATAGGATTCTTGCAAAGAAAACTTTTTTTATTAATGAAGAACACAAACTAAGATCTTTAAAAATTACAGTTTCAAAACAAAATATGTCTAATTTTTGACGATTCACAGAAAGTACTTGTGGAAAATGCCCTAGTTTGTGATTCTGGCACTATAGGATAAAACATCCTCACATATTTGATAGTCGCTGATCAAAAGCAATTTGTTCTATTTCCGTATGGCACCAAATCTCAACTTGACCTGTGCTTCAGACAGGATCATGTCACAGAAAAAAAAACGAAAACTAGGCGCCACATTTTGTCGCCAACGTAATGTCGCGCCGATGATATCCGGTGTGTGAAGAAAAAACTTTTGTTTTTATTTTTTTTTCTCTGGACCCCCGCGGGTCAGCGGCCGAGGCGTAGAAATATTGTTCGTCTGTAGGTGCCCTAATGATTTATGTTCTGGCTGACGTTTTGTGTTTTTTTTTTGTTTGTTTTTGTGTTGCCAGATGTCGTAACTTAGAAACTACCTATTTAGGCCTACCTATTTAGGGTGTTAAATGTTAATCATATAATAACAAATAAAAATATTAAATTACATGTAAGTAATATTAAATTACAATACAAATTACAAACATTGGTAATAAGCTTTGCCGTAGTTGGATATTCAGAGAAAAACCCAGACTCAGATTTGTAATCTTTGAAATATTGTTATACAAGAAAATTCTTAAAACATGTTTCATTGCTTCGGTCCCCATGTGTGGAGTATGAATCTCTTATGAGACTGGCTCCCAACTTAGCATGTATATACTAGGTAACACATGTACTAAGCATCACCTGCGTGCGGTCAAAGGACTTAAGACATATACCTAGGTTTAGACTTTCTTATAAATCTAATGGTATCTGCTTCATATTTAAAACATAAGTAATAAATGAATAAATAAATGAGAACACTTCATTACAAAATAGTAAGTACTTAAATTATGTAGGTATGTAATTCTCAAAAACTCGTCAATGCTTTGGCCAAGATTTGAACCCAAACTTCTGTTTAGGAGATAGCTGACTCATTGAAACCACCAACGCTTTTTAAAGATACCGATTTAGGATCTTATAGCTGTTAAAACGGTCTTGGCTTAGTGCAACTTGCGTCGACCACGCAGGTTAAGTAACTACAGACACGGTCATAAGCTGAATGGATTTGACAGTTAGAGGCATGGCATCAGGGGCGCCGACTTCATAAAAATATTGGGGGGGGGGGGCTAAAAGGAAAAAAATGTTTATTTTCCCAATATTTTCTAACTAGCTTTCGCACGCGTGGATATCCCTTTTATCCTTGAGGGACCGCAGTTCGCGAGCCGCAAGCCACCTATTACGCCAAACATTGGGGGCGGGGCGCTCAGCCCCGCTGATAGTGTCATTGGGGGGGGGGGGGCTCGGGCACCCCCAGGCCCTATGGAGTCAGCGTCAGTGTATGGCATTTATTTCGAACGTTTCCCTGCTTCCCAGCGGTGACGTTTGCTATTACTATGTCAAAAGCCTTATAAACTTCGGACACTAGTCCCACAGCCTCCACCCATCCGGAATGCCCCCCGAGTGTGGAGTATGGCCTAACCTTTCCGAGGTATAGGAAGAGACCATTGCCTGCAGTGCGGACGATATGGGTATATCGAACTGATAATTACTCAAAAGATAGATCACTAATCTAGAACAGTAGTTAGCTTACTTCGCAGGTTCAAATCTCTTATCCGACTGTCCATGCCTTCACTATACATTTTATTATTTGTGGCTCGGGATCAGTTGACATTGTCATAAAACTCTACGGTAGCTGGGATCTGTCAAAACTGTTTTTTATAAACTTTTTTGTTTCAGTTAGGCTTTGGGTACACTAGAGTGGAAACTGTGGATAATTGATTTAAAATAATTCTCGATTCTACATTTGATGGTAAATAAGTAATTAATAATTTAGTTATTAGTGAAATGTAATAGATTTTTTAAACAGTGTGTTTATTTTCAAACATAAAACATTTAAACAAAATATGTGTACTAAGCCTAAAATATAGGGTGCTACTTTATTAGTGCCCGATATTTTAGTCAGTGCTTCTACTCCTGATTCTGATCAACTTTCCCCAAGGAACTCATAGTCAAATAGCAAAAAAATTTTTGGAGTCTTCATACAACTCGATCAGCCGAGCGGCTAAATTAGTATAGGTATAGGTATAGGTTAGGGCGGGCTGTTTTCCGGAACCAGGCGACCATTGCGCCCATTTTGCGTGATAGGCCGGCATCACTGCCAGCCCAGCTCCTCCAAGAAGTCCAGTAGCGACCTGGGGTTGCTGACGACTTCCTGAAGTGACCTCGGGTCACCGAGGTGCGCGAACCTGTACGATGCTACCTCTCCGCATTCCAGCAGAATATGAGCAGCAGTTTCCTCAGCTTCCATGCATGCTCGGCACAGTGGGCTGTCTGTAACGCCCAAGGTGAACAAGTGTTTTTGTAGGGTCCATGTCCAGTGATAGCAGCAACCAGCTTGCGGAGCTGATTTCTCTCTAGTCTTAGGAGCTTTCTGGATAGGCCGGGATTTGTTGCTGGTAAAACCAACCTTGTCTGACGGCAAGTCTCCAGGTTCGACCAGTATTCGTTGTGTCTGTTCCTAGTGCGTTGACGGAGTACGGATCTCGGCCAGTTTGATGGTAGTGGGATGATGGGTTCTGGCCCTACCGCCGCTTGTCCTGACCCCCTCCTGGCTAGCTCGTCCGCCCCGTCATTACCGCGTGAGTTGCTGTGACCCTTAATCCATTGTAGAGTGATGTCACTGTAGTGACATAGCTCTGACAACTTACGGTGACACTCCAGTATGAGCCCCGACGTAGTTGTGCTACTCTGCAGAGCTTGTAGTACTGCCCTGCTGTCGGAGAGGATACGAATCGGGTAGTCACGTACCTTCCTTGCAGCGATCTCATCCGCCGCCGTAATGATACCCATACATTCGGCTTGGAAGACCGTATTGTGTTCTCCAAGGGGCTTGGCTGTGAAGATGTTTAGGTCCTCGGAGAAGACGCCATATCCGGTGCCCGAGCCTGTTTTAGAGCCATCGGTGAAGATCCGAAGCTCCTTCAGGTTCTGACTCTCCCATGGGTCCTCGTGGAGTTGTATATTGTATTTTTTGTCAAAAACGTACTGTTTTGGGATCCTGTCCTGTGTAGCCATGAACAGTGGCTCCTCAGTGGTAATTTCGTTTAGAAGCTCCGCGTGGGGAGTTCTGTCCGTGCTCCAGAGTGAAAGTAGCCTCAGGCGTACGGCCGCAGTCGCTGCTTCTTGTTCAATAAAGAGATGCAGAGGCGGCAGTTCCATGATGGTTTCCAGGGCAGCAGTTGGAGTTGTCCGCATGCACCCCGTCACCGCCATGCAAGCCATCCTTTGAAATCTTTGCAGTTTACTTACGACGGTTGTTTGTCTGGTTCTTGGCCACCAGACAATCGCGCCGTAATATATCATCGGCCGTATTACCGCTGTGTAGAGCCATAGCATGATCTTCGGGGAGAGACCCCACCTTCTACCTACCATTCTACGGCACTGCCACAGGGCAATAGTTGCTCTTTCTATTTTGTTGTCTAAGTGGTGACTCCAGTTCAGTTTGTTGTCCAGTGTCACGCCCAAGTACTAAATTAGTATGAAGAGTCCAAATTTCTTTTTTGCTATTTGACTATGAGTTCCTCAGAATCAGGAGTAGAAGCACTGACTAAAATATCGGCCACTAATAAAGTAGCACCTTATATATCTTTGGACAGTAGGTATATTCCATGAAAACGTAAATTCAATGACTACGTTTTTATTCGAAGTAGGTAGTAGGTACTATAGGTACCTACTTTTCTACTCAACTTCAAAATGTATTTGTATTTTAAATAGATGCTTCACAATCATTTTGTGATTGTGATTTTCTTTAGCGTACTTGTACGAAATTCCACTACCACGTCTCCCAGTGTACCCCACGCCTCTCAATAAGCCCTTAGACACACTAATCCGACATCTGAAGTCATTAAGCCCCGAGACTCACCTGCACGAGTGACTTAAGTTTCGACTGCGTTCTTTGAGAGATCCATCAAAACTGGTAGCAAGAACACAGTGATAAAATCTCCTTGCTTCTTTCGATGCAAGAATATTCTTTCTGTCCCTTTCTTTGCCTACGTATGAGAAAGAGACGGTTGCTTTATCGTATCTCCTTCGTTGCAAATGTCGATCTGCAGTCATCAGAAAATTTAAAGTTGGTACGCTGTATGCTCATTGCACATAAGGCAAAATATACTGTGATAATTACTTAAGTATGCTTATTTAAAGCTGAAATACGAGCTGTCAGATGCTTAAATGTTAAAGCTACTTAATAAAATGCATAATTTTTAAAATAAACATAATAAATTATGTTTGTTTTGAAAAGTCAACAAAGCTTTCACATTGATAAAATAGCACGATGCTCCTTTTACATATGTTAGTCCTTTCGGAGTGTGAAGCGGAAAAATCTTTCCATCTAAGTAAATTAGTTTGCAACGAGTTAGGTTTGGTTAGGACTGATTAATTATTGTCAAAATTTATTTTAATTCCAACTACTTACTTATATCATGTTAAGAAATGTGTTGAAGCGAGTTTCCTTTCAGACTCTACGTTTCTTCTCGCCTGGCAAACACTTCCCGAAATGTTGAGTGCACAAGTTCCGCGTAGTAGGGACTTTGTACTAGGTAGAAAAAAAATACGATTTAAAAGAAGGTGAACAGAATCTTAATTGCAAAAAAAAACATTTTGAGTTTGAGTTTGTCCTTAGGGAAACTCCTTTACCGCTTACCACTTTTTAGAGAATAAAGTTTCCATGTACTATACGAGTAGGGTAGACCGGGGCGAATCGGATCACAATTAGAAATAAATATTTTTTTTAAATACCGCGCTAGACTGACTGTTGTTATAGCAACATTATACGACGTGTTGCTATGATAACGGTCAGTCTAGCCCGGATTTTTAAAGTAGGTATTTGTTTATTTCTAATTGTGATCCGATTCGCCCCGTGATCCGATTCGCCCTGGTCTACCCTACATGTAAACTTCATTATCTGAAAAGCGGTAAGCGGTAAATGAGTTTCCCTTCTTGTACTATGTATCTCTTGTCTTGTAGTAGCTTTTTCCCACAGTACCAGCAGTAACGCAACTAATCTATAATCAGACACAATAATCTAGAAATCTCCAACTAACGTGTGACAATTATGAAATACGTCGGCATTGACTTGACTTTTTTCAACCTTTTTAACTTTATTGGGATCTCGAGATAGCGTCCGATATTGGATATTGAATATAGACGTCAAATTGCGGCGTTAAAGGAGTTTATCTTGATCTTGGATGCGGGGCCACGAGGTTGGAGTTTTATCCTCATTGGCTGGTAGGTAGCGAGAGCGGGCAAATGGTTTCCTACGATACGAGACTTTGCATTCATTTATTCATTTGTTGGTGTTCTCGGATTAGTGAAGCAATAATAGTGGAATAATCTTAAAAATCGTAAATCAGAAAACTAATTAATAATTACAAAAGTAGACAAACCAATTTTAGAAAAAAATACCCTATATGTATTATCCTATGCATGCACTTGACTTGTTTTTGATACTATTGCCATGTATTTTTGCCTGTAAGTTAATTCGATTCTTCTCTTTATTCTCTTCATTGAATGTTTTTCTTTCCATTGTCTCATTCTCTTTTCAAATTCAACTGTTTTAATATTGCACTTTTCGCGAATTGACACTAAACAAAATTGACACTTACAGCCAAAAGGGGGTTTTTATGGAAATAAACAGGCAACCGCCGCCTATACCTTGCGGATAGGACGGTTAAATTGTGCCACACGATAAGAGAGAGAGAGAGAGATGGAAATAAATATAAAATAATTTAATATAAGCTTTATTGCACACTAATATCAACAATAAACATACAGTTTAAAGATACGAAACGTTACGATGCGATACATATTTATATACGAAATGTGAATGGAAGCTGATAATAATGATGCCAAGGGCTTACCAATAGTGGATAAAAAAAGCTGTGGAGTCTTAGTCGTCAGCTCTTGTGGACTCCGCTCCCCGCTAACTCCGCGGCCCGCCTGGTCACGGTAGCTCTGCGCGGGCGCTGCACGCTGCATGCGATGCACAGATAACGCACTCATTGTAATGACTTGTAATTTTTTATTCACACGCCGTGACTGGCACTCCGAGTCATGAGTCATCAGTGGGCCTAAGTCACTGAGTTAGATTTGTTTTAACTTATAAATAAAATAAAGAGCAGAAATTAATTAATAAAGTAACTGGCAATACGTAGCAAAAGTACCAAAAACTTGCCAATGCATAATTACCACGCAATATATGAAGATTATCTTAAAATATCTACCAGAACTAATTGGCAGTCACACGTTGAAAAAGTATAAAAAACTTGCAAGTGCATACGCATAGCTACCACACAATATAAGTGATCTTAAAATATCTGCCAGTGCAGGGTTCAAAATGGGGTTTCCAAGTGTAGATCTGAACAACTATCCCCGAGGAATGAAGTAAATTCCCCAAAAAATTGGTCGTTTCATAGAAAGCTGGCTGATCAAAACTGATGGAGTTTGTATGAAGAGTCAGATTTTTTTAAAATATCTATTTGACTGTGTGATCCTTGGGGAAGTTAGGAATATTCTTTTTATCAAACTGAACAACATTAGTTTATATGACTGTATTGAAATTACAAAATTAAATGCAATTTAGAATTTATTTCTTTTGTAAAATTGTTCACGTTATTACTTCCAATCATTTTGGGAAATTGTACTTTCCTACATTATGATTGATTATACATGATTGATTAGACATGTATAAATTACATAACCTTATGTATACTTAATATTTAGTAATTGAAATTGTAAGTGGTTGTATACATATTGTGGAGGGTCTGGAAGGATTGAAGATTCATTAATTAATTTATTTTTCCATTGACCGGAGCGGTGCATGCTCGCTTAAATGTTCGTGCGGATGGTGGCGTATCGGGAGCCGGGTCGTTCCCTTCCCTCAAATATGGTTGAGGGGAGCGATGGCTGACTCCCGCGTTATACTCGTGATCGGGTGCTGTCCGTGTGAACTGGCCTGCTCTTGTCATTGGTGTTTGGTCACAATAATTACCTGTTTGCACATTGTACTTGTATGTTTTTGTTGATCCTTTCACATTCGTTTGTAATAGTATGCAACTAAGCTAACCATATCTTTGTTGTTTACCTGAATTATGTAATAGCATATAAGAATTTTATTTTAAAAAATGTGTTGGAGGGAGTTTCTTTAGGGCCCGACGTTTCTTCTCTCTCCGCAAACACTTCCCGAAACGTTGGGTATACGAGTTCCGAGTGGTAGGAACTTCGTATTAGGTAGAAAAATATGACGTTCGAAAAGTGTACAGAGATACCTACTTCGAATAAATATTATTTCATTTCATTTCATTTCATTTCATATAAAAAAATACATATTTTTAAGTACATTTTCACTAGAAGTTGAAGATCCCACGCTCTATCCTCTCAAGCAAACCCAAAAACCATCCCTCACTTGACTTTTTAGTCGACTTTCAACTTCGCCGATAAAGAGAGCCGCCCAAAAACATACGTGAGTACGAAAGGCCGAGTGTTTGAACATTGGGACCACACTTTTTGTCGAAAACGAAAACTACTACCAAAATAATACAGAATAAATAGGGTCACCGGCAGAGAGAGGGCCTGGCTCAGTGCGGCGTGCGTGGTCGTGTCGATCACGCAGATTCACTAACTACCGACACGGTCATGACCTGGATGGGTTTGGCTCTTAGTGGCATTTATGTCAACCGTTTCCGTGCTTCGCAAGGCACGCTAAGCCGTTAGTGCTGGCTATTATCACTAGACTATGGCCGTTAGTTAAGCCATGTTAGAGGCGGCTGGAACTTCGGACACTAAGGATTGGCCATTAGCTCTACAACCTCCACCAATCCGGACTTGGCCGTCGTGTGAGGTACACTCCACCTTACCTTCCCGAGGTATTGTAACAGACCCGTGCCCCTGCAGTGGGGAAGATATGGGTTGTAAAAGTGAAGTCAATAGGTGATCCTCGTTGATCGTGTAGTTTTTTTTTCATTGAGAATTTAATAGTAAGCGCAAAATATCCTGCTTAGGTAATTTTCTGTCTTGTAAAGACCCAAATATTTTACGCAGTGCATTCGAGTTTCTTAGAAAAGTGAACTTTACTTTCACAGAGTCACTACCTGACCTACTGTAGTGACAATATTACCCTAATACTGTGCTATGGTAGACACTTAAGACAACCATCTCAAATACATCTCTCCAATTCCCAATTCATTCAATTCTCCGTTCAATAGTATTCCAAGAAAACCAGTCGAGTTTCAAAGAATTCCGGAAATTGATATTACGTCATTCAATTTATCAACGCGTAGCGCTGTCTGTGTGTGTGTGTGTGGTTTATGCGTGTGTGGTTTATGCGTGTGCGCAGGGCTGGTTTCGGATCGTGTGCGTTAGAATTTATTGTGTCAATAATGAGCTGACCGCCGCCACTGAGAAGGCAGGGCTGCCACCGAGTTGTCTTTTGGTCTAAATATGACAATAATGCGTGTGTTTTGTAGCTTGATCATACCCGCAATAGGTTGAGCTATGTATTTAGAGAGACGCAGGGTGTATCCATACTATGTGACAGTACTATTGTATACAGGGTTATTTTTGGACCCCCCACCAAAACTTCACAGTGGCTTCTAACTCATGAAATTGAGCAACTTTCCCCAGTAACCAATGGTCAATTCGCAAAAAAATTTTGGACCTTTCATACTAATTTGATCACGCCAATTAGTATGCCAGATGCCCAAAAATTGTTTGCGAATTGACAATTGGTTATTTGGGGAAAGTTGCTCAGTTTCATGAGTATAAGCCACTGTGAAGTTTTGGTGGGGGTAGGTCCAAAAATAACCCTGTATACTGTGGTACTGTTTCGTTAGGTACCAAATTTTAAATTTGATGGAGGTATCTCTACTGTAGTTCTACTAACATTGCCATTACCAATTGCTTTAAAGGTTAACTAAATATTATAACAAAGCATAAACTTATTCTCCTTCGCACCTCACCTATTTAATTTAACTTTTTTATTAGTAAAATCGTAATTGGCAACCCTACGACCAATACCATCGGAGGCGGCATCGGCACCGCGCAAAGAGTTGATGCAAAGGAGGCCGCTAGCACAGGTTATCTCGCCGTTGCAGGGTAGCTGAATAACCGGCCCACTAACTAACTAACTAACTAGGTATACACGGTCACACACGGTCAGTTCAATACTATCACGAACGCAATGTCCACTTTACTTTTATTGCTGTTCTTAATATCTAGGAAGATGCCGTCCAAAAAAGTTCCCATAGTTTTTTTATGCGATTCCAATTTAGAAGTAAACTCCATTCGTAATATCACGTACAAATCTGCCTTTACACTAGATCAGCGGTTCCCAATTTTTTTTGCTGTAGAACCCTAATTGCTCTACAATTTTTTGGCGGAACCCTACCACGCCAAAGGCAATATTCATCTTTGAGTCCCATCCAAAACTTATTCAACTTTGAATTTAATGATTGTTACTTTTGTGCGCGCCATGTTTGTACTGTATGCGCGAAAGAGTAAAAGTATGTGTTGCACAGATTGGTACCGAATTATACCGAACTGACCGATAAAAAGCAGCGTATCTCCTATGCTACGACAATGAGGCCTAACTCTCGGAACCCCTGTGACCCTCCCACGGAACCCTAGGGTTCCGCGGAACACCTTTTGGGAACCGCTGCACTAGATGTCCGACAGTGAGACTTAGTTAGTTAATGTTTGGATTCTTTATACTAAGTTGGCAGATTAGCTAATGGATTTGTATGAAGATACGAAGATACCAATCGAAAAGTTTTCAGATTCATGCATGAGAAGAAACCCCAGTTTGAACCGTAGCAGATATTTTGAGAGCTTTCTGTATAAAATATTTCATTTTTCAGTATCAAAATTACATTTACAGTTCATCAAAATATTGTATACTAAATCAGCCAGGCGCCATTACAGTAAACTAGTTCTCGAGCCAAACATCTTAACCTATACAATATACACGGACCAATCCCCCATACAAACTGTAACAATATGGCGTTAATACCCGTCAAACATCAACTGAACTTACTCACACGGTGTACATCACAGACAAGTGTGACTTAGATAGAGTTTTTAAATTTGTGGCGACTAGTTAAGGGGCTGGTTAAACGTCGCGAGAATTGTGTATGCAATACCATAGGTTATGCTTTATTGTTTAAAAACCGGCTCGACTGGAGTGATACCACGGCCTCACAGCAAACCAGCGTGAAGCAACGCTTGCGTTGTGTTTCGCCGAGTGAGTGAGGGTACCGAAGGCCCAACCCCCCCCCCCCCCCAATTCCCCCATCCCATTTTAAATGTCGGCAACGCACTTGTAACTCCTCTGGTGTTGCGGGTGTCTATGAGCGGCGGTAACCGCTTACTTACCATCAGGTGATCCGTCTGCTCGTTTGCCACCTATTACAAAAAAAAAACGTGTTCCTTCCGAAGAAGGGTAAAATTTATAGGGAGAAATGATTTTACAAAGGGATCTTTGAGCTATTAACGAACAAAGTCAGGGCATTTTACTAGTCCTCTTATTATAATATAGATTGCTTTTTAAAACGTGTGCAGTTTATGTTTGAAAATTTTTGCGATAAGTATGTTTAATTATCAACTGAACATTTTGCTCATATAAAAGACATCAACGAGACACACATTGTGAAGCGAATCAACTAGTTAAAAGAAACATTAAATTGTTTCACGCATATTGCCGTGTATTGACGATACTTTAACAGTAGATAAAAAAATAACTAATACGATATTTCATGATAAACCAAACAAAGTTCTTAAGATTGCGTCAGTTAATTATTTTCAAAAAACTTTTGTCATAAAATATTTTTAATTAAAATGCTTTTTCGGCTAATTACGCAAATGGAACTAGCCTTTTTACAAAAGGATTAGCCGATTAACTTCTTCTAACTTCTTCTTCGATTCTACTGTGTAAGAAATTATTAGGGAGTTATTTTTACGGTAGCAGCAGACATTCTAACGTAATCATTATTTTTCCTTTTACGCAGTTAGTTAAGGAAGCAGCTAGTCAGTTAATAAAACGGCTAGTTCTACAATTTAATAACGACACCCATTCATTTTACCACCTTAACTGTCTCTAAGAATCAACATCGAATTTTTTACTTACTAACTCGCTCAGATTTTTTAACATCGACGCGTCCAAAACGCATCGTTCAACCAGCACTAACCTATTTCTGTCCAAGCAACGTGTTTGCGCGTTTGGCCATATTTGCCCACAATGTTAACCCTCCCGGACCCTTTACGTCTCGCCGCGGTAGGACGCGCTAATTTTAAAACCTCTGTCCTTAGCAAACAAATCAAAACCAACAAGGCCTGCATTACGGGTCGAAATCCCATCAAAAAATCGGACAATTCCATACAAAATTGTATGAGCGTTCAAGAAGAATTGCAAGCGGTTTTGTGCGTTGTGAATGCGATGGCGAGGAGTAAATATGTTTGGATTGTCATTAGGGTCAGCGTTTCAGTGTTTTTAAAGGGTATTTTGTGGCGGGCTGTTAATTTTACAACTTTGAGTTCAAAAAAGGGGTTTTTGAGTTGACTTTTTATGTCATAGGTGTACTTACGTGTGTGACTTAAAAAATAACATCTCGCTTCTTGGTATGTTATCTTATATTTTATTCTTATATCAGCTATAAATCGAGGAAATCACTCGTAAGCGCCATGTACCTATACAAAATGTACGCCTGAAGTAACAATCATCGGGTTGGTAATTTTAGATTGATAGTCATTTCAGACTTTCAAGTTAACATTTCAATTAATTTGTTGTTCTAAGTTTTATTAAAAATATGTAAAAATATAAAAAATATACGAAAAACATTTCAAAACTTACGTAAATAAAAATCTTTCCTCTTTATATGATAAAATGTAAGACGGCGCTTACGGTTGTATTCCCAAAAAAGCTCAAATGGGAGAACAGGTATCAAAATTTTCTCACCGCCTCCGTACCCTGTGGCTAGTCCGCTCGCTTCACATCAGGAGGTCGCGGGTTCGATTCCCGGCGGGGTCCAACTTTGTAGGACTCGGTTTGGTTCGTGGTAGGGTATTTTCTGAGCCCGCCTGGCTAGCTACCACCATCTTAACTAAGTCTTGCCGCCAAACATCAATGTTAACAGCATTGATGTGTTCCGGCATGAAGATAAGATAGCCAGTTGCCCATTGCGTTGGGGAATCTTGGTAAGCCCGCTTCCATCTTCGGCATCATATTCACTCACCATCAGGCGAGATGATGCCAAGGGCTTACCAATTTTAAGTAAAAAAAAGATTATTTTATTCTTTTTTTAACTTTTGATGATGATGCCGAAAGATGGAATCAGGAATTGACTACCTTATCGCCAAGCCGGAACACATCAATGCTAATTAACTTTGATAAGGTGGTAGTAAATAGCCAGGCGGACTTTGAAAATGTCACCAATCTACCATACCATACTACCATCAACCAAACCGAGTCTTACAAGGGTGGACCCCGATTCGAGATCTCCTGATGTGAATTGAGCGAACTAGGCTACGGACGCAGTAACATTTCTCCATTTGTTAGCTCTTTGCGATGACAAGATACGCAAGAGTGCTGTATAAGTATAACAGCCGAGTAATGTCTGCCGCTCGCCCCAGTCTACTCCTCATGCAGCCAAGCGGTAGGTAGACCTTGTTTCGAAATTTACAACCGTTTCTTTAATGATTCATTAAGACTACCCAAGATAGGTTCATTAGCTTACCGGGTTTAACGATAAATCGTTAATTAATAAAATGCTAAATTTTATTAATGTCCCTCAGTTGTAAAGCTTCCTTCGGAGACTTTAAAGAGACAGGACTATTGATAACAACCAGATTCCAGTTAGCAAATACAAGTTTGGTTTAACTTATAGTAGTAGAGTAGATAGATATGCCATATCTGATTGGTTGGCGCTTCTGATTTCATGAAAATATTGGATAAATCGGCTAAGTGCGATAGTAGGCATCCCGCTACGAAATCGTTTCCCACCCAGGGCAAACATTTGTATGATGAGCAGATTTTAGTTTGATTCTATTTCATTTTGATAACATTGTATGATTTGTACGTGGATTTGTCAGCAGTCAGTTATTACACTTTTCATAAGTTTGAAAGCTATGGACCAGCAAGTCTGTGTTTCGCATTGTAGCTCCCAAAGGAGTGGACTGATTTGGATGTTTTTTTAAGTATTATTTGAAACTTATTTTGAAATTTAGTTATGTTTGGTAAAAATAGGTTCAATAATTTTCCAGTTTTGCGCCTTTCATTTTCATGGGTGCTAAAAAAGGTAGAGTTATCGTCTGAGCTTTTTGAATTAATAATGACTTTTAACCGCGTAATTAATTCGTTGCAACAATACAAATGAACTCGGCTTAACTCCCAGCGTTAAGCTTAATAATTAACTGCCTGTGATTGCAGCCAAGGGAAACGGTTAATTGTGAATGCCAAGTTGTACCTTTGGTACAAGGACCTACAGTATACGCAATGAAAAGACAGTAGAGTCACACCGCTGACACTCCATACAAATCGTCCGAGTTATGTATTTACCTACTACGACCTCCCTTTCTTACACGTAGGAGCGAGGGAGATACTGAGTGACGACTGTATGGACCGTCACCGAATCGTACCCACAGAGGGGGGGGGGGGGGGGGGGGTTAAGATTGCCTTCAGAGAGCGGCAGGGTGTGTCAATTCCATACTGTATGTAATACTATTTATTATACTATTGTAGAGTCTCACTAATCCGCCATTTGAAAGACCAGCGGATGTTTGGTTATCGAATGTTGGATTACTAGATAAAAAAGTATAGAGGGGAATTCAATTTAAATAGTTTTTAAAATATATGTGTAAAAAATGGCAAGAATAGTCACGGATATGTAACCCCCTAAAATATAATATTATTACATCCTCAGCAAATATTTTTGTAATAAAAATATTCAGGAAAGTCTCCAAGTTTGAATCATCAAAATAAGCTCTGTCCTCTAAAAGTAATTGGCAGACCTAAACAATAATATTTGAATAATATTCAAAATAGTAGATCTATCAAAAAATATTACCCTTCCAACAACATTTTTCAAGGCTGTCCCTTGTCTGTACCTCACAGTGCATATACCAGATTTATTTACATTTAAACACAAAGGACTATAAATAAAACTGAAACAGTTTGCTAATTAATCATAAGAACAAGTCCGTGGCGGTGATAAAGTTATACATATATACAGGGTGTGAAAAATAGGCGTAGGGCTTGATAAAGTAATATTTACAGGGTTAAAAAAATTGGTTAATCATAGACGGTAGACAACATTTATTTTCGACAACACATTAAAAAAGTTTTCTCAATTTTAACAGGAGCTTCTCCTTTTTTATCGTACTGAACAAATTTTGTTCTATGATTTTTTTAGTTGACGAATATTTTTGAGTTTTCATACAATAACTCGAATACAAATCGATCAGTAGCTTGGCATTTTATTAAAGGAAGTCCAAGGGCTTGTTCATTTAATATTTTCAGCAGAGCCGAACTATGAAAGTTGTCCAAAATTAGGGTCCAAATATATACGAGTAAGATAAGGCTCCAGTTTAGGTATACCACAATTTTTGTTACAACCTGTATATAAGTAATAATAATTTAATAAAAGTGAACGGAAAACGATTAGTGCCATTATAGCATTTTATTGCAAAGCAGCCGGAAACTGAGAAAAAAAGTTTGCACTTAATATAAAAAAGAGACCACAAAATCATTACTTGACGGCAAAGTACCGTTCGTTAAGTGAAGGAACCGTTTTTACAAATGAGTTTTTATAAATCGTTCTCAAAAATAACGTTTGATAAAAACTGTAAATTATTATTTTCTGTCAAAGAGTATCCGATATTGTCATTTTGTCTTATCATAGTTTGTGATAGGCATTTTTTATATATTTCTGATAGAATTACATTAGTTGGAGCTGTTGAAAGGTGGTATAGCGATAATACCATCCATGAATCTTTGTACTTAGTACTAGAAAAAAAAACGATTTAAAGAATGTGTAAAGCATCTAAAATAAAAAAAAATGGATTTTGATCTAATATCTACTGTCACCAGAGCAAATTAAATCTAAATCAAATATTAAGGTTATTAATTAATTAATTATCGTATAATATTTAGTATGCGATAACATTGTCTAAAAACATAACTGAACAAGATTTGCACTAAGATTCCCCCCATCCCATTTCAAAGGTCGGCAACGCACTCGTGACTCTTCTGGTGTTGCGGATGTCTATGGGCGGCGGTAATCGCTTACCATCAGGTGATCCGTCTGCTCGTTTGCCACCTATCACATAAAAAAAAGAGGTTTTGATTTCAGGCAGGAAACCCCTTCCCAAATTACGGAAATATCCGGCCATACACCACACATAGGACTAAAATACTAAAGAATTAATTAATTAAAGGAACAAAATTACAACGCGGTGCGGTCGCGTGTCCCGCGTTTTACGGGTTACTGCACAGCGCACGCGTGTTGTTGTCCTGCGCGTGCGCCGTGCGTGACGGTGAACCGCTGAGGATTATGAGGATAGTGTTAAATTTTGCTAAACGTTCACGCTTTTGAAAAACAAGGATTATTTTGCACTTTTTTAATCTAAGTACAATTGGTAACATCATCTCACCTGGTGGTAAGTGATGATGATGCCGAAGATGGAAACGGGATTACCAAGATTCCCCAACGCAATCTGGAAATGGCTATCTTATCTCCACGGAACATATCGATGTTATTAACTTTAATGTTTGGTGAAAATACGTGTATACTTTCATAAGATTGTGGTAGCTATCCAGGATCCAGCCAGGATCTCCGTAAATACTCTACTACAAACCAAAACGAGTTCTATAAAGTTGGACCCCGCTAGAAAATCTCGCGACCTCCTGATTAGCCACTAGACCTCGGAGGCGAATTAAAACTGTTTTAGCTGCAGGGGGTAACTATGAAAACGGACAATACGCAAATACGATTATACTTTCCCTTTTATTCTAAGACTTTTTCGAATTCGCAAGAATGAAATCAGCAGATTTTAATATTTTAGTTTAGTTAGGTCTAGGTAACTGTTATTTTGCGATTTGAACAAAAAGTTACAACAAAAACTGTTCACGCTCATTTTGTTCCATCTTGCTATATGTAGCGTGATTTTTTTAGCACAAAAAGTTTCACCAAATAACATTATTGGAGCAATTTAGTTTTTGTTTATACTTACCAAGCTAAATATTAAAAAAATCAACAATCGATTTTCTAACTTTGTAAGCTCTGGAAAAGTTGTCCAGTTTCATAATACTTAATCGACAACGCTGAGCAGGTTAAAAACAATTAATTTCAATCGTAACAATTACAATTTTGCTGTGTTTTTGTTTTTGTTGAATTTATATGGCACCACCTCTGAAGTATTACCTACCAATTAAAAAAAGAATCATCAAAATCGATTCATAATTGGCGGAGTAATCGCGTAACATACATACAAAAAAAACAACATACAGTCGAATTGTGAACGTCCTTTTTTGAAGTCGGTTAAAAGCATTTACTCTTCATCGCTTTTCAAGATAAACTTGAAATCTCTTCTCGTCGGTTCGAAAGAGAAAATTAAAGACAGAGATGTCTAGATGTCCGATGTTAGGTGCAGATGGGCGCGCCGTTTTAGGCCACGCCTACCGAATATCGATTTTGTCCAAGACCTATAATTTATTCAAAAATGTTATTGTCGTTTAATATTATGTATGTTATGTTTTGTGTTTTTATGTGCCGAGATTCGCGAAAGATTATTTTGCAGGTACGCGTGTTTTATTAGTCCTTAACTTGGTAATCTTGTTTTTACTAGCGAATAAGGTTTTTAGAAATAATTTATGATGCAAGCGTTGTTAATGATGTTAAAGTTTTTTTTTTGTGGAGACAATTAATCCCTTCACGACTAAGTCATATAATGACTTTTTTAGAAAATTCAATTGTAAATAAATAAATAAATTAAACTTGCTCTATTCCATTGGGTCCTTCTTAAATACTTGTTTTTTTTTTATCTTTTGCTTCTTTTCATGAAACTGAACAACTTTACCAAATTTTCAAAAATATATTTTACCTCCATGGTATTACAAAATGTACCTCATTAAGATAAATAAGCATCTACTCACTCATATAATATAAGTATTTTGTTCGGTGACTTCGAGAAAAAACGCAAAAATTAACTTTTCATACAAATCAACCAGCTGGCGAACCAAGTTTGTATGAAAAGTCCAAAAATTTTTTTGCGATTTCAACAAAGTTGTGGAACAAAAGTTGTTCAGTTTGATGGGTAAAAGTCAACCTTGAAGTATTGTCACACACTTCTGTTACACCCTGTATTAAACGTAGAGACGCGTAACACCACTTTGAGACCATCCACCACAAAGCGGGAAAAATCCACGTAAAAGCCACACACATCAGCCAGTAGATAACCCTATCCTTTCTTCAACAGAAAAACTGCGGCTGTCCCTCTGCGTGGGCTGCGGCGGCCAGATCCACGACCAGTACATCCTGAGGGTGGCTCCGGACCTGGAGTGGCACGCCGCCTGCCTCAAGTGCCAGGAATGCAGGCAATTCCTGGACGAGTCGTGCACCTGCTTCGTCAGGGACGGGAAGACTTACTGCAAGAGAGATTATACTAGGTGAGAGTTGTGAATCGATTGACATCACTTTGACTTCATCATCACCATCAGCTAAAAGACGTCCACTGATAGACTTAGGCTGCCCCCAAGGATTTCCACGGCAACTGGGTGTAGCGCTGCTGACATCCAGCGGCTTTCCACGTAAGGTATATACGACATTCAAACCTTCAAGAAAAGAGCGTACTCCCATATCAAAGGCCGGCAACGCACTTGTGACTCCTCTGGTGTTGCGGGTGTCTATGGGCGGCGGTAATCGCTTACCATCAGGTAATCCGTCTGCTCGTTTGCCACCTCTGCCATAAAAAAGGTGGTGTAATTTTTTTAACACCTTATTATTAATAAGGGGTGTTAAAAAAGTGCTTTTGAAATAAGGGGTTATCAAGTACAGAATACAGGAAAAATATTGTAAAAATCCGCCCTTAATTTTTTTTTTTCAGTTTCCCATACTAAATCTTAATAGCGAATGAAGAAGTTGTACGGAAACTGAGAATAAATGTTGTTGATCGGATTTTTTCAGTATGTTTCCTCTATTCTATAGGTACTTGATTCTGAGTAACCCCTAAAATCCCTAACGCACTTTTTAACATCCTGTTTTAATAAGATAATATTCAGGGACAAATCACACACGGTCATCCAAACTAGGATTCCTCGTACTGTGCAAACCATAGAATGATATACATTACTTAGGTACATAGGTACTTCTAGACGTTTATATTTTAAATCTAAAAACTTTAATATAGTTCCTATCATAACCTCTGCTTATAAGTTCATTGACATAAATAAATATGGAACACCCAAACATGAAGCAAACAAATCGGATAACACAATTTTCAATTTTCATTGACACGAACATCACGTACATACATACGTTACATACATACAAATGTTTGCTAATTTAAATCCAGTCATGTTTACTATTCCCAATTTCAGAGATAAACAGAACTGAAAATTCCAAACAAAAAGAATCATAAGCAAATCAAATGTCAATCAAACTTCCGTCGGCGCCACTTTAGAACGCGGCAAAGACGAATTTACTAAAATAACCGCCAAATGTTTACTCTTTCACCCCTTCCATCCATCTCGAAATATAAAATTATACATCTCCAAACATAGTTTTGTCTATGGTTCAAGCGAATCCATTTGCTCACAGCATCCTTCAATAACAGTGATAGAGTTCAAAATCGAACGTTGTGTTCTAAATTCAAATCGAACGGTTTGTTTTTATTCGTTGTACTGTGATGTGCCGAAGACAACAAACGTACGAGTGAGCATTATGTATTTTGGCGCCAAAACAAACGTCAGTTTGACAGCGCGGCGGGCGGCGGGAACTTGATATGTCTATGGTATGTTTGTTCCCGTTACCGGGCCGGATAAGCGGGTTTTGGTTTTATATTACTCACCGCTTTTTAGGTGTGAGTAAAACTTTAAGAAAATAGGTAGGTTTAGAAAAAGGTTTGCTCATCAAATATGGCTGTATTGTAAAACTTGATCAAACTCCCACGGCCAGAGGTAACCTAGTTTATAACTTCATGTTAAATAAATCGATCTTGTGTCATGCATGACATAGGTACTCATACTCAATGGTGAATCTAGAGTGCTTAAATGAAAAAAAAAACTATATATTAATATTTTTGTCTTTGTGAGCAATACAATAAACTTTTTACTGAAGTCCACAACTTTTTCCATAAAACCATGTCAAAGATTTAGTTTCTTCGCCACTGTATTAGAAAATAATTTAAAATAACTGAACTTGTGCGAAAAACTTGTCAACTTTGTACTTGCCAACTGGACAAGTTCGAGAATGTCTAAAATAGATAAGGCGGGACAAAGATTGAGGAGTTTCCCAGGTACGCGGAACTTTTGTAGCGCCTCCAACCCTCGGATTCCATCAGCTTTCTTAATAGGGAGTTTTCAGATGACGTATGTCACACCGTTCATAAGATTCTCAATAGATGGCGTTTCTAAGCTTTGGCAATGTATTTTAAAAGCAGCGTAGAATTTACGGTAGGTAGCAAAATAGATTTAATTTTGTTAAGAATATATAAAAAGCCACATGGATATAGATTCTTATTAATTGAATTAACAAAAACGGTAAATTTTCAACTTGGTTTCTCTGTTATATGTAATTTTTTCTTCCGAACTAAAAATAAATTGATTTTAATATTTTTTTATGATTAAAATGCAATTTATAACTCGGTATCATGTTCGAATTCTTTTAAGAAATACAAAAACAATACTGACAGCTATGTGAATCAAAAATTATGAAAAGAATTTTTTTATCAAAATACAAAAAAAAATTCTATGTAAAGTAATTTTTGAAAGCTATTCATCATTATTATGATATTTGTCAGTAATATCAATCAGTTTTGACGATTTTTTAGAGATTTTCTTATTTCCAATGTGGATCAGCGCCATCTACCTAGTTGAGTTTAGAGAAAGCCGTGGAAAATTCCCTATTATGTCAAGATAACTTATTTAATCTGTAACTGTGCCGTACCTTCCTCCCGATAGTTCCGATGTTATTTCGATCTTGTTATTGGATATGTGTCAGCACAATGTGGAATAAAATAAACAACGTTTCCGCTCGGATTCTCTTACCGAAGGGTTAGAGTTAGAATTATTTCGATTTCTCCGGTACGTTTGACGTGGACTTATTTCAGTTCAGAGTAAGTAACTAGAGTTGCGTTCAATGTGAAATAGAGGCGAAAACCTGACAGTTATTTGTGCGGTATTTAGGCTGTGAAAAAACTAGAGTCGGAAACTTCAAGACATTGATGAGCCAATTATCAATTATTATTTTTTGAGAATTCAGTTTGGGTTCCTTGGGAAAATTTGTTTAGTTTTGTGAATGAAATTCAAGTTTTCGGATTGGTCAGTTTATGATACTTACACCTGTATATTATAAGGTGAAATTCAGCTGACATTATTTAAACTAGGGCTTCTATCATGACACTGAACAGCTTTTCCCAAGAAATCTGTTGTCAATTCACGAAAAAACTTATCTAACAAGTCGATAAGCTGATCGGCCAACTTAGATTGGGAAGCCCAATTCTTTCCCAAATCGACTATAAGAAAGTTTTCCATTTCATGTGTTAAAAGTCCAGTTAAAATTATATCAACTGGGTTTGTTACACAACTGACTTTGCTCTGGGAGACTACTTTCTCTCTTACAGCTTATCTCTTATCTGCTACTTCTCGGACACAAGTAATGATTGTACAGTAGCACTACTGAAGTCAAGATAGCCATGACGATAAACAGATGTCTATGTCCGTAATTGGAGACGGCTTGCGGTGTTGGATGTCGCTAATTGGTGGTCACAAGTATCAAAACGGCACCGCCCTACTATGTATATGTCACAGTGATAGTGAAAAATTCGTGATAATATAATCTCACTAGTGAAATTACATTGATACTGATTTGAGAGTCAGTATACAAGGTGCTAACAAATTAGCTGATACTACTTAAACTGGGGCTTCTACTACTGAAACTGAACAAGTTTCCCTAAGGAACCCATAGTCAATTGGCGAAAAAACAACTTCGTACTTTTCTAAAAAGTCGCTCACCTGATTAGCCATACGAAGAGGGCATTTTTTTTTTATATATTTAAATAGTACCAGCTAATTTTAACACCTTTATAGGCGTGGCCAGATCATGAAAGGCCAAGCTATATCGTTGGAGGAGCTCCGAAAAAACTCTAGGTTAGGTTATACTGTGTTCTCTGCCGGTTTCCCAGACCCCTGCCATACGGCGAGGCGGAAAGCGTTGGGATTTAGCCGGTAGGAGTCCGGCATAACCCGGTTGCTGCTCCCGCAGTGACTGGGTATCCATGATGGATTTCCAAACGTTAAAAAAAAAGGTTATACTGGTGCTAAAAGTGGTGGTGGTTTAAAGGAGCCATTGACTCTGTTTTGTCGGAGCTCCTCGACGATATGGCCAATCACTTCATGAGCTGGCCAATTCCTATTCTGGCCATGACATTAGAAAGTGTTCCAGAACATTTTCGTGAGATTATTTTATTTTTACCCTGATAGCAGGATCATCTATTATTATATAATTTTGTGTGAAAGGGACGTACGCATGTCAGGTAAATCTTACCTTGGTTCTGGAACGGAAACCCAATGCAGCTCGAGAATAATGTCAGCTTCCCATAAATATCTAAATTGCAAAAATACCCCGTCAGTCAGTTCCATTATTGGCGTATGCGCAAGCTGGACAAACAGACAGGCAGAGTTGTGTGTGGTCCTAAATACGCATATCGAGTTACTGTACACACATCACAACAGACTCGAGACGGCTCCGAATGATGTCAGTTGGCAGATGGTTTTTGCATTAAAGAATGACAATTCTTGCGGTGGGGAATATAATCTTTCAGAGTTAAACGTCATGATTTCAGTCGTATGATGTCTGAATAACTTTCCTCAAAAAACATAATTATAGTCTGTTAGTTATATTGTGTTTTTGGGTTTCGTTGGGAAATTCCTAATTGTAAAGATTCCTAAATTGAATCCTCAGTACAAAATTTCGCGGGACACCTTTGATCACGAAGAATAGGCTCGATTTTCGAATTTTGCGCGTCAGTTAAAAAAAGAACTGCTGGATTTTTTTCCCTTCCCACCTATTTCAAAGTCCTCAGACTAAAAAGTTTTATTTTCCTGCCACTCGGAACTTACATGTTACTGTAAAAGCCCGTATATTGGTAACTCGTAGATTTTAACTCGCTTCATCGCATAAGATTAAATTAGAAAATTTACTTCAAAACTACGAAAAATTTTGAGTTTTTAGTTTTAGCTTAAAGTTAAAAAAACGACACTTCATACCCATACTCTTACGATGAAGACAAGTCTATTACCTTCTTATTTACCAAATCGCCGTAGTCGGGCAAAGGTAGCAAGTCACTCAGCGATTGATCGGTTCCAAAACTTTAAACCGAGTCAGCCTACTGTATCAGTAACTCTACCCCAACTCAGCCATCCACACCTCAACATAGGTATACGTATACCTCTGTACACGGCGATGCTTTTAGCGAGATTGCCGCCGGGCAAGGGGGGAGGACAGAGGGTGTTTCAATCCGCTAAGTGGCGGTCGATGACCTTAGGGGGTGTTTCGAAAATATACAACGTTTTTAAGGCGGTGTTTCGATGGAAGTCGGGTTCTTGATGAAGATGGATTAAATTCATTTTGTGTGAATATAGAAATGGTATCAATATTTTTTGACAAAACATGTAACTACATAGTTCTCTTGAATTGTAGCTGGTTACCTACTTTATGTATCAATGAAATCGTGAAGCTTTGTGGAATTTGATTACGTATTATGTTTACTACTAATTTAACCATCCGACCAATTTATGGCGACCACGTCGACTCCTACTCGAATAAATTATTATAAATAGGAATGCATGCTTTCCTACTTTACGTCGCAACGAAACAACTGATGGACCTGATTTCTTAACAGAGATTGTTGACGGAGTGGGAGGAGGCTACATTTTATCCTGCCAAAATATCTAGTTCCGTCGTAAACGCACCTATTATATATCTCCCTCTTGCAGGCTATTCGGTACCAAGTCATCATCTTCCAAGCCTTATATTATATTCATATTTATTTGGGGTCGGCTTTATTGTTTTTAGTCCCCATTATGGCCTCAAACTACGATAGTTAGATATTGCATCACTCCACACTCCTCCATATCCTTTCTCACTTCATCCAGTCATCGCTTCTTAGGTCTTCCTCTGCCTCTATATCTTTCTACCTGCTGTCCATCACTCTTCGTGTCACATGGTCCCCTTGTCTCCTGCAGACATGACCAAACCTTGTCAGTCGATGGCTTTTACTCTTTTCCGTGACGGGTGTTACTTTAAGACTTCCTCGATTGCACTCGTTCCTGATCTTGTCATTCTCGTCACCCCTAACATCCACCATCGGTACAAAGTATTCCTACCAACATAGTGCATCTCTCTCCCACAGGCTATTCGGTACGAAGTGCGACAAGTGCGGATCGTCGTTCAGCAAGAACGACTTCGTGATGCGAGCCAAGACGAAGATCTACCACATCGACTGCTTCCGGTGTTGTGCGTGCGCGCGGCAACTCATACCAGGTGAGTTGTTTGTGCCTCATTTTATCCACAAAAAAGTAACTTAAACATACTAAACAAAATATTTTTGTTACACTAGCTCCTCCCCTATGATCCCCTGAGTCGATAGGGCTAGTCTCTTTCCGTAAAACAATGATGAAATTAAGACACCAACATCAACAAAGGACAATGACAACATTTCAATCGGCGGGCTCGTTTCGTTCCGATCAGTCATGAAAAGTGTTGTCGATGCCGAAGATGAAAGTGGGTATACAAAGATTCCCCAACGCAATGGGGAACTAGCTATCTTATCACCACGCCGGAACGCATCTCTCCTATTAACATTGATGTTTCGTGGCAAGACTTAGAGATGGTGGTAGCAAGCCAGGGGGGCTCAGAAAATGTCCTACCACCAACCAAACCGAGTCCTACAAAGTATCCCGTCGAGAATCGAGTGAAGTGAGTGGTCTAGCCACTACACCACTAGGCCTCACTTATCATGCGACTGATGATGGGATGGTTTTCGAAGTTTATAATGACCTAAACGCAATGAGTGGAGAAAATCTTTAACGGATGCCTGCAATGCAAAACTCACGACGACACCTGGTTTCAGGACCTGGCCGACAACCTAGCCCAAAGGCACAATCTTGTTTTCTCAGGCCCGCAGCCTCCGTTCACGCGCCAGAAGTGTGGACGTATGTGTTGGTCCAAAATCGGACTTTTCAATCACGAGCGGCGGTGCTCCACTCACACTCACGTTGTTTAGATCATCTGTTAAGATGTAGAAGCCTAATAAAATATTTAATTTATATGACAATCTTGAAATCTTCTGCTTCCAGGAGACGAGTTCGCGTTAAGAGAAGGAGGCGCCTTATATTGTAGAGAAGACCACGATGTATTAGAAAAGGTGTGTATGTATGTATGCAATAGTGTATTTATTTATCTATTAAATTAAATTACCTATATGTATATAAGATCTAACAAAATCAGCTGAAACTATTTAAACTAAAATCTACCCACGAATCTGAACAACTTTCTCAAAGGAACCGTCGTAGATTCGCAAAATAGTTATCTATTGGAATTTGAGGACGGCACTTGCACTGTCTCTGAAACTTTTCCGACCATCTTCAATACACTAATTAGCGCAAGGTTAAACATCTAGTTTGAGCTCTTGGCTGAGGGTCTAATACTAACTGAGCCGATGAGCTGATCGACTTGTTAGAAACGTCGATTTTTTTGCAAATTGACTATGGGTGCCTTAAGGAAAGTTTTTCAGCTTCATGAGTAGAAAAAAATGTCCTTAGCTAGGTATCCAAGCATACCTACATATTTAAACATTCCCCAAGTAAAGAAAAGTTCTTCAGACGCTCATTAAAGGTATAATAATTGTGACTGTGTTGTTATAGACCGCCAACACAAGCAGCGGCAGCGCAGCAGCAGAAAGCAACAACAACACGACACTGAGCAACAACAACTCCCACCATCCACACGAGCTAGGATCTATGTCAGGTAAGCCCATCTTCATCGTTATCTATCAGCCGAAAGACGTCCACTGCTGGACAAAGGCCTCCCCCAAGGATTTCCACACCGACCGGTCCTGTGCGGCTCGCATCCAGCGGCTTCCTGCAACCTTTACCAGGTCGTCGGTCCACCGAGTCGGGGGCCTGCCCACACTGCGCCTTCCGGTGCGTGGTCGCCATTCGAGAACTTTACTGCCCCAACGGCCATCTGTTCTACGAGCTATGTGCCCTGCCCACTGCCACTTAAGTCTTCATCGTTACTTCGGCTCAAAATCGTAAAAGTTTCAATAACAATGGTTGTTTCGTTTAAATACCTGCCGCCAAGCAGAGTGCTGTATTCTGGCAATCTGGCAGGTGGGGGCGAGATAGCCAGCGTGATTAACCGGCATAAGAGGTATTCCATCTTAGCCGTTTTCAATAATGATCATAGGATCTTATTATGCGAAGTCTGATTGGGTGGTTACCACTGCTGTCTCTACATCTGCACCTACCGTCAAGCAGCATGCCGCGTTATGCGAAGTAGCCAGAGTAGTTACTGGCATAAGAGGCATATATCCCATCTAAGAACTCTAAAGAAATAGATAGATAATATCTTTTATGGAGAAAAACATTTCCCTGGATTTCGTTCGATTACTATTTATCTGAAGTCAAGCGGACAAAGTCGCAAGCACTCCACTAGTTAAATTATAAACTAAAGGTTAACTCAGTCCCACAGCTAAAAATACACCTGCCATATCAGAGTCGTCTAACATCCATAATTAGTTCACTTATCGATATTATCAACACAGATTCGACGTTTCGAGTGTCGATAGAGAGATATCGATTCGCGATCCTGCACTGATTGTCGATAATCGACGTTTGATGTACGCCGACAAAGGCGCCGCGTTTGAAGTGTGCCGAAAATTCTACTTTCATAGTTTGTTTTATACTTATCGCGATGAATTATGTGGGAAATGCGATGTTACGGTTTTTGAGAGGTTAACGATAGCCGAAACGGAAAATTATGTTTTTATAGAGTGGACATAGTTTTGGCATTATGTATTAACCTTGCATATCACAATGTTGATAGATATCAATTCCTGTTTGATGCAGTGCAATGGTATAGTTTCTCTGCATGATTTATTTTGCCTTGAAGAATAACTTAAATTCATCATGTTATCAAAGTGAATATACCTATATAATATGCTTTACACATTCTTTTAAATCATCTTTATTCTTACCTAAGGCCTCTGCAATGCCTAATGCCCCTACCACGCCTGTTAAAAATTACTGAGCAATATATTCCTCGGTCAGTACCTACATTAACTTTCATCAGAGCTCGGCTTAGCGGCGCGTGTCCACTTCACACCTTCATAATCCTCAATGGACTTTGTACTAATTCCAGTACGCCTAATGGTAATTGTTTATGAATGAGGTTAAACTATTTGACATTTGAAAAGGAAGCCATTTTTTGTTCTGGAATAGACGGCGAGCGTAATACCGGCAAGAGGCATTCCGTTTTAACATTCTAAAAGTCGGCAAGGCACAAGAGTTATCTCTTCTGGGGTTACAGATGTCCACAGGCAGCGGTAGCCACTTTACTGATAGGCCTTTTTAACCGACTTCCAAAAAGGAAGAGATTCTCAATTCGTTGGAATCTTTTTTTTTATGTATGTTCACCGATTACTCGAAGACGCCTGAACCGATTTGGAATATTCTTTTTTTGTTTAAAAGGGTATACTTCACAGGTGGTCCCATATAAATTTTATCGAAATCGATTCAGCGATTTTTGAGAAAATCAACAAAAACAGCAAAACTGGAGTTGTTGCGATTGAAGTCGGTTGTTTTTAACGTATTCAGCGTGGTCAATTATTGTGACTTTACACAGTATAATAAAAACCTCCTGTTTACCCGACTGCCCCGGAGAGAGGTTTTAGGTTGTATTTATGTGGATATATGTTTGTTTATGAAAGAGTGGCGAAGCGTATCTTTCACTCTGAATTAGGGGAGGGAAAGCGGAAACCGAGGCGGACAACTCCTCTGATATAAAGATGTTCAGAAGCGACATATGAAAAGGTGCAACATTGAGCCCTCTCGATGGGGAGCTTAGGCAGCACAACGCCCTGAATGGCGTAGGCTTGTACAGAGGCAAGTATGCGATTTCGAGGAGCAGCAAAAAACTAATCTAGACACTAAACGCGACGACTTCAATAAAAGCCCTTCCACCTGCCGCCATTCAGTATAACTATGTAGACGGCGTACTTACGACCCCCCAATGTGCACGGCGGGTGTTTTCCGCGAAGATTGGCTATATTAGCCATTTTCGGGCGCACCAGCGCCAACAAGTCGACTAGGAGTCGAAGTGGTCACCATGACCGGAATCGGTCGGACGGATGGTTCAATTATTTCACAATTTTTACTGACTTCGATCTTAGAGAGACATGCATTCAGCAAAGTGACTTCCTGCAAATCTTTTATTAGTATTTATTATTTATGAAGCTATCTCCCTTTCACAAATTCAACATCAAGACATAAAAATAACCATGCGCTGGTCACTGTTCTAATGAACTAGATAACGCGAGCTTAGCGCCGCGTGGCATATCCCCCACTTAACACCTCCGTAATCCAGGCCGGCACCGGACCTTATGACCCATGCGGACGCTAATGCCTTTGTAAATATCGAATTAAGTAGTGAACGTGTTAACTCTACGTGAGAGGGGGTTTTGATAGGGTTATGATGGAGTTGGAAAGTCCTGTAACGTTGTTTGATATCTTATAACACAGGTACCATGCCTTATTGACTGACAGACAACGTAACGTAAAGCCAAAAACCGTGGAAGATAGGATTAGAGAGTAGACTAACAAAATATTATTTATTTGAAATTGCTTGTATATCGACGCAAAGAAGCATAAACGCTGTAAATCACACATACGGCACAAAATTATTATAGGTATCCTGTATACCTGTGTTGAAAAAGTGCGTTTGAAATTTTAAAGGGTTACTCAGAATCAATAGTATACAATACAGGAATAAAAATATTGAAAAAATCCGATCTTCAATATTTTTTTCAGTTTCCTATACAAATTCTTGATTCATTTTCAGTATGGGAAACTGAAAAAATATTGAAGATCGGATTTGTTCAATATTTTTCCTGTATTTTATAGGTACCTACTTGATTTTGAGTAGCCTTTTGAAATCTCCAACGCACTTTTTTAACACCCTGTATATGCAGATTTTTAATCAGAAAAAAAATCTGCGTCGCATTGTTACAGCGTTGAAATTGTATTTTTTCTGAAATCTCATAGTTTTTGGCACTGATGTAATGTTTGCATTTTGTGGGTTGCAGCGTATTTGTAAAAAATATCGCATGACAATGAGTTAGTTTTTAATATACCTACCTACATCAAAGATTTCTACTTTACATTTCTTATTTTTTATGTTAATTTCCAGACTCGGGCAGCGAATCAGGCTCTCACAAGAGCGGCCGGGCCAGGACCGCGGCAGCGGCCGACGGCAAACCCACCCGCGTCCGGACTGTCCTCAATGAGAAGCAACTCCATACCCTGAGGTGAATACAGCTACTTATACTTTTTTTTTTTTTTTTTTTATCCACAATTGGTAAGCCCTTGGCATCATCTCACCTGGTGGTAAGTGACGATGATGCCGAAGATGGAAGCGGGCTTACCAAGATTCCCCAAAGCAATGGGGAACTGGCTATCTTATCTTCATGCCGGAACACATCAATGCTGTCAACATTGATGTTTGGCGGCAAGACTTAGATAAGATGGTGGTAGCTAGCCAGGCGGGCTCAGAAAATGCCCTACCACCAACCAAACCGAGTCCTACAAAGTTGGACCCCGCCGGGAATCGAACCCGCGACCTCCTGATGTGAAGCGAGCGGACTAGCCGCTAGGCCACGGAGGCGGTTAAAAATACTTCCCCTACACAAACTGACAGACTGGCATCCCGCTCGAGCGACGATATACAATAACTTCTTTGCTTACCAACTTTATGGCAGCAATCTGTGGTATAGAGCGTTTCAATTCAACAAATAGTTCCTATGCCGTTATGTGGCTCCCCTGTCTATCAACGACATCAACACGCGAAGACGCTTCTGCCGATTTTGTTAGTGTGTGTCTGCGTTCTATGTAGTGTGTGTCTGAGTTCTATGTAGTGTGTGTGGAAAACATTGCTGCCAACATAACGGTATAGGAACTATTAGTTGAAACGCTCTATATAACTTTTTGGGCTTTAAAAACGTTTGCGCTATGACAAAGGGAACCAACAACGTATGATGCTATCAAACCTCAATTACACATGTCCGCGAGTGGAGAGGCGAATGGGGAGGCGAGGCGGTGAGCTGGATGCTGGTAGCCTCTCCGTAGTCGACATTCTGATTATACCAAGTGTGTCCACACCGGGTGTGGAGTATGACCTAACCAAAGAGTTTTATTATCTATAGTCACCATCACCTACAATGCTTTCATGAAAATCTTCCTGATTTATGGGAAAGGACCAGACCATTTGTTAGTACACTGGCCCACAGAGATATCTGAACCCCTACTAAAGCTATTCGTGATACATGGTGTATTACGGAGAGGTTCAGATATCTTTGTGGCTGTCTGTACCTAGTAGGTACAGACAGCCACTACCTACTCTACCTACCTCTATGGTGAGGCTGCATAGCTTCATACTCACTGTCTCGCCTCGCCATTCGCCTCGCCACTCGCGAACATGTGTAACTGAAGTATCAGAACCTTAAATATCATAAAGTTTCTTTAGTCTGGGCTAATAACCACTTTACTTTATATCTAGCAATTCTTGTAAGCATTTTATTTAATTAAAATCACGGAATTATTTTTTTCGAGACTGACAAACAAACTTGTATGTACTGTCATAAGTTGCCGCCAAGTTTTGAAAGAGTTGCCTGAGTACGAAAATTTCCCCAAAATTTGGGGAATATATTTTTTTATTACAGTTTCGTAATGACTTTTGAGAATGAACATTTTTTATAATTCTTTTAAATGCACTGGTACTGGCATAGGAGCCGTATAAAATTGAATGCTCTGTTTTTATTTATATTATGTTGTCGCTCCGTATTCGATTCGTTTAAAACTAACTATTATTCATAAAAAAGTATCATCTTTTTGTTTATAGCGCCATCTAGTAATAATTATTACTACTACTAAGTTATGAAACATAAATTACTGCAATGATCACTGCACTTTTTCAAAGGTTTGTACTAACGCTAACATTTCACTTTCCAGAACATGCTATGCCGCAAACCCAAGACCTGACGCATTGATGAAGGAACAACTAGTGGAGATGACTGGCCTCAGTCCGCGCGTCATCAGGGTCTGGTTCCAGAACAAACGCTGCAAGGACAAGAAGAAGACTATTCAGCTGAAAATGCAGATGCAGCAGGAGAAGGTGGTAATATATCGTTTAGTATATGTTTCGAGTTCCTTAATTTGTTATTGGTTAAGAAAAATGTTAAAAGTGTCGGTTTGGCTTTAGCTCTTCATGTTACCTTAATGTTATATTAAGCTTTAGTTCTGAATGTATAACTAAAGTGTCGTGTCGGCTCAATGAGTTAAGACTCCTCTACACAATGGGCTATCATGCGCCAGCAACAGGGATATAACTATAGATTATACAAAGAGGTACTTACATCCTCATTCTACTTTCCTATAGTTTTGTCTCTCTAGCTGGCCTAGATAGCTTGTGTATATAGTGGGTCCACGAGAAAACGGGAGTAGAGGACCCTATATGAATAGCAGCTTTAGCTGTAAATGTATTTATAAAAAATAATAACATAACAATGTCAACAGGAAGGCCGCCGCATGGGCTACATGTCTATGGGCGTGCCGCTCGTAGCCGGCTCCCCGGTGCGGCACGAGCCGGCCGGCGCGCTGCCGCTCGAGGTGACCGCCTACCAGCCGCCGTGGAAGGCGCTGTCCGACTTCGCACTCCACGCCGATCTGGATAGAGCCCCCCACCATAGTGCGGCATTCCAGCAACTTGTTAACCAGGTAGGTTTCTAATGCAGACTGCTAGGAATCTTTGCTTATTTTGCATTATATGCCGATCTGGATAGAGAGCTTCCACATCATAGTGCTGCGTTCCAGCAACTTTTATATCAGGTAGGTAACACAAATTGCTAGGAATCTTTGCTTTTGTAACTTGAGGTGACTGGTAGGCGACCAGCTGCCGTGGAAGGCCCTGTCTGACTTCGCACTCCACGCCGACTTAGATAGAGCTCCACATCATAGTGCTGCGTTCTAGCAACTTGTTAACCAGATTTGCTAGAAATCGATGAACAGAGAAGTTTTTGTTTCCTAAGAATAAATGTGGTGTAACGTATTCTGATCCAACTGCTTGTGACCGAGCTACACGAGGCTTAGTGCAAAGTTAAAACTTACCGCGGTCTTTCCTCAGAAGATCAGGCTCAAAAACTTACCAGTGGAGATCCTAGCCTTGCTATTTGCTATAATTTTCTCCTTTGTTCCAGATGCATGGCTACGACGTCCCTTCGCTTCCCCCGCCGCGGCCCCCTCATGGCGGTGAAGATAACTACGTGACGTACCTTGAGAGCGATGACAGCCTGCCCCCGTCACCCTAGTGTCGTCTGTCGTAACGCGCTGTCGCAACAACGCATGATAAGTAACGGTTTACATGGAATTATTTAGGGCTGTACATACACAATCTTTGCCTGTCTAAAGGAGGATCAAAATGAAATGTGACTCTGTTAAATACTTACCAAAATATAATTCCTTATTTTGATACGTTAATTCATAGTCATAAAAATGTATATTAAAATCGTCCGCTAATCCCTCTGAGATTCAAAAATTGTTTAGCTATTTGACAAGGACTTTGACTTTGGTTGGAACGAAAGATGGTAAGAGTCACACTTTCTTTTTTGTATGTAAATAGTAAATTTAGAAAATGTGATTATGAATGTAAATTGTGAAGTTGTAAATTATTGTCAGCCTTACAAAAATAAAAATTTACTTACAGACTTAGTCTAATCGTTTATTTTGTTTAGGAAATTCAAAATTTGTGATTTTTTCCGTCTCATAATATTTCCAGTTTTCGGTACATATTCTTGATAAAAACAGTGCAAAATTATAATTTCAATTTATTTGCCTGACTTACTGAATAATATTTTAACGTGAGAAAGAATACAATTTCTTTTTATTTGTGAAAATCATATTTTTACAATGGAACAATTTCAAGAAAATTTTAAGAGTATAAGTTATGTTAAATTTATATTATGATGTTTACCATTAGTAAAGTTTTTATTTTTATCACAGTAAGTATACTTATTTACTAGATCTGTTTGATTTGTACATAATTATGTTGTACATAGAACTGTATATAAGCAATTTACTGATAGTTACATCCAAAAGGGTTATCAATGATGTAATAAATATATATTTACAAAATAATAAATGTAAGTATTTTAAACCATTATTTTAAATTTTAATATGAATATTTAAGCAATTACTCTGTAGTAAAATATCAAAAAGTTCCGATGTGAAAGGTACCAAATTTGTCTTTCTTTTTGTATTTTTTATCAATCAGTGTCTATCATTACATTACAAACTATCGTTAAACATTGACTTTTCTACTAATTTCTTATAGAAAAATACGAATCATTTGTAAAAAAAAACTGTAATCTGTGTAATAAAACTGAGACATACCTAATAAATGATGCTAATCTTTGATAGAGATTACCAGATAATTTAATTTATTGCGTAGCTAGAACTTGTACACTGCACTTAGAATGTGAGTATAAAATAAAGCTATTGAAAACAGACACATTTTTTATTGGGGTTCGTCCTTTAATCACGTGAGGCATCTTAGGCCACTTTTATATCGATCTTCTTGAGAAGTGGTGAAACTTCTTGAGGTTTTAGACCCTCTTTCACTCTCCTCTCCCAGAATTACGAGTACCGTAAAATGCTGTAACTTTGCCTGGATTTTGACGTTTTTTGTTTATATTTCTGAGCATTTTTATTATTATAGTTGTCAATGAGTTTAGTACGTAAAACAGACCTTATGCCTTGCTAAATAGGGTGCAAATATCTATAAATGATGTAGTTTTTCCGAACCACAGACACTCAAAGTCGTAGGCAAAGTTGTAAGTAAAATACACAACTTTGCCTAGAGTGATTTCTCCAAAAAATAAACAATTTATCTTTTTAGTATTCTTTTTTCGTGTGCATAAGGCACCGTGCTTGTCCCTGGCAGTCAAATTATTGTGATTAAGGTAATATATATTTTTTCACAGCTAATAGGCAAAGTTGTAGCAATTGCCGCAAATTTACCATACAAAATGTCGTTAACTGTAGGGTTATGCCAAAAAATAAACTCTTTTTAATATATTTTTATTCACCTTTTGCAAAAGTTTTATAGATTTCTACGAATAGCAATCACAAGTTTTGTGCAATAACGACTATCAAAATAGGAAAACAAAAAACAACTACCTTTTATCACGTGACCTTACTAAAAATATTGCTGTATTGCGATTTTCTTTGAATAAGTAATATTTTAAGGATAAAAATAACATAATATATTTATTTTGTTAAAGGTGTTGGTAACAGTATCTGTAATACAACTCTTCTATTCTCCATAACCTAAAATTATGTATGTCTTACTTTAAACAGGAACTTAATTTAGCAACTAAATCAAAAAATCAAAATCAAATTAATTACCCGTTTATCCAAAATCATACTTAAGTGAAAAAAAACATATAGAAACAAACATAAAACTACACTCCAAAAGTCTGTTATAGGTAGTGTTTTTGTTAAACAATACACTTTTTGGCTTACATATTTATTCAAATATACAGGATGTAACAAAATTGGTGTAGAACCCATTAACTGGGGATTCTACTCATCGTACTGAACAATTTTTCTTCTAAAACTTTGCTCAGATCGCAAAAAAAATGTTGGACTCTCCAAACAAAAATGGCAATTTGGTGATTTGAGCAAAGTCGTAGAACAAAAGTTGTTCAGTGCAATGAGTAGAAGCCCCAGTTAACGGGTTTTACACCAATTTTGTTACACCCCGTATCAAAAAACAACAAACTTTATCAGTAAACAATATTTTAAGAATTTATTAAAGTGTATAAATGTACTCATGAAATCAAAAAATCTCTAGAATTATTTTTTTTCAATTGAAAAATCTGACAAGTGACAGCCCTATACCCAGGCAAAGTTGTGTCACTGAAGATTTCAAAACACTGCCCAACATTGCCTTCTAACTATTTTTGCTGAAGTCGTGTAGTTTCCTTGAATATTTCAATTGTTACGGAAAATAGACAGATTTTTCTTACCCTGGTACTCAACCACTACACGAAAACACCTTTTTGTTGACTGGAACTGCAAAAGTTTAGAAAGACAAAATTTTTCGTCGTTATGCCGATTTTTGTAGCGCAACTGACAAAGTAACAATAGAGTAACCATTATGAAAAAAATATAAATATGTTGCCATAAAAAACTGAATTTACCACCAAATGGTAGAAAATAAGAAAAACGTTAGCTATCTAGAGATATCTTAATCTAAACGAAATAGGCAAAGTTGAGCCTAATAGGTAAAGTTGCAGCATTTTACGGTACTTATTTAAAAAATATATAGTATCAGACATTTTTTAATTTAAAAAAATAATTTAAAAAACCATAATAAGCTGAAAACTGAGAGTCAGGTAGGGTAAAATTGTAAAAAAATGCACTTGAAGCTTTATAATGGATTTAAAAATAGAGTTATTTAAATTTAAAATGTAGAAACACTTTTGACTTGCTGCGGGCAGACGGCTGACAGATGTATGACAGTGACAGCTGCCTAGAAGGATTCGTTACAGAATTTACTACAGTATCTAAATGTGATGCGTAAATAGCGGTTTCATATACATAGACTGTATGCGTTATCTGTTATTTTTTGTCACTATTTTACAAATTAATTCTCTGACTTCGAATATTTGTATATATTTTTAAAGAATTTTGAGTTTATTTTACTCAGTTTTACGAAGTAATGCATCTTAATTTTACAATCCTCTATGTTATAAAGTAACTTGAACACATAGTAAAGTACTGTTCGAAATAAAATGTGGATATGTTAATTCATTTCGGACCGCCGTTTGTCGTTTTGTTTGTTTCTTCTTTCAACGAATTTCCATAATTTTCATGTTTTTCGTATCGCAAATGACGATGTAAAGATAACATTTTATCTCTTCAGCGAATCAATAAAATTATAGTGTAGTTTTTTGTAAGTTGAAAGTTTTTATATATATTCAAAAAGCTGCGTGATGAGTGGAACCGATATTGTAAACCGGGAAAGTTTAAGGAAGAAAGGACCTCCAGATGTAAGTGCACAATTAAGTACCTATATTCACCTTTCTTGCCTTGATTCTACTTTAAAACCAAGACTCGCACCTAAGGATAACTCTGACCGTCCATGCCTCAGACTTACAGAGATAATAACTATCTTTCAGATCCTTATTGACTTTACGTGACTCTGAATTACCTCACTAGGTATCTAGCTTCAAAACTATTTTATATTCCATTAGGATTACCAATGACAGCTCAACTCTGGAGGGCAAAGGTTATAAGATGATGGCAAACTTTGAGATTTTTGACTTTCAGTTTTGAATCTATCTCTGAAAGTCTAAAAACTATTTATTTAATTTTATTTGGTTCACCAGCATCACAACTGAACTAAGAGGCCTTCACACCGAACTTATTGTGACAACTCCGTTGCTGTTTTTTTACAATCTCACCAAAAAAAAAAACGTTATAAGTGTATTTGACAAAGTATATTACAATAATGTGGCAGACCATCTTAAGGGCACTACCCTAAACTGATGTAGAGTTTTTTCAAAACTAAATTAAATGCTTATCTAAATAAAATAATTATTAAAAATGAATTAATATATTTCCCCTGAGGTATTCAAAGCAGATTTTAAGTGCTATTATAATTATCTTAGATGGTGATCAAAATAGAGTAACACTTTATTAATTTTGTTTCCGCTAACTATGGCTCCTTCTCATGAAAGTGACATGAAACAAACAGGCCCAACTTCCCAATGCTAAACTGCAGTGTATCAGAGCAATAAATTTATAGAATCTCCAGTAAAATTAAACATAATAATAATTATCTGTCACTTGGGAATTATAAACTTTTTAGGGTTTTGTACCTCAAAATGGAAATAGGAACTGTACTGTGTGTAACCTATCAAACGAAAGGGCATATTGTAAGGATCTCAAATTTTTTTTTTTCATAATTTTAAACGTAAAAGAAATTATTCTGGAAATTAACCAAAATTAAGAATCCAGCCTTCATCTCAGAAAATACAGGAAATAGTTTATTACTTTTAGATTATAGGAAAACTTATAAGAAGTCTATTTCTTAAAATAAGATTAAAATTCTCAATATTGTTTGTTTGTACAGAACCCTCAGCGCGAGTCATACTCACACTTGTCCGGTTTTTCCTTTTATGGTATGGAACCCAAATATTAGCAATCTCTGAGTAAAATAAATAATGTGTCACATGGCACAAAATTACTGATAAATCTTACAATCCTTCATCCTTTGATCGACACAATTGCATCTATAAAACAATAAATACATCTCCTATTTTACAACCTTTTTAAATTTATTTATTGCTACTAATAAAGTGTACAGAATTACATGACGTGATAGGCCTATTTATGACTTTGTTATCTGATCAGAGTCTATGATCCACCTTGTCACTTCCTCAAACGCCAAGAATATTAAACCTACTACAAGTAGTTCTGTATACCAGGAAGTAAAATATGAATTATGAAAAAAATTTATAAGAAAAAAATTAGCTTTTCGTAAAAATGAAATCCTTTACTTTAGGTTTTCAGTACAATTCTATAGTGAGAAAATACCATGAAAAAGGTGTCAAAAATTGAAAGGTATGGTCTTTTTTGAGTTTCCAAAAGGCATCGACAAAAAATACTATTTCCATGTGGGCAGAGTCGCGGCCAAAACTAAAATACTACAAAACTTCGCAAAGTCTTTAATAACGAAAAACCGGCTAAGTGAGAATCGGACTTGCGCAACGAGCGAGGGTTCCATACAACGACACAATATACAGGGTAAAAAGCTGTTTTACAGGAGTCCTAAATTGAGTTCTATAGATGGATCTAACTGGTGCTGGCGGCTGATTTACCAACTTTGTTTGGGGAGTTCAAAAATCAGCAGTCATGTAACATGTTTACCGGCAACGCACTTGTAACTCCTCTGGTGTTGTGGGTATCTATGGGCGGCAGTAATCGCTTACCATCAGGGGATCCGTCTGCTTGTTTGCCACCTCTGCCATAAAAAAATAAGTTGTTCAATATTTTCCAGTCGCAACTAAATAACATTACTACCAAGTTCGCGTAACTTGGGTTAGTGCAATCAAACAAACTAATGCTGAATGATTAAGTGTCTTAATTGATTTCATGGCGAGAATGTTTCTTTTTTAATTTTCTACCTACTTTACCCAGTTTTCATCAGTGCCCCAGTAGTGGGGACAGTATGTAACGTTACAACATTATTTAACTGCCTAATCTTTGAAAATGTTGTGCTTATTATTGCATCTGTAATATAATGCACGCATGACATATTTATTTAGGTCTATTGTTTGTTAATGGGAACTGTGTTGAATCAGAGGAATAGATGAATCATAAAATAAAATTGCTTACACATGTTGTATATGAAATAACCAGGGCCTAAAGTATTAGCGACTTAGATATTTATTTACTGCAGCCATAAATTACTTTATCATTTTGATAATAAGTACATATTTTAAGACATTTAAGACATCTTTCCGTTCAGTTTGAGAAAACTTTTGCAAGGTTATACATGTGCTACTTTGTGAAGTATTGTTCTGTTGATATTTGTGTGGTATTTAAGTTGTGAAAATGGTTGTTGATGGTGATACCAATTTAGTTCGAAGGAAAAATAAGTTGGAATCAAGGGTATGGTATAAACAAAAGATCCATAAAGCAGGAACACTGATGCCACTTTGTATGCAAATTCTTCAAATGACAAATTCTACAAATTACAGTTTCTAATAATTGCAAATTCTACAAATAACAGATTCTATTAATAATAGATTCCTAGAACAACAAATTCTATAAATGACCGTTTAGTTCTTCAGATGACAAATTCTATAAATGAAAATTTTTACAAATGACAGATTCTATAAATAACAGATTCTTCAACTGACAAATTCTGTAAATGAAAGTTTCTACTAATGGCGAATTCTAAAAATAACAGGATTTTCAAATGACAAATTCTACAAATGACAGATTCTCTAAATTACAGTTTTTACTAATTAATCAACTAATTAATAATAGATTCTTCAAATGACAATTTCTTCCAATGGCAAATTCTTCAAATAACAGATTCTTCAAATGAATAATTCAGACACTGACAGATTCTGAGTTCTAATGTAGACCCTAAAGTCTATAGTTTTGGACCAAATGTGCGAGTACTTCTCAGGTTCCTCCTCATTAAATCCACCCAATCCTTTCTACACTCAAAATACTCATTGGTATGTTCGCAGAACGAAGACTACTTGTACCGAGGCGTCCCGACAGTCGAGTACGAGCAGCGAGATGAAAAGCCCTGGCAGCGGGTATCTCACAAACACATTATTATCTACTTCTCTATCATCTGACATGTGTTCATCTGCTTACTTCTATCATCTGATTTCTATTCATCTGTCTACTTCTATCATCTGTCATCTATTACATATACTGTCTACTTCTATCATCTGTCATCTATTATACTGTCTACTTCTATCATATGTCATCTATTATACTATCTACTTCTATCATCTGTCATCTATTATACTGTCTACTTCTATCATCTGTCATCTATTATACTGTCTACTTCTATCATCTGTCATCTATTATACTGTCTACTTCTATCATCTGTCATCTATTCATCTGTCTAATTTATCATTTGCCACATATTAACTATCCTCTCTCATCTGTAAACTATTTACGTCTGTCATGTCTCCTTCTTTCAAAACTATCTACAATACTTTATACGAAGAGTCCCGCCCGACTTTATTGGGAATTGGCTATCTTATCTCCATGCAGGAATACATCACGTTTGACGACAAGACATAGATAAGATGGTGGTAGCTAGACAGTAGGCAGGCGCACTCAAAATATGCCCCAACATAGTAAGACCCCGCCGGGAATCGAACCCGGGACCTCCTGATGGGAGACGAGCGAACTATAGCCAGCGGAGCCACGGAGGCGGTAAGATCGCTATTACCTGCCCCCCCCCCCCTATATACCGTCGTCGCCAGCTGTTTAGGTGTTTAGCACCTAGTAGGTACATCTTCGGCCGAATTGTAAGGAGTTTCAGGTATCAGTCTGTCCAATGTCTAGTGATTGTTTTTAATCTGAAATGTATTTGCACTTAGCGTAGCGGTATTTTTGATTTGCAAAATGAAGAGATAAATATCAAGATAAAATTAAAACAATAGTTATCTATCACATTTTTCTAGTATTATGCAAACTGGAGTACTAAATGAGTTCATTTTCTGTACAAAACACAATTTTCAATGTTAACGACTTAAAAATAGATCGTACATTTAAATTGATAATAATTAATAAATTTAATAAACAATACAATTATTAATATTGTATAATAATGAACTAATTTTCTCAATTACACTTATGTACATACAGATGGTGATCGATAATTATATCATCACATCGCCAGTATGTGTTTCAGTTAAAATAACAATTGTTAATGTTTGCAAAACAGAAGTGAAGTGTCATCACTGATCATATTATGTGCTGTGTGTGTATGATATACGATCTCCTTCAGTCCGTCGATTACATTCATGCATATTACATTCGGCCAGTTCTCAGTTGGTGCTGTAACAAGCTTAAAGTGTCAAGTTTTTTTTTTTACTTTCGAGTTTTTGAGCTATTTTAAAGTAATGATAAAAAGTTTGTTAGGTGCCTATAAGGTTGTCTGTGGTTTTAAGAAGTGAAGTGCTTTTAAAATATTAGAATATATAATAAATATTTTAATCGAAATATTTTCTATCAAAAAAATCAAAATCAAAAATATTAAGATGAAGAAAGTAAGGATAGTTTTTTTTGAAGTATTTTTTCGTCGATGTTTATACCTACCTATACTTGGGTATTTTTATTTTTAATAATAATATGTGCAGTCTAACAAAATCAACTGAAACTTTTTAAACTGGGGCTTCTTCTCACAAAACTGAACAACTTTTCAAGTGATTCATCTCAAATGCTTAGCTAATTCGTAAAAAAAAAGATTTTTTCTAACAAATCGATTAGCTAATCGGCTGACTTGGTAACTACTACCTTTTTTGCCAATGGACTATGTTTTCATGGGAAAAGTTGTTCAGTTTCAAAAGAAGAAGTCCCATTTTAAATAGTTTTAGCTGATTTTGCTAGACCATATACAGGGTGAAATTCAAATTGCGGACCAAACTTTAACTCTGGTTTCTGCTCATGAAACTGAACAACATTCTCTAAGGAATCAATTCAGCAAAAAATTTGGACTCATTACAAATCGATGTCAACTTTGTATGGAATGTCCAAAATTGTTTTTGCTCAGATCGAATTGGTTCCTTAGAGAAAGTTGTTCAGTCTCAACACTAGAAGCCACAGTTAAAATTTAGTCCGTATATCATAAATATACCACCTGATGATATATCAAATGGTGGTCGTGCAGGGCTGTCACGCATAGCTACTAACTCTCCTATCTCATTTTTCGTAAGTTTTTAAAAACAACCCTATTTCAATTAGATAAAGTCTAAACTCAAATAATCAAGGTTTATGAGATAGGAAAGTTAGTCGTGCGAGGGACGATATGTAACATCAGTCTGTCGTCGTGACAGTTTCGTCTCTTGACGTTCAAGGTTGTGTATAGAGCACGTGGCTGTGACTATCGCATGGCACTCCATACCTCGATGAGATGACGAAATTGTCGCGGTGGCAAAAGTCACCTGTTAGCGATGCCCTGTTATCATTGGAGATAAAAAATAAGGTGATATTTTCACTTGAGACAGGAGAGTAGACTGGTACATAAAGACGCTAGTGCTAGAGTAGGGTATGCTTATACAGGGTGTAACAAAATTGGTGTAGGACCCGTTAACTGGGGATTCTACTCGTAGCACTCAACAACTTTTGTTCTACGACTTTGGTCAAATCACAAACAAATTTTTTGGACATTTCATACAAATTGATCATCTGTTTTGCCATTTTTCTATGGAGAGTCCAAAAAGTCGTAGAACAAAAGTTGTTTATACGATGAGTAGAATCCTCAGTTAACGGGTCCTACTCCAATTTTGTTACACCCTGTATAGGTGACTGCTAGTCAATTGAGTTTTACCTTAAATCGTAGAGTACCAAAATAAATCTTTGTGAAACCGAGGGCAAATGATGGCTTCCCTGACAGTTATTTCGTAAATTTCTTTCCTGACAGTGTATTTGGCGGGAAATTCGTTGTCAATTTAAAAAACAATGTCTAAGTCAAAGGTATTTTTTTTTTCTTTATAGCACTATACGAAGGAAATCTCTGAAACTTTCTGAATTCTTTCTGATGATGTTTTCTGCCCAGAGCCGTTCCAAAACAGTTTTCCGCCTAGAATCGTTCGCTTGCATACCGCAATCATATTTTTTTTCTCTTAAAAAAGAAATTTCTTCATCTCTTTATGTTTCATGATTTAAATTCTACTTTGTTTCTGGAACGATCCCCAAATCTTCTTGCCCTCAAGTGAAATGATGCACCGATTTATTAAATAATAAAAAAACTAATTTAATCTAACTCATTGAGTGACTAATTATTTTAACAATAAGGATTCAGTTAATCATTTAAAATTCTAGGTATTATCCGAGGTGACTAGAAAAGGGCCACATTTATATGAGCCAGTTAAGTCTGTGAGTAAATGATATTAAATTTAACGGGTTTTTTGGTGTGGGCTGTAAATAATGGGCTGTTTAAAAAACCTTTTTATTTTTTAATTGTTTTAAGTTTAAATGGGTTATTGAAATGGAAGGGTTGTTTAGTAAACTGTCGTTTCAATTATTTACATTTAAAATGTTTGTCCCCTGAATTTTTATTGTGGTTTATGGCCAGAACCAATAATAACACACCGCACATTTTTATTTTTTTATCGAGTGAAAGATTATATCCTTCATTATGGATTCAACGGCCATCTAAATGTATGATGTCTGTGTCAACTGGTTGAGAGACAACTATTTTAAAAAAGTTGTGAACTTGACCTGTTGGAAAAGCTTTATATCTTATACTGCCGTACAAATTAAGAACACAGTAAATGACAGATTTGGCGCGAATGATTTTGAACCTTGTATCGCGTTAATCGAAAAAGGTTCAAAATCATTCGTTTCAAGTCAAGTCAAATAAACTATAAAATAAATTATTCAAATCTAAAAAAAAAACTACAATTCATTAAAATCAACCAAAACAAAAATCTCCCGTTTTACTTCTAACACTAAACATTCTCTCAAGCAACACCATTTCTCAACAGTTATATTATTTTATCTGATTGTTTAGCGTATACTGCACACGCACGGCGTTGTGTTGTACAACAGGTATTTCGCAGTAGTATTGTTTTTGTATTACCCTCATGTTTGTGATATAGTTATTGTTGTTCTCTATTTTTAGTTTTGTAATTTATTTTTGTGGAATTAGTAACTGTTTAATGTAACTAAGAACCTAAGGATGAAAGACTGGCTTCCCTTAGTACAGGGCAACCTAGTTAGGGAGCCAGGCAACAAAATATTGTAACTTTTTGTTCAAATAAAGTTTATTTTATTTTATTTATTTTAAGTCACTTACTGTGTTCTGAATTTGTACGGCAGTATACAGCCCTAAAACACAAACGGAGAAAAAAGTAATTACCTGGAGAAATATAGCTAGTTATTATTTAAAAGAGAGCAAAATATGAATGTTTTACTTTTTGAATATTCTACATAAAATAGACATTAAAATTGGGGATGAATATTTTGAAATATTGTCCAAAAAGTACTTAAATAGGTAGATGCGTGTTGTGGCTTAGATGGGTGTTATAAAATATGATGTCTCTATGTTATGGGTGCTTCTCAATTATCCGGAATATTTTTAGTTTTGTCTAAGTAATTGTAATTTGTTTATTTATACTTATAAGTTATTTAGTGGTAAATTAATGACATCAGCTCCTTCGAGCTTACAGTCATTTGTTATTTATTTATGTATTTTATTCCAAACTTTCAATCGCAGTAGTATCGCGATTTTATTTGTCGCAAAAACGCAGCTGTGTGTTGGGCTTTTTATGGGATTTAATTTGCTAACATATCAGTTAGAGTAGGAATTTGCTGATTTATGTTTTTGGATAGCAATCGTATAAAAATGTATTGTATACAGGGTGTTAAAAAAGTGCGTTTGAAATTTTAAGGGGTTACTCAGAATCAAGTTAGAATACAGAAAAAATATTTTAAAAAAATCTGATTTTCATACTAAATCTGAATAGTAAATCAAGAATTTGTATGGAAAACTGAAAAAAACGTTTTAGATCGGATTTTTTCAATATTTTTCCTGAATTCTTTACATAATTCTGACTAACTCCTTAAAATCTCGAAACGCACTTATTTAACATCCTGTATTTTTATATGACTACCTAACGAGAAAATAATGTTTTTCGAGTCTATGGACAAAATAGCTTAATAGATTTTAGAGTGCTAGGTGTCTGTAGATTCATCTGATTCCCAGGTCGATTTAGGATACATTTGATGCAGTCGAGTTTGAATTTTAGTTAAATAATCGATATATTATTAATTTTATCTTCTTCTTTTCGAGTCGATAACAAACCTGCCTATATAGTCTCGGCCCAAAATTCAGCTACGCGAATCGCTCTGTCCGTAGCACACATTAGATCTTCCTGCGTGCAGTTGTTTGGGCACGCAGGGCACGATCTTAAATGATCCATTGTTTGGGGAACTACCCCACACTTGCACTCCAAGTTGGAACCGTCTGAGAATCCCCACCTGAACAGGTTCTCCTTGCTGCAGCCGACCTGCGTCCGAAGTCTATTTAAAGACTTCCAGGTAAGCCATGGTAACTCATGTCCAGGCGGAGGACTCTCAGACAGTGGGACGAAAGGACGAGGGAGAACGGCACTCTCCTTCCATATTCTGCATCTCTCCTTTGAACGGTCTTCATCGGGGAGAGGGGACACACACTTTTTAAAATTCTTGCGGCTTTTCAGCCTTTGTGGCACAGGATGGTATTTGTGAAGTGGGTGCCGTGTGTCACCTAGCATAGTGGTTTTTTCGGAGGAGCTCGCTACGGCTCTGCGGATCTCTGGGGGCGCTATTCCAGCTAGCGGATACAGCATTCGTACCGGGGTCGGTTTTAGGCAACCGTAATAATCCGGCAGGTTTCGTTTAGTGCTGTATCTACTAACTTTGCATGGGCTGAGCGGCTCCAGACTGGGCTTGCATATTCGCCTGCAGAGAAGGAAAGCGCCAGTCCAGTGGTCCGCAGAACATCATTAATTTTATCACTATTTATCGAATACTATTGTCACTACATGATAAGCAGAGGTATCTATGATACAGCGATTTCTGTGAAACACTATCTAAGAGTAAACTTACTGTATCGATGGTTTCCGCTACAAAGGTCGTAACTCCAAAATGCATAGTTTTGGCAATAGCCAAAAAACTAAAAATTAAAACAAAATACTAAAAAATCATTTAAAGGTCTAAATAATAAAACCATTAGAACCAAATTTTTATATCTTTAAAAACAAAAAAGTTGTTAAAAATATATATATTTTTTTTGTTTTTTGGCTATTGCCAAAACTATGCATTTTGGAGTTACGACCTTTGTAGCGAAAACCATCCATATGTAATGTTGTTTTTTATCTATGATAGACATTAGTTGGTCATAACTTTTATTGGAAAAATGATAGCGCGCCTATACATATAATCTTATGCTACTTTTTTGTAAATGTTAGGTAGCAAAGAATATACTGGGTGACTGATACATACCCGCAAACCCCTTAACCTGTGTTTTTTTCATGAAACTCAACTTTTGTTCTACAAGATTGCTGAATTTTTAAAAAAAAGCTTTCCATACAAATTGATCAGTTTCTAAGCTAGTTTCAAAAGTCCAGATTTCAGCATAGTTGTATAGCAAAAGTTGTTCAGTCTTATGAGTCAACGGATATGTACGGTTCCCCTGTATATTACTACGTAGACAGCAAACACGCCTTCACTAAATAGATAGATACAGGGTGACATCTTATTCGCCGGCAAACGGCCAATGGTAGATGCTATTGACGAAACTGAACAACTCTCCCCAAAGAACCTTTACAATCGGACCAAAATAATGTTTCGCTCTTCATAATAAATTTCGCTTTATTCATAAATTAATGACAATTAATGGCTATGGAGAGCGATAAACTATTTTTTTCCTATTGCATAGGTTCCTTAAAGTTGTTCAGTTTTATTTTTGCCGCTTGTTCGTGAATCAAATCACCCTATATGTCGTCCTCTGCGACGAATTGGTACAGCTAGGATACACGGCTATCCCTCTCTGTCTCTCCTGTGCGTTAGAAAGGGAAGCGTGTACTAAGTACTTCTGCCGTCGTCTTGAAGGGAGTATCAAGGGCTTGTCATATGCCACTTTAGTCGCTTCCAATCAATTACAGAATTTGAGCCTCTTTTTTCAGGTTTATAATTGGAGCCATTTCTGTCACACTTCACCATAAAAATCCGTTCACAAAACACTTTTCAATCATGAAACATAAGCATTTATACTAATTTCTTCTCATTTTTTTATACCTAATTTCACATAATAAAATCTATACATACTAATTACTAATTTCTACTAAAACACTAACTAAATAATCTCTTCAATAATCTCTTTTGCCAATTTACCTGAAAATTTTAGTGTAAGCACAGAATGTAAGTAGATAGGATTTTGTGTTTAATTAAAAAAAAAGTGGGGTCAGTCTGTCTGATTGTTAAGCAGTTATTTCTGGGCTCAAACATCGATATCAAAATACAATAAATTAAGTTTAATGGTCAAAAAGCTCGCATATAAACGAACATTCTTCTCCCCCCCCCCCTCAAATATATATTGAAGTACACCCCTTCGTATTGAGGAGGCGAGGGGGTTATTTGTATATGCAAGTTTAATTTTGACCATTAAACATTTTATAAAGAGGCCTACTCTTGTCAGGTAAATATTATCTGCCTTTTTAACCCTTTTGGAGAGAGCCTTAAACTGGCCCTGTCTGTTAAATTCGTTGATAAACGCAACGGTTTTAAGATTCATTTTAATTTTATTGTATCACGATATTGATGTTATGGGTAATAAACTTGAAGTGTAAGTTCTGTTATCAGTGTGTCTTTAATGGGTTGTAATCTTGTGTTTTTGCTTATCAGGGAATTGATCGCTTTTGTGTGTTGTTGATATGGAAAATATCGCTATGTTAGTTATTCGTATCTGTGATTTGAGACGATGAGTCTTGTCTTAGAAATATTGTATGGGGGCTATTTTTATCTAAGATTATCTTAGCTAATATACAGGGTGTTGTTCGTTGAAAAGCGGTAAATTGTGGATGCCGCACATGAAACTGAACAATTTTCCCCAAGGTACCTTTAAAATTGGAGCGACAAACAATTTTGACTTCTCTTTAAGTGTCCAATAATTGTATTTTCAAAAATAAGGCGGTTGACTGCTAGTCATCTGATGTACTTTTTATCAAATGTCAAAAACGATAACTTGTTCTAAAATATGTTTAAAATAGTAAACTATGACAATATAATTTAATACTTATAGTCGTTTCCGTCTTAACTAGTAAGTTTTTCTACAATTTCAGTAAAAGAGCTACTTAGTAAAAAAATGCAGTAGCAGCATTATTGTATGGAAAGCATAAAATGCTCCAATTGTATAGGTTCCTATGCTCTTATTGTATCGGGGATACTTGTTCAGTTTCCGTGTCATTTTATTGAATCAAAATACTGAACCACAATCAAACTTTCAGATACCGAGTCCAGCAATCCTAATAGTTTTAGGTGTTTACCTGTTGCTGGCGTACTTAACCCAACTGGTGGAGGATGAGATGCCCAAAGTGGTTAGCGAGGCCAGCATAGCCAGTGATGTAAGTTAACTATCATCATCATCAGCCAAAAGACGTCTACTGCTGGGCAAAGGCCTTTCCCAAGGATTTCCGACCGGTCCCCGCGATTTTGACCAGGTCATCAGTCCACCGAGTGGGAGCTTTGCTTACACTATAATCTTCTAGTGCGCGGTCGCCACTTGAGAAGTTTCTTGCCCCAACAGCCATAATATCTGTTCTATGAACTATGTGCTCCGCCCTATGCCACTTCAGTTAAGCGATTCTTTAAGCGATTTAGAGACTGTTGAGGCAAGGAGGAACTTAATACGCAATCATTTATTGTATTCCATGAGTTTTTTAGACCGATGACCTGGTGAAGGTCGCGGGAAGCCGCTGGATGCGGGCAGCGCAATGAAAGGCGTCACACACTAGCGCTATACTGTGCTATTGTATAAAATCCGCCACACTCAGGATCGAGTGGGGTGACCGTGAAGTTAGACGCCTCACGCTAGAATTGCCGTCTATGAGTGTTGCAGATTTTATAGCACAGTATAGCGCTAGTGTGTGACGCCCTTGATTGTAGAAAATTTTGTTTAGCAGTAGAAGTCTTTCGGCTGGGGAAAACACCCCCCTGTTGGTCTTCCTAGAACTAATTAGTACTAAAAGACAAACAAACATTGACTTTCCAGGACTCAACACAGTTCAGCGAAGAGACGGCATGGCGGTATCTTCACGAGATCGTAGGCACCGAGCCCAGGGTCTCTGGCACTCGGTATCACCTGCAGAAGACGCAAGACCTGAAGAATCTAGTGGACAGCGTAGCTAACCAGGCGAATTTACCGGTCAGGACGGACTGGCAGTTCGCTAGCGGTAAGCGAGCGAGAGAGAAAGCCATTTTTTCAATTTTTTATGGTGGGAGATGGAAAAAGACTGACGGCCCAGCAAAGCGGCATCCTATGAGCATCTATAATGAGCTATTTTTACTAATTGTCACTTACTCGAACTCGATTGCAGTCGTTAAGCCATATCAGAGGTCTTTAGGCGGCTTGAAAACTTTGAAAATGGGGTCCACACAACCACCAATGCAAGGTTGATATGGCCGTGCCATCCCTAGGTTAGGGAAGAGACCCGTGCTCCAGGAGTGTGACGATATGGAGTTTTAACTACAGTAAAACCTCTTGAATCCGAACCCTTTTATAATCCGAGCGACCCCCCTCCGCCGTTTCTCAGTAAATCACTGTACCACGCGCGCTTAGTGGTACACGAATCGTTTTTGACCGCCCCGCGTTACGCGTTTGCATAAATTAAGGGATAAAGCGTTTTCAATGTCGCTAAATACTATATTACTGGAATTCTTTATTAATTATATCATTGTCATTTAATCTTATTAAAGTTTTGCATAATTAAAACATAGTTCATTATTAAACACCTTTGTTTTATTGCCAGAAATGCCTTTCAAAATGTCTGCATACTATAATCCGAACGCTCCACGGATCCGAACGGGGGTAAATTTGCGTTGTTCGGATTAAAGAGGTCCTACTGTAATTGTCAATATTTTGATCTGTCCGTTTGCGAATTTTGTATGAAAAAACAACAAGCTTTTCGTCTAATTGTATAGGGCCTTCAGAAAGTTGTTAGATGAGAACTCTCCCTTAGTTTGTCACTATTGTTTAATATTACCAACAGGTTGGCATTTTCTTTATTTTGTTCTCATTAACTGTAACTTATGAAATTGAACAACTTTCCCGAAGGAACCTATACTCATTGGAAAAAAAATGTGGACTTTCCATACAAAATTGGCGGTTCAGTTGATCAATTAGTATGAGGACTAGATTTTTTTGCATATTGAGTATAGGTTCCTTCGGGAGAGTTGTTCAATTTCATGAGTAGAAGCCGTGGTTAATTTTTTTCGGGTATTTCATAAGGACCCTATACAATGTCAATGCCGATATCGATATATCTGTCGATAACGATATATCTGTCTCTTTCTACCACAGGCGATTACTGGCTGGCGTTCACTGCACCTCACGTGAACATGTACCAGAACGCCTCCAACATCATTGCCCTGTTGGAGGGAGAATCCGGTTTCCATAGCAACGGGACTTTGGGGACTTCGCTGCTGGTCAACTGCCACTATGATTCTGTACCCTATGCCCTTGGTAAGTGAGATCAAAATGAGTTGATAAGAGTAGTGTAGCTTTGTTTTACAGAGGTAAAGTATATTAAATAGTATTACATACAGTAAGAGTGTACTCCCATATCAAAGGCCGGCAACGCACTTGTGACTCCTCTGGTGTTGCGGGTGTCTATGGGCGGCGGTAATCGCTTACCATCAGGTGATCCGTCTGCTCGTTTGCCACCTCTGCCATAAAAAAAAGAACAGTATGGACACTCCCTGCCGCTCTCTGGAGAGACGATCCCCCCCGTGTGTACGATCCAGTGACGGTCCATACAATGACTCAGTTATATTTGTTCTAAGACTTTGATGAAATCGCAAAAAAAAATTTGGACTCGATACAAAAATGGCAAAACAGATGATCAATTTGTATGAACAGTTCAAATTTTTCTTATTGATTTGAGCAAAGTCGTAAAACAAAAGTTGTTCAGTACGATGAGTAGAATCCCCAGGTAACGGGTCCGACACCAATTTTGTTACACCCTGTATAGCCCGCTCCTACATGTTACATAGGGAGGTCATAATAGGTAAATAACTCGGACGATTTGTATGGAGTACTGACCATCACAACACATGGACGGACGCACGCGCGCACTGTTATCTCTTAGTTAGCCATTGGCATCATCTCACCTGATGGTAAATGATGATGTTGCTTGAGATGTAAGCGTGATCCCTGATCCCCCAACGCAATGGGGAACTGGCTGTCTTATCTCCATGCCGGGACACATTAATGCTATTAACATTGATGTTTGGCGGCAAGATTTAGATAAGATGGTGGTATCTAGCTGGGCCTGCTCAGAAAATGACCTTCCAACCGAGTCTTACAAAGTTGGCCCCCGTCGGGCATTGAACGTATCGTCCTGATCACGGGCGTAGCCAGGTTTTAATATCGGGGGGGGTTCAAGAAAAAAAAAACGTTAAATTTGCATGAAATTAAATTAATATTATTATGAAAAATTATATGAAAAGTGTGAGACAAAACAGTAGGTTAGGTTGATTTTGATTCTCGAATGTAGACGCATTAGAGAATTAATCTTCTGTTTTTCTTTTTAAATATATCCACCACTTCATCCGCATCAATTTCTGTCCCATAGTGAATATTCATTAAAGCCAAACCGTTCAGTCTGTTTTCACTCGTTGTGTTGCGTAAGTAGTTTTTCAGTCTCCTTAGGCTTTCTTAAAAAAACCTTTAACATGTTTGACAAATTGAGAATTTAATTAAAACTTTAACGTCAATTTCTTTTCCTCTGTTTCCTCTACACTGTACCTTCTTTCAATTCTGACAATAAGGTAAATAACTCTTCTCGGGCAGAGGTCAAACTTTAATGGTGGGTCGCGATGGTTTCATACAAATATGTTGACCGTCCAGTCTAATTTAACCTACGCTTGTCAGTTTTACAAATTATGAAAAATTTCATCGTCCAAGTACTTTTATTAAAATAACTACCATAAAGAAGTTATTTGGTGTCGAAATTACATATTGTAATAAGAACAATTGGTTCATTGATGTGAATATGATCAGGATTAATATTCAATTGTAAGTAACTAGGGAGTAACGATCGTTGGTTTGTTTACATTATTGCCGGATTATATTGAAAGATGGTAGGTAGGCATACTATGAATTTACTTACGCACGTTATTAAGGCAAGTAGGTAAGTTACTTGAAGTGAAATCACAGCGCAATGAATAATCAATCAAACAAATACAAAATAACTGTGTTCACTGCAGTTTATGTTCCACTGGTGACAACAGCCAAACTGACTGAGCGCAATAAGTGCGGTTCGGGGTACGGCACGAAAACATACGAAAGTAACCGAATGCTAAAATTCGAATGATAAAATCGGCGGCGACGGGTGGCAGCCCGAAGAGTTTTTATACTCGCCATCTTCGAATATTTTGAACTTTTCGGGGGGGGTTTGAACCCCCAAAACCCCCCCCTTGGCTACGCCCGTGGTCCTGATTGAAGCGAGTGGACTAGCCACTAGACAGCAGAGGCGGTTTAATAATATACTGTGATGGAGCCAAAATATGCAAGCTTCAATTAAAGTTCTCGAGTGGCGACCGTGCACTCGGTGGACCGATGACCTGGTGAAGGTTGCGGGAAGCCGCTGGATGCGGGTAGCGCAGGACCGGTCGGCATGGAAATCCTTGAAGGAGGCTTTTGTCTAGCAGTGGACGTCTTTTGGTTAATGATGAAGCTTTAACATCTGATTATAAGATGCGTATGATGGTCGCCATCGATATGGGAGACATTAGATGAGGTTAATACTTCCCGACTGCGTAGTCGCTGATAGTGGTCTGCTCCCCTATGTTGAGTAGCGCCGCCTTTTCGCGCACCATTCGCAATCTGACAAGCGACGAGTAAACATCCCGTATTTAAATGAAAATATGTCTTACAGTGCAGTGAAATGTGCTAAAACAATAAAAAAAATAAAGAACAAAACTAACAGCAACATTTCTTATCACTTTTTTCTTGTTATTTTATGAAAATTTTGTCATTTTATAGTGATGCTACGCTACTCGTCGCTAGATGTCGCTAGTAGATAACATTAATTAAATACATGCCTCCCTACTCGTCGCTAGATATCGCTAGTAGATAACATTAAATACATAAACCTTAAGCTTATCAGTTATCACACAACGGCGATATTTGTTTAAATACATACCTCCCTCTTCACCCCGCTTCAGCCCCCGCAAGACGAACACGCTGGATCAGAAACAAACAGAGCGAGTAACCTTATCTAATGTTTCCCATATCGATGATGGTCGCATTGCACACGTCCGTAGGTGTAAATCTAAATGTCTTTGTCCAGCAGTGGACGTCTTTCGGCTGATGATGTCATCTGTGAGATGGCAAAAGGCTGAAGGCACACCTGATGGAAAGGGCATCCGCCGTCTATGAGCTTCCATAAAGGGTAGGGTGATCAGTGCTTTGCTTATCTTGAGGGCTAAGATGGATGCTTGGCGGCAGGCATAGAGCGAGCAGTGGCACCCAACCAGTCGGACCTTGCATAATATGGTCCTTCCATTTGTGGACAGAATATATTGAAGACTAGCTTCCGCCCGCGACTTCGTCCGCGTCGACTTCAGAATTGTGTCCAGAAAGAGAGAAAATGTTAAGATAGCGTCATCTAGTGATGAAGTGGACATTTTGAGTTTTTAAGCATTCCTACGGGATTCCTTAAGTTTTTCGGGATAAAAAGTATCCTATGTGTTAGCCGAGTGCTTTATCTATCTACCTACCAAATTTCATCCAAATCCGTTCAGTAGTTTCGGCGTGAAAGCGGAACAAACGAACAAACTGACAAACAAACAAATATTGAATAATCAAACGAACTTACCTGAAGTGAAGTTCGATCCTAATTATCCTGTATTCGTCGGAGAGATTTAATTATTTATTCTTGACTATGTAGTAGTAGCCCTGCTACGCGCTAACCTACTCGCACAAGTTTTTTGAGTAAGAGAGAGAAAAAAGAACGTTCTGTCTCCCTCATCACTGCTCCTGCAGGCAACTCCGATATCCACCTCATTATTTTTAGAGTGAAAGATAAAACAACATTGAACTATTAGGGAAAGAAAATGTTCAGGGAAGGGAGGGACTTTAAATCTCTCCGACGAATACAGGATAATTAGGATCGAACTTCACTTCAGGTAAGTTCGTTTGATTATTCAATTATCCTGTATTCGTCGTTCGAGATTTAATTATTTATTCTTGACTATGTAGATGTTTAGAGATAAAGTTCAATGTTGTATATAAGAAATAAAAAGTATTCCTTTGAAGATAACAATAAGTATTTATTTTAAAAAAATAACTATTATTCATTATTTCTACAATTGGTAATATTTTAATTATAACAGATAACTATAATCTTTTTAACAAGTTAAGGCTTAAAGTTACCGTATACAGGTGATCACAAATTAAGTAAAGTATTAGAATCAACGACAGGTCGGTTATAAAAGTTGGCAAAAACTGCTGATTGTGCCGACCAGCCCGCCGTCTTCCTTATAACATCGACACTTAAACCCGCGCGAGAGGCGGCAGAAGTTGAGGCATGCCTCGTGCTGTGAGCGCCAAAGATTGAAGTGTCGATGCCACTATCGCATAAGGTCTGTTTGATCCAGCGCCCGATGGTCTGTGATGAGGCAGGCCTATGAGGCTTCTTAAATGTTAATATTAAAGAATCCTCAGAAATAGTTCTAATTGAGGAGGTTATACATAGGTACTTTTTTAGTACCGACGCTGGACAAATACTGGGGCGTTGCTGGAAGTAAGGTAAATTTAAGATAGGCTGCGCTTTGCCATAAGCAGACGTCTTAACTATATTTGTGATTACTATTACAATACGGTCCTGAAAATTTTTAATATTGGAAATTTTAATTAAGCACAGTGTTTGTGTTCTCTGTCCCGTTGCTAGTGCTAACAACGTAACTAATTTTTTACTCAATTTCTCTAGATTAATAGATTCATTATCTAAGGTTTCTAGATAATCCAAAACAATACTAGGATTCCATGTGTAATTATAACGTGGAAAAGTTGGCTTTAACTTGAATATTCCCTTAAAAAAACGTTTGAGTCTCACATCATCGCTTATATTTTTTGTCGATATTAAAGATATGGCCGATCGGTGATTATTTAATGTGCCATAAGATGATCCCTTCTGAAAGTTATTACTTAGAAACTCTAATAAGCATGATACTTCAAAATCATAAAAATCAATCGTTCTTATTTTACAGAATTCCCACCATAATTTAAGGCTAGGCGTGTATTGAGATTTCGTACTTGATGCTATCGAAGAGATCATTACATCTAAAGCTGCTTCCGGAATCTGCTGTCTGCGAAAGCCTTCCCGGATAACACACTCGCTGCCAGGGAAAGGTGGCGGTGCAGCGGGTGTGTTAATCTGAAAGGAGAGGAAAGAAGACATTTATTGGGAGGAAATGTCATAATATTTTTGACACACAATGACTTGAATAGGGGGTACCATGGTTGAGATGGCCACTGTGGGACAACTACGATTCCGGTAGCTTGATCAGAAACGATTTTATTAAGAGTCTTTAGGATTAACGCGAAAGGTGGGAATGCGTAGAAATAGAACTGGGACCAATCGAGCGTAAAAGCATCAATATTATATGCAAACGGATCTCTTTTCCATGATACATACAAAGAGCACTTAGCATTTATTCGTGATGCGAATAAATCGACAGTAGGTTCTCCGAGTACACGTACAAGTTTTTTAAATTCTCGAGAACAAAACTCCCATTCTGTGTCAACATTTACTTTCCTCGATTCGCTATCAGCATCCACATTCAGCTTGGAGCGAATATAGGAAGCAAAAATAAAAATTTTTCGTTCCTCACACCAGTTCCAAATCATTCTAGTTACATGGTTTAGATGGGGGTATTGCACCCCGCCCATCCTGTTAATATAGGAAATGGCAGTTGTGTTGTCGACACGTCGAAGAATATTACAGTCTCTTTTATTTTCAGCAAATGATCGTAGGCCGAAATAAACAGCTAGGAGTTCTAGATAGTTTATATGGTTGGTGCGTTCAGTGGCGGTCCAATGACCTCCGGTTTTTTCTGAGCCACATGCTGCGCCCCAACCCGTCGTCGATGCGTCCGTAAAAATTTCAAGTAAATAATTTTGAGTTTTGATGGGATTTTCGGCAACTAAAATGTTACTTTTCCACCAACGAATATCGCAATATAGATTCTCCGTAACCCCCATGAAAGCATCATAATTGTCATTATTTTTTAGCAAAGCTAAATACTTTGCCCTCTCAAGCGACTTTGTATGCAGCCACCCGTAGGTAATAGCTGGGCATGACGCGGTAAGAGAGCCTAGAAAACGTGCAAATTCCCGAATCCTAATTCTATTTATTTTAAGCATGGTGACTATGTGTTGATGAAGCTTTTGTCTTTTTTCAAACGGTAATTTTAATGTCATATTTTCCGAATCTAACATGAATCCTAAAAACTTGCAAATTTTTTTAGGGGTAAGACTGCTCTTTTCGTAATTAATTATAAACCCTAATCGTGTTAAACACTGAATGGTGGTATTTGCATTTTCTAGGCACTCTGCAGCGGACTTACCTAAACACAATATATCATCTAAGTACCTAACGGACAATAGGCCGGAAGATCTTAAATGTGTCATTACAGGTTGTAATATTTTAGTAAAAATATATGGTGCCGAACTTAGACCAAATGGCAACGCAACAAACTCGTACAGATTGTCCTTAAAAAAGAAACGCAAAAATTTTGTATGCGATTCATGTATTGGCACAAAAAAATAAGCTTCCTTAAGATCAATATTTATCATGAAACAGTCTTTACACATGAGTTTTGTGGCCGTTCTGATGTCTTCCATTTTAAAATGTTCTGTAAAAACAAATTTATTTAATTTTTTTAAGTTTAAAATGAATCGCATACTACCATCACTTTTTGGAATGAGGAAAATATCAGAGACAAACTGACCGGTTGTTGGGTTACATTTTTTTATAGCTTTTATTTTTAATAAATGCTTTAATTCATTTTCTACGGCCATGGATTCATCTTTGGTAAAAATCCGCCGTGGGTAATCTTTTGGGTTTTGATAAGGTTCACTAGTGAAAGGAATCATGTAACCCGATACGGTGTCTAATATGAATCTATCGGTAGTTATAGATTGCCACTCTTTAAGAAAATGTTTTAAGCGTCCGGCAAGTACCTGGGGTTGGGTATTTAGGTAGTGCGACTGGCCGGAACTCGCTGTGTCGGCGGGGCCGCAGCGCGGCGTGTCGGCGGCGGCGGCGGCGGCGGTTGGCGCCTGGATGGCGGCGGCGGCGCCGCTGCTCGTCGGCGGGTCGGGTACGGGTACGGGTAGTTTGTCACAGGTCTTGGCCCACCGGCTCGATGAACTTGTTGACCGCTGCGTTGACGCATTCGGAACGATGGGCCTTTCCCATTTAAAGCGGAAGTTGTAGAAGTTGATGCTGATGCCGATATCAGCTGGCCTGTCTTTTTTATACCTCTGGAGTCTTTCACCAAATCGCCAAGTTTTTCACCAAATAGGTAACTGTCCCTTTTCCGATCTTTAAAGGGTTCTGACATGGATTTATCAATCAGAGGCAATATCACAGAACGACGAGTATCGGTCTCGGCATAATGCGAATCAGCTAGCATTTTACTAGCATCATTCAATGTGCGGATAACGTCAGGTATATCCGGGTTCTTCTTCAGAAGAGATGATAATGCCTTTCCTATCGCAGAAAGAGCTTTCCCTAGCTGATCTTGCTTTGAGAGAAGTCTTTTATCCCTTAATTTGCAGGTCTCCACAAGCATGGCGCCAATCTCTGGGTTTAGAGTCGGTGCTTTAGCAAAAGGTACGTTTTTTGCAATAGGATACTTTTTCAAGAGCTCATCTTTCAGTTCTTTCTTAAGCCCATGTTGTAGTATTTTTTGCAGCCTAGCCGCAACGTCACCTTGCAGATCATCACCATACTCGACTGGATCGGGTTCTGTGTCTCCAAGTTCTTTCAGAAGGTTGGGGTCAAACTCATCGGGGGCGACATCGACAGGTGCAGGTGGTAAGCAGGGATCAAATTCTGGATCCGGTGGGGGCAGCACTGTGACCGGCGGCGACGTGTCGGCGGCGGCGGAGGCCTCGATATCTGCGACTGGTATTTGGTCATGTTGTTCCGTACACTCAGTTCCCGGAAGTTCAGTACTAACGAAATCCGTTTCGAGATGTTCTGAAACCCGAAATATAAAAACTATATAAAGGGGTTCTTTATCGAACAGCCACGCTGTCCAAAATATAATTAATTAATGAAAAAGTATATATATTTTGTGTCCGTTTCCGTTTTGCAAGTATTGTATACAATACGTGTAGGAAGGTAGTTAGCAAATAACTAAAAACGTCTCATTGAATGCAACGAGAACGTAGGTAAAAAATATATGTCCGAAGAATACAACGGACAAAAAATATTATTCCCGATGAATGCAACGGGAAACAAAAAATGAAAATCATAAAGGCGGCATAAAAATATCACCTTCATTATGTTCATCATATTCATTGTCGGAATATATGACACGTCGACTGGTACTCCCCCGTTCCGTTGTCTCCAATTTTTGTTTATATTTTTTAAACTTTCTTCGCCATCGTTCTTCTCGCGATTCGTCGGGGTGCGCTCGTTTCGACATTTATTGTGCTTGTATGATTTGTGCTGGGCTTGTGCGAACGCCGCGCGCGCACGGACAAGAATGAGGTGGATATCGGAGTTGCCTGCAGGAGCAGTGATGAGGGAGACAGAACGTTCTTTTTTCTCTCTCTTACTCAAAAAACTTGTGCGAGTAGGTTAGCGCGTAGCAGGGCTACTACTACATAGTCAAGAATAAATAATTAAATCTCGAACGACGAATACAGGATAATCCATACTTTCGTATTTATAATATTAGTGAGATGAGATGAGATGGTAATAATGACGTATCAACATTTTGTCACAGTTGATCGCAGCTTGTGTTTGCATTGCAGGCGCATCGGACAATGCGATATTTTGCGCGTGCATGCTCGAATCGCTGAACAGACTGTCGCGCCGGAGAGACAAGCTGAAACACAACGTCGTATTCCTGTTTAACGGGGCTGAGGAGAACCCGCTGCATGTATGTGTGTTTGTGTTCTAGTCAGGGTTCGGAGTGATAATTATCATTGATAATTACCTTGGGATTTTAAAGTTTTTGCTGTCGTTAGACGTTTTAGTCACCAATTCAACAAACGATATGTAGGTAAATTTTAAGCAGTCATGCTTTTTTATGTTTTTTATTCATTGCTGTGGTCTTTGTCCAGCAGTGGACATCCTTCGACTGATGACGATGATTAACTGCCGTAGACATATACAGCACAACTGAGCCATCAATACGTACGTCAGTGAAGCGATAATTAGTGATAATTATCATTGATAATTGTCTTGATAAATATACCTTGATAATTATTTTATTTTTATTTATTATTTATTCGGAACACACACAGTCTTACACAATATTATATGCTAATAAATGTTACAAACTGACCTATAAGGTCCATTAACAGAATACAAAAATACAAAGTTAATTGAGCCGATAAGTGAGATGCTTAGCAATAGCACAACATTTCAATTATCTTGATAATAATAAAAATCTAAAAACAATACAATTAATTCAATTCTAAAGCAATCATATAGTTTTATGTGTATCCGAATGCGATTGATGGCATTTTAAAAAATAATAATTAAACTGTCACAAATATTGTGTTCAAACAACAGAATACTCAGTATGATTTTTATTTTTATTCAGTTTTATCACTTTTGTAATGTAATGAAATCATCATTTTAAAATCAAAAATTAAAAAGATACAAGTTATGAGTCAGCACTGATAATTATCAAAGAAAATAATTGTTTTGATAACTTCGAACCCTGGTTCTTCTAGTGTATGCTATGGCATTTTCTAGAAAGTAGCCAATAAGTTGTCAAGTAAATAGCCTTATAGTAGCAGAAAAGTGTTGTAGATTAAATTTATGTATACTAGCTTTTGCCCGCGGGTCCGCCCGCTTTTATGAAACGTTGAGTAAAGTAATTTTTTTGTACGCAGGGCAGCCACGCGTTTCTGCAGCATCCCTGGGCGAGAGGCGTCAAAAATGTCATCAACCTGGACGCGGCCGGCATGAACGGGAAAGCCAATGTGTTTCAGGTAGGTCTGTTATGTTTGGCGGGAGGCAGGAATCATTTTTAAACCCCGACATAAAATATTATAAGTTTAAAGACCAAAAACTTTCACTCCCCATACAAAATGGCTAGGTGATTGATTGGTATAAAAAATTCCAGTTTCCAGACTACGACGGGTTATAAACATATATAAATATACAACAATAAATGTTGTCTATTGTCAATAGTATTCTTTACACCAGAAATTGTTTGTATGTGAAACTTTCTGTCTAAATGTTAAGCGTACTAGCATTTTATTCGCATGTTAAACTAACTAGTACATTGTTCACATGTCAAACTTACTAGTATTCGTTTACATGAATGAATGAAAACAATTTTTTGCACAACATAAACTGGAAAATATAGACAATATACATGACAGAAAGTTACACAGGTAGGCGTTCTTATCGCTCACATGTTAAACTTCCTAAAATAGTATTTTTATTCACATGTTACTAATTTCATGTCAAATTTACCAGTACATTGTTGAGTTCCCACGTTAAACTTACCGGTTGCCCCCCCCCCCCTCCAGTACATTGTCCTCATGTTAAACTTCGCCCCCTCACCATAGTACATTGTTTCCATATTAAACTTACCTGTCCCCCTCTCCAGTACATTGTCCTCATGTTAAACTTCGCCCCCCCCCACCATAGTACATTGTTGAATGAATGAATGAAAACACTTTATTGCACAATAAGACAGAAAAATACAATATAAACATAAACATGAAAAGATTAAAGTTATACAGGCAGGCGGTCTTTTCGCTAAAGAGCGATCTCATCCAGACAATCTTTAGGTGAATTGGTCCCATGTTAAACTTACCCCCCCCCCAGGTGTCGGACGCGCGCGTGTTCGCCGCGTACAGGCGCGGGACTCGCCGCCCGAGCGCGCAGAGCGTGGGGGAATTCCTCTTCACCAATGGCATCATCCCCTCCGACACCGACTTTAGGATATGGCGGGACTTCGGGAACTTTCATGGTAAGTTTTCTGTAAAAACTTTCATGATAGTTTTGTTAAAGTTAACTGGAATGGTAAATATGTGGCGTGAATTGAGACACTTGTATAGTTTGTAAAGTTTACTGGGATGGTAAAATTTGACGCGACATGGACACTTTCATGGTAAGCTTCTAATAGGTTTGCCGCAATGGCGGAAATATAGTTTAGGGAACGTACCCGTCCATACTACGTGACCCGTTCAGGGGGGGAGGGGGGTCTTCAAAATACCGCGCTTGGTCACATGGGGAGGGGGGTTTTAGGTCTTCGTCACGTAGTCAATATCCTCTAAGGAAATGTCATGCTTTTTCAAGGTGTATTTAAAAATCAAAAACAGTGTTTTTGTCACAGTACAAGTTCCTGTTACAAATATGTTTTTACATATGTAAGTTTTTTCTTGATAATATTTTTCGCTTGTAATTCTAGCTATGCACTCTTGGCGTCACGCGCCAATCGTTTGTATTAAAGACAAAATATGAGCCAATTTTTTATTTGAATTTTCTGTTTGCAAAAAATTGTTAAAACCATATTTATGAATTACTACGTGAAATCTAGAGGGGAGGGTCTTAGCATATACTACGGGTGGTCACTGAGAGGGGGGGGGGGGGTAAAAAATTTAAAAAATGGGTCACGTCGTGTGGGTACGTTCCCTTAGTACGGCGGGGCTTAGACACTTCTACGGTAAGTAATATGCTTGGTTAAATATGAAACACTTTCATGATAAGATGGCCGCGCAAAGCGTTGGAGAGTTCCTGTTCACGAATGGCATTATACCCTCTGATGCCGACTTTAGGATATGGCGAGACTTTTGGAATTTTCATGGTAAGTTCTGTTCTATTCTATTTTTCCAATTGGCATTCTACATATCATTTTGAGCGTGATTTTGCCAATGTCAAGTGAAAAATTGGAGAATCTTCAATTAAAAAAATGGCGGAACGCCAATGTCAAGTGAACCAATTGAGGTTAAAAGAAACTCTCAACGGTCGGCAAGGTACTAATAACGCTTCATGGATTATACAGGGTGTAACAAAATTGGTGTAGGATCCGTTAACTGGTTATTATACTCATTGTACTGAACAACTTTTGTTCTACGACTTTGTTCAAATCTCAAAAAAAATAATTGGACATTTCATACAAATGATCATCTGTTTTGCCATTTTTGTATGGAGAGTCCAAATTTTTTTTTCGATTTGAGCAAAGTCGTAGAACAAAAGTTGTTCAGTACGATGAGTAGAATCCCCAGTTAACGGGTCCTACACCAATTTTGTTACACCTGTATTATAGATTTATTTATTTTATTTTTTATTTTTTATCGATGCCTATGGGCATTTTTAAAAAAAGTGACGCACTACGGATTTTGGTTGTCCCTTGGTATAAAATTGCATTTAAAAAAAATCTGAGACTACAACACCAAAATGGAAGTTTTAATTAAAATATCGTTTTTATATTACTTAATTTTTCATCAAAATCTAATTATAAACCTGTTTATATACAAAAATATTATCATAAATAAAAAACCTAATTTCTTCGTGCAATACTGTCCCTAAAAAGTTACCACTTCTTTGTTGCGTTATATAGCAAAAACTATAAAAATACCTAAAAAATTAACCGCATGTGATGAAATATATATGTTATTTTAATTGAAATTACGAGTAAAAGTAAATTTATATAAGAAACTACTATTTAAAATAAATATAAAAAGCCTGTCCCTGGCAATTCGTCAAACCTGACATGTCAGGTTTAGTTACGGGAGGTTATGGTGATTTTATGTAATTGTTAAAGTATTTTAGTAAGTTTTGGGGAGCTATTGTGAAATGGCAATATTTAGAGCATAAACAAAGTATTCCGGCCTCCGTTTCATCTTTCAGTGTGAGATTAGAGTGCGACCGAAGTGGATGCGTCGATATTAGGTAAGTTTTTTCAATTTTTGTGTCAGTGTTTGTTACGGAGTTTCATAAGATAGGAGTGGTCTATGTTTTGAACCTTTTAATTTTAAATAAGCAATAGTTTTTCCAACACGTTTTTGTTTCGTTAGTTCTACTGGATAAAATAGTTTCTGTTAAAAAGCTTATTTAAATAAGTAGTAGAGGCGAACGTTACGTCAGTTTCGGAACAAATTGGTGTGTAACATATTACCTGACTAAGAATGTAACGAAACTGACGGCCTAAAGTCATAGGCACACAAAGTACATTTTTTATCAAAACTATACTGTAACATGGTCTATGACTGTTAATTTGTACTGTATTTTTTTCTTTACCTTTGTATAAAATAGAAAATATTTAAGTGCAAAGGAAGATGTCCACAGTGTATGGATCAAAAACCCAGAGTCAATATGAACAAACTTATGCCAATAGTGTTCTTAGCTTTAACCAAATAATTTCACTAATAGGATAAATGCGAAGGTATGGATGTTGTTGTAGGTTTCACTTTCACACCGAAGCTGCTGAACGGATTTGGATGAAATTCGGTGGGTAGATAGATAAAACACTCGGTTAACAAAAAACTTGCGTTGCGACTTAGGTAGCGTTATTGAGTTCATTCTAAGGAATCTATTGGCATACAGTGTGTTCGTATTTTTGATTAATTATTTATATTTTTTATTATTTCATTTTTTAATACCCTCACCTAACCGTTTTTTGTTTTTAGCAAAATGGCAAAAAGTGCAGCTGAGCGGATGAAAGAATACAGGGAATCCTCAAAAATATGAAGAGCAACGTCAAAAACAGTTGGGAAGGGTAAAATCAAAAAAGAAAAATAAGAAATGACAGATACTGAAAAACAAGAGCAGAGAGAGGCGTGGAAAAGGCATAAGAAAGCGCAAAGTGATTTAATACTTAAAAATATTTTTTGTTAACTACGTATCCTGTAAAACTTTAAGTTCCTACCTATTTCTAGTAAGATTTTTTATGCTCGTTTTTTAATCATAAGTAACTTTATACTTTAATGTAAGAAGAAAGAAGATACTTTTTTAAGGATCTGAAATAAAAATAATATATTTTCAAGTGACGTTTTATTTGTATTTTCAAATAAATTTCTTCCTGTAAGTAAATGTTTTTATTTATTTATTTAACTGCGTTTCCTTCTAATCAAAGAATAAGCTTAGTGTATCCAAAACTTTACCCCGTCAGTTGCGTTCAAGACGCGTCAGGTTTAGTTACGGTCCCTATAAATTATATCGGAAAAGATTTATTTTATTCAGTTTAGTTTTGATTCTGTTCTAAAATTGTATACTTTTTGAAAAAAAGGTAAATAGATCTTCCAGTTGTAACCGTCCATTGTGGGAGAATATTCATGCATACAAAAGAAATGTTAAAACAGTTCTTATATTATACCCTCAATGTAACGAAACACTACTTCCTAAGCAGTTTCTTGGCATTAGTGTAAATTTATCAATTTTTTGGTCAAGAAGTGTTTTATTTAAGTAATATCTTGTAATTAAATCATAAATATAAGTACCCCAGATTCTGTACTTCTTTAGTAGAGTTCAAAAATAATCGTAACTAAACTGACCAATATTAGCTAGGCAAGCGTAAATATTTGTTAATTATTATGTAAATATTAAAAATTAACATGAAACTTCTCTGTTTTTAATAAATATTATTAAATATACTACATAACTGCATCATTAGATACTAAAATTATCCCAAAAAATTATTGATACAAAGTTTCGAAACTGGCGTCAACATTTTTAAAAATGCCCCTATATGAGGTGGTAGCTAGATTCCATTATTTAAGATTTTATTATGTCATACAGTATTTTGATGTGGTCTATAGGGAGAGAAAACCACTGTTTAGTGCAACGGACAACGTATAATGAACGTATCACATAATTTTACATTGATATTAATACTAACTGAAAGCGATCGAGGTGGTACGGTATTGGCAAACAATATTTTAAAGGAATTGACACTTTCACACGAAAAGAATAAGACGAAGAATAAGAATAAGAATAAGCTAGTTTGGTGCATACACTACCTTCATTAATTTCATTTCATTTACTGACCATAACTGCATGTAAAAAAAAGTTCTAAAATAGTTATAACAATATCAATGCAATTTACCACAAGTGGTGTAGTTGTAATAATACGATAATACTAACTCAAAATATTAACATAAAACATAAAATTAATATTAACATAAAATCCAAATATTCACATCACACAGTCATAGTCACCATACCTTGAGGAGAGACGGTTAATTGTAATAAGATACAATTGTTGCAATTGCCAGGCCCTCAAATATAATTGTCGCATTTGCCGGGCCCTCAAATACAATCGTCGCATTTGTCGGGCCCTCAAATACAATTAGCGCATTTGCCGGGCCCTCAAATACAATCGTCGCATTTGCCGGGCCCTCAAATACAATCGTCGCATTTGTCGGGCCCTCAAATACAATTATCGCATTTGCCGGGTCCTCAAATACAATCGTCGCATTTGCCGGGCCCTCAAATACAATCGTCGCATTTGCCGGGCCCTCAAATCACTGTCATGTGATACTTCATCAACTATCTAGGCTATTATGGTATTTTCGTTTCTAACATTTGTCTTTTTTGATAATTTTTTTGTATCCATGAATCTCCGACACAATTGTAAGATATTGTATGGAATTATAATAATAAATAATATAAAACTGCGCATAAAAAAATCCATAGCTCTAGTTACGTCAATTTTCGTAGTCATCTTCGGATGAAGATTTAATACAGCGTCCTTTGTCCCTTTTTTCACCTGTAGCACATTTATCACTCCACATAAGGTTACGGTCCGGCCGGTTCATTAGTTCTTCTTTATCATTTTCATTATTGGCGTGACGGCAACACATTCCTGAAAAACTTATTTCACCAGTAGCACATTGAAACTCCTCAAAACGACATTCACGCTTCTGCCGCTTTAATAGTTGTTTTATCATCTTCATACCAGGCTGAGGGTGTACAAACATTTTCGTACCAGAGACAACGTTTTCTTTAGTGCCCGTAAACAGCTCGCGTTGTCTTCTTTGCTGGGATGAGGACCTCTGCTCATGCATCGGGAAGGTTCCGTTGCAATCGACACACGAAGGTGAAGTCCTAGTCGATGGAGCGTAAGAACTCTGTAGGATGTTATTGGACCTTAAAAGAGTAACTTGGTCGATGATTCCCCTTGGAACAGCAGACTCATTTGGTACAGATTTCGATTCCGTCATAACTATAATTTTTAAGGCCACTGCGATACTGATGAAAATGAAAGAAGACATTTTTTGGTTTGACGCCGCTGGTGTTCCTTCTGTGGAAAACAGTTCAACTTTCAAAATATTGCTCGCTGAAGAAAGGCCAAATAAATCTGCTGGTTCACGTCTTCAAAGATTCTGTATCGAATCAATGCACTGATGATGAGTAAAGTGTGTGACAGTCGCGCACAGTTCCGTTGATGTAAATCTAAACGTGATGCTGAGTCTACTAACTACCACTTGGGAGGGCATTAACTTAATACTGATTATTGCTTTACGGACTTTTTTATTAAATACTGGATGTATGTAACATTAATATACAGGGTGTTAAAAAAAGTGCGTTTGAAATTTTAAGGGGTTACTCAGAATCAAGTACAGAACCCAGGAAAAATATTGAAAAAATCCGCTCTTCAATTATTATTTTCAGATTCTCATACTAAATCTAAATAGTGAATCGAGAATTTGTATGAAAAACTGCAAAAAAAAATTGAAGAGCGAATTTTTTCAATATTTTTCCTGGATTCTATACTTGATTCTGAGTAACCCCTTAAAATTTCAAACGCACTTTTTTTAACACCCTGTATACATATCTCTTATGAAGATAACTATTTAGGCCAATTTATTCGGTGCCTACTTACACAAAACAAAATTTGTTATCGCAAGACACGATAATGCAAAAAAACCACATAGGTTTTCCCTGAGATAAAGATTCGACCGTCCCATTTATGACCCATTTTAAGAGCGTCACACACGGGCGTTATACTTTACTATTTTATCGTAAGCAAAAATATCGCTCGTCATACAAATAATAGAACATCACACACGGGCGCTATAATATATTATTTTATTTAAAGATGTCACGTGATACCGTGCGATGTCGAAATCATTAGCTTACGATGTGACCTTGATATGTGCGATATTAACTTGTTCACGAAGCGCCGAGGTATGGCGGGGAGCGCGGGGTTGTTGAAATAGGGAGGTATACACTTTCTTGCTGCCGCCATGTGTGATAGATAACGTACTATATTATCTGCAGATATCGTAAGATGAAATAGTATAGTATAACGCACGGGTAACCAATTAGTTTTATACAGGATGTAACAGAAAGGTGTGATAATACTTCAAGGTTGGCTTTAACCCATCAAACTGAACAATTTTTGTTCTACAACTTTGTTGAAATCACAAAGAAATTTTCGGACTTTTCATAAAAACTTGGTTCGCCAGCTGATCGATTTGTATGAAAAGTCCAAAAAAAATTTGCGATTTGAACAAAGTTGTAGAACAAAAGTTGTTCAGTTTGATGGGTAAAAGCCAACCTTGAAGTATTATCACACTTTTCTGTTACACCCTGTATAAGGTCATACATATATGACCGTAGTGGTCCGGTCCTACTTTTTACAGCAGCTGGAGCAGCAAAGACAAAACGCGAGAAATTATATATTGCGTACTCGAGTATCGTTTAACGCAATTTTTTCAACGGTGCAGGTCGAGCTATCAAACATTGTATGGGATTTGTCGTTCTATGTAAATGTTGACATCTCGACTTGCACAGTTAAAATAATGCGTAAGTTTTTTACTGAAGGTCCGCACAAAATAGGTCGGCGGTCCGGATCTGGACCGCGGTCCGCCATTTAGTGACGCCTGGTATAACGCCTGTATGTGACGCCCTTATGAACTTGATATGAGCGATGTTTACTTGTTCACGACGCGCGGGGGCATAGCGGGGAGCGCGGGACTGTCGAAATATGTACAACATATTCTATCGTATTGCGCCGTGTGTGATAACCTGCTATTATACTATATTAGAAGACGAAAAATAAGTTTAATTAAAACTAATACCTAACTATGAATAAATCTATCTCTGAAAAGTATAAAACAAGAAAATATGTATTATATGTGATGTTCAGAGGACAGCCGTGGTCGTATACCACCTTATACTAAGGATTATTTATACAACGATGTATTTATAGTATAATGGTAGTAACCGATCCCTTTTCTTACGAGGGGAAACCCTTCATGGATACCCAGACACTGCGGGTGCAGCGACTGGATTATGCCGGATTCCTACCGGCTAAAACCCAACGGTGTTTCTTCTCGTCGCCATGTGTCGGAGCTGCGGGATCGCCAAAGCATTCAACCGCAATTATATTCGGCTGGCCCATCAATGCCAGGATACTTCCTGCTTCCTCTCAGGAAGGCACGTGGGAAGACCACGCGCGCCTTGTCATGGTGGTAACCGATCCCGAGGGCATATCAAGTGAAATAAAATAAAAATATTTTATTCGAAGTAGGTAACAGTGTACATTTTTCGAACGTCATTCTTTTATCTACCTAATACGAGGTTCCTACCACTCGGAACTCGTATACCCGCCGTTTGGGAAAGTGTTTGCGGAGTGAGAAGAAACGACGGGCCCTAAAGGAATTCCCTCCAACACATTTTTTACGACCACGGCTATAATCTGTCTGCTATTTTTTACTGTCAAATCAATGATTTTTTTAACTCCAAAAAAATATATTTCGACAGGTATAGACATAGCCTTTGTGAAGTGGGGTAACGTGTACCACACTCGCTACGATCACCCGTCACTGGTGCGACCTGGAGTTATCCAGAATGCTGGTGACATGCTGCTGGGATTAGTGCGGGAAGTGGCTGATGACCCCCAGTTTGAGGACCAGGTGAGTTGGGGGTGAAAGGGGGAAGGATGGGAGAGTAAAGAGAGTATACGTGGACGGATAACACAGCTCAACAATTTTTCTTTTTCAAAAAATTGCATTTTCTCCGGCGGGGAGGGGAATTTTGAAATGTTGTTTATTCTTCTTAATCTTCATGACTGTCGCTATGGCAGGTGGAGCCATCGACAGCAGCATACTACGACTATCTTTACTGGTGGGTAGCCACTTACTCGCCCGCGGCGCTGCGCCACAAAACACATAGATACAGAAGGTCCGCTCATTACACTCACAAAAATCCTAAGTATATACATGCTTATAGACGTATACGGTCGTTGTAGGCAAGATCACGTTTTGTGCGATCGTGACCTTGCCTCGAACGACCGTATATTTCTATAAGCATGTATATGCTTACGATTTTAGTGGTTTGTATTGAGCGGACCTTCTGTGTCTATTTTGTGGCTGCGCTTTCTGTTTATTACTATTTCACGCCTAAACCGCTGAACCAATTTTGATGGATTTTAGTGTAGAGATAGTTTGGACCTTGGAGAAGGACACACGCTACTTTTTGTCGCCAAAATAAAACTTGAGCGGGGTGAAATAGGGGATGAAAGTTCGTATGGAACACCAATTATTTCTCAAGTTAATTATACAGGTGGAGCCATCAACAGCAGTATACTACGACTATCTCCACTGGTGGGTAGCCACTTATTCCCCCGCGGCCGCCGCGGCCATTGACGCGGCCGCCGCTCTGGCCGCGCTGCTCAGCGTGGGCTACTACCTGTGGCTGGTTGGATGCCGTGAGTGGTGGCATACTGTTATTGTTATGTTATATTATCATCCCTTTGTTCGAAATTTTCATGATAATCGTGATAATTTTATCAAGACAATCATGATAATTTGTGGATAAATATTTGATTTATAACTTGATCTATTTAATATTTGGCTTACAAATGATAATTTCTTTGCATTATATTATTAATGATTAATCTAAACGCAAATATAAATTGTACTATTCTGTGTGTTGAAAATAGTGTTTATAGTCATTTTTTTCTAAGCTGACATCGTAGAACATAGTATGCTAAAGACTGGTAAAGTTTCCGAGACAGGTCTTTTTACACCGCGTACTGTATGGTATTTGCAGGAAAATCGTCAATAACAGAGTTGCTTTACGCGGCTCTGGGGCGCGTCGCGTGCATGGTAGCCGGCCTGCTTGTCTGCGCCGCGCTCACCGCCGTCATGGTGGCAGCTAACATGCAACTCAGGTACACTGTCTTATTCTCAGGTACACTGTCATGTCGGGTACGCTGTCTTGTCAGGTACATTGTCTTCTTGTCAGGTACATTGTCTTATTCTCAGGTGCACTGTCTTCTTCGCAGATGCATTGTCTTATTCTCAGGTGCATTGTCTTCTTCTCAGGTACTCTGTCTTGTCAGGTACACTGTCTTATCTAATCTTCTCTAAACGTATGACACAAACAGGCATCCACCTATCAATCTGGCATACAACTCAGGTACACGCCGCACATGTGACACAAACATTACATAAATCGTCAGTGACAGAGTTGCTATACGCGGCTTTGGGGCGCGTGGCGTGCGCAGTGGCTGGCTTGGTCTTTGCGCCACGCTCACCGCCATCATGGTGGCAGCCATCATGGTGGCAGCCAATATGCAGCTCAGGGACACGCTTTTATGACATAAACATGGAATCCACCTAGAGCGTCGCCAGCCGATAGCCCGGGGGGCGAGTTAATTTGTAGAGTTCATTCATCCCCCACCAGCTAAAGCCGAACCGGACTCAGCCCCCGTGTGTGGAGTATAACTTAATGCAGTGGGGACGATATGGGTTCAAAATTCAAAATCATTTATTTGCCTTAAACACGGTACTGTAGAGACTATATAGGCTAGGAGTTAGGTCTGCATAGGCTTGTATAAACAGTAAATACGACGTTGATTCAAATATTTGAAATAATAGAATAGAAAACAAATGTATTGACAGAGTTCAAGTTGGTGCCTCGCCCCGGGTGCATGTTGATGTGAAAACGTATAAAATAAAATATCTAAAAGAATAGGGTATTTTACTCTATACAAGAAAAAATCTAAAACTGCTTATTTACTGTGGTATTTGTAATACATAATCGATTTAATATGATTTCTATACAATAAAATGAGAAAAAACATTTTATTTTTGATTTACAAAAATCAAGTTTTTTAATCTGTTATTCAAATGTCTGAAACGACAGCCGCCATGCTGGTTGTCAGGTGACGTCACAATAGTGGTAAACAATGACATTTTGTTCGCGATATGTGTCTAAATTTTAGTACAGAGCTGTATTGTTTACTCCTGAAATGACGTCACGACCTAAGCATCATGGCGACTATCGTTTTCGCGCGCTAATTGGCTATGGTAATTTAAAATGTATTTTTGGGGTACTTATAGGTTTAAAAAAAAAATTAAAAAAATATTTTTTACTTTTTCTCACCTAATGATCAATTTGAGATACTTTTCAAAAAATGGTGAAAAACCCTATTCAACGACTTTCCATAAATAGAAGATCCCTACAGTACCTATACAAAGGTGTTAAATATAATACATAGCACTCATGTTTAGCCATTTCTTAAAGTCTTAAGTAATTTTATTCAATTAATTAAAAGTTCTTTAACATTGTACAAATTGTTGTTAATTAAATAAATAAATAAAACTATTGTAATAATAATCTCGTAGGTACTTATCGCAGCCGTGGCTAGTGGTGCCTATATACTGGATGCCGTTCCTCATCACAGCGGTTGGCGTGTCCCAAGCGTACGACGCGTGGCGGACTAAGAGGGTATGTCGTTTAATTTAACACGTGTCTTTTTAGCGCGATATAGTAAACTATATCGCGCTATTGATTACTACAGTCATCTGACTAGATGGCAGTCTTTAAGCCGTGTCGGAGGCCTTTTAAAGTGGCTTGATAAACTTCTGACACTGGGGTTGGCCACTAGCCCCACAACCTCCACCAATCCGGACAAGGTCCCTTGTGTGGAGTATGGCCTGACCAAACAAATTTTATATCGTAGCGGGGTGCAAGTCTGTGGGCTTAACCTTCCCGAGGTATGGGTAGAGACCCGTGCCCCTGCAAGGAGATGATATGAGTTGGTAATGAAACTTGCATATTTTATAATAGAATTAATTAGTGATGAAACAATTACAATTAATTATAATTGCCGATTATTGGCATTTTAACCATTAATTGCAATTGTCAAGTTTAGAATAATTACTTTAACAATTATGGTTATCCCTTTTTAATCAAAATATCTAGAAGATAAAATTTTATCACAACCGTTCCGCTAGAAGCCTCACTATAGAATTTCAAAATTCTGATTATGCCAATAAATTTGCTTGAATAGTAAAGATTTTTAAAGTTAAATAACATAAAAGATATAGCTTAAGGTTTTGACGGGTCATATTATGTCGTGTTTTAGGTCTCGTACTTTGATTTTTTGATACGTAGTCTTTTAACAATCCAGGCACTTTTATTTCTCATAAATATGATAAAAAAAAACCAATTTATATTTCGATAATTGTAATTGTGATTGTAATTGGCAATTATTTTAAGTTATAACTGTATATTGTAATTGTTAACCAGTAAATTGTTTCATCACTAAATATAATGTAATAAACAATCAAACTATAAACTAATTATGTATATTCTATTCTATTCTCTTCACAGAGCGGTCTAAACCGTTCCATTCGCACCATGCAAGCGCAAGCCGCCACGCGCCTCATAGTGTCCCTCCTACTGCTGGGGCTGGCGTGCGTGCCCGCACTGGCGACCATGCGGTACATATTCACAGTGCCCATGTTTCTGATGGCCTTCTTCTCGGTGGTGTCCATGACGATAGCGAGATACGTCCGGCTTAAAGGTGAGTGACGGCTTGAATATTTTACAACTCGCCAAAGTAAAAATATACAATTCCCCGAAGCAAAAGTCCTAAAGTCGAAAATAAAGATAAGAAATATATCAACTTATAAATTACTACTTTCCAAAGTAAAAATTGAATAAGTCGAAAATATCTGAAACGAATTTTGCGAAATAAAGCTAAGAAACATCTCGATAAAAACAGCTTTCAGGTGATAAAAATCGCGTTCGAATCGGTCTATTCATTTAAGAGTTGCGATGACAAAATCAAATCAAAATCAAATTTGTTTATACTATTTTTCAAAGGTCATTCTTTAATCTACCTAATACGAAGTTCCTATCACTTGGAACTCGTATACCCAGCGTTTCGGGAATTGATAACGGAGAGAGAAGAAACGATGGGTCCAAAAGAAAGTCGCTCCAATTTGCTATTGCAATTCTACCTACTTCGAATAAACATATTTTGATCTGAAATTTGATTTAACTTTGCAGAGCGGTAGCAGCTAGTGCTAAAGATGGTTTTCAATTTCAATTTCTTTATTGCTTGCCACAGTTTTTATGGGTCTTAAATATCTAATATTGTACAATGTGACACCCCGTTGAGGCAGTGCAATACAAGCAGAGAGGGCTTACATATTAAATTAATAATTAATAACTATATATAAGTACCTATATCTCGTTTTCTCTCCCCACTGTAATGTTAATTGTTCTCTATCGCTCCTTGCTTGGACACCACTCTGTTACCGGTTATAGTCATACTCAGTTAGGCGACCACGCAAGCCGCAATAGTTGACCTCTAACACAAACAGTCAAATCGATCCATGTTACGGCCGCACTTATACTCAGTTAACCCGCGTGATCGACGCGACCGCGCCAGGTGCGCTAAGCTACAACCGCGTTGTTGCTATAGTCAAATTTTATCTTGCCTTTCCAGCGTGGCAGTAGCTCGTTTTGAGATGGCTTTCTCCCTCCCCACGGCTATGTTCATGTTCTCTACCTATATACCTATAACACAGATATAAGTTCATTAAACAGTCAAACCCATCTAGGTTACGACCGCGCCTGTGCTTCGGTCCCCACCTATGTGTATACATATTATATTATTATATAAGGTGCTACTTTATTAGTGCCCGATATTTTACTCAGTGCTTCTACTCCTGATTCTGATCAACTTTCCCCAAGGAACCCATAGTCAAATCGCAAAAAAATTTTTGGACTCTTCATACTAATTTGGCCGCTCGGCTGATAGATTTGTATGAAGAGTCCAAAAATTTTTTTACGATTTGACTATTGGTTTCTTGGGGAAAGTTGATCAGAATCAGGAGTAGAAGCACTGAATAAAATATCGGGCACTAATAAAGTAGCACCTTATACAGGGTGTAACTAAATTGGTGTATGACCCGTTAACTGGGGATTCTACTCATCATACTGAACAACTTTTGTTCTACGACTTTGGTCAAATCGTAAAAAAATTTTTGGAACTCATACAAAAATGGCAAAACAGAGGATCAATTTGTATGAAAAGTCCAATTTTTTTTTGTGAATTTGACAAAGTCGTAGAACAAAAGTTGTTCAGTACGATGAGTAGATTCCCCAGTTAATAGGTCCTACACCAATTTTGTTACACCCTGTATATCAGTCTAGTTCCCATAATCCAAGTTTTGGGGTCAGATGACCGTTATTTTTTATTATTATTTGACCGTTATTATTTGTCCCGGATATTTATTATTTATTGTTATTCTTCTTCCTCAATTTAAGAGCCAATTTCTTGTCGGTGGAGAAATCTCCCACTGTTCCTGTTCTCAGCTATCATCTTGGCTCCCGATACGACCCTTTTTTTTTTACGTTGGGAAATCCGTCAACGATACCCAGTCACTGCGGGGGCAGCAACCGGGTTATGCCGGACTCCTACCGGCTAAAACCCAACGGCGTTCCCGCTTCGCCGTATGGCAGGGGTCTGGGAAACCGGCAGAGCCTTTACCTCCAGTCCCCCCCCGGCGACTGCCACCCGAAGGCGGCCCGGCTGCGTGAAGGGCAGAAAAATTCCGCCCACTTGTGTAGGGCGCGCCGGACGCTGAGCGCACCCTCCAACTGCTTCCTCACAGTGGACAGCAGACCCCCCGGTCTACTGTCTGGAAGCGATGGGGGCCAGGAGACCCGACCCCCTGCGGCGGATAAGATGGTAGGCTCCGCCGCCAACCGACGCCGCGCAGAGATGAAATCTCTGGCGGCACCCGCCTGGGGCATCGATAAAATCGACGCCCCCGAGCATCCCTTTATTGGACCCTTCAGCAAGGGTCCAAGGGAGCTCCTCCGCGGTTGGCGCGAGACATATCCCTAGGGATAGTGTCAAGCGCCCCCTCCTGTGCTGCGCTTCGTCTGGTCCCTCGCTTCAAGCCTGTCCGGTATGGGTAACCCTATCCGGCATAGCCTTGAAGGTCATTAGGACACGCAAGCCCCCCACCAACGACAAGGTGGCAGCACGACGCCCCCCCCCCCCCGATACGACCCTACAGCAACCTTCTCCTTTATCTGTTCCATATGATTTCGTATTGGCCTTCCTCTTCCTCTTATTATTGTGTATGCGTTTCTTCCAGCGTGGCAGCAGCTGCTACTAGAGATGTTATTGTCTCTCCCCACGGTGATGTTCATGTTCTCCATCGCGCTGCGCCTGGACGCCACTCTGATACCGGTGATGGGGCGCTCGGCCACCGATCGGCCGGACTACACGGTGGCGGCCGTCAATGCGGTGTTCGCTGCCTATGCTAGTGTGTCGGTGGTAAGTTTGTTTGTTTGTTTATTTGTTCAGCCATTACACTCCAATCTATCAGCCGAAAGACGTCCACTGCTGGACAAAGGCCTCCCCCAATACACTCCAATACTTTCAATTAAGAAACAATGAGATAAGATAAAAAAGTCCTATTTTTATAAGATGAATTGGAAAAGTAAATTCTTTTTTTTTTTTGTTACATGTTTCTTGAGATGATAATAGTAACTATGAACCCTTTCCGTCAGGCCGTGTTCCCACTTTTTTTTTACGATAAAACCAGTCGGCATAGACGCCTTACATATATTTACATACGGTCCATAAAACCGTTACAGAGAAAAATTAAATTTTATTGAGAAATAACTATCTATAAAAAAACTGTCTAAATAAACACATTACTGACCACCATTTTTATGTGTTTCCCAGAGAAGACTTAATATGAAAAAACCTACATTTTTTCATTTATTTAATAAAACACGCATAGAATTGGTGGTCAGTAATGTATACAATTGCCATAATTTCTGCGTCAGTCCGGCCTGGAGCTGCTCCCGTCGTCGCTTACCTTCAACCCCTACCAGAACGAGGGGGCACTACTGCTTTTTTATAGAAACTTCTCGATATTTCATTTTTATTTGTTAGGGTTTTATAGGCTGGTATTTACAGTCCGACTACGATCTTTTGGCTTGTGGTCAAAAGTCGAAACTAACGCCGCCATCTTGAAAAATAACACTATTTGTATGAAAAAATGACATATTTGTGACAAATTTCAATGTCATCCACACGCCAAAAGATCGTAGTTAGACTGTAGGATAAAATGGTAGTCTAAGACGTGTACCTCAAGTTATTCTCCCAGCGGCGGTTGCCGGGCGTGACGGCGCCATTAGCAGTAGCCTGCCTCGTCCTCACGTTCGTACCATGTGACTGACTCGGTGGCTAAGTGGTTAGCGATCCTTACCTCTGATCCGAGAGTCGTGGGTTCGATCCCCACACAGGACAAACTTTTCTGTGATGAGCAGAATTGTTTGCTCTGAGTCTGGGTGTATTATATCTATATATGTATGTATTTAAAAAGTATATGCGTATGTATATCAGTCTCTGGTTCCCAAGATACAGGGAATCCTAGTTTGGGGCCAGGTGACCGTGTGTGATTTGTCCCAGATATTATTATTCAACCCCCACCAGGACGAGAGGCCACTATTGTCTCTTTTATAGACATTTATTTCTCGCGTAAGTAAGTGCTACCTTTAGGCGCTCGTATCTCGAAAAGTGTGATTGCTCTAATTTTTTCACTTGGCACGATGATTGCTCTAATTATGCTCTAAAATTTGATATAGGTAGGATTCTTCTAGGAGCCCTAAAAAAAAAGTGCTTGCTGGGGTTAGGGACACGACAAAAATGTGTAAATTAACATCATTTGTGTGTCAGTCTGGCCTAGAGCTGCTGTTTTCCCGGCGTCGGTTACCGGGTGTGGCGGCGCCGGTAGCGGTGGCCTGCCTCGTCCTCATGTTCGTGCCATTCAGCCCCTACCAGGACGACGGGCCCGCCGTGCAAAGACATTACTGGTTTGTGAGTATTAGTTGACATTAGACAACACACTTAATCTTAATATGTTTGTTTTTGTCGATCCTTTCAAATTCTTTTTAACCGACTTCAAAAAAAGGAGGAGGTTCTCAATTCGTCGGAATCTTTTTTTTTTATGTATGTGCATCGATTACTCGAAGACGCCTGAACCGATTTGCAAAATTCTTTTTTTTGTTTAAAAGGGTATACTTCACACAGGTGGTCCCATATAAATTTTATCGATATCGATTCAGCGGTTTTTGAGAAAATCAACAAAAACATAGCATAATTGGAGTTGTTGCGATTGAAGTCGGTTGTTTTTAACGTATTCAGCGTGGTCAATTATATGTTGGTAATATTGGTATGCAACTTATAATCAGGATAGTTTACCTGAACTGTGTAATAGCATGTGAATGGAGCTGATATAGAAATAATATCCCTCCACTAAAATTAATAATATACTGTATTCACTCTTTACATCTTGCCGTGGCTATAGCCCACATAACAAGAAGGAGAAGAAGGGTGTGCCGTCAAATACTGTGTTGCTACAATATTACAATCGTGTTATGTTAGAGGATTCTAACAGCGTGTAAGACTTATATTTGAAAAAAAATGTCGGAGGAAGTTTCTTTTGGACCCGACTTCCCGAAACTCTGGTTCCCATAATATAGGGAATCCTAGTTTGAGGCCCGATGACCTTGTGTGATTTGTCCTGGATATATGTATCTCCCTCTTTCTTTAAAACGCCAACTCGTTGACATGTGCATACTGCCCGTCCTAACCTATGGCGCTCAGACCTGGTCATTGACTGAAGACCAAAGTGCAAACTCAAGGTTTGCCAAAGGGCTATCGAGCGCAAAATTCTAGGTGTTAGGGGGATTGATAGAATCCGGAACACGACACTACGCTCCAAAACCCGCATAAAAGACGTCGATGAGAAAGCTGCCAAACTCAAGTGGGACTGGCAGGACATGTCTGTCGCATGCACTCGAGAAGGTGGGCACACATTGTCACTGACTGGGTGCCAGAAGGCCGCAGAGGTCGCGGCAGATCACGGCGGAGTTGGCGGGGTGAGTTGGACAGGTTTGACGACCAATGGAAGGAGGTAGCTCGGGATACAGATGCGTGGCGAAATCGAGGGGAGGCTTTTGCTCAGCAATGGGACAGTGTAGGCTAGTAAAAAAAATGTATTAATTTTAATAAATATCGAGGTAAACGTGCTTTTTGAAGCCGGGTAAAATTTACATTTACCCCCGAAAATGGATAAACGTCAAACGTCTATTAATTACTTTCAGCATGCGGAAGTTGTATCTTACGACTTTGCCGGCAACGTGACGGAACGCACATCCGGTGTGACCATAACCAAGCACGACGCGTACACGCCGCAGTCGGTGTTGCCAGTGCTCAAGGAGAAAGGGATTAATCTGGAGTACAAGGACGACTTCACGGGGGATTGCCAGCGCCACGTCTACTGCAACCTGCCGCTCTTCAGGATACGGTTCGGGGAGTTTTTGTGAGTTGGCAACACTAACACAATTAACTCACTAACACAATACATAACAGTCGGCAAACTCGAGTTTCCATACAAATAATGTGCTGGTTTAAATAGGTTTTCTTAGAGAAAGATAGCCCCCCTGTAAAGTTTAATCTTTCGATGTTCGTATTGTTTTTATCAAAGTTCATATATTAAAGATGATATAATAAGTGTCACTTTTTGGGTAATATTTGTTTAAAAAAATACTAGCATCCATATTTTTGGCATACTATTAACTCGAGAAATTCAGTTTCGGTTCGTTATAATTTTGTATGGGAACTGTAGTTTACTGGCGACCTATAAAGAGAACCTACAGAAAGTCGTCTTCCATACAGATTCTTAAAAATCAACAGGTTGATTATAATGAAACTTTATACGCGTAAGATAAACGCAAAATTGTAGTAAGTGCACGAATTACTTTATCAAAAAAATGTAAAAATTAATTAAATTCTTCAAATAATTACTTTGGTGATATTAAGGTTTTAGTGGAATTTAAATATACCTATTAAATTTACTAGGCACTATTAAGGCGTGACTCCTGCGTGTTTTTTTTTGAAACATTACACAGAAAACACGAAGCAAAAACATTTGTTTCCATACACAAACCGTGTACTGCTATAGGAAAATGTTTCTGTTTAAAACAAAACATTTTCAGTCATCACCAGTTTAAAAATACAAGATAGATTTGGAATTGACAATTTCTTCCGTATCTCAGAAAGCTATTTTGAAGAATTGGTTTTGCTCATATTGTGCAAAAACCCGCGTGCGAGCAAGTTTAGAATCTGTCCAAGGATGTGCGCTTTTAAAAATAAAACAAATTCTTCCCCTCTCTACCCCGCGCGGGGAATGTTTTCCGTCGGCCTCGAAAAACAAAAACATTGCGTTTGAATACACAATTGTGTATAGCCACGCCCAAATGTTTCAATGTTTTTGTGTAATGTTTCGAAATAACGCGCTCCTTGTGACTCCTTCACGGCTTTAGCTAATCAAGCTTGGTCTTGGACAATAACAGACAGAGTGACTACGACGAGACAAAAATATTAGAAGTCGATCTTAACTATAATTTTTTAACATAAGCATGAAAATAAAAAACAAATTGAAATTTTAATCGTACACTTAACTAGAATATCGCGTTTTCGTGTGTGAAGTTCCCATACAACGGGCCGGTTCATTTTTAAGCAATTTGTATTAATATAAGCTTGTATGGAAGACGAATTCTTGTTGGTACCCATAAGGGAAAGATAAAGGGATGACTATCTGGTTATAAACGAATACTAAATTTATGGTCATAGGCTGTGTACCCACATGAAGCGATCGTAGCACAGTACGACTTGCATGGTCGCGTCGATCACGCAAGTTAACTGACGTCAGATACGGTCATAGCCTGGATGGGTTTGACTGTTAGTGGCATTTATCTCGACCGTTTAGCAAGGCATGTTAAGCCGTTGGTGCCGGCTGCTATCACTAGATGGCAGTCGTTAAATGTCGGAGGCCTTATAGGCGGCTTGAAAACTGACACTGGGGCTGGCCACTAGCCCCACAACCTTCACCAATACGGACTTGGCCCCCGTGTGTGGAGTATGGCCTTACCACAGACTTGCACCCCGCTCCCCCCCTATAAAACTTCTTTGGGCCTAACCTTCCCGATGTATGGGGAGACCCGTGCCCCTGCAGTGGGGACGATATGGGTTGTTAATAAGGCTATGTATACTCGCCGCCCCTCTAGAGGCGACCTCATCCCTTGCGGGTAAGGTCCGGTGACGGTTGCTCAGCGAGTTTCTTTAGGGCTCGACGTTTCTTCTCGGTTCGCAAACACTTCCCGAAACGTTGAGAGTACAAGTTCCGCGTGGTAGGAACTTTGTATTAGGTAGAAAAAATTGACGATTTAAAAGCATATGTAAAACAGATGTTTTATATAATAAAATGATTTGAGTTTGAGTCTTAGCGCTTATGCAACGCTTATTAACGCGGGTACTTATATACGTCATATTTTTACCCGACTGCGCCAGAAGGAGGGTTATGATTTTCGTGTGTATGTATAGGGTGACTTTGAAATTAGTTCTTGATACCAAAGCATATGCATGTGCTCATGATAACAAACAACTTTCCCTAAGGAACCCATAGTCAAATCGCAAAAAAAAAAATTGACTCTTCATACTAATTTGGCCGGTCAATTGATCGATTTGTATGGAGGGTCTAAAACTTTTTTTGAGATTTGACTATGGGTTCCTCAGGGAAACTTGTTTGTTATGAGCGCATGCAGCCTTTTGTATCAAGAACTAATTTAAAGTCACCCTATATGTATATTTCTTTGGCACGCTCTGTAGCCTAAACAGCTAGATGGATTTTAGCTTGAGAGGTGTGGTTAGATTCGTCTTGATCCCCAGATTGATATAGGATACATTTTAATGCAGTCGGGGTTTTTTTATCTCACCTCACTTTAACATTATAAATGCGAAAGTATGGATGTCTGTTTGTTCCACTTTCACGCCGAAAGAACTGGACGGATTTGGATGATAGAAAAAGCACTCAGCTAACACATAGGATACTTTTTATCCCGGAAAACTAGAGGGTTCCCGGAGGAATGGCTAAAAACGGAATTTTTTACTTTTTAACATTTTCTTTCTCTCTGGACCCAATTCTGAACGCAGACGAAGCGGGCGGAAGCTAGTTAGGTTAGATGTGATTAGGTTATTGTGTAGTAGTAATAGGGAATTATTACGCGTCGGCTTGTTGGAATTTCCAGGGTGTTTCAGGGTCCACGTTAACCTTCTTATCCGTGGTCGGCTTCTTTTCCGTTATGTGCTTTTTAGGTACTTAAAGGTTTGGTTTAATTAAAAGTAAAGAATAGTTTGTTTGATACTATAAAGAAACTAATTTCTACTACTGTCTATGCTATAAAGAAATATTATATCCGGAGCATTAAAATATTTGTTGTATATGTGGGTAGATGAAACAATATTTCTGTTTTGGGTATTAAAATACTAATAAAATACATATATTTAATTTTGGACAAAAATTATAATAGTGGGAGCAAATTTCTCTATCGTTACACCTGTAACGCATATAATAAAATACTTATTTATACCTATAAGTATTTTATTTTATGCGTTCCATTTCGCTGTGGCATTTCACTTTTCCAATAATTCGATCAGCCATGTCAATTCAGTATGGAGAAGCGACATTTTTTGTCGCGAATTGACTGTTTTCCTCGGGGAAAGTTGTTCAGTTTCGTGAGATAAGCTACAGTTTAAATACTTTCAGATGTTTTTAGGCCTTATATGGTTCAATAACGTATTGTAGGTATTATAACTTTAAACAGAATACAATTCTACATAACAGTATTACACTTTTCCGCTGTAGAATCTTGTGCTTTTGTAGTTAGCTGGGATGTAGTTAGCTGGCTTAGTTTAATTCAATTAACGGTCCTTTTCTTACACCCTGTATACAGGCTGACTGGTACACTGATGTCTACCCAAAAAACTTAACAACTTTGCCAAAAAAAATTTGCTTTTCATACAATGCGATTGACTTTAAAGACAAGTTTGTACGAAAAGTCCAAAAAAACTTGCGATTTCAACAATGTTTTTGAACAAAAATTGTTCAGTTTCATAAGTAACCAGTTAATCAGCCACCCTGTAGTAGCTGGTAATCAGCCACCCTGTAGTAGCTTGATAGTATTATAGTCGTGAAGGGTCTATAAAGTTGTAACAGTTTATTTAGCTACCCTCATTATTTAACTTATTTCTATGAAGCTCCGAAGCCTTGCCGCAAAGTCTCTTGCTTGTCGGTGTTCTACAGAATAGATTTCGAAGTGATTTTGGAAACGTCATGACCTGACACCACCTTCTCCGTTCCTCATCGGATGACCAGGCGTAGGGAGAGGTTCCACCCTTATGTCATAGATATTCCACCTACACGCACGAAGTCCGGACTTGGCCCCCGTGTGTGGAGTATGGCCTAACCTTCCCGAGTTATGGGAAGAGACCCGTGCCCCTGCAGTGGGGACGTAATGGGTTGTTAACGACGCACGGAGTGATTTTCTTGAATTTGGTAAACCCGCTTCTGTCTTTCGGCGTCATTACTAACCATCAGGTGAGATGATGCCAAGAGCATCAATACCGGTTATCTGGTTTCCATAAGACAAGGCACAAAATAGACACAGAAGGTCCGCTCAATACAAACCACTAAAATCGTAAGCATATACATGCTTATAGAAATATACGGTCGTTCGAGGCAAGTTCACGATCGCACAGTACGTGATCTTGCCTACAACGACCGTATACGTCTATAAGCATGTATATGCTTAGGATTTTTGTGAGCGCATTGAGCGGACCTTCTGTATGTGTTTTGTGTACAGAGTATCCTAATTTGGGGCCAGATAACCGTGTGTGATTTGTCCCGGAAAATGTGTTAGAGTGAGTTTCTTTTGGACCCGACGTTTCTCGCTCCGCAAACGCTTCCCGAAACGTTGGGTCTACTAGCCCCAAGTGGTAGGAACTTTGTATTAGGTAGACTAAAAAGTGTACACTGCTACCCACTTCGAATTTTTTAATTCAATCTGTCGAATAACCCTGGCAGAAACTCACTTATAGGCTGGATAGCTGTCGGGTCCACTGGTTTATTGTAAGTTTTTTTTATCGGCTGTTGGCAATTGAAGGTTGCGGGAAGCCGCTGGATGCGGGCAGCGCAGGACCCGTCGGTGTGGGAATCTGGGGGAGGCCTTTGTCCAGCAGTGGACGTCTTTCGGTTGATGGTGATGATGATGATGTTGGTAATTCCAATTCTTTATTTGCCAAGTAACAATGTAACATCACATTTAGCTCGTCCAATGCAGTAAATAATAATAATTAGTATTAAAATTAAAAATATTGTCCTTGTTCGAGGCTTATTTTGATCGGAAAGTGGTTTCATGTATCCGTTGTCGCAGGAAAAACTCTATATTGCTGTATACGGGGCCGCCTGCGCCGTTCACTCCCGAGTCCTCCACCAGGCTGGTGGCCAAGTCTTGCCTTGGGGAGGAGTGCACCTACAGCTTGGTGATGACAGGTCTGTCGTTATTTTTTAATCAGTATTTTTTAAAATATTTATAGGCTTACAGACCAGTCCCTTACAGGTTTTCGAAAACCATTCGACCGCAGAATGAGCCCCCTGAAAACGATACTTTTTTAATCTGCTCGAGTAAATTAAGCCCTGAGAACTTTTTTTTGCTGTGGTTTCCCAAATGTGGTTCTTTGGTCGAATAGTTTTCGGAGACCTGTACGGGACTCCACAGACCGAGTTATCCAACACTCTTACATGTTAATTAATAGTAAATAAATACGTATAATAGGGTCCTTCAAAAATACCTGAAAAAAATATATACCTAATAGAGGCTTCTACTCATGAAATTTAAAAACTCCCCAAGGAACTATACACAGTTGTTCGTAAAAAAAACTTGGATTCCTCATTAACTACCCGCCAATTTTGTATAGGAAGTCCAATATTTTTTTTAGGGTTCCTGTTCAACCCTCAATGCCTCAATTGGTAAGCCCTTGGCATCATCTTACCTGGTGGTAGCGACGATGATGCCGAAGATGGAAGCGGGCTTACCAAGATTCCCCAACGAAATGGGGAACTGGCTACCTTATCACCATGCCGGAACACATCAATGCTATTAACATTGATGTTTGGCGTCGAGACTTAGATAAGACGGTGGTAGCTAGCCAGACGGACTCAGAAAATGTCCTACCACCAACAAAACCGAGTCCTACAAAGTTGGATCCCGTTGGGAATGGAACCCGCGACCTCCTGATAAAAAAAAGCGAGCTAATTCTATTTATGTTGTCCCATACAGGGCAGCCACACAACACACTGACCATCCTGCCCCGTCCACACGTGTCCCTCACGCGCTGGTCGCTGCGGGCGGAGGCGCGCTCCACGCAGCAGTTCCGCGACCGCCCGCTGTATGTCATCGTGCACTCCACGCCCACGTATAGCGACGTGCTGCAGCCTATGAGCTTCAATGTGACGTTTAATGTGAGTATACTGTGATACCCTAGTACCTCTGCTACCCAACTGTGATACCCTAGTACCTCTGGTGCCCAACTATGATACTCTAGTGCCTCTGGTGCCCAACTATGATACCCTAGTACCTCTGCTACCCAACTGTGATACCCTAGTACCTCTGGTGCCCAACTATGATACTCTAGTGCCTCTGGTGCCCAACTATGATACCCTAGTACCTCTGGTGCTCAACTATGATACCCTAATAAGTCTTTGTACCGCCAGCATACTATGTTGTCCTAGTACTTTTAATAGGTGTTTTGTGAAATATCGCCGCTTTCCTTAACTTGACATTCAGTGTGAATACCCGCCTGCATGCTATGATATACTAGTACTTCTGCTACCCATCTATGATCCCCTAGTACTTTGCATGCTGTAATACTTTGCGTGCTGTAATACTTTGCGTGCTGTAGTACTTTGCATGCTGCCATTCTGTATGTGATCGTGCACTCCACGCCCTGTTACAGCCGATGAGCTTCAACGTGACTTTCAATGTGAGTGACGATACTACCGAGATGCGTATGTTATACGCTGCTACTACCCGCTTGCATACTATGTCCTCCTAGTACTTCATACCGCCTGCATACTATGTCCTCCTAGTACTTCATACCGCGTGCATACTATGTCCTCCTAGTACTTTATACCGCGTGCATACTATGTCCTCCTAGTACTTCATACCGCCCGCATACTATGTCCTCCTAGTACTTCATACCGCGTGCATACTATGTCCTCCTAGTACTTCATACCGCCTGCATACTATGTCCTCCTAGTACTTCATACCGCGTGCATACTATGTCCTCCTAGTACTTAATACCGCCCGCATACTATGTCCTCCTAGTACTTCATACCGCCTGCATACTATGTCCTCCTAGTACTTCATACCGCGTGCATACTATGTCCTCCTAGTACTTCATACCGCGTGCATACTATGTCCTCCTAGTACTTCATACCGCCCGCATACTATGTCCTCCTAGTACTTCATACCGCCTGCATACTATGTCCTCCTAGTACTTCATACCGCGTGCATACTATGTCCTCCTAGTACTTCATACCGCGTGCATACTATGTCCTCCTAGTACTTCATACCGCGTGCATACTATGTCCTCCTAGTACTTCATACCGCGTGCATACTATGTCCTCCTAGTACTTTATACCGCGTGCATACTATGTCCTCCTAGTACTTCATACCGCCCGCATACTATGTCCTCCTAGTACTTCATACCGCCTGCATACTATGTCCTCCTAGTACTTCATACCGCCCGCATACTATGTCCTCCTAGTACTTCATACCGCGTGCATACTATGTCCTCCTAGTACTTCATACCGCCCGCATACTTTGTACGCTGCTACTACCCGCCTGAACGCTATGTTCTCCTATACATATAGTTGTGTGGAATATCAGAAAATATTAGGAATCATAGTCTTTAATTCCCATAATACAGGGTTTCCTTCTTTGGAATCACCTTGTACGATTGAAACCACCTATAAGGGGCCACCCATTAATCACGTGAAGTTTTTAGGCGACTTTTATACCCCCCCCCCCTTGGTGACACGTCGTGAGGTTTTAGACTACCCCTCCCTCCCCCCTTCCCAGTATCACGTTTATTTTTATTGAAAGTATCAATCATATTAGAAAAGATACATAAGATATTACTCATACTCCTCTGGTGTTGCGGGTGTCTATGGGCGGCGGTAATCGCTTACCATCAGGTGATCCGTCCGCTCGTTTGCCACCTCTGCCATAAAAAAAAAAAAAAATATATATAAGAAGCGGTCGTGGCTCAGTGCGGCTTGCGTGTTCGCGTCGATCACGCAGGTTACCTGACTACCGACATAGTCATAATCTGGATGGGTTTGACTGTAAGTGGCATTTATCTCAACCGCTTCCGTGCTTCGCAAGGCACGTTAAGCCGTTGGTGCCGGCTGCTATCATTAGATAGCAGTCGTTAAGCCATGTTGAAGGCCTTACAGGCGGCTTGAAAACTTCTGACACTGGGGTTGGCCACTAGCCCCACAACCTCCACTAATCCGGACTTGGCCCCCGTGTGTGGAGTGTGGCCTAACCTTCCCGAGGTATGGGAAGAGACCCGTGCCCCTGCAGTGGGGACGTTATGGGTTGTTAACGATAAAATTATACTCGTATTATGAAAGAAAACCATAATATAAAGTAGAATTTAGAATTTGTAGAATTTAGTATTCGATAGCATTTGATGCTGTTAGTACTGTGACCAGAGATTTTTTTCTACGACTGTGTTAAAGTTTTCAGTCTGACATGACGGTTGCGAGTTTGCAAACTGAAAGTTACTGAGTTAGAAATTATATGTTAAAAATATTTTATCCGTCACACATTACACACCCCCCCCCCCCTCTTGCCTCTTGTGATCACTGTGACCATTTGTGGCAGATCTCTGCTATCTGGGCAGTCATTTACACTGGCAGAATAAGCTGACGATTTTAAAAAGTTGCAGAATTCGGTAGATATCCAGGAAATCTGCCGAAATCTGCAACTTTTTTAAATCGTGAGCTTATTCTGCCAGTGTAAATTACTGCCCAAATACAAGAGATCTGCCACAAATGGTCACACTGCTTGTGATATTTCGTGATTTTTTTCCGAACCACCTCCCCTCCCCCCCTCAAGCCTCACGTGATTAATGGACGGCCCCTAAGTTGTACGATTTTTCTCTGACTGTTTATTTATTTATTTAATCCCCATTTTATTCCCAGGTGCCGATAGCCAACCAATCCGAGCCGGTGATGGACCTCGGCCACCACTCCTTCAAGATCCACCACCCTGAGGACTATACCACCGAATACAGGAATCTGGTGGAAGCCATGCCCAAGTACTTCAATATCGCGAGCTTCCTCGGTTTCAGGAGGAATTATGTGTTCTAAGAGGGTCTATGGAATGAGTAGATTATGAATGCTTTAGTATGAAACAGATTTCATATGAAATAGATGTAGAACCTTTTTACTGAGGTTCTAGTCATCATATCGAACTGAACAACTTTTGTCGCTACGACTTTGCTCAAATAGCATATTTTTTGGATTCTTCATACAAATCGTCTGGAAGAAATCGCTTTGAGCGTTAAGACCGTCCAAGTTGCACAACCACATATCGTTTTAAATTAAGTGTATTTTTTTATTTATTGTTTTGGTGCAATAGAGTATTTATCTTATTGAGCTGTTTTGTATGGAGAAATATTTTATTATTTATTTTATGAAATTTAACGCGTCCTATACCTGTTTGTTTACAACTTATAGGTGGTGAAAGACAGATAAATATTCTACTTATTTTTGAGCTGATGGTTTTTTATAGTTCAATCTGTAAATTATACAGATTCGGTACGTAGCCACGAGTTATGGTATAAGTATCTGTGGTCCTACTCGGTATTTGGAAATATTAAAGGAATTATTTATTTTTCGAGGCAGTTTGTTGACTTTTATTTTTATATGATAGGTGGCAAACGAGCAGACGGATCACCTGATGGTAAGCGATTACCGCCGCCCATAGACACCCGCAACACCAGAGGAGTCACAAGTGCGTTGCCGGCCTTGAAATGTCTGTCATCTGTCAAATGAATTGTAATTGTAAATTATCAAAGTTACAGATTATATTAAAATTTATAGAGGCAGCTGTTGAATCTAAGGGACCTACCAACAATTTTCTCAAGACAATTAGGGGTCGTCCATTAATCACGTGATGTTTTTAGCAACTTTTTAGACCCCCCTCCCCCCTGGTGATACGTGGTGAGGTTTAAGACTAACCCCCCACCCCCTACCCAAAATCTTATCCTTAAAATCCGGGTATAATGTAATTTAATTCTGAAAATTCTGAACACCGTGATAAAAATTACCAGACAGACATAAGGTTGCAGGTTGTTTCTGACTGCCTGAAGCCGTTTCGGACCTTAGGATGAGTTAAAAACAACATAACAACAACAGTTTGACGTTTGGAACTTACTCTAGTAATCGCGCGTTCAACGAACAAAATACACGTGATATCTCAGTTCACCCCCCTCCCCATTGTGATATTTTCCGAACCCCCTCCCCCCTTTGGAGCCTCACGTGATTAATGGACGACCCCTTACTTACTATATTAGTAAAATCTGTTAGCCGAAAAATGTAATTTGTATAACTTACCTATAGATTTCACGGCTCGGTTCTATATTCCGGTATCATCATCACTTATCATCAGGTGTGCCAAGGGCGAGCGATAAAAACGTAATGCAATGTTTTTTTTTTAATTTCATACATACTACTTAAATCGCTATTTAACTACTACCCATACTAGATAAATCAGCTGACCTATATTTTTGTATAAAAAGTTCCAACTTTTATTTGTAAAGCATCGTTTTTTCTCTCAATATGATGGATGAGAGAAAAGTCCTACACATATTTTGTTACACCTGTATACAGGATGTTAAAAAAGTGCGTTTGAAATTTTAAGGAGTTGCTCAGAATCAAGTATAGAATACAGGAAACATATTGAAAAAATCAGATTTACATTTTTTTTTAGTTTCTCATACTTACAAATTCTGAAAACGCACTTTTTAACATCCTGTATAGTCAGATGAAAGGCTAAAGCGATATTTTTTGTAATGTTCAAGAGGTTACTGAGAATTTTAATAATAAAATGTTTATTTTTATGAATAAACTAAATAATACATTCTCTAGTCACTAAATAATAGTGATGTTTTAACTAATGAAAGCTCAATGTTTACAAAAATGAAATATTTGTAACAAATATTATATAAATTGTATTTTAGTGTCAAAAGAAAATATATATTTTGTAATTTATTTTACCTACTTGTGTAGGCGTTTCGCTTAGCGATAGATTTAAGGTCCAGTTAAATAAAATAAATTTTTCTATATACTTTAAAAATGTTTTATTTAAAAGTTTCAGTCTTTTCCAAATTGACGCACTTAAAATATATTGCGAAAATATATTTTAAACACATCAATAAATAAAAATATAAACTTGTATAACACTTATTTCTACGTAAATAAATACATATTTACAGCAGGGTTGTATACAAAAATAACAATTGTACAACATAATTAAAACACCTTGTAAAAAAACACAAGTTTTCTATTTATTCTGAGATCTGTACATTGCTTAACACAAATAGGTCTTTATATACAAAAATAAGAGAAACCAATAGTTTTAACATATTTTTTATTATTTTAGCGTAAATAACAGTTTTCGACTTTTTAATCCTAATTTATTATCATTTTAAGTATGAAACATAACCTCATAAACAACCTACAAATGATAAGCAGTTAAATTGTTATTCTGTTTGCAAAATGCCCTACAAAATGCCACCTAGGTCACTGGCAAACAATAATTGTTTTAAGCTAACAAGTTAACTTCGATAATTTGTAACAGAATTTAATTTAGTTCAAAAGAAATAAAGTTCCACCAGTTAAAAAGGACAACACTTCAAAATTTTGAAAATTACTTGGTTGAACAATAAAAAATGACAAATACAACTTGCTTTTGCAAAATGAAACATCACATAAACTAGACACTACAAACTACAAAGTTGCATTGTTTGGGACCACCCTGTGTCAAAACGACAATGTTATAATTTTCTTAAAACTAAGGTAAAGAAAAACTAAAGTAAACATATTTTGTCACGAAAATTCGAGACAAATACAAGCAAACACTTCATCTGACGATATAAAAGGAAGCTTTTACTATCATACAGTAAATCCTAATTTAAGAATATGACCATTAACAGCCATTAACGTAACTATCTATAAATTAAAAAAAGCTACGGGAATAAAAAGTATTCGGTGACAAGCTGCAAATGGAGATATAATAGCGAAACTGAACAACTTTCCCTATACAATCGGACTGAATATATTTTTTTTTAACATTCCACACAATCTTTAAAGAAAATGATTGACAATAGCGTGTCTGCTATATAAAATAGAATCTATCTTTCGCAGCTTGTGGGCTAATAAACTCACCTGTATATTATTCAAAGACCTGTTCAAAAATAAATGTGCACATCCACATTTTGAACTTCCACAGCATCAAACTACAATAGGAAAATTAATCTACAGACACAGCTAAACTATCTCTTTCACTCTGGACAGCATTCAACGTGTTAGAACGAGATGCACAGATAACAACGAAGCGATCAGTGCCTCTCTTTCTAACACGCAAATATCTGTCAAGAGGGAAGGAGACAAAAGAATGCCTACTGGCTCAATCTTTGCAAGCACCTTATAAAGTCAAATACTCGTAAAAAAGAGTTAACTATATGAACTTATAGTTTAAAAAAAAGTTTTATTAATTAAGTTGTTAAGACAATTTTTCATATAGTAACAATAATATAGGTTCATGATCGTATCGATCTGTTATCTACTCTGTGGTTAAAACAATGGGGAAGAAAACGCAAAGCTATTTGCAGATGGCGCTACGGACGCTTGACTCATAACAACTTTCAATTAGTTCCGCGTTTTTTATTATCGAGGTGTTATAAATTAGTTTTATTTCTGTAAAATTGTTAAATGCAAAATGTATGCAACTTGGACTGTTCCTCAATTAAAGGTGAAGTTGAAAAGTACATAATTGAAAACGTACCTTTCCCCACGTCTTCTTCATCCGAGAATATTTAGGAAATTAATGATTTCCATTATTATTGCAACCAATCGCCACACAACGCGGCATTTTTTTAATAATCTTATGTTCAGTTCACGTAAACAATTTTTTCTATACGTTTTGACAGTTTTAGTATGAGTCAAGCTATATCAGCGCCTCTATCAGCGAGCTTTGTCAGTTTTCTTCCCCATTTAAAATTCATCTAATTTTAGCGAATTACGAAACAATTTTGGGCCTAACCTTGGAATATTTGCTGATAACGATACAAATTTCATACAACATAGATTTTACAACAAAAAAGCTCTTAAGGTAATGCAGTATATTTGTTTTAGTGCCGGAATTAATAAATTTAAACTATGAAACCGGCCAAGTAAGAAGCTAGCCTCGCTCTATTAGGGTTCCCTACATATCACAAACTAAATTACGAGTGGGTATTTTGTTTAAATACAGTATTTAGTACATAGTATACAGAAATTACAACTAGTTAAATGTATAAAAGCAGACCTCGAAACAACAAGTAAAAAAAATATATAATTGTAATTAATGAGCCATAGAAAACATGACAGGATAAGACAAACTTTTTCGGACCCTTTTCAGTTATTAGATGAAAAAATAATTCTAGTTTCAATATTTATTTTTCGGTTAACATTGTATACAAAATATTCTTCTATCAGGCATGCTACTTATTCCATTTGCGAGTTATTCAGTAACATTAATAGCTCTTCGATATAGAACCCTAAAAATATACAGGGTGTAACAAAATTGGTGTAGGACCCGTTAACCGGGGATTCTACTCATCGTACTGAAAATTTTTTGTTCTACGACTTTGCTCAAATCGAAAAAAAATTTTGGACTCTCCATACAAAAATGGCAAAACAGCTGATCAATTTGTATGAAATGTCCAAAACTTTTTTTGTGATTTGAGCAAGTCGTAGAACAAAACTTGTTCAGTACGATGAGTAGAATCCCCAGTTAACGGGCCCTACATCAATTTTGTTACACCCTGTATAATATAGGTACTACCGTTACAATTAAAATGTCGACGAGTTAAAACTGTACCAATTAGAGAATGCTTAATAAACATTAATAAGTTTTACTTCAATAAAGACGCAATTAAAATAAGAGCGTAAAATACAAATGTCTATGCAAGTTTAGGAACGAGGAAAAATACAATTTCTCAATATTAAAATAAAAGAGAATTAGGTAAATTTTTACTAGAACTAGAGACAAATTTTAATTAATATTATATTTTTGAAGCAAGCTGACAACTAACTAATAGAGAACATCTTAGAATATTTTGTGAACGTCTAAATAAATTATCAAAAAAGAACTATGGTTCATTCCAATCAAAAAAAAGCAAAAGGTAAACAAACATAGTATGCAGATGACATTGACATGTGTCAGTTCCATAGTAAGTTTGTTTACGTTTTGCTTTTTTTTGATTGGAATGAAGTATAGGTTAATTCGTGCCGTTTACAGACTATATACTCTTACACCAAAAACATTTTTATCATCTATCTATCTATCTATCAGCCGAAAGACGTCCACTGCTGGACAAAGGCCTCCCCCAAGGATTTCCACACCGACCGGTCCTGTGCGGCTCGCATCCAGCGGCTTCCTGCAACCTTTACCAGGTCGTCGGTCCACCGAGTCGGGGGCCTGCCCACACTGCGCCTTCCGGTGCGCGGTCGCCATTCGAGAACTTTACTGCCCCAACGGCCATCTGTTCTACGAGCTATGTGCCCTGCCCACTGCCACTTAAGTCTAGCGATTCTGAGAGCTATGTCGGTAACTTTAGTTCTCCTACGTATCTCCTCATTTCTGATTCGATCACGTAGGGAAACACCAAGCATAGCACGCTCCATCGCCCTTTGGGTGACTTTGAGCCTTCTTATAAGGCCCATAGTAAGCGACCATGTCTCGGATCCATATGTCATCACTGGCAACACACACTGGTCAAAGACTTTAGTCTTGAGGGACTGCGGTATTTTGGACGTAAAGATATTGCGAAGCTTCCCGAACGCTGCCCAGCCGAGTTGGATTCGACGATTGATCTCTTTCTCGAAGTTGGACCTACCTAACTGGACTGTTTGTCCCAGGTATACATATTCGTCAACAACTTCGAGTGTAGAGTCTCCAACCTTCAGAGGAGTGGGTGTAACACGGACGTTTGACATGATTTTCGTCTTATCCATGTTCATTTTAAGACCCACTTGTTGGGAGACTCTACTAAGTCCTTCGAGCATTGCGCCTAGGTCTTCCAAGGTCTCAGCCATGATCACGATATCGTCAGCAAATCGAAGGTGAGTGATGTACTCGCCATTGATGTTAATGCCGAGTCCTCTCCAGTCCAGAAGCTTGAAAACGTCTTCCAGTGCAGCGGTGAACAGTTTCGGAGATATAACGTCTCCCTGTCTCACCCCACGCTGCAGCCGGATAGGTTTCGAATTCTGATCCTGGAGGTGGACCGACATGGTGGCGTTTTCATACAAGCACTTCAACACTTCGATGTATCGATAATCAATTTGGCACCGTTGGAGAGACTGCAACACAGCCCAGGTCTCGATCGAATCAAAGGCTTTCTCATAGTCCACAAACGCCAAGCATAGTGGCCGATTATACTCTTCGGTCTTCTGTATAATCTGCCGCAGCGTATGTATGTGGTCTATGGTACTGAAGCCTTTTCGGAAACCGGCTTGTTCGGGAGGCTGGAAGTCGTCAAACCTGCGTGCGAGACGATTCGTAATGACTCTCGAAAACAGCTTGTAGACATGGCTCAGGAGTGAGATGGGTCTGTAATTCTTCAGCAGAGACTTATCACCCTTCTTGAAGAAGAGCACCACCACACTCCTGTGCCATGCTGTAGGCGTTCGTCCCTCGAGCATGACGGAATTAAATAGCTTCTGAAGAGCTATAAGTACCGGTTCTCCACCTGCTTTCAGAAGCTCAGCCGTAATTCCATCATCACCCGGTGCCTTGTTGTTCTTAAGCTGTTTGAGAGCCATTCTAATCTCGCACAGGCTGACGTCTGGGATATCTTCGGTATAGTGTCGGGACAATCTGGCTCTCGGGTCTTCAGCCAGATTGCTGACAGGTAAGCGTGTAGTCATGTATAATTGTCCGTAGAATTTCTCAACCTCTTCCAACAGCTCGGGCTTGGACGACACGACTCTGCCATCCTCGGTCTTCAGCTTTGTCAGTTGGCTTTGACCAGCAGACAGATCCCTTGCGAATACTTTTGACCCTTTATTGCGCTCGATAGCCTCTTTAATACGGTTGGTATTAAATTGGCGTATATCACGGGTCAAGGACTTGGAGATCTGTCTGTTTAGTCGCCGATACTGACAAGCATCTTCAGAGGATTTCAGAATCAGGCTTCGTCTTTCCTCCATGAGCTTGCTGGTGAGGTCCGAGATACGAGATGTTCTTTTTAAACGGCCGGTTTTGAAGGCCTTATTCCCAGCCGTTTGGACAATTTCCATGAACCTGTCGTTATAATTGTCCACATTTTCGCATTCTCCTAGGCATTCGAAGCGGTTGTGCAACTCGAGTTGAAAGCTTTCGGGGTTTTGGAGTTGGATAGGCGCTGGTCGGAGCGTGGACTTCATCAGTCGACATCTTTCTAGCTTTGTTTTTAGATTCAATGTGCCTCTTACCATTCGGTGATCGCTTCCTGTCTTCAGCGAGTTGATCACAGAGACATCATTGAATATTTGCCTTTTTGTCGACAAGATGAAGTCAATCTCATTTTTTACTACGCCACTGGGATGCAGCCATGTCCACTTGCGCTGTTTTGGCTTTTTGAAGAAGGAGTTCATCATGAAGAGGCCCTCCTTCTCCATAAAGCCAGCCAGCAGCTGACCCCGCGCATTCCTCTCTCCGTATCCAAATTTCCCCACTCTCAGCTCGTTGTCCCTTCGTTTGCCTAGTTTCGCGTTGAAGTCCCCCATCACAACGGTGAAATGGGTCCTGGAGCTATGTATGGCTCTGGAGATATCCTCATACATAGCCTCCACCTCTTCGTCGGGGTGTTCCGCGGTCGGCGCATATACCTGTATGACCTTCAGCGAATACCGTTTGGTGATTCTGAGTATAAGGTACGCTACCCTCGTCGAAACACTCTCGACCTGGACCACGTTGTTGACTAGGGACTTGTGGACAATAAACCCGACACCACCCTGGGACAGTTGGTCGCCCTCCCGGAAATAGAGCAGGTTTCCGGACTTAAGGATCATGGTGTCCTCACCCTCTCTTCGGACTTCACATAATCCCACAATATCCCATCGTAACCTGCTCAATTCCTCCTCCAGTTCAGCGAGTCTTTCGTCCGTTCGCAGTGTGCGCGTGTTATAGGTTGCCAGGGCCAAAGGTTTTTGTTTTTGGTAGCCTGGCCTCTGCCGGAGATTCTTCGCACCCCATGCCCCGCCGTTACCGTGACCGCTACCGGAGTCAGGAATAGCGGGGCTGCCGGGGACTAGGGGCCGTTGTTTCGGGTTCCTAATCATGTTTGGGGGGTAGTTGCCATAATCGCCACGCTTGGCATGCGGGTTGGCGATCGCAGTGTGGCGTGAGCCAAGATGGTACGCGGGAAAGACGCTGCTGCCCATCCTCCGGTTTATGGATCCCTTATTTTTATTTTTATCATACAGTTACATAATGTAAAGAAGTTTTACAGTGTTTGTAAATTGGCCGTAGTTATGCCATAACGATCCAACTGGCTCTAAAGTAAGTAAGGAATAATGTACTTTATGTCAGCGACATGCATTTGTAGTATTTGACTTTATCATAACATTTTGAATTTTATAATTTATTTTAATTTTATCTCAGAGAATGTGGTAAGTATATTATTTATTCTGAGATTTTATTTATTAAGATATTTCTTTAAGGACAATTTGGTGCAGTGAGAAAGCTTATCCTTAGTAGTGTTTATAAATGTAAAATTTTTACATTTTACTATTTTCTAATGTACAGTAATTTTAATTACAATTGCGTTGTATGATATAAACTCACAGTTATTTCTGAGTATTTTTAAAAATTTTCATGAAACTTTGTATTCTTATTATACATCTTATTGAATTGAGTAAGTAAGGAAGTCAGTTTTATGTCATTATGTACTTTGTAGTTACATGTTTCAAGCATTTGCCACGTAATTTAAATGAGACTTTGTAACGTCTTTGTATGAAGAAGAAAACATCTTTGTATGACATATATACTTTGTGTATCGGTCCCATTCACTTTGTATTACAGTACAAAAATAACGTGTTTCTTGGTTTTTATTAGAGTGCTTATTACAAAGCATACTCTACATTACCAATACATACATTTGTAACAAAAAAGACATCTTATTGAATTGTTTTATACTAAAAACTCAAACAACGAGAGAACAGCCTAACATAATTTTTGTTACACTTTTTACTGTAATATTTTACATTGTAACATAATGAATTAATGATAGTTTTAGTTATATAACTTTACTTTTTTTTCTTTGTAAACATTAGCATTACCTATCTGTAATTTTGTTTTGCCTTGTTTATTGTTAAATATCGTCACACATTGTGACATCCAGCGTTGCAACATAATATCGACTTCTTTTATATAACTTTGTTACATTTTTACTTTGTAAACCACCCATAACATTTTATTACATTTTCACTTTGTAAAATTACATTTACACTTTACAAAGTATGAAATCGACTTTGTATTATTTTTCTTTGCTTGCTTCAACGAAGTGTGACGCTTAATCGACTGGCGGCGACCATTTTGTTATTGAATTTCCTTTTAAAGGTCTCCGCGGCTGCCGCAGTCTTGAAAGTGATCTTGGCGCTTCGCTCTTCCTTATCCAATACCAAAGTCTGCAACATGAAGCCGGGTCCAAATGTAGTTTCCCGTTTTAAGTCTTATCTCTATTCGCTTAGGGCTAGACTTAGGACTCAAATATAAAAAAAAGCTTAAGTTATAAAGCTTAAAAAGTAATTTTCGGAAGACGAAAAATGTTAAGTACTTATATCCGATATAATACAAAAAGGATCAGGTACTTAAAATAATTTATGAGTATTTGTAATAATTATAAACTGTTTATGTAAAAACTTACATTTATAAACTTAAATGATGAAACTAATTAACGAACATAATTATAAATCGTGCGAAAGCACTCAACACTTTTCATATTCGTTAAAAGGACATGCAATTTTAATATTGTTTTTGTACAATTTTGGATGAAAAATGTAAAGAGCTTGAAATCAGTGTACAAGTAAGTAATTCAAACATACACATATAACATCTGATAATATAAATTGCAAATAATATAAAAATAAAGGGCATTGTGATGGAGCGTTTTCACTGGTCGATAAGTTTGTTCATATACAACGCAGCATCTTACTACCCACACAATTAATTTTATGACATAAATTTAATGGCTTAAAGTTCATTTTTACATGGCAACCGCCATTCGCATGCAGTAGGCCAACTTGGTAAAACCAAGTCGTTAGTATGAAATACATCATTTTAACAAATTACACTTTTTTCTCAGAGTGTTTGATGGCATTAGCAATATGAGCCCGAATAGCCTTATAGAGGCAAATTGCTATAAAGTTCATATTTGTTTTATAGACTTGGGTCTCGCTATCTTTCTGTTTATCTGTGGTATCAAGTTATAAAGCGAATGAAGTTGAGTGATATCGCACTTGTCAAAATAAATATAAAGTTAACAATATTGAGATTGCATGTTTTAAATCTAACATGCATTGCCTTATACTTACATCTATTATCTACGGAAAATATCACAGGATTACGTGTAAACATCACAGATAATAATAGTTATAAATGTCTTTGTACGTAGCACAAAGAAATGTGTAGTAAAATAAAAATAAATACTTTTAAACAAAAAATAATTATGTACCATATACCTAGGTTTAGCTTATTTTTTAAAAGACGGAAAAAACTGACTTTGTTAAAGTGTAAAGCTGTCAACTTCTCACACTTAATAATTTTTATCGATAAAAATTGTATTGACCCTGGGTTATCGATTTTGGCGATTGTTGTTATGATTTTAATTACCCCATGTTGATGTTGAAAAACAATTCTTTTTTTTAATTAATTTTATATTTATTATATTATATATTTATATTTATTTATATAACATTTGTTTCTTTTTTATGTTATTAAATGACGAAACACTAAAACATATTATTGTTTCGTACATGGGGCAATATTTTCAGATTTGAAAACATTTAGTAGATTCTCCACTGCTATTTGAAACTGCCATAAATTGGCCACGCTGCCAAATGTCAATTCATTCCGTAAAAAAATACAACAGTGTGTCAAAAAACTCTTTAGTAAAACATTAATAAGTCACATAATGTTTAATTAACATTGTGTACAAGCTATAATGTTCTCTCATTAAATTTTAATAAAATAATATTCAATAGAATACATAGATAAATATTATATTTGTACAACAGATCAAAATTATCACAGAATAGTTTTAACATATAAAATACAGCATAATTTTTTTACATTACATGATGCGATTTAATTCAGAAAATATAAACTTGCTTTTACATTTTAATAAACTTTTTGCAATATTCATTTTTTTATTTAACTTTGGATAATAAACTTGAAAAAAGACCATTTAAATATTTGTACGTGTTTATATGTGTAAAAAATCTATAATCTCACCACGTAACGTTAAAATTTGATCCAAATATTTATATCGAATATACAGTTGAATGTTTGGTGCTTCGAGTTTTCCAGAAAATTCTGTACCTTCATATTTCTAACGAAACGAAAATCCTCAGATTTACCAACACTTCATGGTGAATTCTAAGATTTACCAATAAACGGAGACATTTCTACCAAAATTTCATATATGTTACACTCCGTAACACATTTGTACTAATTGAAACTAAACTAATTAACACATCTATAACTTTTAGAATATTGAAAACGTTAAAAAACAAAGTCCACAATCATCTGTACGTACGTTGTTTCGTTTTGTTCGGGCTTCACAGAAAATCAGCATCGTTTTACTGTTCATTTTTAACCGACTTCAAAAAAAGGAGGAGGTTCTCAATTCGTCGGAATCTTTTTTTTTATGTATGTTCACCGATTACCCGAAGACGCCTAAACCGATTTGGAAAATTCTTTTTTTGTTTAAAAGGGTTATACTTCACAGGTGGTCCCATATCGAAATCGATTCAGCGATTTTTGAGAAAATCAACAAAAACAGCAAAATTGGAGTTGTTACGATTGAAGTCGGTTGTTTTTAACGTATTCAGCGTGGTCAATGGGGAAGAAAACGCAAAGCTATTTGCAGATGGCGCTACGGACGCTTGACTCATAACAACTTTCAATTAGTTCCACGTTTTTTATTATCGAGGTGTTATAAATTAGTTTTTTTTTTTCTGTAAAATTGTTAAATAGAAAATGTATGCGACTTGGACTGTTCCTCAATTAAAGGCGAAGTTGAAAAGTACATAATTGAAAATGTAACTTTTCCCACGTCTTCTTCATCCGAGAATCTTTAGGAAATTAATGATTTCCATTATTATTGCAACTAACCGCCACACAACGCGGCATTTTTTTTAATAATCTTATGTTTAGTTCACGTAAACATTTTTTTCTATACGTTTTGACAGTTAGTATGAGCCAAGCGATATCAGCGCCTCTATCGGCGAGCTTTGTCAGTTTTCTTCCCCATTATAGTAAAGTGACACTACGCTAAGTGGATCCAGCTCTAGTAGCATGGCGACATGGCGAGCGACGCGAGTTTTAAAGCATTTGTTCCGTTCTAACGCTAAGCTAATGAAAGAGACAGCTGAGCTATTTTCTCGCGTTTGGCGCGACAAACAGCTTTGTCTACGCCTCATGCTACCCGTGCAAACCGATAAGAACTATCGGCCTTGAGGAAATAATATAATAGGGTCACAATACACCTACCCAGATCACAGTGATCCAATAGGGTCCACCTTCATTCCTGTCCCCCTTTTAGCCAAATAATAATAATAAATAACGCAAGCCTTTCAAAGGACCGGAACTTATTTCTTGATAGATAGTGATTCATGCAGCACCAGTTTACAGCATACCAACAGTATACATACAGAGCGAAATTTTATTAGTTTTATACCCGTTAACCGTGGTTTCTACTCACGAAACTGAACAACTTTTCCCAAGAATCACATGGAAAATTCGCAAACAAAATTTTAAGAGGACTCTTCACACAAAAACGGTCGACCTGCTTACGAATTCGTATCACTTGTACTTTTTTCTTTACGCGAATTATTTCCGTCATCAAAATAAGTATCAGTATTCGGACGAATACTTCACTACGACGTCAATAGATGGCGCTGTGTGGATTATAGAATGCGCCAGAGTTTTGTCTAATGTTTTGTTATGCCATTCTAATGCAGACTAATACAGTATTTTGTAACTGCAGTCTATAAATATACGGTTTTTAACTCAAATTTTTTATTTAAGTAGATGCTATAGATATTCTTTTAAATCGTCACTTTTCAACAATGTTAAGTTCCTACTACGCGGAATTTGTACACTCAACTTTTCGGGAAGTGTTCGAGAAGCGAAAAGAAACGTCAAATCCAAAAGAAACTTGCTTCAACACATTTTTTCAAAAAAAATCTTAAATTCTATTACAATTCCTGTCAACAATAAAATTATGAGCTAGAGAACCTATACATGCCCACATAACCTTTAGATTTAAACATAAACAATTTCTAACTTGTTTAATTTGTTTTTTGGCAAATTAGTTACATTTTCTGGTATTTTATTATATAATCTTGCACACTGCTTTCTCGCTATAGCACTGTTTTTAAGTATGCATCCAGTTTCGTCAATATCTACGTAGCCAATCAGTACCAAAACTCGAAACACCAAACGTCTATAACACATCATCTTCATCATCGTCATCATCAGTACAATCATCATCGTTACCTGCACATCAGCTCCAGCCAACGTCTTCAACCTCGTATCGGTCATTCCGTGCGGCAAATTCTCAACTAAGGCCGCGCTACTTGAGTCCTCTTCTAGAAGCTTCGACTCATCGACATCGCTGTCACTCTCATACTCGACGGGGACGTCGTCTTGCTTCTTTATCACTATCCGACTGGTCTCGGACCCTATGGCCGTACGTACGGCGCGGCTGAATATGCCCGGGTTGGGTTTGGCCGGGTCAGTTTTGACCTCAATGCGAGCGAATACGGATTTCTCTTTAGCCGTGACTTTCCTTTGGAGGATTACGCGACGGTTCGCGAATGAGGCTTTCGGTTCGTCTTTTGCTGCTTTCTCTTTTTCTTGCTGTTGGAAAAGGAATAAGGAAAATTAATTTGATTATCACTTCAGTTGTTAGATCAATTGGCCATCGTTATGGCATAAGTATCGACAATTTTGCCTGACTTCTCGAGTTATTTATTTCACCTGTATACAAAACAGACGTAGGACATTTTTGCTAAACAAATTTTGTTGTACAAGTCTACAACTCAAAAAATTGGACTCTATACATTATACAACTGATCAGCTGTATGAGTTTGTATGGCCAGTTTGAGGTAAGAATAGCGACTGAAACCATACAAAGCCGACCGCTATAATGAAATTATAATGCTTGGATCTTGATGAATAGGCAAAAATAACGGAAAAATTTATTTGTGTCAAGGATGTGGTAAAAGTAAAATATTATAAGTGGCTTCGGCCTTCCTGATTATTTTAATTATGAAGAAATTTAAAGACGAAAGAAATGGCTTTGGCCTCTGAAGATTTTCAACAGACTAGGCTGTATGGCTCTGATCCTTTGCCTTCCCCATCACGGGGTAAAATAAAAGAAAAATGTCTATGGTTTGTGCTTACCTCTTTCTTATTGTCAAACGTGATCCGCGCTCGCGATTTCATTGTGGTGACATCCGACTTGTCTTTGGTCTGCAATAGACAAATCATTATGATCATCTCAACGTCTCAGGGAAAACTAAGTGTAAATCTAAATTCCCTACACGTGACCGCGGGTGATGCTAAGTGCAACACTAAACAACTGCCGCCTATGAATTGTGGATACGACGGTTAAATTGTGCCACACGATAAGAGAGAGATTATAAGGTCTCACCACTATACTAATATCTCACTAATATTATAAATGTGAAAGTATGGATGTTTGTTTGTTTATTTGATTGTGAGTTTGTTTGTTTGTTCCACTTTCACGCCTAAACTACTCAGCGGATTTGGATGAAATTTGCTAGGTAGATAGATAAAGCACTCGGCTAACACATAGGATACTTTTTATCTCGGAAAACTTAAGGGTTCCCGTAGGAATACTTAAAAACTAAAAATTTCCTCTGTCTCTCTGGATCCAATTCTAAGGTCCACGCGGACGAAGTCGCGGGCGGAAGCTAGTGTTAAATAAAAGCCAAACGTAATCTTAAACTTACCTTTGGATATTTCTTGTCCAATGGCTCGGCGTCTAAGGCGTCAGTCTTTGTGGAACTGGACACGATCGTACGCTTTGGCGGGGGAGTTTTCTCTGCAACGAACAAAACAGCCATTTTTCGATTTCTTAAATAATATTTCTCGAGAAAATACTATTTGTCTACGTAAAAATTTTTTGTAGGTGCCTATGCCAACTGGGCGATAAAAAAAAAAGAACTCGACCTGACGGAAAATCTTCCTTTATTACCCTATAGCGTATAGCCTAACAAGAAAGTAGTTATTTCGAGAAACATCAAAAATAAAAATTTTACGTATTTTATTTTTGCATATTCTACTTACAAAACACGTAAAAATTAACAGTTCAAAAAGAAATGTTGTCTTCCTCTTCATTCCCTCACTGCTGAGGATCGTGACCACATGTGATCCTCCACTCGATGCGATCACTGGTCAAGTGGACGGCTCGATACAGACTTTATTCTTCACGGTATGTTGTCAAACAATTTAAATTCAAAAATAAAGCTTTCAATATTGATATCACACCCCGGACACTTCATACAAATTTCGCGCCATTGTTTACTACAAAGACATTCATGTTTGTATACATGTAAATGTGTGAGTGATGTACTAGGGTTGAATCAAGATTCAATTAGCCCTCATTGTTTTTTATTAATAGCTAGACTTTCACCTAATAAAGTAAAGGCTGTATACACCAGACAAGGCTGTATAGCCTTAGAAGGCTTAGCTCTTTCCTTAAAAAATAAAATTGTCTTTGGTTATAATACTGTGCTTTGGAACTGTGCCAACCTCTTGACAAAACATCGGTCACACAGGGGGGGTGAGGTAGCCTTCAGAGAGCGGCAGGGAGTGTCCATACTGTATAATTTCCTTATACTGTGATTGATATATATATATTATTACATACGTAGATCCGTTTGATTATGTCAATCTGTCAGCTGATTGACGAACATTGTAGAAGTCCAAATTTTTTTTTTGCTATTTGGCCATAAGTATCTTGGGAAAAGTTGTTCTATCGTGTCCATCTGCTCTCTCTTACCTTTCTTCTTCCTCTCTTCTTTCTTCTCCTCGAAGATGATCTTCTGCCGCTGCGGTTTCTCCTTCTTGGTGTCCGCCGTTTTCGGAGGCAGCTTGGTGCGTAGGTCCACTTGAGGCTTGGGCTTCGGCGGCGGCTCCTGCCTGGTTACAACAAACATACATACGTTAATAGAAATATAAGTCTTGTACCAGATCTTGAAAAGTAACATTAATCTAAATATTTTAATTTAGAAAATAAATAAATAAATATAAATAATAAATAATATCTGGGACAAATCACACACGGTCATCTGGCCCCAAACTAGGATTCCCTGTATCTTGGGAACCAGAGACTGATATACATACACATATACTTTTAAATACATACATATATAGATATAATACACCCAGACTCAGAGCAAACAATTCTGCTCATCACAGAAATGTTTGCCCTGTGTGGGGATCGAACCCACGACTCTTGGATCAGAGGTCGGGATCGCTAACCACTTAGCCACCGAGTCAGTCAAATGAAATGTAAATCAAAGTTGAATATAATATAGGATAGTCTTCATTAATCCAATCATGGCATCAAAGACAAATCTAATGAAACCTCAGTCGCGGACGTGAATAAATGTCCAAAAAGTATCACTCTTTCACTTGGAAAAAATACTTTTATTTCAGCCCTTTTGATCCATATAACACAACAGTTGGTAAGGCTTAATTTAATTTTTACAATTAGTACTACTAACAATAATAACTTAATATGTTGTTTAGACGTAATCAAGTATACTTAGATAAATGTGCTTACTTGCTACTCTTATCCTTAAACCTCCCAGTATCCTCATCATCAGAGAGGATGCCGTCTATATCCCCCAGGATGAGGTCCAGGTCATCGTCGCTGTCCAGCTTGGTGTCACTTTTAGCGCTGGTCTCCAGTTTGGAGTCCGGCAGCGGAGGGGTTAACGCTCGCTCCGGCGATTCTTTGGGTACCTCGATGCGGGGAGGGGTTAAGTTTTCTGTGAAATAATAAGGACATGCGAAATTTTAATTTTTATTTATTTATTTCAAGTTACAATTTTCATGTTAACTTTGAACTGTGTACTAGGTATCAACCTGTATCAAACAGTTCTACGTGAGTTACATTTATCATTTTAAAATAAAGATTTTCATTTCTGTTTACATCTTAAAAAAGGTCTAACAAAATTAGCTGAAACTATTTAAACTGAGAGAACGGGAAGAAACGGGCTCTTCATGAGAGATACTCATGAAACTGAACAATTTTTCCCAATGAACCCATAGTAAATTTGCCAAAAAAATGTTCTAACAAGTCGGTCACCTGATCGGCCGACTCAGTTTGGGAAGCCCAAAATTTTAATACATACATAGATAAATATAATGCACCCAGACACAGACCAAACAAATCTGCTCATCACAAAAATGTTTGCCCTGGGTGGGAATCGAACCCACGACTCTCGGATCAGTATCAAGAACGCCAACCACTGAGCCACCGAATCAGTCAAGATAGTTAAAATAGCTAGAACTCACCACAAGTAGAATTGACTGCCTCCTCTTTAACCGGCGATCTCTCTTGCGACTTGTCTCTTACTATCTCTTTCTCCACTATCTCCCTCTCGGGCGACTTGCGCGTGGTGTCCGGCCGCACGTCGTCCGCACTGGTCGCGGGTTCCGTTCTCGTCTCGAGCAATTTGCTGTCGGCGGGACGCTCTTTTTCTTTCTCAATGCGTTCTCGCTCTCTGTACGTAACGAAAAAAGTAAAAATAAAAACATAAATTTTTGGTCTGCTTTTAGAAATTAGAATTAGGTCTTAGCTTCTTATACTATTGTCAAAAAATATACTGATTTAGTTCACTACCTACATAGCGAGTAACATCTGTAGGTGCCAATCTAACATGTATTCAGTCATCCTTCTTTCCCTAACATCATTGGTTCACATCTCCCTTCCCCTTAGGTTTTTGGTTTCCTTCCCCCTTTCCCTAACTAACTTTTTCAATAAACATCCTCCTTTTCCTTAATTTTTTGTCCGCATCTCCCTGTCTAATAACATATTTTTTTCCTACTTTCTTATTTGGTTCACAATTTTTTTTTTTTTTTTAATGTGATAGATGGCAAACGAGCGGACGGATCACCTGATGGTAAGCGATTACCGCCGCCCATAGACACCCGCAACACCAGAGGAGTCACAAGTGCGTTGCCGACCTTTGCAATGGGATGGGGGATGGGGGAATGGGGAGGGGGACTGACTTACTTCTTTTTAACCGACTTCAAAAAAGGAGGAGGTTCTCAATTCGTCGGAATCTTTTTTTTTATGTATGTTCACCGATTACTCGAAGACGCCTGAACCGATTTGGAAAATTCTTTTTTTGTTTAAAAGGGTATACTTCACAGGTGGTCCCATATCGAAATCGATTCAGGTAAGATACTCAATTCGACTGTATGTTTATTTTTCAATTACTCCCCCAGTTATGAATTGATTTTGATGATTCTTTTTTTGTTTGGTAGGTCATACTTCACAGGTGGTCCCATATAAATTTTATCGAAATCGATTCAGCGGTTTTTGAGAAAATCAACAAAAACATAGCAAAATTGGAGTTGTTGCGATTGAAGTCGGTTGTTTTTAACGTATTCAGCGTGGTCAATTATGTGTACATCCCTTTTCCCCTCACTTATTTGGTCCTCATAAAAAGTCTTAGTGTTAAAGTTTTGGCGCAGGGATGGGTCTGAGTAAGGTCTCACTAACATGACCTATTTATTTATATTGTAGGGTACCTATATGTTAATATTTTACTGCAAAATATACATATATTAAATGAGTATAAAAAAGAAGTGATATTTTAACAGCCTCCGTGGTCTTGCTGCTAGTCCGCTCGCTTCATATCAGTAGGTCGGACTCATCGGTTTGGTCGGTGGTAGGGCATTTTATGAGCCCACCTGGCTAGCCATCACCATTTTATCTGAGTTTTGTCGCCAAACATCAATGTTAACAGCATCGATGTGTTCCGGCACGAGGATAATAGCCAGTTCCCCATTGCGTTGGGGAATCTTGGTAAGCGCGCTGCCATCTTCGGCATCATCGTCGCTTACCACCAGGTGAGACGATGCCAAGGGCTGAGCGGTACCAATAAAGATAAAAAGCCACACCTATCGTGCTGAGTTCTCTGCGACGCGACGGCGTTCCTCCGGCGCCGCGCTTCCTTGGCGCGCAGCACGCGCTCCCGGAGGCTCTCCTGCTCGCGCATACGACGCCGGTACTCGCTCTCCTGTAGGCAAAAATTGATCAATCAAATAAAATCATGATGGTGTCGATTCGGTGTTTACGATTAAACTTATTCGGCAGGACTAAACTTAATTTAAGCGTCCTGTCCTTGTCTCTTCGATATAGAAAGAAAAATACAGAGCACTTAAATGGGGAAGAAAACGCAAAGCTATTTGCGGATGGCGCTACGGACGCTCGACTCATAACAACTTTCAATTTGTTCAGCGTTTTTTATTATCGAGGTGTATTAAAATAGTTTTTTTTTTCTGTAAAATTGTTAAATGGAAAATGTATGCGACTTGGACTGTTCCTTTATTAAAGGCAAAGTTCAAAAATACATAATTGAAAACGTAAGTTTTCCCACGTCTCCTTCATCCGAGAATCTTTAGGAAATTAATGATTTCCATTATTATTGCAACCAATCGCCGCACAACGCGGCATTTTTTAAATAAATCTTATGTTTAGTTCACGTAAACAGTTTTTCTATACGTTTTGACAGTTAGTGATGATTGTTATGAGTCAAGTGATATCAGCACCTCTATCGGTGAGTTCTGTCAGTTTTCTTCCCCATTAAGTTTAATCCTGTCAATAAAGTTTAATCGTGCGAACCGAATCGACACCAATGTTCATTTGAATGGTATTCGTTTCCTATAACTCGGCTTACTAGTTCCTACAACTTGAAACTTGTATATCCAAGGTTTCCCATATATACAATTTTGGACTTCCTGTACAAAACTGGCGGTTTAGTTATCGATTAGTATAACCTGAGGACTCCAAAAATGTTTTTGCGAATTGACTATACGTGCTTTGGTGAAAGTGTAGTTTCACGAGTAGACGAAGCCGTGGTTAACAATATTTCAGGTATTTCATAAGATAAGATAAATATTTATTTGCTCTTGAACTGGGTACATTATGATCTTAAGAAATTATATAACAAAGAAAGTCCGCCAAGCTCAGCCATAAATTCATAGCATGCAAACATATTATAAACATAAAACAGTCACTTTTATTGCCTACTATTTGTGCTCCAGGAATTGTGTCACTGAAATAAAAATAATATTGAAGAAGAAATTTGTACAATTCAATTTTTAATTTCTTTACCGGTAGTTCCCTGATGTACTGTGGTATTTTATTAATTATTATTTTGCACATCCAAAAACAATTTTTTTTGGTATCTTGTGGAGTTAGGAATTTCATCATGAACAAGTATTTCAGGGTAGCGTCTACTTCTTAATACAGTTTCCTTCGCCTGTGTATAATAGGTTTTTTGGTGCAATTTAACAAAATACGCGGCTTCAAGAATATACAGGCATGGCAAAGGAAGAATTCCAAGCGATTTAAACAGGGGTTTACACGATACGTCAGGGGCGACACAACAAATTGCTCGTATGCACTTTTTTTGCGCTATAAAAGCCTTACATACGTCCGTACTGTTCCCCCAGATAATTATGCCGTATCTGAGTACAGATTCAATATATGCATAGTACGCTATCAAAGCTGTCTGTTGTGATGCAACTTTCGTCAGTCTATACAGTGGAAAAATAAATCTGTTTACTTTATTACATATTTTTTCGACTTGCTCTTTCCAGTTCAATTTGTGATCTATTATCAAGCCTAGAAACGTTGTGTTCTTGGCATTCTGGAGAGCTTCTTCTTTATACATTATATTCAAAATGTCTTCACAATTACTGAAATTAATGAATTTAGATTTATTTTCAAATTATTATTTTCCAACCATTTAATTATACAAGTTAATACATTATTTATGTCATCTATGTGTTTATTTAATGTCATTTTTTTATTTGATGTCACGGTCACAGATATATCGTCTGCATATAAAATACTCTTATGCTCTGTTACTTCTGGCAAGTCATTTATATAGATTAGGAACAAAAGTGGCCCTAGGATGCTTCCTTGTGGAACACCAGTAGTATTATGTTTCGCTTTGGAGTAATATATTACTGTCTCATGCTTTTTGTTTAAATTTTGGACCTCAACACACTGCAATCTGTTACACAGGTAAGTTTTAAACCAGTTTAAAGCGGGATCTCTTATACCATTATGTTCGAGCTTAGATAACAGCAATTCATGTGACACAAAGTCAAAAGCCTTGGACATGTCAAAAAACAGGGTCGTAGTATGTGAGTTTTTGTTCAGCCCTTTTAAAATTTCTGTGACCAAAGTAAATGTCGCAAGTGTAGTGGATTTATGTTTTTGAAATCCATATTGATTTTCTTTGATAATATTATGTTTGACAAAAAAACACATAAGTTGGTCGTGTAAAGTTTTTTCGAAAATTTTTGCTAATACAGGTATCAAAGTTATAAGGCGGTAGTTATCCATAATGCCTTTCTTTATCGCCTTTTTTGAACAATGGTTTTACTATAATATAAGTTTAAGCTTATCGGGAAAGGTACCTGTTTCCATGGAAAGATTAATCAAAAAGGCTAGGACTTTACTGATTTGATTTCTGCATGCTTTTAATACTTTGGTGCAAATATTATCAAATCCCTCAGAGTTTGTGTTATTGAGAGTCATAATCGTTTTGATAATGTAATCTTCGTCTACTGGTGTCAGATAAATTGAGTTTTGCAGTTTACATTTAGAATTAGTTAAAACTTTCATGTCATTATTGTTATTAATTGTATTTGTGATATTGATAAAGTAATTATTAAAAGAATTCGCTATGTCATAACATAAGGCTTATTTATAATGTCATTGTTGTCATTTATTGTATCTATAAACTTATTCATATTAAGCCCGTATCACATTTTATAATATCCCATGTTGCCTTTACAATCATAAGGACTTTGTCTCAAAAAGCGGAGGACAAACGACCAAGACGACAATCACCAAGTCGCTGGGTTGACCAGGTCAAAACTATCGCAGGACTGACCGTACTAGCCGCCCTGAGGCAAGCCGACGACAGAAACGCATGGCGAAAGATAGTTAAAACCTCAACAAACGCACTTCAAGATGCACCTTCAGAAATGCAGAATACTGGATTGATTAATCTTCTCTAATTTAAGAGCTGGGCTGTTGTCGGTGCAGCTCACACCATTTAGTCCTATCCAGGGTCCACCATTCAGTCCTATCCAGGGTCCACCATTCAGTCCTATCCAGGGTCCACCGTTCAGTCCTATCCAGGGTCCACCGTTCAGTCCTATCCAGGGTCCACCGTTCAGTCCTATCCAGGGTCCACCGTTCAGTCCTATCCAGGGTCCACCGTTCAGTCCTATCCAGGGTCCACCGTTCAGTCCTATCCAGGGTCCACCATTCAGTCCTATCCAGGGTCCACCATTCAGTCCTATCCAGGGTCTACCGTTCAGTCCTATCCAGGGTCCACCGTTCAGTCTTATCCTGGGTCCACCGTTCAGTTCACCGTCATATAATTTATCCACGGTTTTCTCCTTCCACGGTTCCTTCCATTATGTTTTTGATGAAGTCGTCACGTCCTATGACATGGCCGATCATCCTTCCTCTTCTATTCTCAACTGTTATTACTAGTTTCCTTTTCTCGTCCACTTGACAAGGGCCGATTGATAAAGATGCTGTTAACTCCGATAGTTCAGTGGAATAATGTTCGTGCGGATGGTGGCGTATCGGGAGCCGGGTCGTTCCCTTCCCTCAAATATGGTTGAGGGGAGCGATGGCTGACTCTCGCGTTATACTCGTGATCGGGTGCTGTCCGTGTGAACTGGCCTGCTCTTGTCATTGGTTTTTTGGAATTTGTTAGTCATTAGCTACAAACAATTTTTACTTTTATCTCTTTTGAATCCTTTCTTTATTCTTATTTTTGTATATTTTATTTACAGACATGACATTGTATAATTCATTTATTGATCTAGCATTAAGATGTAATAGAATATAAGACTTAAAAAAAAAATGTGTTGGAGGGAGTTTCTTTAGGGCCCGCCGTTTCTTCTCACTCCGCAAACACTTCCCGAAACGGTGGGTATACGAGTTCCGAGTGGTAGGAACCTCGTATTAGGTAGATAAAAGAATGACGTTCGAAAAGTGTACACTGCTACCTACTTCGAATAAAATATTTTCATTTTCATTTTCATAAAAGATGGTAATTTTAACCAAAAAAGATGATGTATTCAACGTAATAAATTATTTAAAAAATTAGGTCGTGTCGCCTAGTGGCTCCGATCGTGATCTGCTCGGGGTTCCGGGCGCCGCTCGCCGCGCAGAGCGCCGCAACGAGAGTAGCTCGGTAGTGGGGCTGCGACGACGCTAGTCGCAACAGATGCAATACACAGTACCCTGTAGCCCTTTATCTGTTCACTGAATATCCAGCGCCGTTACTGTCATACCAGACATTCTAAGTTAAGTATCGGTAGCGCTCTGATAAATATAGATTTCGGTATCCACTTCAGATCACGGGACTGTCAGCTTTTGGTCGTTATTGGATCTTCTTTTCGTCTCGATGACAAACCTATACTCATGGACAAAAAAATCGACTCAAAGTTTCATGCACGGCTTTTGGAAAATTAACTCAATCTAGCAAAATAAAACTAAACCAAAAGTTCAAAAACTGTGCGTTTACTGTTTATGATTTTAGATTGATAGTTTTCTAGTTTTTTGCTTTTAGTGTTTAGCAGTTTTGTAGACTGAGTTATTTTTTCTAAAGTCGAGCAACGAATCTTGAGTCGATTTTTCAGTCCACCAGTGTAAATAGTCTCGGCCCAAAATTCAGCCACGCGAATCGCACTGTCCGTGGCTTTTAAAAATGAATGATGAAAATATTTTATTCGGAGTAGGTAGCAGTGTACACTTTTCGAACGTCACTCTTTTATCTACCTAATACGAGGTTCCTACCGCTCGGAACTCGTATACCCGCCGTTTCGGGAAGTGTTTTCATTAGGTCTTCCTACGTGCAGTTGTTTGGGCAGGTTACTGGATGGATGCTATACATGCATGAGCACTCACCTCGTCGCTGGGGGGGCGCGGGTCCCCGCGGGCGCGGCGCGGGGGGCTGCGCGGGGGGCTGCGCGGGGGGCTGCGGCGCGGGGAGGGGGAGCGGCGCGGGGGCGGGGACGGCGACCGCATCCTGCGTACACAACACACATATACTTTTGACAACATCTCTAAATGCACATACTTGTTTCTTATCCACTAATTGGTAAGCCCTTGTTGGCATCATCTCACATAAATGATAAGTGATGATAATGCCAAAGATAACTTGCCACTGTTCCCCAACGCAATAGAGAACTGGCAATCTTATCCCCACACCGGAACACAATGCTATTGACATTGATGTCTGGCGGCAAAGTTTTGATTTGAATTAGCCACTACTACACCACGGAGGCAGTTAAACATACCTACAACGGAGATGCATAAGTAGGTATGCAAAACAAAACAGCCGACATATTGTCAATAGTTTTTTGATGTGTATTATGGTAAAGTGTCCGACGTGTGATCATGTAATGGTATCAACTGTCGGGGGTGTGATCGCTGCTAGTGTGTAGTGTTGTCCGGGGTGTGGGGGTGTGGGGGTGTGATCGCTGCTAGTGTGTAGTGTCCGGGGTGTGGGGGTGTGGGGGTGTGATCGCTGCTAGTGTGTAGTGTCCGGGGTGTGGGGGTGTGGGGGTGTGATCGCTGCTAGTGTGTAGTGTCCGGGGTGTGGGGGTGTGGGGGTGTGATCGCTGCTAGTGTGTAGTGTCCGGGGTGTGGGGGTGTGGGGGTGTGATCGCTGCTAGTGTGTAGTGTCCGGGGTGTGGGGGTGTGGGGGTGTGATCGCTGCTAGTGTGTAGTGTCCGGGGTGTGGGGGTGTGGGGGTGTGATCGCTGCTAGTGTGTAGTGTCCGGGGTGTGGGGGTGTGGGGGTGTGATCGCTGCTAGTGTGTAGTGTCCGGGGTGTCGGGGTGTGGGGGTGTGATCGCTGCTAGTGTGTAGTGTCCGGGGTGTGGGGGTGTGGGAGTGTGATCGCTGCTAGTGTGTAGTGTCCGGGGTGTGGGGGTGTGGGGGTGTGATCGCTGCTAGTGTGTAGTGTCCGGGGTGTGGGGGTGTGGGGGTGTGATCGCTGCTAGTGTGTAGTGTCCGGGGTGTGGGGTGTGGGGGTGTGATCGCTGCTAGTGTGTAGTGTCCGGGGTGTGGGGGTGTGATCGCTGCTAGTGTGTAGTGTCCGGGGTGTGGGGGTGTGGGGGTGTGATCGCTGCTAGTGTGTAGTGTCCGGGGTGTGGGGGTGTGGGGGTGTGATCGCTGCTAGTGTGTAGTGTCCGGGGTGTGGGGGTGTGGGGGTGTGATCGCTGCTAGTGTGTAGTGTCCGGGGTGTGGGGGTGTGGGGGTGTGGGGGTGTGTCTGAGCGCGGCAGTGTGGCTCACCGCCTGCGCAGGCCGGCGCGGTTGGCGTTGATGAACTCCTCCTGACGCCGCAGTAACTCGTCCTCGCTGCTGCTGCGAGCCACCGCCGGTGCGAGATCGTTCTCTATCTCTATTGTTGTGTTCTCTATGTATCTGCAATAATACAAGATTATTCAATTAAAGTCTAACATAATTGACAACGCTGAACGCGTTAAAAACAACCGACTTCAATCGTAACAGCTACCATTTTGCTATCTATATTTTTTTAGTTTTTGTTGATTTTTTCTTAAAGCGCTGAATCAATTTCGATAATATTTATACGGAACCACCTCTCAAGTATTACCTACCAAACAAAAAAGAATCATCAAAATCAATTCATAACTGGCAGAATAATAGTGTAACATACTTAAAAAAACCTCTTTTTATGAAGTCGGTTAAAATAGGCGTAGAACATATTAACTGGCGTTTCTATCAGCCCGTTGACTTTTATACTAGCCATATACTGAATAACTTTAGTTTTACAACATTGACAAAATTGGACTATTTAATAGAAATGAATTCGTTGATTGATAAATTTTGTATGGTGCATTCAAATATTATTTAGTTTTAAAAAGGAGGGCCTTGAATTTCACTGTGCTTTGTGTGTATGTTACGCAATATCTTTATCAGTTGTAAACCGATTTGATTTATATTATTTATGTATTTTGTCCCGGATATCTGTTGCCCAGTTGATGCCGGCTGCTGTCTCAAGAGTCTAGATGGTAGTTAAGCCAAGTCAAAAGACTTACGGCGGCTTGAAAAGTTCTGACACTGGGGTCGATCGGTCGGTCGATCTACCCTCCTACACAACCTCCACCAATCCGGACTCGTCCCCCGTGTGTGGAGTATGGCCTGACTTTATGGGAAGAGACCCGAGCCCCTGCAGTGGGGACGATATGGGTTGTTAACGAGGACTAGCTAACAAAGTCTTCTTTGTTTGAAGGGGACAGATTGGCGCCTAAATAAAATAATGGTCCGTCTGACTTCTGTTTAAGACTAAATGACCTTGTGCGATTTGTCCCGGATATTTATGTATTTTGCCCCCGATACCTATTTATTTTGTCCCTGATATCTATGTATTTTGCCCCGGATACCTATGTATTTTGCCCTGGATACCTTGTATTTTGTCCCTGATATTCATATGTTTTGTTCCAGATATTTATGATTCAAGGTTCAAGATTTTTTATTGCTTTAAACGTGGTATAATGTATCGTGTCCGGATGCATGTATGTATATGTATAATATTCACCTCTGCGGCGGCGGGCGCGGCGGGCGCGGCGGGCGCGGCGCGTGGCGCGCGGCGGCTCTGGCGAGGGCGCTGCGCTGCTCCGCTATGAACCGCTCCGCCGCGTCGTCTATGTCCTTTATGGCTCCTACGCGACATCACATAAAATGAGATATACCGAGTGATTATAAAATGTCTGGCAATATTTTAACTGTGGCTTCTACTCATCGAACTGAACAACTTTCCCCAAGAAAGTCACGGTCAAAAAGCAAAAAGAAATTTGGACTTCCCATACAAAGTTCATCAACCAGCTGACGGATTTGTATGAAGAGTCCAAATTTTTTTTTGCTTTTTGAGTATGAGTCTCTTGGGGAAAGTTGTTAAGTTCGATGAGTAGAAGCCACAGTTAAAATATTGCCAGAATTTTTTTATCAGCCTGTATATACTTTACTGCACATAAAAAATACGTAATGGCAGTTAAAGAAACTGGATTGTATCACTACTATCTATTGTAAATTACTGCATGTTTTTTTAAAATCTAATGTGCAAGTTTCGAACACAAACGATTTTGTTCAGGAAATAAATAAACTGAATCTATCTATACTGATGTGTTGTTCCCTGAAATATATTACCGTAGGGATACAATACCCAATATTCCCAAGGGACGGCACTATACAGAGTGTAACAGAAAGGTGGGATAATAATTCAAGATGGGTTTTTACCCATCAAACTGAACAACTTTTGTTCTACAACTTTGTTCAAATCGCAATTTTTTTTTGGAATTTTCATACAAATCGATCAGCTGACGAACCAAGTTTGTATGATAATGAAATAACTTATGAAAAGTCCGAAAATTTCTTTGCGATTTCAACAAAGTTATAGAACAAAAGCTGTTCAGTTTGATGGGTAAAAGCCCACCTTGAAGTATTATCCCACCTTTCTGTTACACCCTGTATATCTACATATCTTTAACACCCTTAACACCCTGTACACATATCTATATTTTACTAACATAATAGACCAAAAATCGTCTAAATAAATAAATAAATAAATTATTATTATTATATCTGCCGTGCTTACGATAAGAGCAGTAAATCTGTGAAAAACATTTTCGAGTTTTCGTCACATTTCTGCACTTTCCGAACCGTTTCTTTAGATTATTTTAATTACGATTTTTTAAATGTGTAACTCAGATTTAGTATTTTTATACTCCGTTATCATTCATCAGTCTTAATTATAAGTTCTTACATTATTAAATGACGAAATGGATGAAGTTACTGCTTTTAAAAATATACTTACTGCTCTTATCGGAAGCACGGCAGATATAACCCTAAAGCGTTGTCTCTACGGGAATATTCCCGGGATCGGCACATCAGTACACTACTATCACTTGATAAATAAGACATTCCCACAAGAGTTTAAACAAACGAGTTTCGACCACTTGATAAACTGAAGACCTTGCCACAATTTTATGAGTGTTTTATGTACTTAGGATAAAAACGTTCACGTTTTTCATCCATATATTTTTTAAATCATTTCATTTTCCCTCTCCTTCTAAGACTGTATAGGGTAAGGAGCTTTAAGCCTTAGATCGAGACATTTTTTTTTAATTAATTGTAATGTAGACAGAAACCCTCGAACTGGTAAACTGGTAAAAACCAGAACGAAAAAATAAAGGAATGTGTAATTATTTTAGAAAAGAAAAACATGGATGTTCTAATATTGTTGATTGTTCTAATATTGTTAATTCCACATAAATCACTCAAAGAAACAGTTGGAAGCAAAGAAAACGAATTTCATCAACAACAAGTAACAAAATTAGGGCCAATTCACACAAGGACGCGACACTTTAAATTAGTGATACATATCTGTATGAAAGTTATGAAAATGAATGAGGGTTTAAGATATTCTGCCGTCGCAGAGAACCTTAGCTATGAACTGACCCTCATACTAATATGAGTACTACACAACGGTTATAGGTGATAAGCTTCAGCCGAATAAAGCTGCTTTTCCACCGGCGAGGCGAGGCGAGGAGTGGAGTGAACAGAATTGAAATCTCGAAGAAGACTATTTCCACCGAAGATGTGCGAGAAGAGAATGTATTTTTTCCCATACAATTTAAAATTCTCTTCCCTCCTCGCCTCGCCGGTGGAAAAGCAGCTGAATACATGACATAATACTGGTAGATCCAACGCTTAAAAGTGTTAAAAGATGCATCTAATGGTCAATATTATAGACAAAAGAAATAATTACGCTCAAAAGTTAATGGTTTCTTAACCCTTTGATCGCCACGCCATAAGCCCAAAAATTAGGGACAGAGGTCATCCTGAGGTCAAGTCAGTGGAACTGTAAGTTGGGGCGGGGTTAGGTACATCTTTTTCCATTTCTTCTACGCTACGCTATGAGAAATCATACAACGAAAATGTATGAAAATCTCCAATCTTAGTGTGTGTGGCACGAAAAGCCGTTGTCGGCTATAGCCGACTGTGGCGGTCAAAGGGAAAACGAGTCAACTTTTACTATAAAAACATGACAAAAATATGCGCTAGAAGTGATATTCAAGCGAGGAGTTAACGCATGTTTTTTTTTGCGAAAAGAGCTACAAAGTTTGCTGCATACATTTAATTATTATTTTGGGGTTTTAAAACAGAAGATATGTAAAAGAAGCTGCACTAAAGACAATTACAAAAGCTCAGTCAGTGTTAAGAAGGTACATGAAAACAACCGTGCATTCAACAACGTCAGTGATAGATACTGGTTAACTCTGCGTTAAAAATAACAGAGGGTCAAGACACATCGAAAAAGGTCTATAGCTTGTGGAAATACTGTACAATCTGCTATCGGTTTGAATGGACTGCGTCAAAGTAGTTTTAAATGGAACTGTATTTTTTTATTCAAGCCGTTTTCATCTTAATTAATCTCAAATTCCACAAAATTTGATGATCAACATTTTGTTTTAAGCGACGATATAGGATTTTAATCACGGCAAAAAACAATCGCATTAATTTCAAACTTGACTGAATTTGAATCAAAAATAAATTGTCTTCAAAATATTTTGCAGTTTCTCATACAGTATCTTTCAATATTTCTGTATTGATACAATTCAGAAGGATTTTGAATTTAAATACTAATCTTTTTAGTAAAATACCAAAAATAAACTTTTAACTTAAGGTCATTCTGGTATGGAATAACAGCCTCTTCTAACACAATAAGAGGTTAAATCTTGATGTATCTTGACTCTCAGCGATATAGTCCGAGGGACAGTTACCGAATTTGTTCTCCAGTGTGGGACTGAGCGGAGGGGTCTTTTGTATGCGCGTCGGAATGTACGCTGGGAGCGCCAGCCCTACGTACATACACATACAGCTCAATATCGCACTCAATTTTATTTCACTTTACGAACAAACTCCATTTAGATATTACTAATCTGGGAGTCGACTGCATCGATAATAACCTCGTAAGGCCCAAGACTTTTTTGGTTTTCTAGTCATTACTATATATTTTATTTATTAAATCACCAAAATATAAAGACATTAAATATTATTTTATATACTAATCACCTGAAATAAGCCGAAGGGGCTTAGGGCTTTTAGTTAATAGCAAATTATGACCTACAAATAGGACCCTGGGCCGTATATGCAATAAAAATTTTGAATTAAAAAACGACCTCTGGTCTGAATGACTACTGACATTTGGTCCTACAAGTAGGCCCTCGGGCCTTAGGAGGATAAATAAATGTTGAAATATTGTTAACTACATAGCTCTTCAGAACAACTTGGATTTTCATTACATGGACAATTTTTAATTAATAATATTGTATGATAATAGTATTCAAACTCCTATACTAAATAATAACATCAACGTTCACAATTTCTAACATTTTTACAGTAGAATTTCATTCAATTGAATTCAACGCATTTTTTTTGCTTTCACGTGATAAATGATAAATCTTTATTGCTTTACATGTGGTAATGTGTAACGTGTAACATGTAAACATAAGGTTTTATAAGGTTCATTTAGATCAACGTGAAACCCTGAGCACAGCATTTTGGCACTCATTTTTGACATTTAATAAAACTCGGCTATGACTAGCAGCCAACTACCAGATTCTACACAAATTCGATTATCAATTCAAATAATTTTAAATAGTTTATTATATATCTTTACAATTATAGCAAGAAGCTATGAACCTTGCAATTTCTGATGTTTACAGTTCTCAGCGCACCCAAAGACCCCTTCTTAAACCATAAACAAACAATTAAAAACTCACCATCAACTGGTTGGAAATTCCCCTTAAAGTGGGGATTGATCAGAACCTTCTTCCCGGCCAATCCTGGGATATTCGGTGGCAATACTGGCAACATTCTCACTTCCTGCTGCTTCGGTCCCAAATGTGTCACTGGCGGGATGGGAGGGGCATGCCTTATCGTCACTTGCGGCAAATGATTGCTATTAGGCACTACCTCTCGTATGGGGGGGAACGGTCGAGGGTTAAAAGGCGGTCTATAGAACATGGGACGGTCGAAATTAGGTCGCATTGGACCGAAATTAGGTCGTTCCTCCATATTTGGGCGGAAGAATCGGTTCTGGTTTGGGAAGGGGGGTCGCATGTCTTGGGGGAAAGGTTCCATGTTCATAATGGGTCGTTCGGGGGGTAAATCTTGGGGTAGTTGTGGGGGTAAGTGGGGAGGTTCAGGGCGGAGGCGGGGGGGTGATTCTTGGATGTGGGGTGGTTCTTGCATCTGAGGAGGGGGTTGACGCATTTGCGGTGGGGGGAACTGTGGTCGATGTTGGAAATTTCCCTGAAAAAAAGGAGGTTCAGGTCATTTTAATAAGACATTGCAAGCTATCGTATCCATGGGTTATAAAAGTTCATGGCATTATTCTCCGTTAAGATAGTGTCTTGTATTTGTCACTTGAGACATTAAAAATGTACAATCTTGTATTTGTAATAAATAAATTATCTTATTTGTTATATTTAACATTAGATAAAAATATAAAATATATACAAAATGATGTTCATAAGTGTTTCAAATATACTGTGTATATTTTGTATAGTAACTAAATAGTTTTAAACTTATATTTGTTTACAATATTTTCAAAGTTAACATAGTCAACTAATATGCTAAATGTATAAGAAAAGATTCCAAGGTGACGTCACAGGCTCGCGAGAGGCTGTTGACTGATCAGCTGACGTCATACATGATCCCTGCTGCAATAGGGGGGGAAGGGGGAGTGGGGGGAAAAGGTGACGTCACAGGCTCGCAGGCTGTAGGATGATGAAATGACATACATGATCCCTGGTGTAATAGCGACTTACCCTGTGCATATTTGGGGGAGGGGGGAGGTTGGGAGGGAAAGTGACGTCACAGGCTCGCAGGAGGCTGTTGACTGGTGACATGACGACTTACAATACAATTCAATAGTGACAATACAAATAGCCACTCACCCTATGCATGTTGTGGCGGCGATACTGGTTGGGGAAGCGAGCGCGATAGTGCGGGTGACGCCACGATGTGCCGCGCTGGGGGTAGCTGCCGCGAGGGACTATCACTTTGTCTGGGGGGGGAGGACGATTAAATTATAATAACAATAAATATCCGGGTCTTCTGGCCCCAAACTTCCCGCTTAGCTCAGCTCAGCGCTAACCACTGAGCCACCGAGTCAATCACTAGATGGTAATTGTTTTTAAGCCATGTCGAAGGCCGTATAGGCGGCTTGAAAACTTCTGACACTGGGGTTGGCTAGCCCAACAACCTCCACCAATCCGGACTTGGCCCCCGTGTGTGGAGTATGGCCTAAACTTCCAGAGGTATGGGAAAATATCCGTGCGCCTGCAGTGGTATATGGGTTGTTTACAACATTTAATTACATTATAACGCTATCACGTCGCTTAAGGTGTATCCAAATGCGTTTTACAGATTCAGCGCTGTATGCGTTAAAAAACTTTCAAAAAAGTAAACTTGACCATTTACTTCAACACAGAACAGAATATCTAGTACAATTTGTATTTTTGTTCAGTTTCATCGCTATTAAAATTAGTGACCGGTCAAAGATACTGCTTCAGTTTCAGCCAAAACTGAGACCATAGTCGATGGTTTGGTTTCGGCCACAAATCCTGTTTCGGTCGGAAACAGTTTTTTTTTTTTTTTTTTTCTTTATGTGATAAGGAAGGCAAACGAGCAAGTGGGTCACCCGATGGCAAGTGATCACCACCGCCCATAGACACCCGCAACCCCGGAGGAGATTGCAGATGCGTTGCCAACCTAGAGGGCTAAGATGAAATGCCTCTTGTGCCTGTAATTTCCTCGGCTGACTTACTCTCCACACCGGAACACAACAGTGCAAGCACTGCTGCTTAGCGGCAGGATTAGCGAGTAAGATGGTGGTAGCGATCCGGACGGACCTCGCACAAGGTCCTACTACCCGCAAATTATTATATTATTATGATTAAAATGATATTATATGATTAAAATGTCATGAAATTAATTACAAATAATAATAATCCTGAACAAATCACACTAGGTCATCTGGCCCCAAACTACGATTCCCTGTACTATGGGAACCAGACTCATATACATACACATATACGTTTAAATACATACATATACATATAGGGGTGTAAGGGACAGGTTTCCGAAAACTTTAAGGGCTTGCTCAGTAGACGAAACTGAACAAGTTTCCACAAGAAATTTTTTCAGAAAACGAAAAAAAAAATCGGCTTCTCCATACAAAATTATAAATTTGATTGGACAGTTTGTATAGAGAAGCCGATTTTTTTTATTGGAATGAAGTATAGTGTAATGCGTCTCACCCAGCGAGTCGGGGATGTCGCGCGGCCGCGGCGCCCGGCCGGGCGGCCGCTCCGACGGGAACCGCGGCCGCGTCTCGCCTGCGCCACACGAATACACCTCATTTATTGACAAACACTACTTACGAAAGAAAAAGCCTTAAAATAAGTACACAGTATAAAGACATTATACACTATGGCACAGATTTTATAATACTAACGTACAGACACCTCATGTCATACAACGAAATGCGACTGCCGTAACTCGGGCTATTCTTCGGGCTATTTTTTTCACTCATTGAGCACTACCGCTACTAGCGACATCTAGGGCGCGGGCTATAAATGAATACATTCTGGTTGCTTACCTGTAGCTTCATTTGCTTTTGTTGATTTTTTTTGCACATAACCTACTAGTATTATATTATCTGTGATATAACTAAATAAAAATACATAATTTTAAATATGAAAAACAAAACGTAAACCACCTATTACGTTTTTCAATCGTATTGTATCAGCGCCATCTATCAATTGACGCTATAAACTGGTACTCAGCTAGTATGTGTCATTCCTCAACTCTGACAAATTAAGACGAAAATAGTTTTGATATGCATCGCCGTGATCAGATAATTTTTAGTAATTGATAATAAAGTGCATTATCGGCCTTTGTCATACTTTTTGGTTATCACAATAATCAAAACACTTATTTTTAGTAACTTTATGGGTATTTTCTTCGTTTTGCATGAACTTCGATTAAAAATCGATACTTGTCGTGCCATCTATTGACATTTCAATGAACTAAGGTTTTCGTTGTATGAAATGAGACCCCGTGACTATGGAAACTCCCTGCCGCTCTCTGAACGCGACCTCGTCACCCTGTGTGACCGATCTGTGACCATTTATCGAGAGGTTGGCAAACCAAAGCACAGTATAATAAAGAAAGAAAATTTTATTTTTTTAAGGAAAGAGCTAAAGGCTTCTAAAGCTATACAGCCTTGTCTGGTGTATACAGCGTTTACTTTATTTGTAAAAGAACAATGAGGGCTAATTGAATCTCGATTCAACCCTAGTACATCACGCACACATTTACATGTGTACAAACATGAATGTCTTTGTAGTAAACAATGGCACGAAATTTTTATGAAGTGTCCGGGTGTGATCAAAACAATCCAAATATTTTATTATCAAGTAAACTACAACTTACTTTTAAATCGTCATTTTTATCTACCTAGTACTTGGACTGCACAGATAAAAATAGCTTGGATTTTTATTAAATTGTTCATTTTTATCATGTAGCCTTGTGCTTAACCATGGAATAACCTGACATAACATCTAAATTTTTTTCCCTGAATATGTAGAAAATAAAGTAAAAAACCATTACCAATCTAAGTTGCTCCTATACTAAAGGTATTAAAGAAAAAAAAGCACTTACTCGGCAGCGATACAGGCATGTCTGATGGTACAATCTGTGGAGACTCCGGGGGCGCCGCCGGCTGTGTGAAAAAAGTGCATTAATAAATCAATCATTAATTTGCCAGTTTTACTGTCCAAGGTTTTGGTGGTGCTGAAATTTCTTACAGAAATAAGCTGTGACTTTTGTTTGTTCTTTCCTTACTAATGCCTGTCTTTGTCTCTTTTCTGTGTACAATAAAGAATCAATGAAGAAATCATAAATCGAGACAACATATATTTAGACTTGGCTTTCGTGTGACCTATCTATCTTCCTTCCCAAAGTACTGGAAGCAGTTGGGATGCTAAGTTGTAAAAAAAAATGTTTTTTAGATTTAAAAAATCTTAAATCAGCTATTTATAATAACTGATTATTTAGGGAAGCACTTTCAAGAGTCATCATCATCATCAAACTCATCATATGAGCTGGAAGACACCAACTGTAGAATCAGCACATAAGGGCACTTTCGGATTTCTGCCCGCATTCGTGTGGCGTTTCCAAAGCGTCCCGCGTGCGTGTGGCACGCCATGACAGTAAAATGCGGGCATGGCACGCGTGCGGGCACAAATCCACATGACAAAAGCACCCTAAACAACTATAGTATAAATAATTATAGTGATAAATAAATAAGATAATCTTGTAACACTGAATCTTCAGGCAAATTAAAGGCTATAATAAATAAATAAAAAAAAATAACAACTATAGACTTCCACTAAGTTGTATACTCTTTATTTCTGATGTAAGTAACAAAGGTTTCTGATTTTGATTCTTCTCTTTAACCAGTGACTTACAGCAGTAACATTACAGTAATACCCCGCTTAACGCGACCCCTTTTTACGCGGATTCGTTATAGTGCAATTTTTAAAATTCGCGCTAATTTACCCCGCTTTACGCGAATGCGTTGATTGGTTCATTTGCATGCTAAGTGGTGTGATTGCATTGACTAATAGCAAACCGTAACTGCTCATTAATTGAAAAACGATTGACGGTTGACTCGCCGGTAACTCCAAAGATAGGAAAATAGTTTTTAGAATTTTGCAAGAGCGCAAACAAAATGCGACACAAAAAACCTTAGACAGCTATTTTTCTAAAGTGCGAAAAAAAAGTGCAAGTGATTAATATTTTGTGACAATTTTCTCTAACAAAAGTACATTGATTTATATTTTAACTCGTTATTTGTTTGTGCCCCGTTATGCGCGAATTTCGCTTAACGCGATTTTGTCTGGAACGCATCACTCGCGTTAAGCGGGGTATTACTGTATTTACAATTTCAATAATTAACATATGACAATGATAAATCATTTTTCCACTTACGATAGCAGGTGGCACCGCATGCTCTGCCTCGTATGGGCGAGGTTCATATGGAGCGTACGTGGGGTGCGCCGGTAGCGGTGTGTTGGGCACCTCCACAGTTATGTTGGGCACCACGCACTCTGGCTCCGGTGGCATTTGGTACTGCACCGGCTAGTGAAAACAATGTAAAAGTCAATAATTTTGTTCTAACTAATATATATAGGCATATCAGCTATTAGCTGCTCGCCTATTATTAAATAATAATAATAATATTACTACAACTAAATTCTGGAGGACATTAGGATCAGAGAGTACTGACCATGTGAATTAAAATTTACATTTAATGACAGACAATACAGGAAGTCAGGATTCTTTTTTTACAGATAACAAAGAGAAAGTTTTTTACTACCGAATTGCATCTTTTGTGTAATTCTACCTTCTCATTATTTATTTAATTCTTATGCTTCCTTTTCGAAAGTTTTTTTGTCACTTTTTTGGTAATTTTTTGATAACTTCTACTACAGATCAAGGCAAATGTGGCTTATAAGCATAGGTAGATCTCTCAAAAGCATTGCAACTCTAGCCACCCTATTCGGAATGCGTATATGGGTACCCGCCAAATAATTTGCAACCCGAGACTCGGAATGCGTATATGGGTACCCGCGTAGATGACTCATTTAAAAAGTGCTTCCTTGTATTGCCATCTTATTTTAACCGTATTAGATGTGTATAAGAAGAAAAGAGAGGGTAAAATCCTCTTTAATTTGATGTATAATACTTGTCTATGAATTTTGAATGTCAGTTCGAAATCAATGCAAACTTCATAGGTGTGCTGTCAAGGTGTGCGCGCGTGCGTGATTCAGTGGTGTTTATCGTAGTTGATCATATTTTTTCTATCAAATATGATAAAACTAATTATGTAGGTTGATCAATCATACATTTAACTTTACCGAAACCATAATTTACTCTTACAAATATACCAAAATCTTCTAAAAATTGTGATTTACTTTGCCGGCGGAAATTTTTCCAAAGTACGGTTTTAGCATGAAATTATAATTATATTGTTTCAGAAATAACACTTGAATTAGGGATAAATAAAATAGTCAATTAATACAGAGTAAATTACTTTTTATTTCGCATTGATACATGTTGTAGTTTTTGAATAATCATCATTTTTGTAAACACGGGGCAATATTTTCGTCAACCACCATGATTCCGCCGCCGCGCCGCGAGTCTACTTATAGAAAAAGTACCGCGCGTATTCCGGGCTCAAGGGCTAGAAGTTGTCTCACAAGCAAGGTAAGATTTATCTGACAAGTTTGTCCCTTTCACACTTCAAAAAATTATTATAATAGGCTATCCCACTGTCAAGGTAACAATTGCTCTCACAAAAGTAATTTGGAACGCTTTCCAAATGTGTTGTTACATGAAACAGCAAAACCAAACCGGACAGATTGAAACCCTATGAATATTATCTTATTTAAGTTGGTTTCTTTTTTGTCCACAATTTGTAAGCCCTTGGCATCATCTCACCTAATGGTAAGTGATGATGGATGCCTAAGATGGAAGCGGGCTCACGAAGATTCCCCAACGCAATGGGGAACAGGCTATCTTATCCACTACTCACACATCAATGCTATTAAAATTTATGTTTGGCAGCAAGACTTCGATAAGTTGGTTTGATAACGAACCTGTGGGTTGTACGGCATTTCTTCAGCTGGATACTCAGCTGGTACCATTTCGGGCTCAGCGTAGTTCGAGATAGACGCGGGAACATTTTGAGGAGCACCACTTTCATAATCATCAGCTAACAACTGCTCCTCCTCCTCGTTGCCAAGGTTGTAATCGGCGAGGCTATGGTCTCCCAAGTCATCGGCTAACAAGTCTTCACTGAAATTGTTGAAAATCTCTAATGAGCTCATTTTTTACACACATGGAAGCGACGAGTTTTGTGACAGTAATTCCAAGGATTATATGACAAAATTATTGGATATCTTGGATTGCTATGATTGTGCGTAAATATTATTTGGTAATTATGTGTATTAACACGAATAAAATAGCAGAAAAATAGAGAAAAACGCAAAACACTCACTTGTCCGACATGTTGACAAAGTAGATATTTTTTTTAAGAACTATGAATGATGACTATGGATTATTTGTCTATGATTTTTTGTTGACTTTTCCTTGAACCCACTTTTACTTAGGTTGCGTTCCAATACTAAGAAGTCGTTCCAAAACCAAGGTAGGGTGAGGTAGAATTTAACTCGGAGAAATGAAAGAGACGTAGCTATTTTGAGAAAGAGAAAAAAATATGATTTTGGAACGCTTGCGAGTGATTCCAGAGTGACAGGGTAACAAACGTCATCGAAAATAATTCAGAAAGGTTTCTAGCTTTTTTGGGTTGTATTCTGTCTTATTTATGGCTTTAACACTTTCGCAGATACAAGCAATCGTATTTCAAAACAATTCCGAAGATAAAATGTTTGTATGTCTTAGTCTGTTTGACATTGACTACGAACTTCCCGCCGAATAAACTGTCAGGCGAATTTTAACGGTAATCAAACAGCGTTAAAAATCGCACTTGTCAGAGTGAAAATCGCATTCACGAAGGCGTTCCAAAATCCCGACGGAGATTTTTCACTCTGACAAGGGCGATTTTTAACGCTGTTTGATTACCGTTAAAATTCGCCTGACAGTTTATTCGGCGGGAAGTTCGTAGTCAATGTCAAACAGACTAAGACATACAAACATTTTTATCTTCGGAATTGTTTTGAAATACGATTGCTTGTATCTGCGAAGGTGTTAAAGCCATAAATAAGACAGAATACTGCCCAAAAAAGCTAGAAACCTTTCTGAATTATTTTCGATGACGTTTGTTACCCTGTCACTCTGGAATCACTCGCAAGCGTTCCAAAATCATATTTTTTTCTCTTTCTCAAAATAGCTACGTCTCTTTCATTTCTCCGAGTTAAATTCTACCTCACCCTACCTTGATTTTGGAACGACTTCTAAAGATTTCACTCGGGGTAATGCGAATTTTACCCTAAATCGTTCCAAAACCGAGCCGAGTGAAACCGAGGGTAACCGAATGATCGCCTGACAGTTCTCCGTCGGGATTTTGGAACGCCTTCGTGAATGCGATTTTCACTCTGACAAGTGCGATTTTTAACGCTGTTTGATTACTGTTAAAATTCGCCTGACAGTTTATTCGGCGGGAAGTTCGTAGTCAATGTCAAACAGACTAAGACATACAAACATTTTATCTTCGGAATTGTTTTGAAATACGATTGCTTGTATCTGCGAAGGTGTTAAAGCCATAAATAAGACAGAATACTACCCAAAAAAGCTAGAAACCTTTCTGAATTATTTTCGATGACGTTTGTTACCCTGTCACTCTGGAATCACTCGCAAGCGTTCCAAAATCATATTTTTTTCTCTTTCTCAAAATAGCTACGTCTCTTTCATTTCTCCGAGTTAAATTCTACCTCACCCTACCTTGGTTTTGGAACGACTTCTTATCTGACTGCTGACATGCTGCTGACAGTGACAGCAACCGTTCACTCTAGCCGCTGGCCTGACAACGGGATAGCATAATATAAATCGCGTAAGTGTGAAAGAGAGGGTACAAAATGGTTGCTGTCAGAGTGCAGGTTCTGAATGCGGCCTTATGCTTTTTCTCCTCAAGGGCGGCGCGTCACACACGGGAGCTATACTGTGCTATTTTTTAAATTTTATTGTAACATCCAATATCGCTCGCCATACTTAGCCTGGCCTTTGATTTCCTATTCTGCCTTCATAAGAAAGAAGGCTGCAATGCAAAGTACCTATACTGAAACTCTCATGGACATACCAGCCAAACTGGACTGAGCACTCTCAAAATGCTTTTAATATAAACTAAACCCTAATCCATAGTAATAAAACACATGATTACTTTAATGAAACCATGTAGAGAAAACGCGCTAAGTGAAAGAACATATGGTTCATTCCAATAAAAAAAAAAGCAAAAGATAAACAAAGATAGTATGCATCTGACATTGACATGTGTCATTTCCATAGTAAGTTTGTTTACGTTTTGCTTTTTTTTGATTGGTATACTAGAGCCACTGTGCTGTAAAGCCCTGTGTCCCCGAGTCCCCCGCTCCCACAGTTGCTTCCAATTTGGGTGGTACGTTATGTAGAGTGACCAAACTACTGACTGACTCGGTGGCTCGGAGTCCCGTCAGAACAGCTGGACTTCTTCACCAAGGAGGAGTTTTGGCCGAAGGGTGTGGTGTTCCGCAAATTCCGAGGGAGCCTGCTGACCACTACTACCGACGCAGCACTACCGACAGCTCGTGCAAACTAATGTTATGTTTTATTGAATAATTTAAATTGTATGTATTTATAGTATTTAAGTTAATTTATTGTATGAGTTTCTATACCGGGTGTATATGCAAAGGCGAGAAACATTTAAGGGTATGATTGTATAACTGATGTATAAATATTTTACAATAATAAAAAAAATCTGTAAGATACCAGTAACACACAATCACACGATTTTCTTTTCCTTAAACGTACAAAACTCATACACAATTTACTGGTCAGTGAACTTTGATAGCGTTAGTACCTACTTATGTAGTCTAGTGAGCAGAGGTTTGGCAACAGCGCAGCGGCGGGCGGCACGAAACAGGCAACAGCGCGATCGGCTCGCTACTCTGATGTTTACGTAAAATGAAAACGCATTTTTAGCGTATTTAAAAATCCGAAATTTACACTTATTGTAAATTACAAAATGATTTTACAAAGTAATCGTAGTAGGTACACAAGAAGTGTTCAAAGTGGCCGCCGTTTTGGTACAAGACACGCTGACATACCTACCTACTTCTCCAAGCCGTGACAGGATTCAAATCTTCTTGTTTTTAACTCGCGGAAAGCACTTTTAATAACTAAGTATTTTTAACTCGCACACAGTTCACACTTCCTCTTGGATAGAGTACACAAACTTCCACAAATACAACGGCTAACGCGCTCCAGCCTCCCCGACCTTGAGCATGTAAAGGGGTTTTAAACTGCGGGGTTAGAAAAATAACTGCTTGACACGTTTCAGTCAGGAAATCATTTCATCCACCAGCATCCACGTTGTACGCGTCCGTGAAACATTTTGGTTACTTTTTAAGTACAAATGATACCATATCAAAGTGTTTGATATTTGCAAAAAAAACAGCCACGTCGACGTTGTGGCGTATTTTCAGCCATGATTTAGGTATCTAATCGAGCGATCGATCGCGGCGACGTACATCCGCTCGATAAACAAATTAGCAACTGTCTTCGACCTGCGCACCGACTCGAGCGCGAGGGGGTGTACGTCGACTGCTTGCGAGGGGGTGGGGTAGGAGACGCGCGCATGCGCGGCAGTGACGTGGCACAGCTAAAGAACCAATAGCGCGACGGTGCGACGGCGCGACCACGCGATGACGGCCTTGACCTTGCGATTGAATTTTGGCCTTGAATTTTTCCATTCCTGCGTAAGTACTATCCAGCGACCTACGCGAGCCGGGGGCGCACGGGGTGAATGAACTAGCTGATAAGAATGCGTGGCTAGAACTTAGAAAAATAATGGATATTTTGGTAAAAAAATAAGGTATGTTTTTTTTTGGTGGAATGCTACCAGAATCGTTTATACTTTCACCTCCTTAAAGGTTTCTTGGTTATGCATATACACCCTGTATATCTATGGGCCCTAAGTTGCCTGAAAATAAACGTTAAAAAAAAAAAATGGTTAGCGCTCCCGACTACTGATCCGAGAGTCGTTGGTTTGATCCCCAATTCCCCACTATTTCCCACCCAAGGCAAACATTTCTTTGATGAGCAGATTTGTTTGCTCTGTGCCTTGGTGTATTATATTTAGGTAATTATATAGTATGTATTTATAATGTAATTATTTAGTATGTATGTTTTAAATACATACTATCATAGTTCAGGGAATCCTAGTTTTGGGTTTGGGGCCAGATGACCAAGATTTAACATAATAATGTAAGTCCATGGTTCTGTGTATACATGATTACCCTACCATACCTATAATTCTATTGGTTAAAGCAACTGTGCGAGTATGTTTTATGTAGTACCTATGTTCCTTTTACTTGGCACGTTTTTACTAATATTACTCTTTCTTTGGCTAGTATGTCCATGAGTATAGCGCAAGTGTGTGATACTCTTTATCCTGATCCTGACAGCAAGATAGTTTTCTCAAGTGTGAAAGAGACAGACTCTTTTCAGGTAAGTTTTACTTTTTACTTTAGATCTGGAACGGGACCTGTGTAAAAAAGTAAAATGTCAAACTGAGGTCTAACAAAACATAACCTCTCAAAATTGTTTACACAGCAGATTCCGCTTCCGGGGTTCGTGGTTGATGCACTTGTCGCGTATTGTTTATCAAAATTAACTATTTTTCCTTCGTGTTTGAGCCTTTCTTTTTGTGTGGTTGTGGTGTACGGTAGTTTCCGTGAGTATTTAGATATAGATTGCTTGTAATTTTTAGTTAAAATGGATTTCCTCCAGGAAAATAAACCTCCTGATCCTGATCCTAACATAGTTGTACCAGAACACATGGACGTTTCGCATTCGCATGTCGAGCAGTCCCAAGACCTGTTTTCTCCCCAGAACCCTGTACCTACACAGGATTCTCAGGTCGCATCCACATCGAAAGGCGTTAAAAGATGTCATCAGGATGGAGATAAAGCAAGTCCAGAAGTTAAAAAGTCTATTATCCACCCGGACATAGCTAATGCCTCCGACGAGACCATATTCCTTCATCCTTCACTGTCTCAAGTGAAGGTATATCATACTGAAGACAAAGGCCCCTTCATAGTACACATATTTAGGATAGAAGCTGACCCAGCAGCTGGCACTACTATCAGGCCAATTAAATTTGGTCAGTTTCTAAGCCAAAATGGCATCAAAAATATAATTCAAGGTGGGGTGAGAAGTATTGGCCGAAACAGAATCGAGGTAGAATTTAGGGCTCCAGAAGATGCCAATAATTTCATCTCACACCCTGCTCTGCAAACTGCCAAATATGGAGCCATTATACCATCATACCACGTTACCAGGATGGGCCTCATCCGGGATGTGCCCTTAGAATGGTCTATGACCGAGCTAGTAGATTGCATAGAGCTTCCCCCTGGTTTTGGACCTATCATTAAAGCCCGTCGCCTAAAAAGGATAGGTCTTGATGGCCATCCATCCATCCCCACCCCTGTCGTTGTTCTAACCTTCAGTGGTCAAACCCTCCCCGAACGAGTTTATTGCTTCCACTCCTCTCTACCAGTAGAAACCTACCAGTTGCCTACCATCCAATGCAACAACTGCTGGCGCTATGGCCACACACTTCGCCAATGTCGTTCCCGGACCCGATGTCGAAAGTGTGGGGACACCCACACTGGTGACGCCTGCCAACTGCCCGATACTGAGGCAATTTGTCTGCATTGCTCAGGCCATCATACGGCTGATAATAAGGAGTGTCCCGAATTGGGTAGACAAAAATGCATTAAAATAATTATGTCTCAGGAAAACATCCCATACTCCCAAGCGGCATCCAGATGCCCCCCAGTTCGGAGATCTTATGCGGATATGGCTAAATCATCCAGCCAGCCTCTATATACCCCCTCTGTTACACTCCCGCCTCCTTCTCCCCAGTCTTCTTCCCTGCACGCTCCCACTGCTCAACAGTCATACAAAAAGACTACTTTCTCTCCTCTTCGTCCTAGACCCCAGTTGGAAAAGGGATATGATATTCAGGCCCACCATGACCTAATCAGAGACTATGATTCTCCGCAACCATCTAATGGTTGTGCTTTTCAAAACCCAAGTCAACCATCTCAAAATGAAAATTTGTTAGATCTTTTAATATCAATTCTGATAAATATTTTTACTAAATTCAGTGATGCTGACTTACCGCCCTACGTAGCACAAAAACTAGGTACTCTTATCAATCTTTTTAGTAAACATGGATCGGTTCCTACAGTGGAATAGTAGGAGCCTTCGTCGTAACAAAGCCAATCTGCTTCAACTAATTAATGATTTTTCTCCTGTTATTGTGGCCATCTCGGAGACATGGTTTGTCCCTGGTTCCCACTTTCGGGTCCCTGGGTATGCATGTCTCCGAGATGACAGAAGTGACGGTTATGCTGGATGTGCTGTGTTCATCCGTCGCCCAATTTCTTATTCATTAATTAACCTCCCCTTACATAGTCCAGATTTAAACATTATAGCAGTCCGTGCTTTAAACATCTCATTTGTCTCTGTGTATATCTGATTATCTCCTCTATCCCTAGACCTATCTTAATCATGGGAGACTTTAATTGTCACCATGAATCTTGGGGTGATTCTAGATGTGATCATCTTGCTAGTTATTTCATAGAAATTCTTGATGACTTAAATATATGCATTTTAAATAATGGCACTCCAACTATCAGACCAAAACCCTTTCAAAATCCCAGTGTGCATCTTTCATTATGCTCACCTTGTCTCTCCTTATTACTTACATGGTCTATCCTGCCAGATTCGAATGGTAGTGATCATTATCCTATTCTGATCTCTAAACCCTCTTCAAATGTCATTCTCAGAAGCCCTCCGCCTCTGCTAAAATATAAACTTCAAAAAGCTGACTGGGACTAATACTCTAAATTAACAGATGACAAAATTTTATCTCTGACCTCTTCCCCTCAGCAGACTAATATTAATGATAAAATCAACCATTTCATCCTCTCTTTAATTACTTCTGCAGATGAATCAATCCCATTAAAAAAAGTATTATCCAATAGAAAGGTGTCCCCCCCTTGGTGGGATGAAGAGTGTACTGAGTTTGTTAAACGTAGAGCATCTGCTGAAAATGAGTATTGTATATGTATGACCCAAAGTAATTTTATTAATTATCAGAAAATTGCAGCCCAAACCGAGAAATTATTTTCTAAAAAAAAGAAAGAAGTCTGGCTCAAGTTTTGCAGTAGCCTATCTCCTAATACGCCTGCTTCCATCGTTTGGAAAAATATTAAACGCTTTCGTAATGCCTTTGTCAATGAGTCTGATGCACCTTCGAATGATCCCTCCATTTGGTTAGACATGTTTTCCAACAGCTTAGCTCCACCTTCCGCACCTTCCTTTGATTGCTTACCTATTTTCTCCTCAGTGTGCTCTCGTGATCCTTTGGATGCCCCTTTTTCTTTTGATGAATTTTTATTAGTCCTTAATTCTTTAAAAGATTCTTCTCCTGGGCTTGACGGTATCCCCTATTCATTTATTTGTAAAGCTGGTACCAGAACTAAACATTTCTTCTTACAAATTCTTAATGATATATTTGAATCTGGCTCACCTCCAGAATCTTGGAAGTCTCAAATTATTATCCCAGTACATAAACCTGGTAAAGATCCTACTCTCGCTTCTTCTTACAGACCTATCGCTTTGTCTTCTGTATTACCTAAAATCTTGGAACATCTTATTAAGAATAGACTAGAATGGATAGTTGAATCCAGGAACATAATTCTTAAATCTCAATTCGGATTTAGGAAGGGTTTGAGCACTAGTGACAGTTTAAGTATTTTAATTTCTGACATACGACTGGCGTTTATAAACAAACATTATCTGGTGGGTGTATTTTTAGATATTTCTTCTGCGTATGATAATGTATTGCTTCCCATCCTCAGGCAGAAAATGCAACAACTGAGTTTGCCAGCGAAGCTCTCACATATCATAATGAACCTCTTAATGGCTAGAAGTATTCAAATTCGCTCAAGCTCGTCGTATTCCTCAGCTAAATCTGTCTGGAAGGGTCTCCCTCAGGGATCCGTTTTAAGTCCTTTACTTTTTAGTTTATACACGTTTGATTTACAAGATGTGGTTACTTCTTTCTGTAACGTTCTTCAATATGCAGATGACTGTGCCTTATATTTGGCATCCGAGTCTATGGAAGAGATTTCTACTCGATTAAATTTAGCTTTACAATATCTCGGTGATTGGTTAGAGAATCATGGCCTTTCCTTATCAGCCCATAAGAGCAAAGTCGTAACTTTTTCACGTAGACGCATTATCCCCCCTATCGATATCTATATTCAGGATACTATCGTCCTCACCGATAATAAAGTTAAGTTCTTGGGACTTATTCTTGACTCCAGACTCTCTGGCTCCTATCATATTGATTATGTTGTGTCCAAATGTGAGAAGGCAATCAACATACTGCGCTGCCTTTCGGGAGTATGGTGGGGATCCCACCCATACTCCCAAAAACTGCTTTATAATGCTATAATTCATAGCATAATGGATTATGGTACATTTCTGATAGAACCTTGTAGCAAATTAGCTCTGCTAAAGCTTGACAAAATCCAGTATAAATGTTTGAGGATAATCATTGGAGCCATGAAATCATCGCCAATCAATGCTCTCCAGGTAGAAAGTGGTGACCCTCCACTTTACCTACGTCGTCAATTTCTATCAGATCGCTTTGTTTCTAGAATTCTTCAGAATTCCTCCCACCCGCTTATTCCTAAACTTCAATTACTTTCTAGACACCTTCAGTCAAATTTCCCTTTATTTTTAACTAGCTATATGAATATCACTCGCTTGGAGAGTCCTCTTTCTCAAACTCCCTCCTTCCCCCTTTTTACTTTTGGTTACGATTCTCTCATTTTTAAACCTAATATCATTCTTAACCTTGGTTTAATTAAAAACGACCCTGGTGCTAATGCTAAATTCTTAAAAATTATGTCTCAGTCATTTCTTGGATGGACTACAATATTCACTGATGCCTCTAAGTTGTCTGAGGAGGGCTGCGTCGGTGCAGCAGTCTGGATCCCTCGATATAAAATTATATTAAACTATAAAATCCCTCCTATCTCATCTGTTTTCACAGGCGAATCGATCGCCCTTCTTGAGGCGATCTTATATGTTGAATCCCACTCTCTAAATAACTCTATTATTCTCTGTGATTCTTTGAGTTGCTTACAAGCAGTATTATCCAATCCTTTTCGAAATAAACTGAGATTCACCACTATTTTTTCTATTAGAGATGCCCTATTTCGGTGCTACAAAAAGAATATTAACGTCGTGGTTGCCTGGATACCTAGTCATTCCGGTATAGTTGGCAATGAAAACGTGGATCAGTGTGCTAAGCAAGCCATAACTCGGGGCTCTCGAACATATTATAAAATTTATACCCATGATCTGAATGCCCACGCCAAAACTGCTCTCTCTAAACATTGGAATAATTTATGGTCGGAGTCAAAAGCTATAAAAGGAAAATTTTACGGGGATATTCAACCAACTATTCCTACCAAACCATGGTTCTTTTATTTCCCTAAAATTGATAAAAAGTCTTGCTCTATTATCTGTCGTCTACGTCTAGGTCATGCCACAACTCCAGTTCATCTTCATAAGTTAAGGATTAGGGATAGCTCGATATGCGAATGCGGTCTGGACGAAGGTTCTGCCGACCATATAATTTTTTCATGCCCTAATAATAGATTCTCCATATATGATTTCCTCCCTAACACAATCCCTCGTCCCGTCTCTCTTAAATTTCTCCTGTCTTTAGTTAACACTCCTTTTGTGTATAATCTATGTGTATTTTTACGTATTAACAATATTAAACTGTAGTATACTAACAAATATGTGAATGTCCTGTGTTGTTTTTTTGTTTCAGATGGCTCAAATACTACCTCATTGATAGCTCCGTTTAGTTAGATTATAGGTATACAGTGCATCTTCAATTACCTTGGACACTGGCGGAATTGCCATAAATTTGGCAGAGGCCAATAAATAAAAGTTGAAGTTGAAGTTGTTTACACAGCATTTGAAACTTTGAGTGGAACTTCTTCTTCGAAAAACTTATTTCTCCGAAGATTTAACACTGAATCATGGCCGAAGAAGACTGCGAGATTGAATACCTTGAAGAAGACGAAGATATTATCCAACAGTTCGTCCAAAACGCCCCAGTAGTTGAAACGAAACCAACAATAACTGCTCGTGCCGAATCCGAGGAAGAAACCGATGACAATGAGAAAGCGGATTCTCTCCTTGTGGCGAGAAAACGTAGCGAGGGCAAACGGAAAATTAAATCTGAAGACGACTCAGATTACGACCCGAGCGAAGAATATCGTCAGGCTGCGAAAAAAAGGAAAAGATATGACAAAAATCATCCTAACGCTCAGAAGCAAAATACATCTGCCGCCATTTCTTCGTCTTCACTATCGCAAGATACATCAAAACCTGCTCATCATCAGAAGCTCGAAATTACCAAACATGACATACGAGAACGGAGGAAGAAAGGCATTAGAATCCCTGATTTTGAAGATCCATTATGTTTTTCTGCAAAATCTGTATGCAAAACCACAAGAGATATACAAAAGTTGAAATACTGGAATAAAGTTTGCCTGGAACATTATAAAAATAACTTTAAGCCATTCAGGCCTTCTAACGATCTTGTTGTGTCGTCCTCAAGAAGTACAATTTTAAAGAAAATTACAAATAAAGGGACTGGTTAGTAGTTTAGAATAGAATTAAACTATAGCTGTCATCAAGAGCCGGGGGGGGGGGGGGTGGGGGGTGGAAACTAAGCTTCATGTGCATTTAAAAGTTCCTGACTACTGATATTGATCTGACTGACTGATCTGATTTGATTTGACTACTGATACGGGTTCGATCCCCACCCAGGGCAAACATATCTGTGATGAGCAGATTTGTTTGGTTTGTGTTTGGGTATATTATATCTATATATGTATTATGTATGTATTTAAACGTATATTGGGGTCTGGTTCCCATAATACAGGGAATCCTTGTTTGGGGCCAAATGATCCTGTGATTTGTCCCAGTTATTATTATTAGGCCTGCAGCGACAATACTACCGTCCTTAGAAAAAGGACTGTAACTATATATCTTTTTCTGTTTTATTATGTTCTTTTTCTTATAAAAAAAGGCTAGAAAAAAGTCTCAGATATGACATTGTTCCTGTCGTTGGCCTTTCTCCATGTTTATGAAAGTAGCTGTTACATGTGATTATTGTTTGGTCTGTAAGATTATTGTTTTTCTATGGGAGAGTGTAGTGAGCATGTAATTATCATTATTAGTTGATACACTAGCAGCTTTGTGAGCTGATGCGTGTATATCACGGCACTTGTGTTATTTGTTTTTAAATGTTTATCAAGTCTATTTTTAAAACTGTTCACTGTTGGAGCACCAATAACTGTTTCTGGGAGAGAGTTCCACAATTTCATTACTCCAAATGGCAAGAAGTGAGTTCTGGGGTTGCTAGCACATGGAGGTTTTGTTAATTTCAAGGAGTGTCCTCTCAGTCTCTTATTTTGGTTCATCATGACTGTACAGATCCTTTATGTTTCTCACGGTGTAGTGGCCATTATCTTGAACGTTTCTATGAGATCACCCCTTTTCCGTCTCTGTTCCAGTGTGGTCAGGTTGAGTTCTTGGTGGCGTTTTTCGTACGGTGCATTTTTGAGAGATGCTACCATTTTTGTAGTGTAAAGTTTTTTTAAATTTCACCGGATCATAGCTTTTGTCGGTCTTATAATTATCTGTCTACACTCTGTTGATTTCTATGCATTTCTTAATTTAAAAAAATTATAGAATAATATTTTATATCTAAAATTTCAGGCAAAGACCAAATCTCAGTTTGGACCAAAATAAACGTTGAGGACAGCAAAGGTAAAGAGAGATCAGAAATCAACCAGTATACGCTACCATATTTCCGTGAGAGACTTGTTCTCAAACAGTATTTACTGACGAAATGCACTCCACGAAGATTCCATCACAAACATGAAGTTCTATTGACTAAAGAGACCAATAAAGATGAAGAGGTTTTAGTTGCGTACAATCCAGGAGACGCTGTCACGGCTGTCTACAAAGAGTTTAAGCAAGGGTAAGGGAATATTTTATTAAACGTTATACTTCTTCTTATTGTGTGACATAATTTAAATCAAATCAAACCAAATACTCTTTATTGACTAAAAATCAAAGGAGCACATACAAAACAAAGCAAAAAAAAAGCAGCCAAGTGCGAGTCCGACCCGCCCATGAAGGGTTCCGTAGCAGCAAGTAGGAACATAATATAAAAGTTCTTGTAGTTCGTTTTAGGTAAATTGCGGCTTACGATTTAGTACGTATTAAAAAAAACTACTTACTAGATCTCGTTGAAACCAATTTTCGGTGGAAGTTTGTATGGTAATGTACATCATATATATTTTTTAGTTTTATCATTCTCTTATTTTAGAAGTTACAGGGGGGGGGGACACACATTTTACCACTTTGGAAGTGTCTCTCGCGCAAGCTCTTCAGTTTAGAACAAAATGATATTAGAAACCTCAATATCATTTTTGAAGACCTATCCACAGATACCCCACACGTATGGGTTTGATGAAAAAAATTTTTTTTGAGTTTCAGTTCTAAGTATGGGGAACCCCCAAAATTTATTGTTTTTTTTCTATTTTTGTGTGAAAATCTTAATGCAGTTTACAGAATACATCTACTTACCAAGTTTCAACAGTAAAATCAAAATCAAAATCAAACAGACAGACATGACGAATCCATAAGGGTTCCGGTTTTTTCCATTTGGCTACCGAACCCTAATAAGAAACAAGTAGTACAATCTGGGCGGTCTTATAAGTACCGCTAATACTGAAAGCAGTTTCTTTAGACAACCACTTAGCCGTGCTATCATTTGAGACAAATGGCAGATGGCCACGGTCACTATTTCCTTTACTGGAATTTTATACTACATAGAATATTAAACCAACATACCCATTCTATGTGAAGTTAAGCATTAAGATATAATAGAATATAAGAAGTTTTCAAAAAAATTGTTGGAGGGAGTCGTTTCTTCTCACTCCGCAAACACCACCCGAAACGGCGGTATTAGGTAGATAAATGACGTTCCAAAAGTGTACACTGCTAAAGTGCGTTTCAACAAATAGTTCCTATGCCGTTATGTTGGCTCTTCTGTCTATCAACGACATCAACACGCGAAGACGCTCCTACCGATTTTGTTAGCGTGTCTGCATTCTATGTAGTGTGTGTCTGCGTTCTATGTAGTGTGTGTGGAAAACATTGCTGCCAACATAACCGCATAGGAACTATTTGTTGAAACACACTCTACATACCTATTTCGAATAAAACATTATCTTTTAATTGAATTTCAAGTGAGACGAAGCTAGCTGAGGCCGAAGACAAGCCACCACTCCTGGTCATCAAAGAGACCACATGCAACAAGATATGTGCTCCGTGCTACCAAACTTCTTGGAGAGGAGTTCGCAAACGGGATCATAGTAAGTGGCACTTACCAAATGTCACTGTAAGCACAGAGTAATCCAGCGTGACCGATAAAATCCTAAGCATACACATGGTTATACGGTCATTCTAGGCAAGGTCACGATACTGTGCGATCGTGATCTTCCCTAGAACGGCCGTTTACGTCTATAACCATGTATATGCTTAGGATTTTAGTGAGCGTATTGAGCGGTCACGCTGGATTACTCTGTGCTCTAAGTAACGCATCTAGTCTCATATGTATGGACTAAGTAGTTTACCCAATACAGTAAGCAAGTAATCTGTAATCTAAGTTGCTTTATAAATATTTTTACTTAATAGTTCTATGTCTATCGAATAGATGGCGCTAACCGCTTCCTTGGTCTTGTGGCTATACTAAACGCTTTGCGCAAAGCGTTTAGTATAGAACCCGCTGAAGGTTCTGATTCCTTCAGCGGGTTCGATTCCCGGCAGAGTCCAACTTTGTAGGACTTGGTTACGTTAGTGGAAGGGCATTTTTGGAGCCCGCCTAGCTAGCTACCACCATCGTATCTAAGTCTTGCTGCCAAACATCAATGTAGCAAAAATAGCATTGATGTGTTCCGGCATGAAGACAAGATAGCCAGTTTCCCCATTGCGTTGGCAAATCTTGGCAAACCCACTTCCATCTTCGGCATCATCATCACTCACCATCAGGTGAGATAATGCCAAGGGCTTACCAATTGTGGATAAAAAAAAAATGCTTAAATAAATACGGCATAGCCCCTGTAAAACCCCCCTTTTTCGACATATGCTTTATGTATGAAGCGTTTTATAGTTGTACCCCGCAACACACTCAAAAATATTCACGAATTCACTGAGGGTACCCTGGGGAAAATCCTTAGTTTTAAGTAATGGTTTCTTCCGTACACCATACTACTCCAGATAGCGATAATGTCATTATTCCACCGATATCAAAAGACTTACCTATGTTGTTACCTATGTATTTAATGTGTGCGTGCGTATTTGTTCTGGAATTTAGTCATCAGTGGTTAGAATTTTCAGTGTAGGATGATGACATTTTCGCTATAATTTGCAACACACTCATCAGATGTTGATGTTTTTGTTAAAATTATTTAGTTTTGTTTTCTTATAATATTATGTTGATGTTTTTGTTAAAATTATTTAGTTTTGTTTTCTTATAATATTATGTTGATGTTTTTGTTAAAATTATTTAGTTTTGTTTTCTTATAATATTATGTTTTATCATTAATTTTTATTTTTGATCATGTCTTTATTTTTGTTGTTTTTATTTTTTATTTTTGCTTTTTTTATTATTATTTACTTCTAACTTTTTTATTATTATTTATGCTTATATTTTAGTATCGTCCTTTGTAATTTGAGTGTGTTTTGTTGCAAATTTGTTGTTCACTTACTTAATTTTGCCAAAAAATCGCAGTTGAAGCACTATCATGACTCGACCCAGTTTGCAACTGAAAACTGTCTGTTCCAGCATCGATTCAGTGCGCGATATGCAAGCGCACCGTAGTCAGCGTGTACAATCTGCTCTCTCACGTGAAAGCGCACCACAAGCCTGAGGAAGTGAGACGGCATAAGGCCGCATTGGCGCGGTCGCTCGCTAGCGTGAGTATCTTGAATACTGAACTTATTTGCATTAAATATGGTACCAATAAGATGTCATATTGCAGCGAGAACCTTCGTATTTAGCCAGTCTACTCGTAGAATCAGCAAGCAAATATTAATAAAGCATACTACATTATCCAATTCAATTAAATCCATAATGTTAAGTAGCTAGTGATTAGTGTGTAGTGTATAGTGGCAAGTGTCTAGTGCCTAGTGGCTACTTCTGTCTATGTACTAATTGTCATCATGAGCTAGAAGATCTCCACTGCTGAACAAAGACCTCCCCCAAGATTTCCAAGCCGACAGATTTTGCGCTCCACCAGGTTATCGTTCGATAACTTTCCTGCACCAACTGCTACCAGTTCTACGAGCTATGTTCCTAAAATCAGTTAATAAAAAAATAATAGCAGTATCAACAATAACAACAGTATCGATAATAATAACAGTATCAACAGTATCGACAGTAATAACAGTATCGACTATGACAACAGTATCGAAAATAAAAACAGTATCGGCAATAGTCTATGTTGTGATGGACAATAAAATCTTTTGTTGTAGCAACATTATTATCTATGTGAGCTGCTCTATGTTTGTCTATGACGTTAAGATGGCGATAACCTAATTGTGTGTGAACTTCTGTATTGCGCTGCATATAATCTAATATACGTTGATAAACCATAATTAATGAGATTTTTCCTCGATATCCCGTAACAGTCTAGTCTCTGTAATACAGACTGTGCCTGGCGCAGAGACTAGAGTCTGCAAACGCAGTGATACCATTTGAAGAAATTAATGAATAGTAAAATTATCTGTAAGACATTATTTTTATTTGTAAAAAACGATTATTAACAACAAAAACACAAAAGAGCTTACTCCCATTTCAAAGCATTTGCGGCGGTAATCGCTTACCATCAGGTGATCCGTCTGCTCGTTTGCCTCCAGTCCCATTAAAAAAAACCGTATGGACGATAACAACAGTATCGACAGTAACAACAGTATCGACAGACTCCTAACAGTAAGTCTTGTTTCCAGGTGGTGGACTATCACTACAAATGTCGCATCTGCCAAGAGAGCTTCCTCAGTATAAAGCTACTGAGAAAACACGTTGCTAAGCATCAAGGTTTATGTATTTCTTGTTTTTTTTTTAACCCTCAATTGGTAAGCCCTTGACATCATCTCACCTGGCACAGTGTGAGATTTGACCTTAGTTGCGGACACCCTAGTTTTATGTGTTTTTTTGAAAACTGATATTTAAACAAAACTCCTGTTAAAACTCCCATTGTTGTATCTGTCATAGTTTTAGAGAAATTCAGAAAATCGAGAAAAATCCATAGAAACCAAAGAAACACATTATCTCCTTTCTTTTTATTGGTTTTTCATTAAATGTTTCATGGTGTGATAGTGAGTATACCATATAAATCTTCAAATCCATAAAAACTTAAAATATTTCGCTATTCTAGGCAAAAAGTTAGTTTTTCTATGATTTCGTTATAATTTTTTTTCTCGTAATTTTCTACATGGTCGCATTTTTTTTCGGAACGTATATGTTAATTACATTAATAACTACTACCATAAAAAAAACAGATGCGACAGACACGCGATAACGGAAATACTGAATTTCAAAATTTTAACTTAGGGTTGCCACTCGCAAGCGCCTACCAGTTTGCGACATGCAATATTTTTAAACAAACTTTATCATATGACCTGTAGGCATTTGAATCTTGTGGAAAACAAGTTTCAGTTGGCCGCATAATCCACTAGTACTATTTCTAAAGCATTACTACCTACTATAAAGCTATTGTAGAAGAAGGCAGTAATAATGCGTGATCCTCAGAATCCCGCAAAGAATTAAATTTATTTATTTAATTAAAGTGTTTTTTTTATTAGGAACTATTTTAGGAATTCATATTTTAAATTCCTCAGCTATATGCACATATTGTATGGATCCTAAAGGCATACCTTTCCCTCGCGGGTGAGGTGAGGACTAAGTAAGTGGTAAATGATAGTAGTGGCTATTAGCAGTTAGGCAAATATAGGCTGAAAATAATTGGTGTCTTAATAAAATAATTTGACACTGCAAATATTTTTGAGTAACAGAAATAAAAATGATCAATTATAATAAAATAAAAAGCGGTCAAGTGCGTTTCGGGCCACGTGCAGTGTAGGGTTCCGTAGTACTTCGCCAAACACTGCTTCAAGGCACAAAGTACGTCTATTTTGAGTTCAAGGGGTAAAACTTCCCGTCTTACAAAATTAACTAATACTATGATAGTTTTCCTTTTAACTTCGTTATATATAGGGTGAGTTTAAATTAGTTCTTGATACGAAAGGCTATGCTTGTGCTCATGATAACAAACAACTTTCCCTAAGGAACCCATAGCCAAATAGTAAAAAAAATTTTGGTCTCCATACAAATCGATCAGCCGAGTGGCCAAATTAGTATGAAGAGTCAAATTATTTTTTTGCGATTTGACTATGGGTTATTTAGGGAAAGTTGTTTGTTATCATGAGCACATTCATAGCCTTTGGTATCAAGAACTAATTTAAAGTCATCCTGTATACTACTACCCTGATTTTTTTCACATTTCTAGAAACAACCTTTAGCTGGCAGCGAGGTGGGGGAGACATGACTTTAAACAAAAAATTCCACGTTAAAACTTAAAATATTTCGAAAACGGATCCTTGAATCGAAAAATGGCTGTCGCAAACCTATCCAACGACACCCCACACCATGGGATAGTCGAGAAAAAAAATTAATCCCCACTTCACGTGTAGCGGAGGTACCCTAAAAAAAAATGTTTTTCAAGATTTTATTTGACCACTTTGTCGGAGTGATCAATATACATATTCATGCCAAATTACAGCCAGATAAACAGACAGACGGACATGGCGAAACTACATATCAGGGTTCCTTGTTGACTACGGAACTCTTAAAAATGGCGAAGTAACATCTGAAATTGCAAGTCTTACACGTTTTTGCTCATTATTTTTTGATAAATCTCGACCTCCGAATATTTTTTTAGCAAACATTGCAAATATCTCGGAAATGGTAAAAGATATCTAAAATCTGACAGAAATTTTGAAAAACTTAAGTAAAAGCATATAATACATGAGACGCATATTGACTATGAAAAAAATGCGGAAACACATTATTTTTTCAGTTTCCCATACAAATTCATTATTACTATTGAGATTTATGTTAAGTCTCGACCTCCGCTTTTTTTTTTTGCAAAAAATGCAAATATCTCGGAAACGGTAAAAGATATCGAAAATCTGACAGAAATTTTGAAAAGCTTAACCAGAAGCATGTTATACATGAGGCGCATATTGACTATGAAAAAAATGGCGAATCTCAATTTTTTTTCGATTTCCCATACAAATTCTTGATTCACTTTACGGATTTAATACGGGAAACTAAAATTAAAATTTTAAAAATATAGCATTGTGATACATGTATACAAAAAGGCTAACCCGTCTGTAAAAAGACTAATTTTGCAATTTGGGTACGTTATACAGGGTTATTTTTGGAACCCTTACCAAAACTTTGCAGTGGCTTTTGACAAGGGTTAGTTTTCGTTAAATCTTGACCTCCGATTATTTTTTTTAGCAAAAATTGCAAATATCTCGGAAACGGTAAAAGATATCGAAAATCTGACAAAAATTTTGAAAAGCTTAACTAAAAGCATGTAATACATGAGGCGCATATTGACTATGAAAAAAATGGCGAATCTTAATTTTTTTTCAGTTTCCCATACAAATTCTTGATTTACTTTACGGATTTAGTACGGGAAACTACAATTTTAATTTAAAAAATAGCGTTATGGTACATGATGATGTTTACAAAGCGGCTAACCCGTCTATAAAAATACTAATTCTGCAATTTGGCTACGTTATGTGCATATAAAAAATCTTTCAATTTACGCAGCTCGCTCCAATAACATTTACAGACTCATCTTACAGTCAGTTCAAAATAAAATTGGTATTCGTAATTTCCAAGAAATATTATTTTTTTTGTTTCTGGAATAACATAAAAAGGGCAACTTTGAAGAGAAACAACTATGGAACTAGATGTAATAGACAGTGAGAGTTTTATTTCATGCTTAGAATACCAAGTCCTATTGACTGTCATTTTATACACTGTGGATAGGTACAAGGGTTATAAGGGGTTGATACAAAAGATCCCTTTAGGTTGAAGTGTCGCTGTTTAGGCAGCCCCCATCAACAACATAAGATAAGATCCAACAAAATAGTTTTATTTGTGTGTCAACCCTATTTCCATAGAAATCTAAAAAAACATAGAAACTCTATATCTCCAAGATCGCGCAAGCTAGGTATATAGATTTTTGTTACGAAGTAGTAGGAACATTACTTTAATGTATTTTTGTTAAAAAAAATGCGACAATAAAATGGTTAATTTTATATAATTTTTTTTTCAGAATATTCAATTTTTTTTTCTCGTTCTTCTGCACTTAGGCTCTTGTAATTTTGCAAACTTAAAGCAATTTAAACTGGTAAATAGTTAAAAATAAAATACAAAGGTAAAATTCACTTTTTCTCGGGAAAAAATAATAAAAATGTTTTTCATGAAAATCAATGACTTAAGTAAAAAAATATATATCTCCAAAATTAATTGAAATGTTTAAATATTTGTTAGTTTTTATGGTTTAGGATAACTAAACCTACTCAAATCGTACATAAAACGAGGGTGTTCGCAACCAAGGTCAAATCTCACACTGTGCCTGGTGGTAAGTGATGACGATGCCGAAGATGGAAGCGGGCTTACCAAGATTCCACAACGCAATGGGGAACTGGCTATCTTATCTACATGCCAAAACACATCAATGCTGTTAACGTTGATGTTTGGCGGCAATACTTAGATAAGATGGTGGTAGCTAGGCAGGCAGGCTTAGAAAATGCTCTACCACCTACCAAACCGAGTCCTATGAAGTTGGACCCCGCCGGGAATCGAACCCGCGACCTCCTGATGTGAAGCGAGCAGACAAGCCACTAGGCTACGAAGGCGGTTTTTGTTTTACATTGTACAGGATGTTAAAAAGTACTTTTTAAATGTTAACCACAGATACCAAATACCTACTATTAGTTACTTTAGTACTTATTTTTAAACAAATTTTATTTTGTTTTCAGGTGAAGAATTATTTCATTGCGAGATTGGAAACCACGTTGCTAAGTGATCAGTGTAATGTAAGTTGTATTATTTTCATTAATTTACTGTAATAAACAGACTTTTATTTTAAATTAAATAAAATTGTTTTATTTTATAGTGGAGAAAAAAGTATCACGAGAAATATTTTTTGAAATTATATTTTCTTTGGTTTCAACATCATGTAAACTATCACCTCTGAAAAGGGGGCTGTACAACAAAACAGTATAATGTTTTGTTAATGTTCTTAGATGTTTTGAGGTGTCTTAATTATCAGGATATCGGGTTCTTCATTAATCTGTTCAGTTAAAGCACAATACATGTCGTCGGTCGAATCACGAAGGGGCGTAAGCAAATTTTTACAACTTTACAGTAGAGTGATTTTAAGAAAAAGTTTAAAAGTTACTGTGAAGAACTGTTCCAACTTAGTGCCTTAAGCTTTTACGTAGTTAACGAGGCTATCATTTAGATCAAGAACTAACTCCCTTAAATGTTAAATTATTTTTTCCGTCGTCCCATCAATGAGACGTCCAATGGAACTACGGGAAACAACAGGTTTATTGTAAGTTTACTTTTAATATGTATAAATCAAGATCAAGAATTTGTTGGATATGCCCCTTCATGATCGGACCGACGATGTGTCTATGCACAATACCGCCACGAAATATTTGTGTGCGGCCACCCCAGTAGAACCATGGCAACATTGATTTCTGTTTGTAAACGGAACACCATATGTACGATGTACAGGTAATTACTCCCTAAAAGCCTGCGAAAAGACTACGTCCCTACGTTAAGTCCCTCCGGAAATTTTCCACAACGAGGTATCTCATTTAATATTGTAAATGAGAAAGTATGGATGTTTGTTTGTTCCACTTTTACGCCCAAACTATTGAGCGGATTTGGATGAAATTTGGTAGGTAGATAGATAAATCACTCGGCTAACACAAAGGATACTTTTATCCCGGAAAACAGAGGAATGTTTCAAAACTCAAAATTCCACTTTGTCACTAGATGGCGCTACCTTAACATTTTCTTTCTCTCTGGACCCAATTCTGAACCCCACGCAGACAAAGTCGCGGGCGAAAGCTTGTAATGAATAAGGAGGATAAGGATTGAAATTATAAACTTAATATTTTATTGAATAATAAAACTAACTATTGTTTCTATCGAGTCGAATCCAACTCGGCTGAGCAGCGTTCGGGAAGCTTCGCAATATCTTCACGTCCAAAATACCGCAGTGTCTCAAGACTAAAGTCTTTGACCAGTGTGTGTTGCCAGTGATGACATATGGATCCGAGACGTGGTCGCTTACTATGGGCCTCATAAGAAGGCTCAAAGTCACCCAAAGGGCGATGCAGCGTGCTATGCTCGATGTTTCTCTACGTGATCGAATCAGAAATGAGGAGATACGTAGGAGAACTAAAGTTACCGACATAGCTCTCAGAATCGCTAGACTTAAGTGGCAGTGGGCAGGGCTCATAGCTCGTAGAACAGATGGCCGTTGGGGCAGTAAAGTTCTCGAGTGGCGACCGCGCACCGGAAGACACAATGTGGGCCGGCATCCGACTCGGTGGACCGACGACCTGGTGAAGGTTGCGGGAAGCCGCTGGATGCGAGCCGCACAGGACCGGTCAGTGTGGAAATCCTTGGGGGAGGCCTTTGTCCAGCAGTGGACGTCTTTCGGCTGATATATAGATAGATAGATTGTTTCTATGGGAACACCAACCACAGCTTAACACGCCGCCACCCCATAACATTTAATTAATATAAAACACAATGCATTAAATTAAAACATTGTTTTCCAACAAAATAGGGTTGTACTGATAATAATGCGTTTTGAACATGACACGTGTAACAAACTCTCTGTGGTCCGCTAATGATATGTGTATCGTGTTGTAACCACGTTGTAACGACACAATTTTGTTTTATACAATTTTGGAATGAAGGTAATAAGCACCTTACGTTCTTTAACAACCCATATGGTTCCCACTGCAGGGGCACGGGTCTCTTCCCATACCTCGTGAAGGTTAGGCCTTACTCTACACACGGGGGCCAAGTCCGGATTGGTGGAGGTTGTGGGGCTAGTGGACAACCCCAGTGTCAGAACTTTTCAAGCCGCATGTAAGGCCTCTAACATGGCTTAACGACTGCCATCTAGTGATAGCAAACGGCACCAACGGCTTAACTTGCCTTGCAAATAAGCAACTGGGTATTCTGTGTAAGCACTTTATGTATTGTTTTATAAATGTAAACAAACCGTGCAAATGGAAGTTGGACTCCGGATACTCTTCTTCTTATCATGTGGTAGTGTGATACATTTAACCGTCCTATTCATAAGATATAGACGGGGCAATTGCCTAGTATTAAGGCGCTCAGTATAGCCAAATCGCAATATTCAATTCAAATTCTTGAAATAATGGTTAAAGCTATCACCATGGAAAAAATATATAACATACTTCAAACAATGAAAAACAAATTGTATTGAACAAAATCATAAAAATCACAAAAACTTTGATGAAAAAAATTATCCTGTAGACCCTGTATTTTGCATTAATTGCAAATTTTCTCGGAAATACAATATTTGTTTATGTTGAAACCAACACACAAAAATCGGCCATTTTAAACCTTCAATTTATCTTGAACGGATTTTTTTTTAACTTATTTGAAAGCCAAGAAAAGTAATAAAAACATCGAAATCTCGAGAATTTTGCGTTCGGCCTTGACGTAACCGCCGCGATGGTACCCACACTGATCTGAACTTAAAATGAGTGGCGTTACGGTCGATATTATATTGTCATGTATCAACCTGCTCAGATTGAGTGTACTTCGCGCCTTAATAATAAATAATAATATAATAATATCTGGGGCAAATCACACACGGTCATCTGGCCCCAAACTAGGATTCCCTGTATCTCGGGAACCAGAGACTGATATACATACACATATACTTTTAAATACATACATATATAGATATAATACACCCAGACTCAGAGCAAACAATTCTGCTCATCACAGAAAAGTTTGCCCTGTGTGGGTATCGAACCCACGACTCTCGGATCAGAGGTCAGTATCGCTAACCACTTAGCCACCGAGTCAGTAAAAAAAAAATGTTGGCTATACGTGACCTCTTCATATTGGCCGCAAGATTTCTACACTGTTGAAAAAGGCTGGGCCTTTCCAAAGGTCCCCAAAACACGCTATCTCTGTTAGATTTCGTAGCGATGAAATAGGCATTAAACTTTAGTGAGTGAAAACCTAGATTTAAAAATAGCAAAGTCTTGAGGGTGGAGAGGGTTATATTTTTCGAGTGTATGTATGTATGCATATTTCTTTGGCACGCTCTGTAGCCTAAACGGCTGGATGGATTTTAGCTTCGTCTTGATCCCGAGAGTGAAACAGGATACATTTTAATGCAGTCGAGTTATTATTCTTCTTCTTATCGAATCGATAATAATCCAATCAAATCGAGTTGGCCCAGAATTTAGCTACGAGTACTGCATTTTCAGTAGCTTCCATAAGTTCTTCCTGCGTGCAGGTTATGGCATGCGTAGCATGCGTAGCAAGTCGGGTTATTTAAAAAAAATATATGGTTAGGTTATTATTTTTGTGCTTTCGGATTTTCTATTCTATTTTTCTATTTGGCATTCCACATCTCATTCCGAGCGTGATTTTGCCAATGTCTAGTGAAAAATGGGAGAATCTTCAATAAAAAAAAATTCGAAACGCCAATGTCAAGTGAAAGTGACGGCTCTAAGGGTGATGGGCACTTAAAGACGCTCCACGTGGTGGTTTGCTGCTGGAACTCGGAAAACGGAGCTGTCTCCTGAGTTAATCCTCTTCTTATTATCGCTTATCTCAAATCGGGTTCACAGCTATTTCTCCTAACCTATTCTAAAACGGTAATAATTGTAAAATTAACTTAACAGACGTGTGCTCGGTACAAGTCCCGGCAACCAACCGCTTTCGGATTTATTTTACAAAAGAGTTCTCAAGAGTTTATGTTTCTATTATTTATACTTACTTGTGTATCAATACCAATAATAAATGATAATGTAACATCCCTACAAAACAACTTACAACATTAACACAAAACAACACAACATTTCTAAGATAACAATCACCCAAAAACGCCAAATTCGATTCCATCAAAGTACCCCAATACCCGAGCTGAGGTCAACGACCTAGCACGCGCGGGGTAAACGCCCTCTGACGTCACGGGCCTTAAGGGCGCAAGGCATGGGGTGTACTGTACACTTGGGGTGGTCATCTAGGGGTGGTATCTATGTTATGGGGATCATTTTCGCAGTGACAAGGAGCTTTCGTGATATTGAGGATGGATTCGATTTGACAAGTAAATTTTACAGTATTTTTGTTCTCGGCTAGTTAGGAGCTGTTAGTATCAGATTTCATATGTATATCACTTCCGGTATAAGTTTATATCAGAGGCAGTTTTAAAGTCGCGCCAATCACCGAAAAACTTACCGAAAACTGCCTCGGATGGTATGGACATATTATGACAGATGGTATGGCAGAAGAAGCGAGGACCATGTCGTAAAAATTGCGCTAAAACTGCCACAGGAAAAAGGCAGAGGCCGCCCGCCATTACCTGGTGGCCTAAAATCGAGAGATACCTCAGGTTAGCCTAATCTTTTCTTTTTTTAATTATACAGGATTTTCTTTTTCTTAATTATACAAGACTAGCGACCCGCCCCGGCTTCGCACATGTGCGATGTATTATATACACATAAACCTTCCTCTTGAATCACTCTATCTATTAAAAAAAACCGCATCAAAATCCGTTGCGTAGTTTTAAAGATCTAAGCATACATAGGGACAGACAGACAGCGGGAAGCGACTTTGTTTTGTACTATGTAGTGATGTTAAAAAAGTTCATTAGAATAGAATAGAATAGAATATTTTTATTTGCAAAGAATACACGTATATACAGATGGTTGCTTATTATAAAGTTTCAGTATATTCCACCACAATATGGCATGCAAACATTTTGGTACCCATTGCGTCAATCACTATATTTGTTCAGAATCCATGAAAAATTCTCCAAGAGAGTAGTAGCATTTGTCAACTAGCCATTTGCGTAATCTGTTAATGAAAAAGCCCAACAGGTAGTTTGTTATAAACTTTGATAAACATTTGATATTTTAAGGGGTTATTCAGACTTCAGTATAGAATACAGGAAAATTATTGAAAAAATCTGATTTACAACTTTTTTCGCTTAGTAGAGTCTCCCAACAAGTGGGTCTTAAAATGAACATGGATAAGACGAAAATCATGTCAAACGTCCGTGTTACACCCACTCCTCTGAAGGTTGGAGACTCTACACTCGAAGTTGTTGACGAATATGTATACCTGGGACAAACAGTCCAGTTAGGTAGGTCCAACTTCGAGAAAGAGATCAATCGTCGAATCCAACTCGGCTGGGCAGCGTTCGGGAAGCTTCGCAATATCTTTACGTCCAAAATACCGCAGTCCCTCAAGACTAAAGTCTTTGACCAGTGTGTGTTGCCAGTGATGACATATGGATCCGAGACATGGTCGCTTACTATGGGCCTTATAAGAAGGCTCAAAGTCACCCAAAGGGCGATGGAGCGTGCTATGCTTGGTGTTTCCCTACGTGATCGAATCAGAAATGAGGAGATACGTAGGAGAACTAAAGTTACCGACATAGCTCTCAGAATCGCTAGACTTAAGTGGCAGTGGGCAGGGCACATAGCTCGTAGAACAGATGGCCGTTGGGGCAGTAAAGTTCTCGAATGGCGACCGCGCACCGGAAGGCGCAGTGTGGGCAGGCCCCCGACTCGGTGGACCGACGACCTGGTAAAGGTTGCAGGAAGCCGCTGGATGCGAGCCGCACAGGACCGGTCGGTGTGGAAATCCTTGGGGGAGGCCTTTGTCCAGCAGTGGACGTCTTTCGGCTGATAGATAGATAGATAGACAACTTTTTTCAGTTTCCCATACAAATTCTTGATTCACTATTCAGATTTAATATGGGAAATTGAAAAAAAAAAATGTTGTAAGTCGGATTTTTTCAATAATTTTCCTGTATTCTACACTTGATTCTGAGTAACCCCTTAAAATCTCAAACGCATTTTTTAACAACCTCTGTATATGTAACCTTTCCTATCTAAACTATTTCCTGGAAACTTCTTATGTACAAGTGTCTCGATCTGAAGAAACCATTTTAGTTGTTTACTGGACGGACATAAGCAGAATTTGTAATTTTTATCCACATTTGGTAAGCCCTTGGCATCATCTCACCTGATGGTAAGTGATGATGATGCCGAAGATGGAAGCGGGCTTACCAAGATTCTCCAAAACAATTGGGAACTGGCTATCTTCCCATAGCTACAGACGATCTCCATGCGGAATACACAGCAATGCTATTAACATTGATGTTTGGCGGCAAAACTGAGATAGGATGGTGATAGCTAGCTAGGCTCAGAAAATCACCGAGTCATACAAAGTTGGATTCTGCCGGGAATCGAACCAGCTATCTATTGATGTAGAGTAAGTGGACTAGCCACCAGACCACAGAGGCGGTTATTGTTATTAAAGCTGTACAACACATTATATCACCGTCCAAAACCACAATCGACATTAATTGACAAGAAATTTTAAGAAGTTGCTACTTTGCCCGCGTCTCTTTTCCCGTGGATTTCGTTTTTATGACTGTCATTGAACAGCCACAGAGCACGGAGATGAGTATTTGGGGATAAAACTGTCCTATGCCCTGTATCTGAGCTCTGCAAAATTTCTGTGAAATTGGTTGATTAGTTATTATTATAACAATTAAAAGCGTTGCTTTCTGAAGCTACATAAGGTGTTTTTCGTTCCCTGTGCAATTCCCGAGGGATTTCGATATTTGTACAGAATAAAATTAGCCTAGAAAAATACCATTAATAGTCAAACCCATCCATGTTATGACCACGTCTGTAGTCAGTTAACCCGCGCGATTGACGCGACCACGCGCTTGCGTGTTCGCGGTGCTGCTTAGCACTGAGCCACGACCGTTTCCATGATTCTTACGTAAGGCACGTTAAGCCTATCACTAGATGGCAACCGTTAAGCCATATCGCCTTATATTCGGCTTGAAAACTTCTGACACTGCGGTTGGCCACAGCCTCACAACCTCCAACAATCCGGACTTGGCGGGGTGGAGTATGGCCTTACCTTCCCGATGTATGGGAAGAGACCCGTGCCGCTGCAGTTAACATAGAAGGTGGTCTACCAACCTGTTAGGTTTATTCAGTGAGCTTTAATAGTAACATTGTGTAAGACCCAGGTACGTAGTTCGAACAATAAAAGTGGAGGGTTGGGAACACTTTAAGAGATCAATAAACGGTCCTAAGTGTAATCCATTAACGTAGGTAGTTAATAAGTATGTATATTTAAAAAAAAACTGATTACAAGTTTAATCATTGGCATTTGTTCTTATTTCGAATAATCATTATTTTATAGTTAATATTATTGATTAACTAGTAATTAAGTTTCATTAATCAATAATTAATAATTAACATTAGTGAGGTGAAAAATTAATGAGATTTATTGTTAGTAAAATTAATGATTGTAATTTTTATTATTTAGTTTTTCTGTATGATTAGTTATTTCTCGTAATAAAATAATCAATGATTTTTTTTTAATGATTCCAATACTGTTTTTGACACAAAATATTTTAATATATCTTCTGTTAATCATAACTTCCTTCGCAAAAGAAACTAAACCTCTGAAGCATGACCGTCAATAATTAATTTAGGGGCTAAATAAGCAATCCAGTGCATTTGTAAACCTTATAGTGAAGGGCATAAAGTTCTTTTTCCATCGTATGTGGTATTAAAAATAGGGTCGCGAGAATAAATTTAATTAAGTAGAAATAAGCGTTTTATGTCGATGTAGTTGAGTTGATTTTGGAACTGTTTTTTGGGCTATAGAGGGAACTTGTAGCGCGTGCCATATATTCGATATTGTCACGTTCAGATAGGGTAGACGGGGGATATCTGTTTGATATTTTTTGCTAAAATGCAAAGGGTGCGTTACTCTGTTTTTGTGTTATGAAAACTTGAGACGGTTTGAGAACTCGATCAATAACTTATTAATGGGTTTTTATTTGATTCTCGTTTAGTGTTAAGAAGGGATGTTGAAATGAAAGATAACATTTTTTTTCGGATTTTTTATATATTTAGAACAAGAAATGTATAGTTACAACCATTGAGGATATTAAATATCATATTGTAAAAACTATTGTAAAAAGTGAAGAGAATGTGACATTTTTCTTTTTTTTCCATTATTCAGTTATAATTAATTCCAATAAATTAATAATTATAGACACATAAATTACGTGAAAATATTAATTAATGAATAAATTACTTAAAAACAGACAAGTAACACTACTCATATAAATACTTGGTTATAAGATTAACTTTTAGGAATGAGTATCTTTAAAAATTTCTATTACGTACCTCGAAATAAAGTCGCGTATGGGTTTCCCAAAATGGACTCTGGGAAACCATACATTATGCCCTTTATTAGTAAGTAAACAATCTTACAAATTATCGGGAACAACATTTAAGTTCTAAGATGACACTAAAGCTGAATTTCGAGAATGTTTCGTTTCTCTTTCCAAATTTTCTCGCCTCCAAATTGATTTCGGTGTTTTAATATTCTTTCGTGATTCCATAGCCAACTGATCTAAATTTACATTAAGAGATATTCAGGTTTAGTGTTACGACCTTAATTTCACTACTATTTCTTGTGCAAATCAAGATCCCCACATAAGCTATATGAAGATAGAGGTAATTATTTAAATCGACACAATAAGTATATAGAAATACCTAACGATTAGGTACATATTAACTAAATCGGTTTATACGACCAACCAACACAGACACCTATCTCTTAATTTTATAATAACCATAAAAAGATGAAAAGAAACTTCAACATCGATTTAATTAAGTATACCGGAAGATCTTAATTGTATTTTTTTTTTTCATTTTTTGCTTTTATAAAATACGTATTTGTATCAAAGTGAAGTCAGCTAGCATGAACGAGGAAAATGGCTGACCGTGTTTTTTTTTCAAAATCTCATTAATCATTATAAATATCATTGCTTTCATTTCTTAGTACACCTTAACGTTGATGTTGGTAAAATACTTATTCAATACTTTATTTGAGACTCTTATTATCTTACGATGCAATTTTCTAATTTTATTTTCTAGCCCTAATCAAGTCTGTTGAAAGTGGCTGATTTTCACTTTTTCATGACAAAGTATGAATGTGAGTGTGGCCGTATTACCCCTGATTTAGACTTGTATGGAAATATGAATGAATATTTACTATAGTTATGCTCTAAAGTATCACATGCTACGCTGCAAGGCGCTCTGTTCGCTTCCATCTCGATGTTAATCCTATTTAACAAAACGTAATCAGCTCATTAACTTTAAATTCATTAATAAGTAGTCATAAAAACTCATTAACATGTGATCAATTTCATTAATGAGTAGTCATTCAATTTGAGCTTGCTTCAAACTTGAAAAATGCTTGTTCAAGGCTACTATCGTTTCATTCGCTATTTTTGTTGTTCTGGATAGCAATTTATTAGTAAGAAAGTAGCTTTTTATTGCTTCTAATCGAAACGGTAGTGACCATCGCGCCTTGCAGTTAACGAGAGGAATCAACACCGAAAACGAATACTAATAAATAGACAGTGAATTGATATTACATGATATAATTTTTTTTTTATTCTCATTATTTTTATTTTAAATTCGAAACTATTGGTTAATTTTAATAATTCAAACCCGATGCTGAACCGATGCCGTTTATTTACATATTTATTGTAAATCTTGTTGTTCACCCGACTTTGTCAAGTAAATCAAAACGAAGTTTCATTTTTAAAGTTGAGTTACGCTCTGGTCTTTGTCTTTCACTGTCTATAATGATTTTCTTAAAACAACACACAATAAAAGGTTTTATATAACTGAATGCACCTGCTTTGGTAGTGACTATGATCATGAGTTGGAAAGTGACAGTCTGCCACGAAAAACGGCTATATTTTATAAAATTACCAATTAAATATTGGATACAATCTAAAAACTAGATAGACTACTAGATAGAAACGGATCGAAAAGACACGGAAGTACGCTATGAGCAAGTAGTTTTATTTTACTCAATAATTTTACAACAATATAGCCGACGAAGCGTTTGAAGTTATTGTGCAAATACGTTTTCAATAGAATTTTGACATATTATGAAGTAACAGTAACATTTAGTCGATGTCTCGAGTGTTCCACTTCGTGAAAAATATTTCAATTTGATTTTTTTTATATTAAAACTTGCCACGGTATTGGGGGGGAAATGCGTGCGTTGATTGATACAAATGGCGAACTGTTACTGATTACATAAGCAACAGTTAATTCTGTTACGTTATTTTCGTCTGTGTCGCAACACTAAATGCAACTAGGTTGAGCATTTGACTAGATAAAACGCGGCATGTAATATCGCTACACAGTTTTGTTTGAACCAATGAGATGCGAAGTTTGATTGAAATATTTTTACGCGTAGAAATTTAAAAACCTTACGTATTTTATTTCCTATGGAAGCTTTGATTTCTTCTTTTTGTGACTTAACTACCGGAATCGCGTACGCCTCGGCCACTTGGGTTTTCTTACTTTGTGCTGGTGCCCGAGCCTTAGGCAATTCCTATCACCTACCGAAGCTTACGCTTAGAAATGCTGCATGCTTCCTTCCCATTAAACAGCACTATTTATCACCACACTTTAGTTACATTGGACAGTCACAGTTCACGCGATATCATCGGAGATTGTAATTTCAATTGATTTACTTATTATATTATGGGCCATTAACCATTTTTTTGTACGCGTAGTGCTCGATCCACTCACGGGACAAAAATAGCCAGTATTTCACTTCTCATACAAGTATCAAAAACATATCAAAACCAGTCTTTTGGTCTTATTCATCCTAGGCACAATATCCCCAAAATCTACTGCCACCTGATTTGTCTGAAAGTTCGAATCCATGACACAGTAGCAAACAATGGTGCCAAATTTTGCGCATCCCAAAATGAAGTAAACACTATATCTGTCCCGTGGTTCCGTTAAATTCAAACGTTCAATATTTATAGATCAATCGCCTCTTGCTTTTATTACTTTTATTTTTGCTAATTTCACAGCCTCATTGTCAATTAGCCTATGCGTATTAAGAGTATTGTTTCTGTGTTGCCAATTAATTATTATTATTTATTTTTTTAATAATTTTTATTACTTTTAATTTCATTAAAAATGCATCAAAACACCGTTCAAAAAGTAGCCGTTTGATAAAAGGTCTGATATCCCTTGCCACTTATACTGGGGTTACATACGTACAGGAGTGCTTTGGCCGTTAACAGAAACGTTCAAAAATTTAATAGTGAAATTCTACACATTGCTGTTTTATTTATTATTATATTGAAACTTCAACTGAGAAACTTCAACTTGTGTTTTTGATTTTCAAAGCTGTGTAGTATTCTCGTTATATTTTATTTTTCTCGCTATTATATTTTTGAACGTATAAATCTATTAGTAGAACGTTTTGTAGTCGGCCACTTACAACTATGAAGATGTCAGTAACAGTATATTTTAAAATACATACAAAAATATTACAGTTTGAATTGCCACGCAATGATAGCCGTTTTCTGATGATTAAAACTTTTTCACAATACATTATTATTGCTTCTCGATCATCTAAGCTATTGAGCACACTCTTTTTTTTATTTATTCAGTACTTATTTTAATTTTTTATAAACTAATACCAATGTGATGGGGGATCACACAAAACATTCTACTAATATGCGCCATATAAGTGACGTGACTTACCTAGCCTGAAGTCCTAACCAATATTAGCGATCCAAAATATTTAAACTTTCATTATTAGGTACATTTATTATTATTATCTAAAAAGTCGATGAGTCCTCAGTAAAATACTTTGGTGTTATTGTTTCGATTCAAACGATGGCGTGATGTAATTTATTACAAAAGACGAATTTTTCATAATCAACTGAACCGAAACAAATCAATGGTGAGTTTTGCGTTTGAAATTCACTAAACATTTTCCTTCACTCTCTCGATATTAATTGCCCGATCATTTGCCTAATAAATAAATCAATTTTGGTAACCTTATTCAAAATCTGAACATCATGAGTCAAACTATAAATTAATTATATGTTAATTAAATAAGTTAATACACACCTACATATCATAAATATTACATACACATAAAATACAATTAATTGCACATACACTAAATTAATGAGAGTAAGTCTACGAACAGAGATTTTTTAATGAAATTATCATTACGATAGTTATGTAGGTACTTGTCAACATTAAAGTGTAACTTCAACTATTCAAAATATCAATACACAAGTACAATAAATATAATTATAATGCTTCGTTAGAACAGCATATAAGTATGACTAGAATAGTTGAAATTTATGCTGAATTTAAAACAACACAAAATACAACAACTATTATATTAACCTAAGAGACGAACTACAATAGTATAGTTTATAATTAATAATAAGTAAGTAGGGCTAGCAAAACTTGTGCATCTCACGCCTTCCATTTCGTATCAACGATTTTGCCAACCTTACGAGCCGCAGCACTATAATTAAAAGTTAAATTAAACACATATATAACATCCCCGAAGGTCACTGCAATGCGAGTTGCTACAGTAACATTTGAGAGTGTCAGGGTAACCCACAATTTTTCTAAATTAATAAATACAAAGTACACCTAATAATAAAACATATTAATACTAAATTGGAATGTCGCGAGTAAGCAATATTCCAAAGCAGTTTCATAAAGCGAAAGTAATTAATGTGAGATATTAAATAATATAAGTTTTGAGTGCAGTTACGAGTAAACAAAGTTCACAATAAATAGTAAACAATCCTGACGAGCTCCTTCCGTCTTCGACGCTACGTCAACAACGCCTCTTCGAGTCATTTTAATTAATATATTTTCATTAAATTACTGGCTATAGTTATTGCACGTTTTACATTTAATAATAAATATATAAATACTTGTAAATTTTAATCTCCATCTTTGGTATGTAATGAGTACCTATTAGTTAATATCTGAAATGTTTACAAAACTGTTTTTACATATATTAAGTATATTTTTTTTACAAAAATCGTAGGGTCGTTAGGACGGCACGATATTAAATCTATTCAAGTTCGATGTTCACACATAGGTCTTTTATAGGGTTTATTTATAAATGTTGATGGTTTTTGTAGTTGATGTGGCGTGTATAAAGACGCGGCGAGACTCTTTTTTCCGGTAACTTTTTATCATACTTTTTTCTATTTACAAATTTCCATTTAAACTAAGACAATTAAAGCCTACTTCGAATAGACGCAGGGTCGCATCCATACATTAGTTTATTATAAGTAGCAGGTACCGATCATATGTTAAGACATCGATTTATTTTTGGAACGATATCATTTAGACTAGAATATGCACCATTATTCCGCGTACGGACTATCGTTTGCTTTTCTCGTTTGGGAAACGTTTTCCGTCTCTCTCGGGCGTGTGTGGGGGAGGAGGGGGGAGGGGGGACCACCGGGGCCCAGAGAGGCTCCATCGATTTTGCCCCCCTCCGAATCCCGGCCCGTGTATATCACACCGCTCTGTAACATTCCGTATAGAAATCGCGAATTCCTGAATCTTCTCACTTCTCTCATTATATCCCAATCCTATAATGCAAAAGTCTCAAAAAATCTAACCTACGTTCCTCGCGTTTTTTCATTCAAAACGGTCTGCTGTTTTTTTTTCTGTTTCCATTCGAGATCATTTTTTTAAAATTTTATCAAAACCTATCACAGTTTTTGATTAGTTTCATCCTTAATTAATATATGATTAAAATATACGTATAGATAATATATATTTTTTGAATCTTTTTTAACAATATAACACTATTTTACTTCGATTAAGTGCATTCTGTTGTGACGGCCTCACTCTTGTGTTTGGCCGGTCCATAATGTAACTATTATACTAGATATAGTATATGTACGTGTGAGCGAGATGAATATAGTGTTAGTTTATATACTTTGGCAATTTCATAGATTAGCATTTAGTGCCGGCCCTAACCGCGTACAAATTTGCGTTAATTACGATATGATCGCGTATAAAATTGGAGCATAGCATTAGGCTATTATTGCTAATTATTATTTTTAAACTATTTCTCGATAACCACAACCGTTCATAAGCGAAGTTTAATATCATTATTTTGTTATTGACTATTACCAATATGTATGGTTCAAATTCTGGCCAGAGTCAGCATCTCATGCTGTCGATCTAAATTTATTATTGCGTGCTCGAGGTGACCGTTCATTCAGCGATGGAGGCCATTTTATCCGGACATGCGCATAAAGCTCGATCCGTCCCGGGTGTTAAGATCCGCCATTTTGATTTCCTGAAACACTTAACCCAATTCGGGTACTCGTTAGGTATATACCTAGCACGTTACATGCGTCACTAAAATGGCCGACAACGCCGAACAAAGGGTCCCCTAAAAAGAGCGAGTCAAAAACATTCGCTAGTTAATATTAATGTAAGATACAAAACTCCCTCGTCGTTCGACGAGACTCTAATGTCCGGAAGACACAGTCAATCAATGTCAGGTCCAAGAAGATTCGCGATCACAACCGAACAGGCGGTTATGGTCGCGACACAGTAGCGGTGAGACGACCGCCGGTGTAAAGTATGTAAATGTATGTATGGGTGCGCGCCTGCTGTGCCGTCCTAGCGTCCAGCTAGGCCGAATCCGGGAACACCTTAGATGGTCTTGATCTTGTTAGTCTTGAAGCTAACTTGCAGCACTCGATTGCCGAGAGTATAGCCGTTGAGCGACTGAATCGCTACAACCGCTTCGTCATAGTTTGTCATTGTTATGAAGCCATACCCTTTGCACTTGTTGGTTTGGAGGTCGCGTATGACTTTCACGCTTTGGACGGCGCCAAAGGGTCCAAACAGCTGCCAGAGTACGTTCTCCTCCGTCTCTGGGGCGAGATTGTACACGAATATGCACCATTCGGAGCCGACGGCACCTGGTAGGACACCGCCCAGCAGCTCGCCAGCCAGCGGGCTGTAGCGCTGTAGACCTTTATTAATTGCTAGTAGGGACTTGCCTGAGCTAAACCGTCCTAGCGGCGCGGGGAAGCGCAGCGCGGCAGGCAGGTACGCCGCCAGCGGAGCCAAAGCTTTCCCATTATTGCTCGGATTGTTCGCGAACTTCACTGTGATCGGCTCGGTAGCTCCTTTCGGCACTGTTCCGTTCAACTCTTGAATCGCACGCTCAGCTTCGACGCGTTGATCGAACCTTATGAAACCGACTCCTTTAGACAAGCCCTGCTCGCCGCCGGTGAAGGGACGACCGCCGGAGTTCTCGCACAGAATCCTCGAGGTGATTATACGTCCGAACGGGCTGAACAGACGTTCCAGTTCAGTTTGTGTCATCGTTTTTGGCAATCCAGACACGTATAAGTTGGCGCCCTTGATAGCTTCGCTGCTTGGACGCGCGTAGGACACCTTGATCGTTTTGTTCTGGAGACGTAATCCATTGAGAGTAGCGATCGCTTTCTCCGCGTCTTCGGGTCGGTGGTAATTGACGAAAGCATAGCCAAGGCTTTGGCCGCCCCCGTGCAGCGCATGGTTCAACGCGTCGGGGAACGCGGCGCCTTTGTTCCTGATCAGCTTGCACGACTCAACCTCGCCGATGCTTGAGAACAGGCTCCGGATCTCCTCCTGGGTCATGCTCTGGGGCAGGTAGTTGATGATGAGGTTAGTCTTGGACTCCTCGCCGGACCCGTTTTGCTGTTCACTGTCGCCTTTCGACATGATGGCGTTAAATCATAAAACGGAAAGAAAGGAAAGAACGAAAAAACGCGGTAAAATAAAACGCGGGCACGTCCGTCTCGGTGGCGCGCGCGAGAGGTATTGCGAGGGTGAGAGCGCACCCTCGCGCATGCCCCGGCCTATCGACCGCTCTTACATAACGCGGTTCGTTCACCCCCGGCCGGTATAGTGTCCGAAAAAACCAGATACGCCCTGCGGCATCGATCCTGGGCCCGGGCAAATAACTAGGTTCCTTGCGAGCTGGAACTAACCACCTCACATCCCTTGGTATTATGCAAGCACTAGGATAGGTGCTGGGTAGCTTATACAAATATGTTTTCTTACATATCGTATTATTGCAGATATTTTGTAGGGAAAGATGACAGATAAATTAAAACAACGAGAAACAAGTATGAAAACAATTAAATACTACATTACTTTCAAATTAATTGTTTTAGGACTAGAAGTTAATGAATTAATTACGAAGTAATGAATTAAAATCCGATTACGTATAGGATAAAATTAATTTGATTAACAATAATATTCTACTAATAATTGTTTTCATTAATATGCAATGATTAATTAGTAATCATGATTATTGACAAATAAAAAATAAGTTAATACTATCCATCTAAATCCTGAATATGTGATATTAGATACTTGTTTTAATAATAGATGAATCCTGAACATAACAGATGACCTTTGAACTTTAACTGTGCCCTTTTGCAATATCGTGTAATGGGACGCGGCGTCTTATGTAAGAGTAAAAGGGATGTAATATACGTGTAGGGCTTTGAGGAGAAGAAAAGGATAAAGTGACACAATAGGCATACAATTTTATGGAGACAATGTCGCTATATTTGTCGAAAGTAACAAAGTTGTATACGGTACATCACTAAATTCGTATATTTTTATGTAATTAAGTAGGTAATAAAAATCGTCTCCGTGATCCAGTGGCTAGTCCGCTCGCTTCACATCAGGGGGTCGCGGGTTCGATTCCCGGCGGAGTCCAACTTTGTAGGACTCGGTTTGGTTAGTAGTAGGACATTTTCGGAGTCCACCTGGCTAGCTACCACCATCTCATCTAAGCCTTGCCGCCAAACATTAGTTAATAGCATTCACTTACCACCAGGTAGATGAAGGCAACGGCTTACCAATTGTGGATAAAAAAAAACCGGCCAAGTGCGAGTCGGACTCGCGCACCGAGGGTTCCGTATAAATTCATAATCACACAGGTCTTGAACTCTATATCAAATTCTCAGGCCTGCAATCCCTTGAAGCTGTGAAAAAATCAAACTTCTATGCCAACGCAATCAAGAGATACGGCTGTTTATGACGCATATTTGCATATTCGCATGGGAATCAAAACCTAAAGGGTACTTCCCATATACCTAGAATCATGAAATTTGGCAACAAGCAATGCTTATAGGACAAGCAAAGGAAAAGGTCAAAAATTTTTTGGTTTTCAGACTTTTCTTTTTACTTGTGACATTGTTTGTTTTATATCTGAATTTTCTTCGTGAAACACACATACAAAATTGGCTACCAAAAACGTTAAGTCCTGTCAATTTTCGTAAGCTAATATAAATACACTTCCTAACACATGGAAACGCGCCTCCTAGGGTGGCCACACCACCGCACCGCCACCCTACTTGTCACAGCAGAAAGGTCAACGACATCATATGTGTTCAACCTCTGGTTCAGCCCACGGTCTTGGCTTTGCGCTTCAAATTTTAAAAAGAGATTAAATCTGTTTCCATCTCATTGTGCTTGTTGATATGTATGTTGCTATTTTGAGATTTTTCATTTTTTACTGGTTAATTGATAGCAAAAAACATTAATTATAAATTAAATGAAAGTTTATTCGAATAAAACAGGGTTATAAAAATATTTACATAAAGTCCTTCACATTTTACCAGATTTTGTATGCAAATATATATTCATAAATCTTATATTTTTAAAATACTAATATAACATTGCAATTCGTATTTTATGTATGTTGCTTATAATTTAAATTTATCAATAAATAGTCGTTTTAACACACATTACTAAAATAATGCATAAAGATAAAAAAGTGTTATAGCTTGGAATTTTTATAATTTTTCGAATTTTTAATAATCAAAATTACATAATTCGTAGGTATAGAAACAATATTAATATTATTATTAGTTGAAATTTTTCATTCCAAGTTATTTTTCGAAAATGTTAAAAAAACCTCACTTGAAATAAGAATTGCTAAGGGACAAATTTAGTTTGCTGTAAGAGATTTGATTTAATATGTAAGAATTAGTGTAAGAAGGGACAAAATGACATTTGTCCTTTACAGCAATTCTTATTTCAAGTGACAAAATAACATAATTTTTTGTCATCTTTCCGATTTTTTTCACCCTTCCCATGACAGTCGACCATATCGCCGCGGGAGTCAAACCTAAGCCCCACATTAGTTGTGGCACGCTTCAAACTTCGAACCCCCTGTATATCTGTCAAAATGAGTCCGTACGACCGTCCGCTGTGTAATACTAGCCCGAATTATTCAACAGCACATAAATAATTCAACCCTACGTTTTACATTTTTTGCAGAGTAACTTCGCGGACAGAGGTTTCGTATTTTTTATTTTTATTTACACGTTTTAGTACAGAAAATCATTTTTGTAATTATTGGATGTATAGGTTCTTCTTCGTAGTCGTTCCCTCACTGCTGAGAATCGTGACCACATGTGATCCTCCACTGGATGCGATTACTGGTCAAGTGATCCTCCACTGGATGCGATTACTGGTCATGTGATCCTCCACTGGATGCGATTACTGGTCATGTGATCCTCCACTGGATGCGATTACTGGTCATGTGATCCTCCACTGGATGCGATTACTGGTCAAGTGGACGGCTTGATACAGACTGCCTCCCACTTTATTCTTCACGGTATCGGACCATCTTATTGGTATTCTTCTTCTTGCGCGTTTTCCTTCCATCTGCCCTAGAATAAATGCTCTTTCCAGATCATGGCGTGGTGGATCTTATTGTGATAAGCAATCTTTTCCAGATAACCTTGCAAAACATTCCAGATATAACCTTTTCGGCTAACGACTGTGAAAAATCGGAAGTAGAATTTATACTTCACATATCTACATCTCGCTCCACTTGTGAGCGGGGTGCAAATCTGTGAGCGTTTTTAAATTTATTTATTTTAGGAACAAATATTCGTATAAGTAGCGTTGGGTACATACAAATTACTATACTAAATATAATAGACCTGGAGTCCCATAAGATATTTTTAAATATTAAAATAGATGAGCCCTGAGAAGAAACTTGTGCACAGTTACTTATGCAGTATGTGACTAATTTAAATCTGACAAGAGTTTGTTAATAATAATAGCACCTTAGTAAGCACCCAAAGATAGATATTATATATATTTTACGTCAGAGAAATCATTATTTTAGTAGTGTGTCGAATATCTGAAAAAAAAAAAGATTGTGAAAATTGGTTTAAAAAGGACTTACAGAGAATTGTAGTTTCTGTGCTATTTGGCTACTCTGTGCAAAGTGCAGCAGGCGCGTGTATAACATGTGGAATTGTGCAGATTTGATATCGTGGTCCGTCGTCCGAGACTTGGAACGGGGTGTGTCGGGAGTGATCACGTTATATGACGTGACAACGAAATTCTAACTCTGATCCAGTAGTTGATTGCTATTTGCTAGTCATAGGAGTTACCAATCCGGACTTTGCCCCCGTGTGTGTAGTATGGTCTCACCTTGCCGAGGTAAGGGAAGAGACCCGTGCCCCTGCAGTGGGGACGTTAATGGGTTGTTAAACGAAACATATGAGTAATTTTTTCTTAAATATAAAAAACCGGCCAAGTGCGAGTCGGACTCGCGCACCGAGGGTTCCGTATAAATTCATAATCACACACACATGTATTGAACTCTATATTTTTTATATTTGAGTTGATTGAATGAAAGGTAATTTGCGGTTTACGATTTATGACGTATTAAAAAAAAACTACTTACTAGATCTCGTCCAAACCAATCTTAGGTGGAAGTTTGCATGGTAATGTACATTATATATTTTTTCTAGTTTTATCATTCTCTTATTTTAGAAGTTTCACATTTTACCACTTTAGAAGTGTCTCTCCCGCAATTCTATTTAGAAACTATTCGGTTAAGAAAAAAATTATATTAGAAACCTCAATATCAATTTTGAAGACCTATCCATAGATACCCCAAACATATAGGTTTGATGAAACAAAAATGTTCGAGTTTCAGTTCTAAGTAAGGGGAACCCCCAAAACTTATTGTTTTTTTTCTATTTTTGTGTGAAAATCTTAATGCGGTTCACAGAATACATCTACTTACCAAGTTTCAACAGTATAGTTCTTATAGTTTCGGAAAAAAGTGGCTGTGATATACGGACGGACAGACAGACAGACAGACAGACATGACGAATCCATAAGGGTTCCGTTTTTTGCCATTTGGCTAGGAACCCTAAAAAACGGCATTTTGTTTTAAAAATGTTTGAAATTGTAAAGGACGATGATGCTTGTTGATTGAATTAATCATTTTAGTAGTTTGCATACTAAAAATGAAATTTTTATAAATAAAAATTTGACATGTAATGAAAATCAAAGGAGTAAGTTTTCCTACAATTTTAATAAAATAGCTATTTAGCGATCATTTTTTTTACGCTCAATTGGTCAGCCCTTGGCATCATCTCACTGATGGTAAGTAATGATGATGCCGGAGATGGAGGCGGACTTACCAAGTATATTTAATTTTCATAATTTATTTTTGACAGAGGTTGAAAAGTCAAGATTAGTACATATTATTTATTTATTTATTAAGAGCAAAGTGGCAAAATGCTGATGACCTGATAGAAAGAGGTTACCACCGCTTTCGAGCATCAATAAACCCAGAAGGGTTGTACCTTGCCGATCCTTGAGGGCTAAGACGAAATGCATAAGATAAGAAAAGATACTTTATTGTGCATAGAATTTAAGTATATATAGGGTGACTTTAAATTAGTTCTTGATACCAAAGGCTATGCATGTGCTCGTGATAACAAACAACTTTCCCTAAGGAACCCATAGTCAAATCGCAAAAAAAATTTTGGGCTCTTCATACTAATTTCGCCGGTGTCTGTTGACCGATTTGTATGGAGGGTCCAAAACTTTTTTTGAGATTTGACTAAGGGTTCCTTAGGGAAAGTTGTTTGTTATCATGAGCACATGCATAGCCTTTCGTATCAAAAACTAATTTAAAGTCACCCTATATTATATGGAAGATATGTGTTCTTATACAGATTGTTGTTTTGTGTCGTTCAACATTGGTTGCTTATCAGTTAATTAACCGCCTCCGTCGTCTAGTGGCTAGTCCGCTCGCTTCACATCAGGAGGTTGAGGGTTCGATTCCCGGCGGGGTCCAACTTTGTAGGACTCGGTTTGGTTGGTGGTAGGGCATTTTCTGAGCCCGCCTGGCTAGCTACCACCATCTTATCTTAATAGCATTTAATAGCATCTTATGTTAATAGTTAATAGCATTCGATGTGTTCTATCATGGAGATAAGATAGCCAGTTCCCCATTGCGTTGGGGAATCTTGGTGAGCCCGCTTCCATCTTCGGCATCATCTTCACTTGCCACCAGGTGGATTACCAATTGTGGATTACCTAAAAAAAGTCATCGTGTATATTTGTTACTCCAGCAGTAGGAATGCTATGCGATTAACGATTAGTCCAGCTGTCCCAATCCTGGGCAAAAATCTCCCCTACTTTCTGCCATTTCTGCATCCCTTCCTGGTAAGTCCAGTTGATTCCGCCACCTTCACGGTCTGCATCCATCCCATGGCGATATTCGCCCACTGCGTCCAGCTCAGTCCAGTTTGGCTTGGCGACTTTGCTCCTACATCGGCTACCGAGATAATGCAAAACAAAATTTTCACATGTCACTTCAAAACCAAATGACTCGAAGTCGCTTAACAATGCTTCGCTCCTGTCTCCCGCTAACTAGCTAGCCCCTTTAAAAATTGAGGGTTCCACCCTTCGCATTAGTGTTAAAAAACGGGGATTGCCACTTAAAATTACTAGTCTTTTTAAAAGGTTTTTTCGCTACCCTTTATTTTGAGTAATGTTAAAAAATGCTTTATTTCATATAGATTTAAAGTTAAAAATAAAATGTGTAGTGAAATATTGTGCGTGTCCGTTTTACAATCTGGAAGTAGATTTCGCGTTACATTTTAAAATTAATAGTATATATTTTATTTTATAATATGTAATTAGAATATAATAAAAAACCTCAAAATAGTGTGAGTGAAACCTAATTTACTACACTAATTAAGACCTTTTTTTTTACCCTCAATTGGTAAGCCCTTGGCATCATCTCACCTGATGGTAAGTGACAATGATGCCGAAGATGGAAGCGGGCTTACCAAGATTCCCCAACGCAATGGGGAACTGGCTATCTTATCTTCATGCCGGAACACATCAATGCTGTTAACATTGATGTTTGGCGGCAAGACTTAGATAAGATGGTGGTAGCTAGCCAGGCGGGCTCAGAAAATGCCCTACCACCAACCAAAGTAGACCAGACCTAAGTAGAGTATTTTCATTTGTCATTAATCAGATTATAAACGTATTCAATTCATCGGAGCAAAGCATCAGAATCATGTTGGCTGTTAAATACAGTAGATAAAATGCATTTGGCATTTTGATGTTCGGCCAAAAGACAAAAGCATGCAATAACTTTTTTAAAAATGAAATTGATTAATCAAAGATAAAGATATATCATTCTTTCAAACTAAAAATATACAGGATGTAAAAACAGGTGTAGGTCCCGTAATTAGGGCTTCTGCTCAGAACACCGAACCATTTTTGTTCTACGACTATAGGTAGGAATAAAAAAAGTTTTGAACTCTTCCTATAAAATTACTGTTCAATATCCACGAATAGGCCAAAAATGTTATTACAATTTTAGGAAAAAACTTTTTCAGTGTGATTTCACAGGCCTGCGAAATTTAACTTTCTTTTCCCCCTTCCAATAATTATGATATTTTTTAAATATCTAGATATGTTAAATTAAACTTCAGCTTTGGTTTTTTTCTACCACGTCTAGATTATTTTTAAATTAATGACATGCATATTTCATATTTTTTTTTATAAATTTTCATGAAAAAAGAAAGAATAATTAATTTAAAATTATTTTTTTTACATAAAAAACCAACAGAGTTCATTAAAGATAATGTAAAAGAGACTAAGTAAATCAAAAAGACTTATGTTATCTTTTTCTACTTCCTTAAAAACTTCTGTTTAATTTGTTTTCTTATGCTTTCTATACGGCTCAACTATTTTCAACATCCACCAGTAGTCTGTCATCATGTTTGCGTCCCACTTGCCTTGGTATCTGTTCTCCATAACCTTATTTATCTTAGGGAAATTTAGCTAATTCACGAACACAAGTTCAACACATTTTATGCGACACTTATTTCTTGTCTTGGCTTTTTATTCTGATTTTAGACTAGTTTCCATACAGTTGTTCGATAGATATAGAAATATTTGGCAATTATGCGCGGTTTTTTTGTTTTTTGTTTCCTTATTACATAACTTCCACATACGTAACAGAAGTTATCTGAAGAATTAATACATTTGCAAGAAGCCATTTTTACAAGTCTCTTATTTATTACCACACAAAAATCAAAAAAACCATCGTACCATAATCGATACACGTAAATCGCAATATTATTTCAATCACGCCAAACAATGACCAATGAGGGTAGATTAATATTTAAAAGTCATCAGTACTACTAGCATGCAGCTCTATCAAAGAAATTGGAAGTTAACGCAAGTAATACCCGTTATTACAAATTTAATTTTCTCAAAAAAATTACGTCATGGATTTTTTTTATTATTTTTTTCGTAGCTTAGTACCTAATACCTACCCAAATTATTAATTAGTTTTTTTAGGGGTAAACTTATCGCAGGCCTGTGTTATTAAAAAAAAATCAAACGAAACTGTTTGATTAATAAATCATGACTAAAATTTAATTAAAAAACTAAAATAGTAGTCGAACTTTCTGTTGCACGAAATCGACTTTTGAACAACGAAACCAAGGGGAGCGCGCTGACCACTCGCGCATGCATGATAAATGTAGGTCATTCTATTCCATACAAGTTTTGTATGGATTGTGTCACTGATAAAAAGCATTGTTGTTAAAAAAGTCAAAATTTTATGTTAATGTGATAAACTCGTTCCATTTTATGTGAGTAAGTGACACGCGATACCCCTCTATCTGTTAGGTATTATATAAAGCGGACCAAACACTGTCAATATTGTCATTATTTTTACATCAATATTACTGTCAGTCCATCGCTCAGTATACATACAGTATAATACAGTATACATACATACAGACCTTCATACTACACTGTAAATACTTGAAAATATTGTCAATATTATTGATTGATAGTGTGTGATCCGCTAGTACTAGCTTTCGCCCTCGTGGATATAAGTAGTTTTTATTCCTGTTCTTGGGGGACATGAAATATTTTTTCCAGATCCCCCTCAAACTGTGTTCTGCTACGTTGTTTCCTAGATTTTACTTTAGCTATATGCTGATCCACGGTAAATTAGTTCCAGCATAAAACGTCAAAACGTTCTGCAATATTGGGAATATTTTTTCCTACAAACTTTTCATACAAATCGATCGGCCTAACAGCCACTTCAGTATGGAGAGTTGTTTTTTTTTTTAAATTTTAGTATGGGTTCCTGGGAAAAAGTTGTCCAGTTTCATTAGTTTAATACCCTGTCAAAGTTTCTGTTAGTAGTCTGTATGCACTGTTATAAGAGACCCGAATAATGGGAAATATAACCAGAGAAAAGGAGAATTGTATCTGGTATAACTCAAGTTGCACAGAACAATATGGCACGTCAAGATCCATTCATCATTTATTAAGGCTGCGTTTTAAGAAACAAACATACATACATACGCAGAAAAACATTACCCTCCTTCTGAGCCAGGCAGGTAAAAAGTAAAATCATTCAAATAACTTATTAACATATTAATCACTGCGTGTAGCTAATGAAACTTAGCCAGTCGGTCCTAACGAGCTATCGGATGGCGATTTTCTATATTTACATCGGTCACTGTGAGATCTGGATATAGTACTTGCATTTGGCAAGATGCACTTCCTCATACTAAGCTGAAAACACAGACATAGAACACTCAACACTACATTCTAAACGAGTTTCTTCCTTATGTCTTTGACATAAAGTTCTGAATGTACTTACATATTGTTTTTGTATAAGCAATTGTATTTTATCTTCAGTGTAATTACGACTTTAGTTTTAGAGTGATAGAAATGTAATTAGATAAACTTTTGATTAACTTTCTTCAGAATGAAACTTAATGTAAAATGTAGTCTAATTTGTTGAGTTAAAGCTTGTATTCAGTTGGTAAATGCTAATGACATTTCTTGCTCTTATAGTGTGCATGGTTGAAGATAAGAATAAACTGAAGTGTAGATTTGGCAGAGCAAGAACGGATTCAGGTTGGCCCACACGCCTCCTAACACTTTCGCTGGGGTACTAGCGAATAAATGATAAGTTAAATATAATACTTTGTGTGTGTAGTGAATTTCAAAGAAATGAATACTAAAAAGAACAAAAGTAAAAATAAACCTCGACCAGTGCCAGTGAACCCAAACTCAGCTCAAACAGAAGAAACAAACGTAGCTAAATCTGATGATAATGTAAAAGAAAAACCTGAAGCCGTAACGAAAAGTGAGGAACGTGTCCCAGAGATAATAAGTGAAGGTGTACATCATTTAACAAAAGAGAAAGATAGTGAATTTGTTGCTCCAAAGAAACCTAAAAGAAATAGAGGTAAAAAGAAAAAGTCTGATAAAACTGATGATGAAGAAGTTGAAGAAAATAAAGATGTAGAAGGAATTATTGGCACAACAGTTATTACAAGTGATAATAAAAAAGACCAAAAAGGTGAAAGTTTCAAACAAGAAAGTGAAATCCCAAACGTTATCCCAACAGAACGAAAAAAGAAAAATAAAAATAAAAAGAGTTCAGAATCTGATGATACAAAATCACCAGAAACTGGAGCTGCAGAGATGTCGATGAAAGAATCGCAAAGGGAGACATGTTCTACTCAGGAAATATTAATAAAAGAATCATTACAGGCTGAAATAAAGAACCTAAAAAAGAAGAATAAGAAAAAGAAACGCCATGATTCTGAAAAGTCTGATAAAAATGAAGAAGTTATTTCTTGTACAGCGGCATTTCAAAAGATATTAGAGCCAAGAGAGGACAAAAAGGACTTGAAATATGATGACAAAGTTAACGAACCTAATAAGCATGTTGAAATATCCAGCCCTGAAAGTGCGAATAAAGAAGTTCAGCAAATTATTACCCAAAATATTGAAGATGAGAAAATTTTAGAACCAGTCAGAGAAGAAGGCAAGAGTAAAAAGGGTAAAGAAAAAAAACAACTCCTTAAAGAAGATTTTAGAGAAGATTTGAAAACAGGTTTGGAACTAAAAGATGTTGTACATACTCAAGAAAAATTTGAAGAATTGAAATCATCAGATACCCAAACATTTGAAGCGGGTGTTGAAAAACATTGTGCAAAACCGAAGGCGAAAATTGCTAAACCGGTCGAAAAGAAACAAAAAGAGAAGATAGAGCAAAATGTTGATGCTACAATAGCAACTCCAGTTACTGTTTCCGAAACGCAAGAGGAATTAAGTGAATTAAAAACTACAAGTCTAATTGACGAAAATTTGGTCATATCAGAGATACATGAAGAACAAAATACACAAATAACTTCTGATAAATCCTCGTCAGAGACAGAAACTTGTGCAATATCTCTGCATGCTCCTAAAATTGGAATGGGAAAGAAAAGGAAAAAGTCTCCTAAACCTCAACAAATATCTTCTGATGATAAACCTAATGTAGACGAAGAAATAAAAAGCGATAAAGTAGAAACAGCTGTGACAGTTCCATGCGAATCTAGCACATTCAAAAAGTTAACACCTGAATTTAAAGATTTGTTAAAGAGTGATTTAGAAAAATCGCAATTATCTTTATCTTTAACTTTATCTACGGAATTAGAGGGTCCTCAACCTGAAACTAAAGGTACACAACTAAAGTGTGAAGAACAGATTTGTCCCAAAGTGGAAGGTAGTGCTGATAAATCGGAGTCACCACAAATCAAAGACTTTAAAAAAAGTAAAAATAAGAAGTCGCCAAAAATGCCCAAAAAAACTGAGGGAGTGGAAAAGACTGAAGCAAAAGGTTTTGAACATACGAAAAAGGATCAATATAAAGAAGAAACATTCACGGATATGACTGATTTTCCGACCTTTATTCCATTATTAGAAGATGTCGAAATAACAAGTATAAAAGCAGAGGAATCAGAAGGATCCACATGCGATATAATACCTGATGTTCAATACCCTCGAGCTAGTAGCTTAGATAAAAATAATAATATAATTATTCAAGACATTACAGCCGAGTTTACAGAAAAGCTAAACGTTCCTGTCAATATTCCTGACACCCCATTAATCACAGGTTCTGGAGAAACTCCTATCACCACACCAGACTTACAGAGTTCGGGCATTACAGCTACTGAAATAAAAACTGAAACAACAAAGCCTAGCGAAGAGAAAACTGATTTAAAATCTAAAGTAATGGAGGTAAATAAAGACATGGAAGTTTTAAGGCAGTCTATTGAAAGATCTTTAGCTGAACTTACTGCCATAGAAAAGAGTGAGCAGCAGGTGGAAAAAAACTTCGAAGACTCCCAAAACAAAATAGAGACCAAAAACGTTGAGGATAAGAAAGAAGATGTAACACCTATGTGTTACAAAATAACAGAAGAAACAAGAGTGAAGGAATTAGAAGTTCCTTTACTCGAAGACAAACGGTTTGATGACACACCACCAACTGCAAAACCAATTGATGTTCCTATTCCTCCAGTCTGCCCTGCAAGAAAAGACAATAAAGGAAAAGGAAAATCAAAGAAAAAAGGAAAACAGGATATTGCTCAACAAAAAACTACCAGTGATTCTTCTACTTCTCCAACGACAGTAAGTTCAGCTGTGACGGAAAATACCCCTGTTTCTAGTGAAAGTAAAGATACTGCAAAAGGACATGATGAGAAAGCGAATAAAAAAGATGACGAAGGAAAAGGAAAACAACAGTCAGATTCAGTTATGCAAGATAATTCAAAAGAAGAAAAAACTAACTTTGAACCTATTGAAAACTTTGAGGATGCTATGACTTCAAGTGCTGACGATGTAAATAAGACATTTGAAATTATAGCAAAAGGCAACACTAATGTAGCTGGAGCAGAAAATGATAAAATTGAATTAGCAATACAAAATAATCCCGAAATCAATGTTACAGCACCAACAGAAGATGAAGAAAAACCAGACAAAGACGACAAAGTAAATCCAGTGTCGCAGCCAAAAAACTTGTTAGGCCATCCAAATATTCCTGTACGATTGAATAAAACTGACTACAAAAAGGAAAAACATAAAACGCCAAATGCAAGACAAGCTAGAGTGAACATAAAAGACTCCGAACCTATCGATAAAGAATCTAAAGAATCACAAACTGAGTTTAAACGTAAATATATTAAAGATAAATCAAATGTTGATGACACAATGAATTGTATTACCAGTGAAAACGAAGAATTTGTTTACAAGTACAGTTTTAGAAAAGTTTTTCTCCCTAGTGCTTGTTATATGTGCAAGAAAGAGCTGAAGCAAGCCAGAGTTCCATGTAGTTCTTGTAACTTGGTGTTTTACTGCAGCCAAAAGCATAAAGATGAAGATTCTGCACAACACCAGGGATTCTGTTTCGCTGTCTCTACAATAGTTCACTTAAAAAGTAAGTCAAGTTTAACTTTAAGCGTAATAGGTATATTGGATATATTTAAAGATTTTATTAAAGATTAGCCGCTAACTGGATTTTTGTAAAAACTTTACATACCTACTATATCCTATATATAGGGTGACTTTAAATTAGTTCTTGATACGAAAGTCTATGAATGTACTCATGATAACAAACAACTTTCCCTAAGAAACCCATATTCAAATCGCAAAAAAAAATTTTGACTCTCCATACAAATCGATGAACTGACCGGCCAAATAAGTATGAAGAGTCCAAAATTTTGACTATGGGTTCCTAAAGGAAAGTTGTTCGTTATCATGAGCACATGCATAGCCTTTCGTATCAAGAACTAATTTAAAGTCACCCTATATATTAATGTTTTTAATATTAATATTATTATATTTTTATTTTATTTTATATATATTTTTTAAATTTATTTATAAATATTATAAATGCGAAAGTATGGATGTTTGTTTGTTTGTTTGTTCCGGTTTCACGCCGAAATTACTGAACGGATTTGGATGAAATTTGGTAGGTAGGTATATGAAGCACTCGGCTAACACATAGAATACTTTTTATCCCGGAAAACTTAAGGGTTCCCGTAGGAATGCTTAAAAACTCAAAATTTCCACTTCGTCACTAGATTGCGCTATTTTAACATTTTCTTTCAATTCTGAAGTCCACGCGGACGAAGTCGCGGGCGGAAGCTAGTATACTATATATACCTACCTACCCAAGATATTACACTACGATGACGCTAATTTTACTCAAGGTGTGAATTCCTCTTGAAAGGTTCTTGAGTGTAACGAAACTTAAACATTTGTATGGTTACATCCATAAAATTATTTCATGTGACTTTTATGATAATTAGATGAAACCATTGAACTTTTTGTAGAATCTAATTTATAACTAGTGATTGGAAATTCGGGGACAAGTTCATTTTTTCCCAAGAAAGAAGATTATGGATATGCGTTTCTGAACAAATTTCTAGATTTTTATACAAAAATTGCCGGGATACCGGGATCGTTAAAAGTGTTGGGATTCTTAATTGTAATGATCTGATTGTAGTGAAGGTTGATCTTATTGATAATTTTATGTATGCTATTAAAAAACGTTAATTCAACGTTCTGTTAATTCAAACCGGCATGTCCATATTATGCTAGCTCCCCAACTTTTGGTATAATTTGTTAGATATTCAAATCAAATGCACTGCTACACATTATAAATTCTCTTTATTTAGCCATCTTACTTACAACTTCTCATAGACAAAAGAATAGCGCGGGCCCATAGATAGGGTGCGTTCAAAAATATTCTTAACACTCCCCCTCGATTCATAGGGTCTATTTTCCAGTACACTATGAAATCGCTCAAAATATAACAAAATTACATACAAATAAAATATTGCAAAATATGCCACTTCTATAGCTTCTTAGTCTATGTAACATATAAAAATTTATTAAAATTCAAACAGTACTTTTCTGTCATTAATACAATAAAATATTTAACTTTCATTTCCCATTTGGTTAGATACATTTTAAGGTAAGTATACAAATAGTTACACATTTTACATTAGATTCACATTTTACTTATTAGGATTACTTATCCATGTTTTACCTTTTAAACATACTGTCATTAACAAAGAAGTTAGTATATAGAATCAGGAATGACCTACTTAGCTAAATTTCAACATTAAAGTAATCTTTGTAAACTTGTCATAGCTTAGACTTTTAGTAAATATATCTGCCAGATTGTTATCAGATTGTACATACTCTAAACAAAATTCTCCCTTCTTAACTAAATCTTTTACAAAATGGGTTTTAATGTCAATGTGTTTTGCTCTTTTAGAATTCTCAAAGGATTTAATAAGCTCTAGGGCACCTATATTATCAATATACAAAATACAGTTCACTTTAGTCATATTTAAATTTAAATCTTGATACAGTCTTTTGATGTAAAGTAAATCACAAGAACTCACTGCTGCGGCTATATATTCTGCCTCCGTTGTGGACAACGCAACACAGTTTTGCTTCCTCGACAACCAAGACACGATATTACCATTATATAGAGTCACAGATCCACTCAAACTCTTCCTGTCAGTATGGTTACCTCCCCAGTCAGCATCTGAAAAAGTCTCAATTAGGTCTTCTTTATTATCACTCTTCTCATATGTCAATCCACATTTCTTTGTCCCTTTTAAATATCTTAGCACTCTCTTTGCTTGTACCCAAAGACTTTTAGTAGGCTTGTCTAAATACTGGCTTAGAAATGATGTGGCATAGGATATGTCCGGTCTTGATACAGTAGATACAAACATCAGGCATCCGATTAATTGTCTATATGGAACATTTTCAATTATTTCTGTTTCTTCAACTTGAAATCCTTTCAGTATTGGTGTTTTACTTATATTTGCATCTGTCATATTAAACTTTTCTAACATTTTGTCTATCATTCCTGTTTGAGTTATTTTCATTAAATTTCTTTTCCTGTTTATTTCCATTCCCAGAAACTTTCCAACTTCTCCTAAGTCTTTTGCACAAAATTCTTTCTGTAATTCTTTCATTATCTCTTTTACTCTTTCTTCTTTTCCTGTTAGTAGCAGATCGTCAACATATAAAATTATCCAAATATCTTCTTTTATGTATAGACAGAAATCATTATTTGATCTAGTAAATCCCTTTTCTAATATGAAGTTATTAATTCTTTCATTCCAGCACTTAGGGCTTTGTTTCAAACCGTATAAACCTCTTTTCAATTTCAAAACATTTCCAGTTTTAATTTTTACTCCTTCCGGTGGCAACAAATATACATCCTCTTCTAATATTCCATTTAAAAATGCTGATGGCATGTCCATTTGATATACTGTGTATTCCTTTTGAACTGAGTGTGCTAACAACATTCGCACTGAACTTATTCTTGCTACAGGAGCATAATGATTAGAAAATCCATCGTCTTTTAGTTGAAAACCTTTTGCCACTAGACGTGCCTTTTTTGTTCCATTATCTTTAGTACGAAATATCCACTTTGAGTCTATTGCCTTTTTGTTTTCTGGTAGTTTGCATTCTGTCCATGTATTTGTTTTTTCTATTGCATTCAGTTCTTTTTCTATTGCTATCTTCCATTCTTCATTTTTTATTGCTTCCGTATATGTAGTTGGATCTTCTGTCATATTTAGTAGACAATATGCTGTATAATTTGTGTCATATTCTTCCAAGTATGTAGGTTTATTTATTGTTCTTCCACTTTTTGTAATAGTCATCTTATTTTCACATGTTTCTTCTTCATCTTCTGTATTCTTCTTTTCTCTCTGTACATTTTCAGTCTCACTTTCTTTTTCTTTAGTTTCTATTTGTTTTTCTTGTTCATTATTTTCTTCTATTTCTTTTTCATCATTTTCTTCTCTCACTATCTTTGTTTTTGATTTATTTTTATTTGTTTTACTTTCACTATTTTCATCATATTTTATGTTGCTTTCGTCAAATCTTACATCTCTTGTAGTGAAAATCTCATCTGTCATGGGATTCCAGACTTTATATCCATTTCTAGCATAACCAATCATTCGTACTGGCACTGCTCTGTTATCAAACTTATCACCTCTAGGTATAATCACAGCCCAACCTTTGCAGCCAAATATTCTTAGTTTATTTAGGTCAAACTCTCTCTCAAATTCAATAGCTGGTATTTTAAATCCTAATGCTGCGGTGGGTGATCTGTTAATTAAATATGTAGCTGTTATTATCGCATGTCCCCACAAATATCTAGGTAAATTTGACTCATCCAATATTGTTCTAGCTTTTTCGTAGATTGTACGGTTCATTCTTTCAGCTTTGCCATTCATCTGAGGGCTATAAGGTATAGTATATTCCAATTTAATTCCATTATCTTCACAGTACTTTTTGAAGTATGTAGATGTAAACTCTCCACCATTGTCACAGCGTATTCTTTTCACATTTAATCCTTTTTCTCTATTTATTTCTTTTATGTACTTTATAATATTTTCACATGCTTCACTTTTCTGCTTCAATAAATACGTCTGTGTAAAGTGTGTATAATCATCTATTATCGTTTGTATGTATCTATAACCTTCTTTAGTTTCAGTACGGGTAGGTCCTGCTATATCTGTATGAATCAGTTCTGCCGGCTGGCGTGACTGTCTATATGTAATTGTCTTGAACGGAAGTCTAGTAGATTTATTTTTCAAGCACGTGTCGCACATCTCGCTGCTTGTTGGTAATTTTAGTAATCTTAAGCTTTTTCTGTTTAAATGTCCAAAACGTTTATGCCATAATTCAGTTTGTTGCATATGGTAGCATTTCTCTTCCAATGTAACTTTAATTATATACAGCTTTCCAAGTTTTTCTCCGTAGTAAACATTTTTAGGTGTAATTATTTTCAACTGTCCTTTTTCAAATATTATTTTATAACCTTTTTCCATTAATCTATTTACAGATAGTAAATTATGTTTCAATCCTGGTACTATTAATCCTTCAATTTGTAAAAACTTATTTTTGTAATAAACTTTCAGCATTCCCTTCTTAGTAGCTGTTAAATATTCTCCATTTGCGATTTTAATTTTAATAGGAAATGATAACTGTTTTACATTTGTCATGGCCGGCTCTAAACATTCTTGTATAAAATTGTGGCTCGCACCTGAATCCACTATGAAGTTCAACTCATTCTCATTGTTCTTTATTTCTGTAGTGCACGCAATAAACATGTCGCTTTCATTTTCTTTTTCATTTGTCAAATTAGCGGCTGGCCTCCTTCCATAATATGATACCGCCCTTGATCTAAATACACCTCTTGGCCTTCTGCTTCTGCTTCTTCCTCTATTTCCTCTCACTGTAGTATTATCCATTTTGCATTCATAAAACTTGTGTCCTTCTTTTCCACATTTGTAACATGTTATATAAAAATTTACTTCGTCTGTAGTATCCCTTTGTTTTCCTTTTATTTTTAACTCTGCGTCCAATAATCTCGACTTGACAAACTCAATATCCAATTCCTTATCCATAGTTTCCAATGTTGTGATTACTGTGTCATATTCCTCATTCATGGTAAGCAGTAAGTGACATACCTTGTCGCTTTCCTCTAATGCGGACCCCATTGTTTCCAATTTTGCTATAAGGCTATCAAATTTTAAGAAATGATCCTGTAATTTTTCTTCCTTGCTGCACTTTAGAGCTAACAATTGCTTTTTGAGATGTAGCTTGTTAAAAACACTTTTTCTTTCAAACATGGCTTCCAGTTTCTCAATCATATCTTTTGCTGTGTCACTTTTCTTTACAATTTCTAAATATCTATCAGGTAAACATTGTACAATTATTCCCTTCGCTTTCGCGTCATCTTTCTTGAAATTCTTTTTGCTGTCTTCCTCTTTACTTGTTTGAATTACGTATCCGACACTTTTTTCTTCTAGGATTGTATGTAGTCGAAACTTCCAATTATGAAAATTTGTTGAATCCGACAACTGCGGAAATATCGATGATACACTTGTTTCTCCCATTTTCACTTTTTATTATTTCTTATTACAGCAGAGGTCCGTGGATGTTATGGGTAGTTTACACGTATTAAGTAGCGAAGTAGTTAAGTTAATTTTAACTTAAAAGTAAGTTAATTTTAAGTGGTCAAGCGTTTACACGTAATAAGTAGTAAGTAGATAAGTAGTAACTAAATTTTTACTTGTGTGTAGCATTTTCACGTTAAAAGTCTACACTTGCTTGCCATTTAGTAGCAGGTTATAACTCCCTAAATAATGTCTACTTCTTATCGTGTGGCACTTTTAACCGTCCTATCCACAAGGTATACAGACGGTGGTTGCCTGGTGTTGCACTTAGCATCACCCGCGGTCACGAGTAGGGCTAGGTAAATATTATGGTTTTAAATAATATGGCTATATAAATATTTTATCAAAACTATACTAGTACCGTCCAAGTTTTTACTAGTATTTTAAATTGCAAAGCAGCACGAACTATCTCAGACCACCTAGAATAATAAATCTCGCTTAGTATGCGGTCTTTATGCAAATGTAGCGGGCTACTCTTGCCGCGGCAGTAGGCAGTGAACGATTCTATCACAGAATAATATTACGTTAGCTTTTCATGTAGATTGGATATTTTTAGGGTTTTATACAGGCTGTTAGGTAAAATAGTGCAAATATTTAAATGGCACGTAGGGGCTATAGAACCTTCATAATTATATAATTTTATATGCAGATCAGAAACACATCTACGCGGACTCACAGAACGTCACCGGACATGACTATCGCCTGCTCCGGATGCAGATGATCGTCTCGTGTGAGAAGGTTCTCAAGAGAAAGCTGACACCCTGCGAACAGGTGATTCGACACTTACAACTGTTGTTACTCTTCTTCTTCTTTAATTTAAGAGCTGGGCTCTTGTCGCACCCCACGCCATTCACACCTTGGTTGTTACTCAGCCACGCCCAAATATTTCAACGGATTCTGAAAGGTAGAGGATTCTTGGAATTTTACAATAGTTTGAACCCAGAACGATTGCCTTTTTCGCGGAAAATTCAAAAAGAAAAGAAATAAATTGAATATTTTGAAAAGAAGAATAAGAGAAAATGCCGTTCGTATTTGATTTCCGTGTTTATTAAGTTGCCTGCCAGTACAAACTCAAAGTAGTAATACAATACATTTCTTTTTGTCAGGAGATTCTGCTATACCCGAGAATCTGTGCCGATCCGAGTTGCAGGGAATGGCGGCAGACCCAGCTGAAGGATTGTGAAGGGTGTGGACAGGTTTGTTCATTTTATTGCATTTATTATAGCATTTGATTTATTTTGATGGCATTACTCCTGCATTCTGGTGACTGGTATCCTTTTCAGTGATGAGGTTACGACTTAGGCTGTAAACTGACGACCATTTGTGTGTTTATCTTTTTTGTCAGATTTACCTAGGAAATTGAGTTCAGCTAAATATTTTCTTCATATGTATAAAATGAAGAGGTATTTCTTATAGCTAGAAAAAATTCGAAGACTCGAAGGCATGCTGTAGGTTCTCCATCATCATATAGATCAGGTCTGCTGTGAGGCCCTAAATGAATGCACCAGGAGAGATGTGACGAGAGAGATAATGTGTTCTTCGAAGACCAAAAATGCTACGACATGATTATCACGACCATACTTCTAAATAGTGAATTGCCCAAGAAGAAGAAATCATCTTAAGTACTGTCGGAGTATCAAAATTTTAATGTAAACAAAAAATTACTTGACGTTTTCGAGACCAAAAACTTCACAATTCTTCCAGATATCATACTGCTCTGACCGCCCAGACCACTTATCGAAGAACCACCAACGCTGGTGCAAGTCCTACGCACTGTATCAGAAACTGGTGACGTATCAGCAGACGCGAGGGCGGCTGGAGCCACGCCTGCCCGCCCGCGTGATGATGGGTGGCTACCGAATACCGCCCAAGATCAATGAGGTGTTGGCCTCTATGTATGAGGAGAAGATTGGTGAGTGGAAAGATGAGGACCTAAGTCATAGACTATCCCCTATAGATACCGTTCTATTATCAAGGGTTAGTTGAAGGCATAATCAAAGTACATACAGAAACATTATTATTTTTTTGAGTTAGAACCATGATAACTTTAGCGGGTGGTAGGACCTTGTGCGAGGTCCGTCCGGATCGCTACCACCATCTTACTCGCTAATCCTGCCGCTAAGCAGCAGTGCTTGTACTGTTGTGTTCCGGTGTGGAGAGTAAGACAGCCGAGGAAATTACAGGCACAAGAGGCATTTCATCTTAGCCCTCTAGGTTGGCAACGCATCTGCAATCCCCTCCGGGGTTACGGTGTCTATGGGCAGTGGTGATCACTTACCATCAGGTGACCCACTTGCTCGTTTGCCTTCCTTATCACATTAAAAAAAAAAAAAACTTGGAATCTGCGTTGCTATTGTGTTACAATAAGAACAATTAGTCGATTCTGAAGTTAAGTTTGTTTCATCGAAATGCTCGGTGACCGTCGTCGGCTGCCCTGTATCCGTTGGGACTATTAGGAGAAATCATTGATCTATATGATATTAATAGAATGGCAGACCACAGATGGCATGAAATGTGACTATTGGCTGACGAGCCACCTTTGATTTTGCGTAAATTCCATATTTTCCAAAATCCCTAGTTTATAGCACCATGTATCATAATTATCGATTGAATGCATGCAATTGCGATGGTATTAATTAGTACCTATAGCACCATATGTCGAAACACTCGACTGGATTCATGTAATTGCTATGGTATTCAAAATTACTCATCTGTTTTATATTGTTAATCAGTATCAAGAACTCTTCCTCGCTCCCCCACAGACATGAACGACATGCAGTACGCCGCGCTCACGCAGACAGCCACGGCGCCCCTCACCGCCGCCCACTGCCACCAGCTCTACACCAATCAGATGAACTCTACTTACGCTAATGGGGCACATAAGGTATAGTTAAACTTCTGGACTAGGATTATTCGGATGACTTGGTGGCTCAGTGGTCAGCGATCATAACTATTGCTCCGAGAGTCGTGGGTTTGATTGCCTTTTCCATTTCTGTGAACAGCAGATTTATTTAATCTGTCTGTCCCTAACGCAATGTCCCTAACGCTCCTCTGAATTTAACGCAATGGGCATCTTGGTAAGCCGCTTCCATGTTGCGACAGCTTCATAATTTACCCTAGTGATATTTATAATGTCAAGAATTTACCAATTATGGATAAAAAAGAAAAAGGTTTTTAGTCTAAAATTGGTAGTTTATACTCGTAAAACTTATAATATTGTGTTTAAAAAAATTTGAATGTTGTCAATTCTTTTAGAAGTCCTCCTACACTCTCCACGTGGTGGGCGCAGAGCTGCAATTCGAAGCGGACGCCCTCCACAAGTGGGAGGTGTTCTTCCTCCACCTGAGACCTGACCTCACGGAGCTGAGGGTTGTCCTCATCGGTCACGACCTGAACCCTTCCAATTTGCCCCTCGATTTTCTGAGTAAGATCAGGTGAGTTTACCAATAGTGACTTATGAGAATTCGGATAGTTAATTCATTCATTTAGTGACTTACTTATTCACTTTCATCCGCGATGACTAGCCTTCTGACATCGGTTGCGATCGCAATTTTTGGTTATCCCAAGGGAATCATTTGAGGAATTGGGATCAAAAATAGTCTGTTTCCTTCTCATTTTTATAGGCTACGTGCGTGCCTGATTTCGTCATAATTGGTTGAAGCCTTTAGAAGTCAGGAGAGAAAAACGATAAATCTTTTTAGTAACGTCTTATTGTAATAGTAAACATTAGACTTACTTACACTGTATAGTTCAGTTGTTAGTTAATGAGTTATTGCTTATATTTACGAAGCCCTGAGTGAATGTGGCTCAAAACCATGCTAAATGGAATTCTATGGGCAATGCCAATGTTCAGTAGTGGACTTCTTCCGGTTAATGTGATAACTGTGATGATGATGATGGTGACTGATTTGTGTTTCACAGGCTTTGCGAGAACTGTCGTCAAAATAAGCGACGCGTGATATTCGACTTCCAAGATGGCAAGACTTATCAAGAGTATTGGTCCACTGATTTCATAACTCCAGACCTTGGTAAGAATTTTCAATCACATAAGTTGAGGAGATGGTGGTGGAACTAAAGTAACTAACATAGCTCACAGAATAGCTAAACTAAAGCGGCATAGCCTTTAGTTTAGCTATTCTGTGAGACTTTAGTTCATTGTTCTGGTCATTGGGGCAAAAAAATCCTCCATCGCACACTCAAAGACATGTTTATTTACAAAATTCTTTGTTCAATAAGCTTTTGTATAATTTGTTGGTTTTGACTTTATACTTTTATACAAACCCAATTCATTTGAATGTTTTGCATTGATTCCAGTGTGCGCCTTCAACCCCAGCATCCAAAGATCATCCATATACAACGGCAAAGATCACTGGGCGTCTGCTATAAAATGCATTCTCAAGCTAAAAGTTCCATTCGTCGTCACTGCATACACTTTAATAGAACTTCATAGGGATTTGGCGAGAATCAAAGAGGTTTCTGACATCGACGTAAATGTTATATCCGAGCCCAACTACAATAGCTTTGCTAGTGTAAGACCGGATAGGAACTTCATATCTGATGATGAAATGCCGCTGTTGTTCAAGAATTTTTGTTTTATGCTGATTAGTGGAGTTCTGTAATATTTTAACTTAGTTTTCTGTGTTTTTTGTTTATTGTTTGTTATGAAATAAACTGTTCAATTTGATTTTTATTTTCCTTTATAATGAGAATTTTCCGACATTTAAAAAAATTGCTATTTTTTAATAAATGAAACAAGAGCTTCTGTTGATTTTCATCAGAGTTTTATTCTTGCTATTTTTAAAGTACTTAGTACTAAATATTTACATACTATTTAATACTATTTAAATATCACAGATGAACACATCATAAGGCAGTTACGGTAACAAGGCAAGCAATGCAAACAATCGTTACAATAACAACAGCTGAAGTCATGACACAAAACAAAGTTGATAAGGATAGTTTAAATAAAGATAATACTGTACAAATAGAAACCGGATAAATGCCGATTTGTTAACTTTGCTTACAATGTCAAAGAAGTCATTTAACTTTCTTGCAAAGCTTCTTTAAGAACATTGTCCATAATAATCACAGAGACATTTAGAGACAGAAAAGAAGTAAAAGATGATGCAGTAGTAGTGTCGAATGCCGCTAACGCGATGCGAGGTTGAACCGGACACCTATAAAAATAAAGGTTATTTACAACACACAATGGAGACACAAATGAAATGTTAGTCAATAACAAGGGTTAGGATTATTGAATAGATGACACCAATATCGATGTTATGAAAGTTAACAATAACCATGTATTTGTAAACAATCAATTCAAATAGGTGAATGGTAAATTACTTGCACTTGAAAATAATACTGGTAACAAAGATGAAATGTGCATATTTTGTGTAGGTACTTGTTATTCTAGTATTGTTTGTATTGTATTTCATAAGGTTTTGCAAATTATACAACAATACTACAGTTTTAGATGAAGCTGAAACTTACAGAAGATCGTTTGTGAACTCTTAGAAAAATAAAAATATCTACACAAAATGTACATTAACCTGGTCCGAAAGTATAGGCATGTTCCTCATCTCTGTTTTAGTGCTATCTGCAATAACTGTTGTCGGTAATCCGTTTTTCTCATTTTCACTTTTAGAGGTCCTTGGTATTTCGCTTTTCTTTATGATTTCTTTGCTATTTGTGAAATTATTGGTAAAGGTAGTTACTTCTTCTACATTTGTTTTTCCTTTATTTGGTTTTTCGAGTGGCGTCCCATTTTGACTAACATTTGTAATATTTTTGCCATCATACTTATTTTCTAGAGGTAGTATTGATAATTGTTCAACAGTTGCATTCACTTTTGTATCACCGTAATCAATATTTGATTGGTTTTTAAGGAAATTAAGCAAAATGTTAGCGGGTGTAATGTTTATCAAATGTTTTTCACTACTAAATGCTGATTCATTTGTTTTTTGGGGGGAATAACTTCCTGAATTCACATGAATTAATTCGCCATTTTCAGATATATTTAAATTTGTTTTAACAGTTTCAATTCCTTCTATTACTGTATTTCTATTTTGTTTTGATTCGTTGTATGTTAATTCATTATATATTCTACTTGCGTTTAAATCTGATAAGTCATTCGGATTGGACATTGATTTGATTGTATTTTTGTTATATTCCAATTGATTCAAAGGTAGAACAGGAAGCCTGTCACTTAATTTTTCATTTCGGGTTATTGGTATAACATGCTTGCTGTGTGGATAGAGATCTAATGAACCAGGTATGACGACGGTAGTTGTAGTCGAATCATTCTTTGGTACTGAATTTGAGTTATTTACTGTTCTTTTTGGTAAAACAGCTGTAAATTCATCTTCCGTGAACTGCAATAATTATTAGTTATGATTAGTTTTGATTTGTATAAATATTTTACTAACAAAATCTTCAAGTTTGCTGATTGATTTAACTTACAGTATTTGGAATTCGTTCAGTTGTATCATGAAATCCGTCTTGTTTGTTGAAAATGCTGCTTGGTGTTAGAACTTCTTTTTCATCTTCAGTGCCCTGCAATAATTGCAAATATTTTATTCTTCAAGTTTAAAGGATAATATTTGTGGTATCTGAGGGTCGGTCGCTTGCCTACCGGGGCTAGGTAAAACACCAGAAAAACACGGAAAAACTCATATCACCTTTGATGTGCCCTGACAAACGACAGAATAAAGTACAAAAAAAGGCTTTTTAGGCGGAAAACACATTGAGGCGGAATCCGGACGGGAGCGCGGAGTAACGGAATTCGCGCGCGGCAGCGGTCCGCTCCACCGGACGGTTTCCGTCCGAATTTCGCCCGAAGCCGCGGTGCACGACGAAGGCGCGGATTCCGCGCCACCGGGCGGTTTCCGTCCGAATTTCGTCCGAAGCCGCGGTGCACGACGATTTTCGTCATGCGTCTATTTAATATTCGAATGTGTATGTATGTAACAAAGATTGTTTTTGTTTGTAAAAAGGATCATTTCGTGAACCCTTACGCGACGCACCCCCCAACCCCGCGCCCTCCCTCCGTGTCGCACTCCCCCTCCCCCCGCGCCCTGCAAGGCCCCTCACACCGCACCCCCTGCCCCCGCGACGCAACCCCTCCCCCGCGCCTCACAACACCCTCCCCCCACGCCCAAAAGGCTCCCCGCGCTGCACTCCCCCTTCCCTCCGCGCAGCACTCCTCCTCCCCCCGCGCCGCAGCCCCTCCACCCGAGCCCAGCAACACACTCCCCCCGCGCCCCGCAAGGCCGCCCGCGCCGCACCCCCCTCCCCTCGCGCCTCACAACACTCTCCCCCGCTTCACAGCCCCTCCCCCCGCACCCCGCAACACCCTCCCCCCGCGCCCCGCAAGGCCCCTCGCGCCACCACCCCCGGCGCTCTGCACCCCCCGCGCCACCACCCCCGGCGCTCTGCACCCCCCGCGCTCTGCAACACCGCCACCCCCGCGCGCCGCACCCTTCTCCCCCGCGTCAGGCAACCCCCCCGCTCCCCGTTATGTTGCGAGACTCACGCTTTACCCTGCGAATAGCACCACGCGGGAGCGCGGATCCGTCAAGCGAACCGCGCCTCCGGGCGGAGAAGCGGAGTCAGTGTGGCATACCCTGCGAATCGCACCGCGTCTCCGCGCGGGAGCGCGGATTCGTCGGCGAATCGCGCCTCCGGACGGAGAAGCGGTGTCAGTGTGTGGTACCGGGCGGTTTTTCCATACAAATCAACATTTTACAGTATAAAGTTTAAATCCGCGCCACCGCCATTCGCCGCGGTGAGCGGAGCAGTGTGTTTTCCGCCTAAAGAATATATAAAGTTGCTGAAGATGCCAGCGATATATTTTCTATATTTATAATAGTTACTAATCTATTTTCCTCTTTAATTAAACTTACGATTTTTGAAATCTTCTCCATTTTAGCGCGAGATCCATTATCTTCATTAAGTTGATCTTCAAATTGACTACCAACTTCGTATATCACAAATTCTCTGCCGAATCTTTCGTTTTGCGACTATAATTTATTAAAAATACAATTATGACATTATATGCGTATGTACAATATAATTAATTGTAATACACTCATTTTTGGAGAGTTAAACGCAAAGGTACTTTGGAGATACGATATTTATTCTAGGCAAGTAACTATGACGTAGTAGAAGTCATTTAAAAACAGTATCAAAAACAATATAAATGGCCAGGGTGTTTCTAGTGAAACCAAAGAGGTTTAACAAATACAAATGCATACAAAATTTAATAAAACATATTTAGGAGTGTGGTTAAAGATAAAAAGAATATCTAGATAGGTATTTCGTATTTGTTTATCTTAAGAGAAAAGAAACACATAAAACTACATAGAAGTAATTAGTATAAAGCAGCCACTTACTTCAATTTTATCCTGTTTCTCATATTGCAGTCCATTTGTGTTACGTTTTTTATTTGCTTCGACGTCATCATACATTATATCAATGCTTTCATAATTCGCTACATCATAACTTGATCCTTTTTCCGTTATTGTGGTTAAACTATCCATAAATTCATCTTCTGTAGTGCTTTGAATTAATATTTTATCTAAATCATCTTCTTGAGTTTTGACGTTGGGTGCTTCTTTAATTAGAGAAGTATCTAGTTCAGATGGGTAACTTGTCGTTGTTTCTGTTGAAGTTCTGTCATTTAACTCAATGTTACTAATATAGGATTTTCTTCTCATTTCATCGTCAACTTGTTTTTTAATATTATGAGTGTAATTTTCTGGTGGCTCCCAAAAATATTCTGAGGCCAATTGAAAATTAACATCTTTGATGGAAGTATTATTTTGCTCTTCTGAATCATCGTCATAATATTCAGGATCGCTTTGTTTTCCAGGTTTCGAAAATTTCTGAGCATTCATTTCATCTGCTGTAGTAAATGATGAAGATGAAGTGCTAGTTAAACTTTTATCAGTAGTACTCGTAGATGTAGTAACATCACTACTTAAACTTTCATCAGTTGTTGGTGTAGTTACAGCACTACTTAAACTTTTATCAGTAGTAGATGTAGTTACATCACTACTTAAACCTGTATCAGTTGGTGGTGAAGTTACAGTACTACTTATCGTTCTATCAGTAGTAGGCCAACTAGTTACATTACTGTTATAATTATCATGGTTGTTGACATTAACTACAATTGTACTAACTTCATCGTTAATACTTTCCATTCTGTCGTATTTTGTGTATTTAGCCACCTCAGGTCCCAGGTATTTTTCGATATATCGAATCAGGTTTTTGCATTTCTGGACTGTATTCACATCATGAGAGCTACCCCACAGAATGAAACCAGAGGCATCAGACTCGTACATAGTTTTGATAGCTATTTGTAAGTCAGCCTATGAACAGAAAAGAAGATAATTTACTTTTAGTGTAAATCAGTTATACTTCTTTTTTCGTGTAGCACTATTAACTGTCTGTTTCTAACGTATAGACGGCTTACATTTACCTTACCTACCTACATTGCCATCTTATCTAGTCTTCACCTTTTTGCTGGTTCTGTTATTATTAACTAGTTTTCTGTTTGAGGCTTCACTCATCATCATCATCATCATCATCAGCCGAAATACTCTCACTGCTGGACAAAGGCCTCCCCCCCCTAATGTTATTATCGCTGTTATTTAGATAAACTATTGACACAAGTTGAGGTATCCGGATAAATACTTCAAGACTGGTTGAAGTATTGAGACGTCAGTAATAAATAGGGAACAGACAAAAAATATTTTCGCACTGATAATATAAAGGTAGTAACAGAAGCGGTCGTGGCTTAACACGTATTGCGTGGTCGCATCGATTACGCATATTAACTAACTACAGACACGGTCATATCATTAGCGGCTTAGCGGCTTAGCGTATCTTTTGAAGCAACAAAAGGTACGCTAAGCCGCTGGTGCCGGTTGTTATCACTAGATGGGAGCCATTACGCCATTTCTAACACTACGGCTGTCCACCGACAATCTCCACCAATCCAAATTGGGCCCCCGTGTGTGGAGTACGGCCTAATTTTCTCGAGCTATGGAACGAGACCCTTATCAGAGCAGTTGGGACGATAATAGGAAGTAAGGATTTTAGTTTTGCACCTCTACACTCTTTCGTCTCTCCACATCATCCGTCGTTTATACAATACACACACACCCTTTACCAACTTTACTCGAACTAACCTCACTCAAATATTCGTCGTCAGTATTGTGATATCGGAACCAAAAGTACGGCAATATTGTCGTCCCGCTCTTTCTCACGCGGGATGCCTCTCGTATTCTCCCTCGCACCATCTGCGCTAGCTGGTTTGTTGTCAGCGTGTTTGAGCTGTAGACCGATGGATACAGCGCTGTGCTCTCCAACCATAGCCAATATGTGCTGGAATAACAAAATGAACCTTTTTATTTAACCCTCAATTGCTAAGCCTTTGGCATCATCTCACCTGTTGGTAAGTGATGATGATGCCGAAGATGGAAGCGCGCTTACCAAGATTCCTCAACGAAGTGGGGAACTGGCTATGTTATCTTCATACCGGAACACATCAATGCTGTTAACATTGATGTTTTGCGGCAAAACTTAGATAAAATGGTGGTAGCTAGACAGGCGGGCTCAGAAAATGCCCTAACACCAACCAAACCGAGTCCTTTAAAGTTGGGCCCCGCCGGGAATCGAACCCGCGACCTCCTTATGTGAAGCGAGTGGACTAGCCACTAGGCCACGGAGACGGTTGAATTTATCCATCTTTTCATCGTCATCAGCCAAAAGACTTGATAGAGTAAGAAAAGGCTTCCGTCAAGGACTTTCACGACGACCAGTTTTGCGCTGCCCGCTCTTTTATGGCAGAGGTGGCAAACGAACAGACGGATCACCTGATGGTAAGCGATTACCGCCGCCTATAGACACCCGCAACACTAGAGGAGTCATAAGTGCGTTGCAGACCTTTGAAATGGGACGGGGGATGGGAGGAATTGGGGGGAGGGAGAGGTTGGGCCTCCGGTACCCCAACGCAAGCGTGGCTTCACGCCGGTTTTCTGTGAGGCCGTGGTATCGCTACGGTCGAGCCGGCCCATTCGTGCCGTAGCATGGCTCTTCCACGGTAAAAAGCATGGTGCTTCCAGCGGCAGTAATCGAAGAATCTCTTTAGGTAAGGAAAAGTAATATTAAGTTTATCCATAGTAATATCTGCAGTGGTTAGATCATAATTATATTCCCCCCACGATCACTGATATATTATTTTTTTACCTTGTAATATAAGTAAATAAATCTCGCTTGTCTAATAATAACTTATTAGACAAGCAAGATTAACTTATATTGCCTATGCTAATAGTCTTATACTATTAGCGTAGGCAGGCCTCCCACTTGGTGGACCGATGACCATGTGAAGGTTGCGGAAAGCCGCTGGATGCGGCAGCGCAGGAACCGTCGGTGTGGAGGAGGCCTTTGTCCAGCAGTGGACGTCTTTTGGCTGATGGTGATGATGACAATGAGATGAGTTATTCTGGAACAGCCGCACAGTGGAGCCACTGACGCTTTTCTGTAAGGTCATTTAAAAAAACTCACTCGTCGTTCTCAGCAGGAACGCGATCTGCGCAACGCTCGCGCATGTTGCTGGACGCCATATTGAAGCAGTAGGGGAAGCCGTAGTAGCCCCACTGTGCTTTAGGGCGCATCTGCTTCGCTATAGAGAGTGTGGTCTGCATGAAAGCGCGAGCTTTCTCTTCGAAGCGTCGCTTCGCCTGGAAAAATATAAGTTAAATCTCATGAAACTATGACATTGATATGAGCCGACTCTGTTTGTCGATCAATATGTTTTTAAATAAGTATTTAAAACTACTTAAGTTCTTAAAATCACGTAAATCTAACGCAGGGAAATATTGGCCACGTTTTGGTATACTCATTTTGAGAATTTTGATTCTTTAAAATTGATTTTTTTTGGAAATTAAGTACCTATGGGTTCGATGGCAAGTTGTTCAGTTGCATGAGAGAAACCAATGGTCAATGTCTTGGGGGGTAGATTTTTTACATTCTGTATGGTTTTTGTAAAAATACGTAAAATTTATTTAAAAACTTTACTGTCCACTACTAAAGCACCGACTACATAATATTTCGGTGACATACAACTATACCTACATCAAAAAAAACCAGAGTAGCGTGCAAAAATTGACATATTAAAATATACATCCGAAAACCTGGAGTAACGTGCAAAAACCAATGCAAAAAACAATAGGTTATGCAATAAAGGTATACTCAATACCTTTATTGCATACCCTATTGTTTTTAAAAATGAACTAAATAATTAATAAACTCCAAATTGCGCATCTCTGGAACATTGGAACTATGAACGAACTATCGTATTTTGCAATGCAAATCTGTCTAGTACATTCCGGTCCACTCAACGCCGTAATTCTCAGAACAGTCCTTAACCCGCAAACGCTAGCACTAACTTATTTGAACCGCGGCACGCGCCATCACAATAAAACAGTTAATTCACATTAACGCACATTTAACTGGAGCTCAAACTGACCTAATTGTTTAACAGACAGCGCGTTGTGTGACTTGCTGAGTGCCAGATGGTTGCTGAAATGTTACGACATCTCCTTGATGTAAGGAGTTTTTGCTTCAATCTGTTACTTGACTTTTTAAATCTATCAACTCAAAAGAGTTCTTTTTAGCTGTAGGTGGTCAGCCCTTGGCATCATCTCACCTGGTGGCAAGTGACGATGATGCCGAAGATGGAAGCGGGGTTAACAAGATTACCCAACGCAATGGGGAATTGGCTATATTCATGCCGGAACACATTAATGATATTAACATTGATGGTTGGCGGCAAGACTTAGATAAGATGGTGTTAGCTAGCCCGACGGGACGCAAAAATGCCCTACCAACAACAAAACCGAGTCCTACAAAGATGGTTGGAGGAGTTTCTTTGGGCCCGTCGTTTTTTCTCACTCCGCAAACACTTCCCGAAACGGCGGGTATACGAGTTCCGAGTGGTAGGAACCTCGTATTAGGTAGATAAAAGAATGATATTCGAAAAGTGTACACTGCTACCTACTTCGAATAAAACTTCATTTTATGAACCTCGCCGGAAATCGAATCCAGATTTGAACCAAGCGGACTAGCCACTAGACAATGGAGGCGGTGTTATAAGTTTGAATATTATGTGTGTCTGTCTGTGAAACCATAGCTCTCAAAGAAAAATGCCTGAAAGCAAATTTTATCGTTGGTTGATAAAAAAACTAGTTACGTATTCGTGGTTTTCAAGATACATATTTGCTATTGACGGTCTGTAATTATAAATGCCATTTTTAATTTTGTAAGTCGTACTACAGTACTCTTTGTAGGGAGATAATTACCCGACTTCAAAAAAGGAGGAGGTTGTCAATTCGACTGAATGTTGTTTTTTTTGTATGTATGTTACGCCATTACTCCGTCAATTACAAATTTATTATGAAGATTCTTTTTTGTTTGGTAGGTAATACTTCAGAGGTGGTCTCGCTCATATAAATTGTATCAAAATTGATTTAGCGCTTGTTGAAAAAATCAACAAAAACTGAAAATAAAAAAACATAGCAAAATGTTACGGTTGAAGTCGGTTGTTTTTAACGTATTCAGCGTTGTCAATTCTTTTACTGCTCCGATGTGGCTCTGATCGATCACAGTTTGTTTACAGTGTGGTTTTGGGTAATTTCATTGCTTGATTGAACGTTGTCCTAAATTGATAAAGTTGCTTGAAAACTTCAAAGTTCCATAGAAGAGCTAAAAGTAAAGTTGTCTCCTAAACCACATCTGCTCTCAACAATTAAATTTGAAAAATCAATATACAGAGTGGAACAAATGGATGTAAGAAGGATCCATAAACTGGAGCTTCTTACTCGTAAAATTGAACAACTTAAATCACAAAAAAGTTTTTGGAATTTCTTGGACTCTTCATTCAAGATCAGGTGATCAGTTTGTATGAGGAATCTTTTTCTTTTCCGATTTTAGCAGTTCTACGAAATACCAAAGTACTCAGTTTAGTTATGTGAAGAACTCCCAGTAAACGTGTTTCACGCCTATTTTGTTACATTTTTTTTATGGTACAGGTGGTAAACGAGCAGACGGATCAGCTGATGGTAAGCGATTACCGCCGCCCATAGACACCCGCAACACCAGAGGAGTCACAAGTGCGTTGCCGGCCAATATTTCCAATCTGTCCAAACAATCTGTCCAAATGCATACTCTCCCTTTTCTTTTCCGATTTGAACAAAGTATTTTACTTAGCCCTAAAGAGTCCAACATCAGTTTTGATACAAGGTCTTGAAGTCCACACAAGTCGACATTCTTACTGTTCTCTTTCCTCTTCCTTCCTCCTCCTCCCTCCTTCTTCCGCCTCTTTCCTTCTCCTCTCTCTTCCTTCCTCATCCATCGTCCTCCTTCCTCCTCCTCTCTCCTACTTCTTCCTCCAACTTCATCACTCTGACAGATACCTACCTCGGCTTTGATCCAGGGTTCCGGCCAGATCCAGTGCTTCTTCCTCTCTATCTGATAGGAGACGTCCTTATAGGGGACCAGAACGCCGAAATTTTGCCGGAATATCGGCCGCCAGGATTCGAAGTCGATGATTCCCACTCCTGGAAACGTGGAATAAATAAGATAACTTTATATCAGGAAGTAAAATGAATGAAAACACTTTATTGCACAAAATAAAACAGAAAAATATGAAAGTATAAACTTTATATTTTATTGCTTTACACTGGATTGAAAGACCTTTTGCTAAGCAACAACTATACAAAATGAATTTAAAAAAAATTTGGTCTCTCCATTGATTGATCCATTTGATTAATTGAGACTGACTCGGTGGCTTAGTGGTTAGCGATCCTGACTTCTGACCCGAGAGTCGTGGGTTCGATCCCCACACAGGGCAAACTTTTCTGTGATGAGCAGAATTGTTTGCTCTGAGTCTGGGTGTATTATATCTATATATGTATGTATTTAAAAAGTATTTGTGTATGTGTATCAGTCTCTGGTTCCAAAGATACAGGGAATCCTAGTTTGGGGCCAGGTGACCGTGTGTGATTGGTCCCAGATATTATTATTATTTTTATATTTAAATATTTACGAATTCAGTAGTATTCTCAACTGGGTCCACTACCACGAATTCCACTTGAAAAACTACATCAGATTTCGTCATTTTCGTTATGGTAAGTGAATCTTCAAGGCCGTCGAAATTCCAATTTCGAGTTCTGATTCTAGATGTGTCGTACAAAATGTAGAGTTTAGAACCCATACGACATTATTTTGTTATTTTTATTTATATACAAAAAGTAAACAATAGCATTACAGTACAACACCAAGACACTACAATGTATAAATTAACTTAAATCAAGTTACACTTATAAAAAGGACACGTAAACACAAAACTAAAGAATATTAAAACAATACAATAAAACATGATAACAAATTAACGAGTTAAGCATTCAACGAATTTTAAGCATTCACGAATCACGATAGACGCTTAACCATTCATCGTGAAACAAATCACACTGTGGCACTGATTTCAGGAGGGAATTGAGTAGCGATCGCGATCTCATCAACGGTGTTTTTTCGTGCTACCGTGCGCGCCCACGGGACTTCTAGCAGGTCGTGGCGACGTGCTCGTAGATAATTATTAGGTACCGAAAACGAAGCCATCCGAGCCACTAATTCAGGGCAGTCACATTCGCCCCGTACAATCAAACCACTAATTCGCAATAAATCAGCATTACGCCTCACTTCCAAAGAATTGTACCCAAGCATTCCAAGAAGAAACTCTGTACGGTACTTAAAAGGATAAAATCCATAAACCTTTTTATAAACAAATCTCAGAAAAGCTTTTTGTATTTTCTCTTGACGTAAAGCATAAATCGATTCGTATGGGTTCCATACCACGGAGGCTGATTCCAGCTTACTCCTAACAAGCGCAGAGAAAAGTAGTTGTACAGCGCTTATGTTGTCAAAATCGCGAGCATTTATGATTACAAATCCTAGTCTGCGGTAACAGTTCTCAGCAAGGGATTTCATGTGATCGTGAAATGTTAATTGTGAATCAAATGTAACACCGAGATCCTTGACAGTGTCAACACGAACTAGAGGCATCCTACTTCAAAACTTGCAGTCATCGTTTTAATGTTTTTTTAACGACACATTTAGGAATCTTTCCATCTTAACAGTTAGGATAACATTATAATAATCGCTTTGTGTGTCGAGGTTACGCCCACATTCTGATTACTTAAGTAGGTATATGATTTATCTGAACCGAGAAATTTTCCTACCACTACCTTCTATGAATAACATGGCACTGTTTATTTATTCAGTGTTTATATACGGCCTTGCTTCGAAATAAATGAGCGATAAAAAATTAAATAAGTGCGAAGGATGACATGTAAGTGATTATTGTTTGTTATTGTAACTTAAACTTGTATAGTTTAAGTAAATTATAAGCATGTTAGTGAGTGTTAGATTGTATTTATACTTTGTTTTTTAGATTGTATTTATACTATTTTTCATACACAATGTACTTTGTTCTGGAATAAAGAAATTGGACTGAAATTGAAATTGTTAAATGTCCTCAAAATGCATTTCCTCAAATAAAGAAGTCACAATTTTTTTTAAAAATAAAAGTAATTTAGTATGTTTATAAGGTAATTTATTAAAGTTTACGTATCACCTAGATCCTGCCATTTCGGGAAGTGTTCAAAGAGTGAGAAGAAGTTTTAGCCCCAAAAGAAACTTCCTTCATAACCATTTTCGTTTCATTTTCTTAATTCTTAGAAAACAATTTCATTTAAATTCGAAACTAATTACAACAGATTTTTTATGTACTTTTTACTGAGTTACTCTTTTATACTCTTCTTATGTACCATTTTGCAACTATCTCAATTAATTTGAAATGAGCTGATTCATATTATTATTTTTGCTGATTTGTTCTCACTTCTGTGCTGGCCTGTCCGGCATTTTATTGTGGTGCCGACAGAATATCAGCCACACGATAAGAAGAAGAATATCAGCGCTGTGGTTTTCCACAGTTTATGCTGAGTCGGAGCCCTTTCCATGCCACGCACAACAACGCTGGTTTCGATTGTTATCTACCTATTTTATGTTATTCTTTTACTTTAGTTATAGGGTGATTCTTAGAAATTCTGTTCTCAGCGTGATTTCTCTGGCATAAAAAAAATGAATAGATTGACTAGTTTAAATGTGATATCATGAAAATAGAAGTCTCGAGTAACACAAAATTGACTTTGGCACCAATTTTTATAAAGCCGTTATAAAGATATTTAAGTTCAAATTTTCGTGGCCAGAGGAATCAGAATATGATGGCAGAGAAATCAAAAGTAAGCTTAAATGAAAATAAAAACCTCTTTGATAGCATTATTATATTACAAAAACCTAAATATAATCTATCTATCAGCCGAAAGACGCCCACTGCTGGACAAAGACCTCCCCCAAGGATTTCCACACCGACCGGTGATGTGCGGCTCGCATCCAGCGGCTTCCCGCAACCTTCACCAGGTCGTCGGTCCATCGAGTCGAAGGCCTGTGCACACTATTAATTTTGCCAATGCGTGACAGTTTACCCTATAATTCGCTGAATTTTACACTAGGGGCTGGCTGGTGATATACTATGTCCATCGATTTAATGCTATTGTCCCTTATTAACTTTTATGACTGACTCGGTGGCTAAGTGGTTAGCGATCTTGGCCTCTGATCCGAGAGTCGTGGGTTCGATCCCCACACAGGGCAAACTTTTTTGTGATGAGCAGAATTGTTTGCTCTGAGTCTGGGTGTATTATATCTATATATGTATGTATTTAAAAGTATATGTGTATGTATATCAGTCTCTGGTTCCCAAGATACAGGAAATCATAGTTTGGGGCCAGATGACCGTGTGTGATTTGTCCCAGATATTATATTATTATTATAAATATTATTATTATAAACTTTTATGACCTAATCATCGCAATTTCTGCAAATTGTGGAGTTATGCACCATACAAGACTTTGTTATAATGTCCGCGTATCATACCGCGACACTACTATCGCCAACCTGTCTACCAATCGTCTCGAGGGCAAACAACTGTCTCAGGATGGCGTTGGAATTATCGTCCACAAGTCCTTCTTTACCAAAGTGGTCCAGATCGAGAATATTTAGACGAGGGCAGTATTTCCTACTTATGCTGTACTATTGGGTATTCTGTGCTTATGCTCAGTATCACCAAACGGTATTCACTGAAGGTTATAGAGTTATATGCACCGAGCGCGGAATGTTTGGACGATGAGGGGGAGAGTGGGGACTTTACATGCGGATATTTCTAGATTCATACATAGCTCCTGGCTCTCGGACATCCTGTACCGTTGTAATCAAGGACTTCAAAATAAAACTAGACAAACGAAATGACAATGAGCTGAGAGTGGGATAATTTGGATAAGGATCATCATTATCCATAAGACGTCCACTTCTGGACGACGGCCTCCTCCCAGGCTTTCCACGAATACCCATCTTTCACTGCCCGCATCCAATGGCTTCCCGAGTTCTCCACTATGTGCGAGCCCTGTAAACCGCCCGTTGCTACTACAGTTTAGAGGTTCTGTGAGCTATTCGCTTACTTTTGTTACTATGTATCTCCTTATTTCACGTATGGAAACTCCCAAGCATAGTCCGCTCCGTCGCCCTTTGGCCCTAGATTCACCAAATTTCTTATTTCATTTTTATTATATCTATACCTACTAAGTTTAATCTCTTTCTTATATATGCGATGGAAGGAAGTTGTTCTCCAATCCATAATGAAAATAAGATAACTTGTTCCCCATTGGGTTGAGATGTTTTGGTAAGCTCATCTCCAACTTCGGCAAAATCATCACTTACCTTCAGGTGAGATGATGCCAAGGGCTTACCAATTGTGGACAAAATATCTATTGCGGCACGTGCAGAGCAAACTTCATTGTTTGAACATCATACTCAAACTCAAGGTTCACTGCATCCTCTAGTTTTCAAAATATGTAGTGTCCATGCGGTCTTGTCTTTAAGGCTTTCAACCTCTGAACGTCTATACTATTAAGTAACTTTTTCTTGTGCGAGGTAACTTGGAACGTACTATAGGCAGATTTAGGTTGTAAGGTAATTACTTCTTGAAGTACACCTGAGACTGAATATTTAAGACAGGGAATTAAAAAAGTTGACTAAGTACCTAATTGACTTGCTGTAATATGAAAACCTATTCTCAAAAATAAAGAATCTGCTGAAAAATATTAACACAAAACCCAAATTTTTGATTCCTCCTGTCATAAGCCCATAGGAGTCAGTGACAGAGAAGTCATATTTTTTTAGTTAAACTTAAATACCGCCTCATACATACATAACCCAAAGTTGTTGTTCATACAATAGAAAACCATCATTCATAGCCTTTCACTAAGCGCAGCCGTAAAGTCTGAAACAGCATAATAACACCAAAAATGTAAGCAAAGGAATCATAATCCCACCCGAACCAAACCCAGAGTAATCAGATATTATCCTTCGTATCTCCGAATTGGTGAAAACCAGCTGACTGTCCACCTCTAAGCACGTGCGGAGCACGACGAGCTACTAGCCGCGCGGGGAGCGAAGTCTTTCAGATTCGTAGTTTGAAAGATATGATCGAAGGAAACACGCGCCATAGCAATCATAATTTTCTACCGGACAAAGTTTATTTTCTAAATTGTAGAAAAACTAACCAAGATATATATCTCAAATATTTCATACAAAGGGAACAACTAATCTATTTTCGACAAGTTCACTCAGAACATAAATATAATAACATGGAAAACAGCAATTGATAAAGTTACATAAGAAAATGCACAACGGACACGTCAGAGGAGTCAGAATAATGAGAAACAGATATTATTTTTTCATATTTAAATTTAAATTAAACAAAAATACACAAATGTCCCAGTTAGGTAAAAGGTTAAGCTGCATTTAAAAAAAAAAAGAGTTTGTACAGTGGATAGTTACAGAAATACGTCGCCGGACATGTAAAATTAGCGGTCCTGAGAATCACCCTATACTTGCCTGTTAGTTTTTTGTTCATTGTATCTTTACTTAATGCAGTGTGTTTTTTTTGCTATATATCTATCAGAATGCGCGTCCCAGGTTTCCCCAAAATGGCTAATTTTTTTTTTTCAATAATATTGATCAGCATGTGAATTCGCTTTAAAATTATTATTTTTATAAGTCCTTGGCGTCATCTCACCCGGTGGTAAGTGATGGATGATGATGCTGGAGATGGAAGCGGGCTTACAAAGATTCCCCAATACAAAAAAAAAATACTATAGTTATAGCTTTGGTCAGATTTAGTAATAAACTACAAAAACGGTCGATTTAGCCCATTAATGAAAACGTTACGTAATCTATGCTATGTATGTTTAATAGGCAATGTACGAGTTACTGTTCAATTTGCCCATCAATGCCAATGTCGGGAATCGAACCCGCGACAAAAGATTCCGTTTGGCCTTGTTGTCATGTTGTGTGGCGATGCGTTGTTATACAGGGTGTTCAGATGTCCTCGTTATGCGTAATTGGTTGCCATGGAAACCTCTGTTTCTTCACTTCGATTCTAGTTACATAGGCGACGGTAACCATTTTCCATCAAGTGGGCAGTAGCCCTTTTCACCAACTTTTACTAATCTTTAAGACTATGCCTATCTTAGAGGGCTCAAATGTAATGCAATTCATATCATCCTCACTGTTAGGCCACGGTTGTAAATAAAGCACTCGGCAACGCATAGGATACTTTTTATCCCGGAAAACTCAAGGGTTTCCAGAGGAAGGGTTAAAAACTGAAATCTTACTTTGTCACTAGATGGCGCTGTCTTAACATTTTATTTCTATCTGGACCCAATTCTGAAGTACACGCAGACGAATAAATAAAAGATCTGGCAACCCTAGTTATACATATAGTCCGTCGTACGATCTTTTGGCAGGTGGTGAAAGGTCGGAACTAACGCCGCCATCTTGAAAAATGACAATATTTGTATGAAAGAAATGTCATATTTGCGACTAAAGCGCCGCTCTGTCAATGTCATCCATCTGCCAAAAGATTGTAGTCAGACTGTAATTTAAGATGGATATAGAATGGATTATAAAATGCTCATTCATCTAAATAAACTATTAAGTTCTGCACCCAGTGGTCTAGCAAATAAAGGCTTTAACTTTGAACAATTTGAGTTGACCTTGAAAATTATAGACAAAAACAACACCCTATATATAAGCCTCATAGACACGACTGATCTAATCTAATTGTTGTCTGTTGACAGTGATTTATTAAGGCGGCATCAGTACCGTTAATGTCTCTGCGTTAGATGCGATCATGCGACTTGATTCTTCACTCACATTGTTCATGTTCACTACATGGAACGTGTTAGTTGGACAATTCAAAATTAAAACTCAAATAACCTAAGTATATAAAAAAAATGAAACCCGACTGCATTAAAATGTATCCTACGTCATTCTCAGGATCAAGGAAGGAATCTAAAGACACCTCTCAAGCTTAAATCTATCAAGCCGATTAGGCTACAGAGCGTGCCAAAGAAATATACATACATACATACATACATTAGAAAAACATAACCCTCCTTCTGGCGCAGCCGGCTAATGAACAGATAATAAAAAAGGGTCTACACGTAACCATTGGTAATGCTAAGTTCAAACCAGGCAATACTAATCCAGACTTGGCCCCCGTGTGTGGAGTATGGCTTAACGTCCCGAGGTATGGGAAGAGAGCCGTGCCCCTGCAGTGAGGACGGGACGAAATGGGTTGTTAACGAATACCTTGTCATATTACGGTTGAATTATACGTATGCCACACGATTAGAAAGAAGATGACTGGACAGTTTAGTAGCGTGATGCTCGTATTGATAGACTGCGGTTGCCTGCACTTAGCATTACCCGCGAATTACGTGCCACAGCACTTAGATTTACAGCTAACCAGTAATGGATCTAAATAATTTAATATTTTGTAATTTACGATAATGACTCAATAAGACAATCAATTAATTTCTAATAACAGTATAATCAAATAGTATCAAATGCGGCGACTGTAATAGGTACAGATTATCTTCATTGTTCTAATGATCTCATCTCGTTATTAGCGAGTTTTTGTTTTTATTTGTCGAGCTAGTTGTTCTTTTTGTTTTTGTTTTGTTATGTTTATTCGACTGTACCAGGAGGAGGGTTATGTTTTCTAGGCTTGTTTGGCTGAGCTGGTAGCCTTAATAGCTTGATGAATTTTGGAGGCCGAGGTGTGTCGTGTTAACAGCCCATTACGTCCCCACTGCAGGGGCACGGGTATCTTCCCATCCATCTGGAAGGTTAGGCCATACTCCACGCCACAGTATAAGGACATTTTACAGTATGGACACTCACTGCCGCTCTGTGAAGGCCACCTCATCCCCCCTGTGTGCGTGACTTCTAAGATTGGCAAACCAAAGACAATTTTATTTTCATAAGGAGAGAGGTAAGGCTTCTAAGGCTATACAGCCTTGTCTCGTGTATACAGTATTCACTTCATTAAAAATGTCTATTCTTCTGTAAGTCTGTCCTTTAAGTACTTACATATTTCTGTCGTTAAAAGTTCTATTGCACTGGGAAATATCAATTTATAAAGACGTCAACATAACAAAAAAAGTGTAACCTACGACAAGGCGGTACGACCAGAAGCCTTAGCTTAAGCAGCCCTAGATACTCACACACTCATTAACACGTGTACAGACATGAAGAAGTGTATTTCTATGTAGTAAACAATAATGCGATATTTATATGAAATGTCCGGGGTGTGCTCCACACACGGGCCAAGTCCGGATTGGTGGAGGCTGTGGGGCTAGTGGCCAACCCCAGAGTCAGAAGTTTTCACCGCCTATAGGATCTCCGACATGGCTTAACGACTGCCATCTAGCGATAGCAGCCGGTACCAACGGCTTAACGTGCTTTGCGAAGCACGGAAACGGTCGACATAAATGCCGAGGCGCAGTCTATAGAGGAGGCCTGTGCTTCAGCAGTTGAAGACATTTTTTTTTATGGCATAGGTGGCAAACGAACGGTGGATCACCTGATGGTAAGCGATTACCGCCGCCCATAGGCACCCGCAACACCAGGGAGATACAAGTGCTTTGCCGACCTTTGAAATGGGATAAGGGATGGGGGAATTGGGAGGGGGGGAGGTTGGGCCTCCGGTACCCTCACTCACTCGGCGAAACCCAACGCAAACGTTGCTTCACGCCGGTTTTCTGTGAGGCCGTGGTATCACTCCGGTCGAGCCGGCCCATTCGTGCCGAAGCGTGGCTCTCCCACGGTCAAAACTTCCAAGTGATTTGAGAATTTGTTATTTTTAGAACTATCATAAAAACAATATACATATATCACAATAAGTTCTTAAAAAAAAGGACGGAACGCAACCGGATTTCATGTTTTAGTACAGTTTGTAAATGGTCATTAAATGCGAGTGTAACAGCCAACTAAATTAACAATGTTGTATGAGAACATTTGATGTAAACGCTCAGAAGGTCAAGTCTACAGGTACTAGAGATGGGCAAGTCCTATCCGAACTGGATCCGCGGACCTCTATTCTTTGCGGCACTGATGGATGTAGGTAACAGCAAATAGGATCGGGATCCTTTGAAAGAAACGAGCGAAGCGTACGCCGACGCGATTGTATGATCGATGTTGGAAAGCGAACCCAGAGCCGGTACAGAAATGGCGAATGACTTCATTACTAAGACACAGTGGATTTGTGTTTTATCGCGCCTCTATACTTCCTGCTGACATCTTGTGTCTGTACACTCAGTGGAACCGCTACCAATGTTTATTTGATTCGTTTTTTTTGCTCTTTTTTTATTATGGCAGAGGTGACAACGAGCAGGCGGATCACCTGATGGTAAGCGATTACCGACGCCCATAGACACCCGCAACACCAGAGGAGTCACAAGTGCGTGCGTTTCCCTTCTTTCTACCGAAATAGATCCGCGGAGCTGTAAACAGATCCGCATCCGGATTTGATTCTTTAACATTTGGGAACTAAGCACCCATCTCTGATAGCCTCTGTCCATCCTTATATGTCTATGTTTAAAAGGCTATTAAAACCCCAGCTCGCCTTTTTAAACACATTCATTAATGAGTGAGTCATTGACCAAAATAATGTGTTATGTAATATGTAACACAATGTTTGATCCATATAACTTAACACAGTCAGCACTTCTGAGTTTTTGTATGGTTGCCTTTGAATTGATTTGCATTGTTTAGTGAGACCTTGATTTATGAATCATGCTGATAAGTAAGTTTTAATATTTTTGTGGTTTGATGTTCAAAGTTATATGAACGAGACTCTAAAATTTTGAATTCAATTACCGAAACTTAAACCTCGACTAAATAATATAAGCATACTTATCCTTTGTCAATCTCAGGATCGAGATGATACTAAAGATACAAAATCTCTATAGGCGATAAAAATAAAAGAGATATAATATAAGTATACTTAAATAGACCCCATTTTTACTTTTTACTTTTTTACTTTTACTTTTATCTCTTTTGAATTCTTTCTTTCTTTATTCTTATTTTTTATATTTTATTTACAGACATGACATTGTATAATTCATTTATTGATCTAGCATTAAGATGTAATAGAATATAATACTTTTTTTTAAAAAATGTGTTGGAGGGAGTTTCTTTAGGGCCCGCCGTTTCTTCTCACTCCGCAAACACTTCCCGAAACGGTGGGTTCCGAGTGGTAGGAACCTCGTATTAGGTAGATAAAAGAATGACGTTCGAAAAGTGTACACTGCTACCTACTTCGAATAAAATATTTTCATTTTCATTTTCATTTATACCTCATGTCATTAAAATTCCCCCCAAAAACATTCATTCATTGTTTGAGAATCAATTAAAAAAATAGTCTTACTTTATGGTGGACTTACCGCTAAAGTGAGGATCAGGAATACTCTGCTCCATAGTAGACTTGAAAATCGCCATGTGCTTTTCCAAATCGCCCTCCTGTGGCACTCCTCCGTTCCTGAACTTGTACTCCCCTGTACTCTCATTCTTCAGCAGCGCTGGGAAGAGACCAGGATCGTAGAGGATAGATATCTTCTCCCCTCTAAAGCTATCCTTCTCATTCTGCAGAATTCCGAATCTTTCGAAGAGATGTTCGAACGGAATTCCCTTGGATTTGCACTGCATTGTGGGTACGTTCCAAAACACACGAAATTGTTTAGTTGGTGTACTGCTGGTTTCTTCGTCTGGCATCTGGATGACGTAGTAGTTGCCGCTAGAAGGTGGAAATAGGTTTTAATAATTTAATACATACGGGTAAAATTTGATTAGTTTTGATCCCATTGACTGTGGTTTCTAATCTGAAACTGAACAACTTTTCGCAAAGAACACATAGTCCATTCGCAAAAAAATTTTGGACTCTCCATACTCTTCATACTTTACGCAAATATCGTTAATCAGAAGATGATTTTGTGAAGAGTTCAACATATTTTTTCGAATTAAATAGGTGTTTCTTTGAGAAAGTTGTTCATATTTATATTTACTCTGACAGCAGGATAGCCTTTTATATTTTTTTGAACAGTGAAAGGGACAAACTCTTGTCAGGTGAATCTTAACTTGGCTATGGAACGACTTCTAAATCTGAATCTGAAATAAATTACCAATTTAAATTTGAATGATAATGACATTTGGAGTATATCTCCAGCAAAATGATATTTATAATAATAATGCTTAATGTACCTACGACGTAAAGAAATAACGAATTTTGAGTCATTTGATTAAAGTAACAAATTCCAGGGATGTATTTAGTCACTGTCAGCGCTTTCAGTTCGTGTGTGATTTCACCTGTCAGCACTTTCAGTCCGTGTGTGATTTCACGAAAGTAGAGATCGAGAAAATAAAACAAACATTGACAATATTTAATTGTATAACCAGCTAGTTAGTGGATTGTCACGTAATTATAATAGCGTTTTCTATTTGTCTTCTGAGCAGCTGTGACGAAAAGGTGATTCTATAATAGATTTTACGCTGAAAAACGTCATTGTTAGGGTTTCGTTCCTCAAAAGGAAAAAAGGAATCCTTATAGGAACACTTTGTTGTCCGTCCGTCTGTCTGTCTGTTTGTCAAGACCCTTTTTCTCAGGAAAGCGTAGACGTATCGAGTTGAAATTTATATCAAATAGGCCTGCAATCCCTTGAAGCTGTGAAAAAAATCAAACTTCTATTTACTAGTCAATGTTTGCGTTGACTCCATAATGACGATAAAATATTTGCAAGGGAAAAATGCAAATACATACATATATCGTTACAAATAAAACTTAATTAAACTATTTCTATTTTTTTATGGCAGAGGTGGCAAACGATCAGACGGATCACCTGACGGTATTTATTTGTGTTCAGGTATCAGTTTAAAAAAATTGCAATGTTATCTATTAATAGTCAGCAGTGTGCAGTATACCTACAATATTTTGGACATTGTTGATATAGCCTTAACATTGGATAAGCTTTGTTTGTGTGTTTTACTCCTACTTTAACAAAATTCAATGCCAACCACTTACAACAGAATATTACATAAATTACGTATGGTTCAATGACCTACATTACCTAATACTAACTCGTGCATTAAATGTAAGTTAGTTGAGGTATTACAATTAAAAATAAAATATGAATTACAATTATTTAAAATTAAAATTGTTGTAAGGTTATAAACATTAAGCAAAATAAATGATGATTTACAAAGGTCCCGTACAAAATAGTTAATTAAATTTTCTCGAAAATGAATAGGTCGATTGTTATGAAACTTTATACATGTAAACTCAAAAAGCAGAGTTGTGGGTAATAAGTGTAGATACGACTTAGATTTTCAAATTTGACAGAGAAAGCTATCTACTTATTTGCTATAAAGGGTGTAAAAAACCACTCCCGAAAACTTTATCAGTGGATTCCACTCATGAAACTGAACAACTTTTACTAAGGAACCCATACAGTATTCTCAAAAAAAAAAAAACTCTCAATATACATTTTCTGAATTCCCGATTTTGTATGAAGAGTCCAAAGTACTTACATAGTTTGTATCGAAAAAGTTTGACAGTTTTATCAGTAAAACATCCTGTTAAAGTTCCCGAGAGTGTTCTTTTCACACCCTGTATAGCGCTCTCAATAAACAAACTCCATAAAAACATACCAACAAGAATTATTGTGATTGCCATAAATATCTAGCCAGTCGTGCGAATGTGTGATACAAAAAACTAAAATTAAATCAGTCAAGTGATTGGACACTATACAGATCCTAACTCAAAGGACTGCTTAAAAAACCGGCCAAGTGCGAGTCGAACTCGCGCACCGAGGGTTCCGTATATATTCATAATCACACATGTCTTGAACTCTATATCAAATCAGGCCTGCAATCCCTTGAAGCTGTGAAAAAATCAAACTTCTATGCCAACTCAATCAAGAGATACGGCATAAACGCCGCATATTTGGACACTTGCATGGGAATCAAAACCTATAGAATCACGACATTTGGCAGGAAGCAATGTCTTATAGCACAAGTAAAGGGAAAAGTCCGAAAACCAACAATTTTTAGTTACATCACAATTTTTTTGTGTTTTTTTTTTAGTTTTCGGACTTTTTTCTTTACTTGTGCTATAAGGATTGCAGGCTTGAGTGTTTGATATAAATTTCAACTTGATACGTCTACGCGTTTCTAAGAAAAAGGGTCTTGATAGACAGACAGACAGACGGACGGACAACAAAGTGATCCTATAAGGGTTCCTTTTTTCCTTTTGAGGTACGGAACCCTAAAACAGCAAAAAGTAGCCTGTGCTCGTAATATGATTGATTAAAAACGTATTTTGTTAGACCCTGCATTACTCACCATACCAATACGTACATAACGAATTTTTTTACATCCAAAAATATCGTCGAAATCCAAGGAACTATAGGTATTACAAAGGTCTTTAGTAACTATAGTTACGAGTACTTGGATTACGAAGAACATCGGTTCTTGGGTGTAAAATATTGAGTTATGTATGGTTGTTAACAACCCATTACGTCCCCACTGCAGGGGCACGGGTCTCTTCCCATAACTCGGGAAGGTTAGGCCATACTCCACACACGGGGGCCAAGTCCGGATTGGTGGAGGTTGTGGGGCTAGTAGTCAACCCCAGTGTCAGAAGTTTTCAAGCCGCCTATAAGGCCTTCAACATGGCTTAACGACTGCCAATGTATGGTTATGCCAATGGTTATGTATCGTTATGTAGAGTAATACACAGGATCTAACAAAACACGTTTTAATAGTTTAAAAGTTATATTTGGAGAAAAATGACAATATTTCAACAATAACGTGTCTTCTGATTTTATTTTACACTAAAAGAATCATAACATTTTTATGCAAATTCATAAAAAAAATGAACGTAAAATATATTTCAATTCCATCATAAAGACAACCGGTCAAACTTCGACATTATACGTAGATGTTTATATTCAGAACCACTATATAGGGTGTAAGGGACAGGTTTCCGAAAACTTTAAGGGCTTGCTCAGTCGACGAAACTGAACAACTTTCCACAATAATATTTTTCAGGAAACGAAAAATAAATCGGCTTCTCCATACAAAATTATTTTCGGAAACCTGTCCCTTACACCTGTATAAAATTATATTACTTCCCAAACACGTCCTATTCAAATTAGATAACAGTAAAGTAAATAAAAGAAATACAGGGTTCTTTTAGGACCCCCCACCTAAACTTCACAGTGGCTTCTACTCATGAAACTGAGCAACTTTCCCCAAATAACCAATGCTCAATTCAGAAAAATATTTTGGGCATCTCCATACAAAGTAGGCCGATCACGTGATCAAATTAGTATGAAAGGTCCAAAAATTTTTTTGCGAACTGACCATTGGTTACTTGGGGAAAGTTGTTCAGTTTCATGAGTAGAAGCCATTGTGAAGTTTTGGTGGGGGGTCCAAAAAAAACCCTGTATGAACTAGTAGTACAAACTTAGTTTACATACAAGCCACTCTTTTTCAGACCACATGCGAAATTTGAAAGTCTACCTATGCACTCAGGGACTTGTATTGAGCACTATTTTTCCATAAGTAGTTTGTAAACCAATCTAGGTCATCAGACGCGGAAATGAACAGTTAATTGTTTACCCACCTATTATTTACTTTGATAACAGGCGTCAGTATAATCTGATACCGCCTGATAGATATGAAAGTTTGAGTGCAAGTGTATTTCTTGTGCACAAGATACGAAAAACATTCGATAGGCTCACTACTGCGCCATACATAAAGTTGAGAATTTAAAAAAAAATTGTTATTTAAATACACATACATATTTATTTACACAATGTTTTAATTCGTATTTTTATCACTATGAACTTGTATACTCAAGCAGCGTAACGTTACGGTGGTTTTGTTAGTTAAGTTTGATATAAATCGATACAGATTCAAAATTTGTCGTCCGGGTTGGTTAAAAACCATTTTTTAGTTATACCTTATACTTTTTAAAATCCATTACTATCACTCTGGATAACCGTCAGTCTCCTAAGATTGCCACTTCAGAAAACAAAGAAGGGTGATATATTATTTGTACGAGTATTAAGCGTAATTTTTGAAGACAGGAGGTAGTTTCAAAATTACTTTCTTATAAAAATAATCATTTAAATTTAACTTCCTTATATTATTAAGGTAAAACAAGAATGTATAATAATAAGTTTATTTTGCATGAATCTTTTAAAAAAAAAATATAACGATCTCGTGAATATTTCCAAAAAATGTCGCTTAATGCAAATAGGCTTTCATTTCACCTATCGTATATTTACCATTCGCAAGGGGAAAGTTAGATAAACAACTTTTCTGTCGACATGTCATCTTTGGCAAATATTTATTTTGATTTTTGCACATTTCTTCATCGACTTTCTATTGGTAAAGATAATAGCTACAGCGGTATATTAATTAACATAGAATAAGCTTGTTTAAACTTCATTCCAATCAAAAAAAAGCAAAAGGTAAACAAAGGTTGTATGCAGATGACATTGACATGTGTCAGTTCCATAGTAAGTTTGTTTACCTTTTGCTTTTTTTTGATTGGAATGAACTATACGTTCTACAAGGATCGACATTGTATTCCCATAAAAATGATAGCAAAATATTTCTTAATTTATTTATTTATTTTATTTATTTGATCCAAAAAATCTTACAGCACAAATATACTTATATTTAAATTCTTAAGGTTAATTCTAATGGCCAAAAACGAGATTACAATGTTAGAAATTTTTTCAAATAAAATTAGTAGGTACTTGCGGTAATAAAATTTGTAGCTACTAGGTAGCTATTATGTAAACTAGGAAAATTGTGGTCTAATGTTTGCTATTGTCAAATACTTTAAAATTTCTGTGACGCGAAATTGTTTTTTGGTCACATTGTGCATTCAACATAACTATGTTATTTTTTTATGACATCAATGCCATTAATATGGATAAGACTTAGGTAAGAGAAAGATTTCGCTTCTTCAACTTCCGATTGCTATCAAATTTATTTGCCACCGTAATAAGCTTACGATGAAACGAAATACAGAGTGTAATAAATTAGGTGACGATTTAATGATTGAATGATGATAAAATGACAGTAATAGAGTTTATATACCTATCTAAGCCGTAAACAAAGAAAGTATTTTACTTGAAAGACTTGATGTAAATAAATTGCTCCGGTTATTGAACATTTTACCCCCTGTTGCCTAGCAACGTTGCCTAGCGCTTGATAGGTAAACAAACATAAACAAGACAGGTTTCCTCATTATGACTCTATGTTACAAAGTGCATATTCACAATACCAAAAAAAAACAGTAACTACTTATCAATCATGCGTATATTGAATGTTTTAAGTGGGAGAAAGAATATCAATTAATATTTTTTAAAGAGAAATGGTACAGTTTTTGTACCCTTTGGGCTCGAGAAAGGATGAAATGTCCAAAAACTTACTTGTCATCAGTTGCTGCATTTCCAGCCAGAAACAAAATCCACAATAAAATCTTCATTTTTCACACTTCGTCAAAACAAAACTTAAAAATTATTTTAATACTGGTGTCAGTTTATTTTTCTTAAATTATTAAAAGTCACGACTAGATATCTTATAAATAAAAAAAAACTATTTCCATTAGAAATACGCGCCAATTTTACGCGGTATTGTTTTGACAGTTTATTTTTTCAGAGTTTCGCGCCAATTCTGACATTTCCGTGAGGTGCAGCATCGGACGTGCGTCCTCGCCGCCATGTGTGAAGCGGTTTGACACCGGTTTGCTGCGGACGCATGTAAAAATACTGAAGAGCGCCGCGTCGCGGAAGGCTGCGGTGCTCAACATTTTCAATCTCACGTTTAGAACGTAGGAATGTCACCGACACCGTGCCCTGGTATCGACACATTTCATTCAGTTACTCGCTAGCGCGCATTTGGATATGACTTGTGAATGTTATGACGAAAAAATGTTACTGCCGAGGAATGTGCTAAGATATTGTAGTTAGAATTCACGAAAGAGTAAAATACCGTAAAACGTAATGGTCTCTCATTACGTTTTTGCGGCGAGGGACTATCCAGCACTTTGTCCTTGTGTCACTAGCGAAACCATGGAATATTTTCAAATTTTTTTGTACGGTACTTTCGGAATAAAATCTCGTTTTTGAATTTTGAGGCTGACTTTTGATTTTGAATGTAAGCGCATACTTACGTCACTTTCGCTATTAATATTTGAAAATGGAATTTTGACAACGCATCCAGTGATAATATGGCAAATTGTTATAATTATATTTTACAAACTGAGCAACTTTCCGATAAGCTTCGATTGATTGCATGGATTCCTCGGAGAAAGTTATTCAGTTTCACTTTCATGAGTAGCATCCGCTCGTACCATTTGTCGCTTGTGGCTAAATTGCGATCGTTTCAAACAATCAGTCATACAAAACTCCAGTTTGAGAATCTCAGCTTTATCTACACGTTGTATCACAAGAATCGTAGAACGTGAGCCGCATGTTTGTTTACCTGTGAGAACCGACCGACGCACGCGCACGTCCCCATACAACCATACAAATGCCCATACAAAACGTCAAAAGACACTACTGACACGCATTATGGTAATGAAACGAACGTTTTACATTCGAAACCGTTTAGGTTATTGTTATTCAAATTCTGAAAAGTGTGTTAGTAGGGACTAGATGTAAGTACGTATATTTTATTTAAGAGGAAATTACTCTTTCTACCTATATTAATTGGACGTAGTTTAGCAGAAAGGACTCAATCAAAAAACGCGTAGTTTAGCAAAATGGACTCTATCCACAAACTTTAAAGAACTTAATCCACTAACAAAGATTTATGGATAGAGTCCTTTCTGATAAACTACGTCCAATTTCATAAATACAATTAAACAAAAGAAAAGGTAATAAAATTTAAAACCGATTACGGGAAACCACAAAAACCATGTACCTATTTTGTTATTTGTGATTGTTGTGGCCAGTTCGTAGAATTGGCAAATCTTGAAGTGACTAGTCGTATCGTTGAGTAGCTTCGAAAAAACTCTAGGTTAGGTCACAGGTGTTACCGAATAAGGGAGCCCCGCAAAGGAGTCATTTTATGACCTAGACAACTTCTATGATGTTGCTATGACATGGTTGATTACATATGGCTACTTCTTATCTTTTTTTAACCGACTTCAAGAAAAGGAGGAGGTTCTCAATTCGTCGGAATCTTTTTTTTTTATGTATGTTCACCGATTACTCGAAGACGCCTGAACTGAATTTGAATTTGATTATTTCTGAAATTCTTTTTTTGTTTAAAAGGGTATAACTTCACAGGTGGTCCCATATAAGTTTTATCGAAATCGATTCAGCGATTTTTGAGAAAATCAACAAAAACAAAATTGGAGTTGTTGCGATTGAAGTCGGTTGTTTTTAACGTATTCAGCGTGATCAATTGTTAGGTTGGTCAGGTGTTAACAAATTAGCTGTCATTACTTAAACTGGGGCTTCTACTCGTGAAACTGAACAACTTTCCCAAAGGAACCCATAGTGAATATAACCCATAGTTTTTCGCGAATTGACTATGGGTCCTTTGGGAAAAGTTGTTCAGTTCCACTTATAAATGTTACATTACAGATTTACATTCAAGTCATTACATATTGTGGCACAAGTTTACCGTCTATCTATTTTAAGGGGACCCCTATTTTTAACTGAATTCAAAAAAGGAGGAGGTTCTCAATTCGACTGTATGTTTTTTTTGTATGTATGTTACGCGATTACTCCGCCAATTATGAATCGATTTTGATGATTCTTTTTTTGTTTGGTAGGTAATACTTCAGAGGTGGTCCCATATAAATTTTATCTAAATTGATTCAACGGTTTTTGGAAAAATCAACGAAAACTATTTAGTTTTCGTTGATTTTTCAAAAAAAAAAAAAATAGCAAAATTGTAGCTGTTACGACCAGTTTTTTAACGTTGCGTTGTCGGCGTTGTTGATTATTTTCTGCGTACTAAACTTATGTATGAAACTTTTCTACACGGTAAAAACAATTTCTTTTATTCAAGAAAATACAAGTAACTATAGTTTCATATATGCACCATGAAATATTTTTTTCAATGGAGAGTATGAGTTTTGTTGAATCGGCCCTATAGATGGGTTTTTGCCCAGGCATTTTTGGGCATTTTGAATAAATGCCCAATAAACGTCCATTTGCGCCATACAAATTGGGCATTTATTGGGCATAAATGGACGTTTATTGGGCATTTACTCAAAACTGCCCGGGCAAAAACCCATCTCTAATCGGCCCTCAAGAATTTCATATTTTTTTATTGTGAAAAAATATTATTTCTGCAGTAAGAAATAAATTCATAAAATTATAGAATCTCTTGGCGCAAAATAATTAATTTCCAACTCTTTGTTTTAGTATAGGACATCATTATTAGGTCGCGCATTATATTGTACATTTATATTGTTCTTTGAGGAAAACAGCAGTTAACAGGAACTAAACGAATAAAAAATAAAGTGCAATAAAGTATTCTGAATTTTTCCCTGGCTTCGCAGGCCACGTTAAGTCATTGGTGCCGGTGGCTATCACTAGATGTCAGTCGTCAAGCCATGTCAGAGGTCTTTAGGCGGCTTGAAAATTTCTGACCATGGCTGGCTACTAGTCTATAACAACCTCCACCAATTCGGACTTTGCCTCCGTATGCGGAGTATGGCTTCATCTTCTTGAGTAACGGACAGAGACCCGTGCCCCAGAAGTGGGTACGTTATGGATTGTTAACGTATTTTCATTCATTCATTCATAAAATGTCATGCCATATTTCTGTTATGTAGCAGCAAGGAATTCGGTCAAGATGTTTATTTTTGACCGAACGCGAAATCTGCCCTATATTCGGATTAATAATAACCTCATAAGTGTTTGATGCAAATGATGTTGCAGCAAAAATCCGTTTTATTCACAGTTGGCTAACCCATTGCATCATCTCACTTGATGTCGTGTAGGTATACCGACGAAGGGAGCTGATCAGCTGACTTACCAAGATTTCCCAATGCAATGAGGAACAGGCTTTCTTACCTTCGTGTGCTCTTGTGCCGAAACACATCGATGCTGTTTATATTACTTAGATATTTGGCGGCAATACTTTAGGTAGGATGGTGGTAGCTAGCTAGATAAGCTCAGAAAATGCCCTACCACCAACCAAACCGAGTCCTACAAAATTGGACTTCGCTGGCAATCGAACCCGCGACCTCCTGATGTGAAGCGAGCAGACTAGCCACCAGACCATGGAGTCGGTGAACATAGAGGGGGAGAGCACAAAAAGGTTTTTTTTTTATGGCAGAGGTGGCAAACGAGCAGACGGATCACCTGATGGTAAGCGATTACCGCCGCCCATAGACACCCGCAACACCAGAGGAGTCACAAGTGCGTTGCAATGGTGTTTTTTTTTCTAAAACTGGTCACGTAGTATCTTAGAAACGCTTCCTAAAAGACGAAGAAAAGGGCATTTAATCACTTCCCACGCCATGCATCACAAACGTGTGAAAAAAAAACAAATAAATACAAAGTCTATTATTCCCTCTATTCAGCAAAACAATTTGCTTCAATTTGCGAATATCTTTCTATTACATCTTTATCACGTAGACGAAAAAGCATTGGTTTCATTATTTGTAATGTAATGTATTTGTAGGTAGGTATTTATCATGTTTATGAATGCATTTGTTTATCATTAGCTATTTGAAAACGAGCGTCCTTGTATGAAACTTTTTCAATCGTTTTTTTCTGAATCTTTTTTTGCGAATATGGAACTTTTTTCTTCAGAAACTTTTTGCGTATGTATGGCTCTGATCCTTTGCCTTCCCCATCTCGGGGTAAAATAAAACAAAAAAAAGACTATGGTAATCTCTTTTTGGCGGGAACTCGCGGCAAGAGTTTGTCATTTTTGTTTTATTATCCGAAAAAAGAGATATCGTGGTTTTTAATGCATTATATTGATAGTGTATTGTTCAATAAAGTGCCATTTAAGTGTCTAATATGTAGGATAATGAAATAAAAGTGTGTAGATTGTGTTTCGAGTGCTCTCAAGAAGTCCATGAAATTTTCATCAAAAGTGCTATAATTTTGCTAAAGAATAGGAAATTTAAATACGAAAGAAATGGCTTTGGCCTTCAATTTTACTATGAAGACGAAGAAATACAGAAGAAATGGCTTTTGGCCTTTAAATACCACTGAAGATTTTCAACAGACTAGGCTGTATGGCTCTGATCCTTTGCCTTCCCCATATCGGGGTAAAATAAAACAAAAAAAATTACTATGGTAATTATTCCTTGGAGTTCATATCAGAAGAAATCCCAGTTTGAGCCCCGGCAGATACATATATTAAGAGCGCTCTATATAGGATCAAGGGTGTAAATTAATCAGTAACGATCGAAAATCTAAACCGTGGGTTCCTCTCATGAAACTGAACAACTTTTACTAAGGAACCATGAGTTCATGATTTAAAATACCCTGTATGTGGTCCTTTTATAATAAATAATAAATAAATAAATAATATTCGGGACAAATCACACACGGTCATCTGATCCCAAACTAGGATTCCCTGTGCTATGGGAACCAGAGACTGATATACTTACATACGCATATAAATTTAAAAACATACGTATATAGATATAATACACCCAGACTCAGAGCAAACAATTCTGCTCATCACAGAAAAGTTTGCCCTGTGTGAGGATCGAACCCACGACTCTCGGATCAGTGGTCAGGATCGCTAACCACTTAACCACTGAGTCAGTTTTATAGGCTGACATATCCCCATATTGACAGGAATAACGATATATTTAGGTATCCGTATATATTTTTTGCTAAATTGGTTAAGTTATTAATTTTCATGGGTCTTTTAAAGTGATAAATTAGTGACAACTGAGGCGAAAAATTTGAATCTTACGAGGTTTTTCCTCATTTGTGGCTCCAATTTTGCAGTGAGTGATGAATTATAATATTTGTCTTGTTAATAAGTGAATGAACAACGACAGGCACTACTAATTGCAATTTCGCACCGCGGGAAAAACAAATGCTTTCGATGGAAAAGATTATTAAATTTAAATTATTTTTGCTTTTATTAGTCATAACAAGGTGTGCAAGAAACTGTGAGTTCGTTAACCTCAGTCGAACGATCGATTAGAGATCCGTTGTAAAATGGGATTCCCTAATTTTAAACTTTGTTGAACGTTGAAATTTACCTACGTACACGAATAAAGACTTTATGTAAAGAACGTGAATTTACGTAGTGGATAGCGATGGAAAAAGTCATTTTGTCATGCAGATATTCCGCTTTAAAAACACTGTCCCAAGTGGGATATGGAAGTGTTTGACATCCAATTAGAGGAGTGGAAGAAGTTTACTGAAAGAAGAGATGAGTGATGGCGTAAACCCACGAGGCCTGGATCAGGGTATGTAAGTACTTGCTGAAAGGCGGGAAAAGACAACAGAGCGAGACAGCGTCAATAAGTCATTTTCTGCCGCACTTCCCTACCATCAATGTGGAAAAATATCATTCATATACCTATAGTCTTTCGCAAAGTATCAGCAAATTTTATATGGGAAGTGTCAAATTTTTTTCAACAATTAAATATATGTTCCTTGAGAAAATTTGTGCAGTTTCATGAGAAGAACATCCTGTAAAAGTTTCCAAGGTTGGTGTTTTTCACACCCTGTATAGTTCACATGCAATAAACGTAAGAGATAAGTATTCGGTAAATTAGTGTTAACGTAGGTATTAAATAGCAAGCACATCAAGTTACCTGTAACACACAGTTCAACATTTAAAAAAAAAACCTTGACCCCAAACTCTGTTACTTACTTGAAAGCTTTAACCAAAATAAAACTCTATAAATAAAGCCTGAATTAAATAAGCAATGTTTACAATACAGGACACGAAACCGGAAAGCGAAGAGTTATTATCGCACGATGGATGACAAGTAGTCGCACCCGCATTTATGGATTTATTTGAAGGTTTACTTTATAGAAGGGAAATGGTAATACGCTATCGCGTTACGCATTTGTCATTAAAGGTTAAATTTCGATAAGAGGACTTATATTATATAATATGACGTAGATTGTAGATGTAGAGTTAATGAAAGCAAAGCTTTGCCAATCGACTGACTCGGTGGCTTAGTGGTTAGCGATCCTGACCTCTGATCCGAGAGTCGTGGGTTCGATCCCCACACAGGGCAAACTTTTCTGTGATGAGCAGAATTGTTTGCTCTGAGTCTGGGTGTATTATATCTATATACATATATGTATGTATTTAAAAGTATATGTGTATGTATATCAGTCTCTGGTTCCCAAGATACAGGGAATCCTAGTTTGGGGCCAGATGACCGTGTGTGATTTGTCCCAGATATTATAAATTTGTATGGAGTCCAAACTTTTTAGAAAATTCGTTGTGGATCACTGGTCAGAGATTATCAATTGCGGAAAAAAAGGGTTTTTGTTCAGTTTCAATGAGTCGAACACACCGTTCAAGTTTTAGAGAATGTTTTTTTTTGACCCAAGTATACGGTTCTTAGGAAAACTAAAAAACCTAGGCTTTCTAATAATGAAACTGAAAAACCAAAACAAACCCATTATACAATCGGAACAAAAGGTGATTTTCTCTTTGCTCCTATCGTGATTTTAGGTTTTTCAGTGGACGGAACCCTCAAACGATTTCAGAATAACTCACTTTGCCTTTATCGATTGCTTTTTTGAACCCATTTGGCAATTAATCCATCCACTGCGTTCCCGATCAGGAATGTTTACAACTTTACACCATATGGCGTTATACAGGTTGATAAAAAAAACTGGCAGTATTTTAGCTGTGGCTTCTACTAATCAAACTGAACAACTTTCCCCAAGAAACTCGTACTCAAAAACAAAAAAAAATTGACTCTTCATACAAATCCGTCAGCTGGTTGATGAACTTTGTATGGGGAGTCCAAAATGTTTTTGCTTTTTGACCATGAGTCTCTTGGGGAAAATTGTTCAGTTTGATGAGTAGAGGCCACAGTTAAAATATTGCCAGACATTTTATAATCACCCTGTATTAAAACGAACGATTGATACGAAACAGTCTGTATCCGAACATGTTTTTATTTACGAAATTTTCACTTGCACTTGCGATTGTTTTCATTTAGACTGTGTTGAAAGTTCTTTGGTAAAGGTCATTGAAAGTTCATTGTACAAATTTTCTTTTCTTATTGTGACAAAATGTATAGTTGTACTTGTGAGTTGAGTGTACAAGTTCCGTGTGGTAGGAACTTTGTATGTACTAGACAAAAAAAAATACGATTTAAAAGAATGTGCAAATGAAAACATTTTGATTTTAGCTGTCACTCATGAATCTAAACAACTACCTTAAAGATATCTTTGTTCAGTTTGGATTTTCCATTTAGTGTCCTCATCGATTAGTTGATTTATCAGTATGATAAGTCCGAAAATATTTTTTTGCGACATAAGCAAAGTTGTAAGAACAGATTTAAGCGCAACACACACAGAGGCGACCGCGGAGCGGTGCGAAAGCGTTCCGGGAGCGGTAGTTTTTGTAATGTTCGGATTACTATGAAACCCTTCACACCAAACCGGGCGGGCGCTCTAAGTTCGCTTCCCGCAGGTCCGCCTTCGCAACGCTATCGCCCCGCGGCCGCCTCTGTGTGTTGCGCTTTATGAGTAAAAAGTTGGACATTGGTGAGCCCGTGGCATCATCTCACCTGGTGGTAAGTGATGATGATGCCGAAGATGGAAGCGCGGTTACTAAGATTCTCCCAACGGCGAACTGGCTATCTTATCTCCATGCTAGAAAATATCAATGCTGTCAACATTGATGTGTGGCGGCAAGACTTAGATAAGATGGTGGTAGCTAGCTAGCCGAGGTCAGAAAATGTAATACCACAAACCAAACCGAGTCCAACAAGGTTGAACTCCGCCGGCAGCCCGCGACGTCCTGATGTAAAGCGATTGGAGTAGCCACTATACCATAGAGTCCAACTTATACATAAATTGTGTTATACCGTAGAAAAAAGTCTCTTGTAGTTGTAAAAATATTTCAGACTGTTATAGAATCTTTGTACTAAGAAATTATTTTCCCTAAAAACGAAAACTATAGGTAAATTATCACAAAAAAGTTACAAATAAAAGAACGAAGAAAACAAAATGTATGTAGAAAAAAGTCAACAATTATTAGCCAGTTTTTTTTATTTAACGAAATTATCATTTTTTTACTAATTACACTTTAAGTACATTTTAAATCCTTAAAATAAAATTATTTATATAACACCTTTATATCACTGCCATATACCGAGGCAATATCTCGAGAAAATAATCTTCCTATACACTCTGCTCCTTGATAGTGTTGATGTATCTCTCTGGATGGAACCTCTGGAAAGCCCACCCGTAGCTCCTCTGTGTGCCATTCCTGTTGAAGCTACTGCCATTGGACGAAGGCACCGACTCTTCGGCCTGTTAAAATATAGACAAAATGAAAACAGAACAAGAGAAACAGAGAGACCACTACAATACTAGAAGTCGTGGAAATTGAAGCCCAGTAATCGTTATATGTATCTCTCGACTGATTGCTGTCACTAGATGAAGTTCTTAAGCCATATCAAAGACCGTGACTTGAGTCTTTTGACACTAAGAGTGACTTTTAGCCCCACAATCTCCACCAATTCGGACTTAGCCCTTTAATGTGGAATAAAAAAGTCTACCCAAGAACTTGGTCTGGTAGTCAGTCATACCAGGAGTTGAAGGAGAGAGCGAGAGATAGAAGGAAGTGGTGGCTAATGCAACAACAGGGGTCCTCCCCTTAGATTAAGAAGAAGAAAGTCTAACCTTCCTGGGAAGAGACCCTTGCCCTAGCAGTGGGGATGATACGGGTTTTAGTAGCGTTACAGAAGCCGTGTCACTAAGGTCAGATCTTACAAACTTTTCAGGCGATAGAGTCAAGTGCTACAGCGCTTTATATTGCTACATCACTTCTGTATCACCCGAAATGCCCTGTAGATACATAACATAATACGAGAATAACTTTCTAAATATACAGGCCTCCCACTCAGTGGACCGATGACCTGGTAAAGATTGCAGGAAGCCGCTGGATGCGGGCAGAGCAGGACTTGTCTGCCTGGAAATTCTTGGGGAGGCCTTTGTCCAGCAGTGGACGTCTTTACGCTGAAGATGAAAAATATATCTAACTGGTCAGGTGGAAAAAATACTTTATAAAAGACCAGACCTTGTTCAATGAGCTCCCTTGACTCAAAGATACGTTTGTCAGAGAGATGTTGGGACTATTTCTCGATGACTTGATGTTCTCTTTGAAGCCCTTGAGACAGCTGGCGCTGCATAGTGGTGTTTCCACTTGCTCCACCGTGTTGAGGTGTTCTGTTTCTATGACGTAAGCCTCGTGTGACTTGGACCACCTGGAAACAGTTTTGCTGTTTTAATGTCGTGGCTCAGTGCAGTTTGCGTGTTCGATCCGATTACCTTACCCGACTACAGAATTACCAAGATTGGTTTGACTATTAGTGGCATTTATCTCGACCGGTGCCGTGCTTGCCTAGTGCCTCTTGACACTGGGACTGTTCCCACAATCTCCATCAATCCGGTCATCATATCCTACGTTTGAACCTTTGACACTGGCCTAACCTTTTCAAGTTGTGGGAATAACCAGTACCCCTACAGTAGGTTGTGATTTGTGAATGTTTTAAGGCTTGAAGTTGCACATCGAAATGATGTTCCATTGTACCTTGTTCAGTAGATTAAAATCAAAATATTTTTTGTCATCTCCTTACCGCAGCACGTTCTTGAAGCGGTATCCCCATATTATTTCCTTGGAGAGGTAGGAGGTACGGCTCTGCGTGATAGTACCCATGCTCTTCGAAGCGCCGTTAAGGCACACCACAATTTCGAATCTGAGGAGAAAATTTCATGTTATTTCACTTTATTAAATTGTGAGATCCGATAAGCGGACCAGACACTATCAGTATAATAATGATAGTATTTTCAAGTAATGACAATATACTGACAGTGTAGTGGTTGGAATGATGGTCTGACGCATACTAAACGATGGAATGTCAATATACTGATGTAAAAATACTGTCATTATTACTCATAGTGTCTGGTCCGTTTTAAAATGAACCACTTAATGTAGCGACCTACTACGTACTTTGCCTGCGGCGTGCAAATATTCTTTATAACAGATTCCGATTTTTTAATTTGATTTAGAAATTAATTTGAAACAAGGTAGATTATAATGTGGTGTTCGTAAATATAATACAGAAATACGTGTTTAGCCATTAATTTATATCAAAAGATGGTGCTAAACGACCGCCAAACACTAACAAAAGTAAAACGCGCTATCAAAGTTTCTTCGGATGGACCTACTTTAGATTTTGTAATTGTTTATTGTAACTAAGAACATTACGTTATGGATGTTTTCGAACCTTTTAAGGCCGTCGTAATGATATGCTTACTGATAACATGCAAGGACATGTAACACAAATAATAGCAATGCCGTTGAATGAACGAGTACCACCATAAAATCACTGTTATTATGTAAAGTGGGTGCCTTACCTACTTAGCTCATTGATATGGGTTTGAATAGGCAAACCAATACATTCATGACTTTCTACATACTTAGGTCTCCCACTCGGTGGACCAATGATCTGGTGAATGTCGAGGGAAGCCACTGGATGCAGGCAATGCCAGACCAGTCGTCGTGGAAATCATTGGGGAAGTCCTTTGTCCAGCAGTGGACGTCTTTGGCTTAATGATGATGATCTACATACTAATGTTAGCTATTTGGCACAGCACTAGCTGCATGAATATTGAATGTCGCGACGTCCTAGAGACTTCAAAGGACTTCCACGATGACGACGGGAACACAAGGAGCCAGGTGTCAGAATAGGGTATTTTACTCTCTACAAGAAAAAAACGAAAACTGCTTATTTAATGTGGTATTTGTAATAAGTAATCGAATTAATATGATTTCTATATAATAAAATGAGAAAAAACATTAAATTTTTGATTTACAAAAATCATGTTTTTTAATCTGTTATTCAAATATCTGAAACGACAGCCGTCATGCTGGTTGTCATGTGACGTCACAATAGTGGTAAACAATGACATTTTGTTCGCAATATGTATCAAAATTTTAGTACAGAGCTGTTTTGTTTACTCCTGAAATGACGTCACGACCTAAACATCATGGCGGATATCGTTTTCGCGCGCTAATTGGGAATGGTAATTTAAAATGTATTTTTGGGGTACTTATAGGTTTCAAAAAAAAATTAAAAATATATTTTTGACTTTTTCCCACCTAATGATAAATTTGAGATACTTTTCAAAAAATGGTGAAAAACCCTATTGTATTGAGGATTTTCTGTTAATGTAACTTGGTTTAATTAAGTTAATATTATGTAAAAGGTTAACTACCTATAAAGCATCTGTGTACGTGTAACTAGTGAAGCTGTTATCAATCCAGTACTTCGTAACTTCTTCACTATTGGTCTTGTACTACGCCCTATGATAAATAAAATAGAAAAGAAACAATAATGCCAAACATCAATACAAATGGTGGGCCTCGTCAGATCCTTAACCCTTAACTTTAAAGATACGAAAATACAATTCACCTGTAGTCCATCATGTCCTGGGCTGACAAGTCGTACAGCGGACTCTCGCCGTTGATGACGTGAACAACTGTGATGGGCCACAGGAGAAAGGCTTTGGCTTGCTTCAGCTTCAACTGGTGCATGTAGTTTTGAACGAACTCGCCTTCCAACGTCCTGTAAGTAGAATATGAGCTTCACTTTCTAGGTATATTTTCTACTACTATTTTAGACTTTCTCCCTTCTAATTCTGTAGAACAATTTTTACCGATATATTTTAAATGTTGTGTCACCCTCTCGCGCTTCAACCTTAGCAACATCTCAATTGAATATTATGTAGCTGCTGTATGTGAAGCATAATCAATTTATGCTATTATACTGACATAAGAAGGTGTCTCTCCAAACATATATTATCTAATATAACTACCATCTGAACCACTGAAGAAGACAGAGAAGGCAGAGCTTTAGAAAATTTTAGAGTGCACGAGTGCAAAGGGGATTTTTTTTAATATCGACCCCAATTGAATAAAATAGTCTATTAAAGTTTGTACAGGAAATTAAACTTTAGGTTAAATGCTCCGTTTATATCCGAAGTCTACAGAAACGAAGCCACTGAATTCCGCTTTGTCAAATGAAAGTGAAAATTATCAATTTATCACCTTATAGGCTTCAGCATGTACGCTGTGATGGTGCTGCTGACCAGATTGAGATTCAGAAGATCCCAAACACGAAACTGCAGCACCAACTCTCCGTCACGAAGACATACCTGCACCAAATAGTTTTTATTATCATCGTCGTTAAAGCTCCCTTTTGTCTTGCGTCATGTCATGCGTTGATTTGCTAAGTCTGCCATACCTGTTTCATACACCTGATACAAGGAATCTTTGCAAGAATATGAATTAATAAATTTATGCGAGCTTATATTGGAAAAATAGCTACTCTAATTGGTAGCTTCATCATTATGAAATTTTGTGGGGACGGAAGCTGACTTTGAACCACATTTGACTAAAGACATATGCATAAGCATGATTACGACAACAATCGGCGTTGTTCTACGAAAAGACAATCCGATGATGATAAACTCTGCAAAATTTCAAGTTACTTTTAATCAAAAATTTCACTTCTTAAACTTAATTTAAAAGTATCTGCATAGTATGAATCATCTCACTGTGGCCTTCTTGCTGAACCCGACTGAAGAGACGTGCTTGTTAGGTCGCACCAGTTTCGTGAACAGCAAACTGGAGAGACCGCCGGATAGCGCTGTGCCTGCTACGATCTGTAAAAGAGAAATTAAGATAACATGTGGAAGCTTATAATTGGCATATTGTTATTTATGTTAATTATTCATCTTGTAAACATAGCCGTAAGCTACCCAAAAAAAATGAAAAAATCTTAGGACGATTCGCTTTTAGGTTAAGATATTTGGAATGAACCTACCAGAGGTAGAAAAGAACTAGCGGTATGAATGAAAATGTGTAAGTACATTTTCTAAATAAGTCACATTTTAATGATGTAATAATAATAAGGCTCTTAAGGATCTTTAAGGCTTTCTACAAGTCCTTCGTAGATCAGAAGGCTTCCATGCACTGGTTGCGCTTCGGAGACCTCTTTGCGGAGACCGAGGGTTTTGTCTGTGCAATACAGGATCAGGTTATAAGGACGAACAACTACAGGAGGTTCATAATGAAAGACGGTACCTTGGACGTTTGTCGGTTGTGCCGTGAGCCAGGTGAAACCCTGCGCCATATAACCTCCGGTTGTTCGATTCTTTGTAACACTGAGTATCTGCACAGACATAACCAAGCAGCCAGGATTCTGCATCAAGAGGTCGCTCTAAAGTATGGCTTCATAGCTCGGCGGTTGCCATATTACAAGTACACGCCGGAGTCGGTTCTCGAAAACGACCGCGCCAAGCTCTACTGGGACCGAAACATCATCACGGACAGGTCTATTGATCATAACAGACCTGATATCGTGTTGATGGATCGGGCGCAGTCAAGGGTGTTTTTGGTGGATATCACTATTCCACACGACGAAAACTTCGTGCAAGCCGATGCCGATAAGGGATTACGGTACCTTAACCTGGCGCACGAGGTTACGGATGTGTGGCAAGTGCAATCCACTGAAATGATTCCTGTAGTCCTGTCCGTTAATGGTTTGATCCCCGCTGACCTGGATCGTAACCTTAGGCGGTTGGGACTTCGAGGCAGACCGATAATAGCGGCTATGCAAAAGGCAGTCCTCCTCGACAATGCCCGGATTGTCCGACGCTTTCTCTCCTCGTCGCACTGATCTCCAGCCGACTGTGCTTCTGCTGGAGTTGCTCCTGCCACTTCACCTAGCGCGAAGTGGTCAGAGTAGCTCAAATTCATATACAAAATAATAATAATAATATCCGGGACAAACCACACACGGTCATCTGGCCCCAAACTAGGATTCCCTGTATCTTGGGAACCAGAGACTGATATACATACACATATACTTTTAAATACATACATATATAGATATTATACACCCAGACTCAGAGCAAACAATTTTGCTCATCACAGAAAAGTTTGCCCTGTGTGGGGATCGAACCCACGACTCTCGGATCAGAGGTCAGGATCGCTAACCACTGAGCCACCGAGTCAGTCAGATGTTTAAGTTTGCTTTATCCATTACTTCTATTCTCTCTCTTATGGTTGGAATGTGAAAATTATCCGTGCTAAGGCATCTAAAGGCGTAAACGTTGATGTCTAAATACTAAGCATTTCAATTTTGTTTAATAGTGGATAGCTTTGGGTGTTTAGTAACCTTTTAGTCGGAGAAATTTCGTAACATTATCTAAGATGACGTAACAGAGAAACAGTTATTGAAATATTGCATACTTACTTCGATTACCATTACGATGATAGCTTCAGGACACTCCTCGTTTGGGAATCTTATTCCATATCCTATGGTCATCTGAAAATTGTGATGATCACATTTCACTTTATTTTATAACATTTTTGTTGCAATCAAATACATGCACGTGCTGCGAACTCGTGCTGATTTTAATTAAATAATTTGGCTCAAGTTAATCATTAGGCAGATCCTGGCTGAGATAACATTGATGTATGGTTCCATCTACATCTTCCGTAACTTTACCTGAGTCTCAACAGACATCATGAGCATCCCAGCAAACGAGGAGGTCCCGTTGACGCAGTGAACCAGACCATCACCGATCTCCTCGGCGTAGCTCTTGGACACAGCGTACCAGATGCCGGCGAACACCAGCCAAAAGCAGAAGTGTGCTGCCACCATCATCAGGATTATGAAGCGCCATTTGCTGTTTATCTGCAAAGATGAATGCCTTCTTCAAATGTAGTTAAAATTACTTTAAGCAAAAAGTACTACTAAAAAACTGTAAATACAAGTAAAATTTAAAGGGTTCCTTAGGAACAGTTCTTCAGTTTCATGAGTATTATCTGCCATTTCAATGCCTAGGTGACTTAGTGGTGGTGCTCCTGACTACTGATTCGAGGGTCCTAGATTCGATTTCCGCCCAGAGCGAATGAATTTGTAAGCTGCGTCTGAGTGTGTTTGGAGCCAGACACAGAAGAACAAAGGTCCGTGATCATGATCAAAGAACCGTGTTTCTCTTTATTTATTTACCGCTTCTCATAAAATAAAAAGTCGTTGTGTTATTTAATTAACTAAAAACGTGTAACTTGCAGTTTATGTGTAAGTTCTATGGACCCCGTCAGGAATCGAACTCGCTATCTCCTGATGTGAAGCAAAAGAAACCACTAGGCCACGAAAGCGTTCTTTGGTATCTTTATCAACAGAATACATAATGACGAATTTTGACGCTACGATGAAACTACTTACAACAGTATTGACGACATCTCTCATATACTTGATGCTCTTCGAGGGTATGTTGCTTCTGATGGGCACGTTCTCCTCACCGTTCTTGTGTACCACTCTCCTGGAGCGAACCGGTCTGCCGTGGACACGTCTGAAATGAGCTCAAAAGCATTAGTATTGGCACAGTATACTAGAGGTAGAAAGAAAAAAGAAATAAAGAAAATTAATTTATAATATTTGACAGTAAAAATATTACCAAAAACATTTTACAAAATCCCAGGCTTAAAAATATTTTTACTGGCAAAAAGGCGCCGTCTTAGCATAGGTAATGATAACAATAGCAAAAGCGCTGATTTTCAGCCTGTGCCTATGTTGGAGGTAGACCCACGGACGAAACAAAACATTTTTCAGAGAACAAGTTTTCAAAAATACATGCAATGACTAAATCTGTTTTATGACTTTGGATACTCTCTGTCGATCTTCGCAAAAGAAACCCTTGAAATTTTATGTTTTTATAATCCTTGGACTCTTTACAAAGGAACTATGTCATATGAAATGTTAAATCTTATCAAAATTTTTCAAGAACTACGTGAAATTGCTTATCGGTATCAGTACTAGATATTGATTGATATCTTTTGGGGTTCCGTTATAATAACACAATATTCTGATACCAGAGATAAGCCAGTATTTTGAAAGAAAATACTCGCCTCCGTAGTCTAGTGGCTAGTCCACTCGGTTTATGTTAAGAGGTCATGGGTTCGATTCCCGGCGGGGTCCAACTTTGTAGTACTCGGTTTGGTTGGTGGTAGAGCAATTTCTTAACCCGCCTGGCTAGCTAACACCTCTTATCTAAGTCTTGCCGCCGAAAATCAATGTTAACAGCATTGATGTGTTGCAGCATGAAGATAGATAGCCAGTTCCCCATTGCGTTGGAGAATCTTGGCAAGCCCCCTTCCACCTTCGGCATCATCATCACTTACCATCAGGTGAAATGATGCCAAGGATTTACTTATTGAGGGTAAAAAAAGTTTCATACAGTACAGTTCCTCACCTGTGTCTTGTACCTTTTTTCTTTCTCCTAGTGAACGGACTCGCATATCCATAAGATGGCGCTGTTGTATCACGATCATCAAAAACACTATCCACAACCTCAATAGTTTCATAAATATCACTGGACATGCAGGTAGGGACACTGGAAGAGGCATTCGGTTGCACAGATGCTTCAGAAAACTGTCTAGTACCAGATTTAGGAGAATCTGTATCTACATCTATAGTCATTGTTAGTCCTGTGAATTGATTATCGTCTTCACTAGAACTAGAATTTGTTTCTGTGTCCATTACATCACCACTTGATTGTAAAGTCTCTTTTATAGGAATGTTAGAAATCGGCGGAAAAGCAATTTCTCTACCTTCAACATATGTTTGTGATATGCGATAGTGTTTCTTTAGGTCTTCGTTAGTGTAGACATCTGAATCTTTCAATCTTGGTATTTGTATTGAGGACCTTCTTGATGAGTCGTTGCCTATTGCTTCCGAGTAACTAAACGATCTCTCTAATCCTCTGGATCTGTTACTTCCTCTTCTTTCTTCGAGGTAGTCCATTTTTAATTCAAATTATTTAGTTTTAGAGTTTATTTTCTCTTGTACCTATACGACATGTCTCGGCACACTATAAGGCAGTCGAACTGTTTTTGTTATCCTTATCACTGACACGCACTGGACACACGAAAATTATCGCAAATTCATTGTAAACCTTCAGACATATTGATAGATTGTCCGTACACTAAAGATACATTTTCAGTAAAATTTTCCTTTAAACACAAACACAACACTCATGATCTACTCTTTCTTAAAAACATTTCTATAACAATAGCACAGCTGAAGTAACTTCAAGAAATTCAAATGGAACACATTTATTTGCGCAACGAGCGAGCGGTCACAAACACATCTGCTGCGAAGAAACGAGTTTATCTGACTGATAGCTGAGGACACACCTCACACCTTATCCGTACGCTATTATCTACTATTTATGTGATGGCTATTGTTTTCTTCTTTGTAGGCGCGGATCCAGGGGGGGGGGCAATGGGTGCAATTGCCCCCCCCCCCCTCTGAAGCCTGACCGAAGTACTAAAACTTCTATACAATGCAAATAAATAGAGGCATTTCTTAACTATTCAAAAAATTTCGCGCTCGCTCACTTGCGACTTTTTATATTAATGGTTGATTCCACCGTCCGCTTCATAAATAAGGGTACACAACAAATTTGCCCCCCCCCCCTCCCCCACCTGAACAAAATCCTGGATCCGCGCCTGCTTCTTTGAAAGTTGACAGACTGTGTACTTATAAAGAAACACGTCACTTAATACTACATATACTATGTAGTATTTTTTTAACAGTTTTGGCTGAAAATTTTCTCTGTGCAGTCTTCCAAATTGTCTAAGGTATTTTTAGTTTTTTTATTGACTTATTAGGTGCATAAACTTTCGTGTTCCATTTTATCAGACTAAACTAAAGCGTAATTTGTTTCTCTTTAACATCGAGTCACTTTACTCTCTAGTGGATGTAATTTAGCTACTGGGAGCGTGATTCCATATAATGTAAGGTGCCTACTTTAATGTATCCCGCACCACTCGGTTCTGTAAAATACTTATTTTTTATTTATTTGTTTTCTTTATATTTTTTTAATTTTGTTTCTTCGTTTTTTTTTATTTGTTTTCGTCTTATGTAGTTATCATTGTTTGTCGCCGGCCTGTCTTTACCCTATTTACTGATCGTGCGTTGACATCTTAAGGGCTATACGTTATTCTTACATCACATGTATAATTATTGTTTTAAGATATTTTGTATAAGTAATACTTATTGTTTTAGACGTGGATGATACTTCTGATACGGAAAGTTTTAATAGAGCAATGAGTGATCTACTCGAAATATTTTCTATTAATGCTTATTAGAGCTCCGTGTGTGGACATGACCTTAACCTTCCCAGATATGGAAAAAGACTGCGGTGTTTACCAGTAAAAGGTTGTTATACTAGTTTATATATTAGCCATGTATTATATTTTGCTGTATTAGTATAAACAGCTGTTGGTAGACCTGATAAAAAAGACACATATGTACCTCTCAAGGACGCTGTTGGTGCTACCGTGCTACAAGCGAATAAGTTTAAAATCTATTTTTACGTAGCAAGTTTAGTAAACCAAAAAGCAAATAAAAAAAACTTTTAAAATGAGAGTAAGATAGTAAAACGTCAGTTAAGAATTTTCTGAAATGATTAACTGTACAGCAGAAGGTTATTATTAAAAAAAAATCAAAGAAACAACAACTCATTATGATTTCATTTAATTATGCAAAAAGAAGGTCAAGGCTACAATTTTTTTGCATTTATATTATCAACCTGAATTTCGCATGCTTAATTTCATTCGTGCCGTCATCGATATGGGAACATTTTTGACATATTTGCATTGCCCAGCACAACAATTCAGCTCCGATTAAATCCAAAAAAATATTTGAAGCTAGGCGCACTGGCAATAGCCAGTGGAATACCTTGGGGTATGAATCATAGTTTAATACTGCCATTCAGTTAGAGAGACAAGTAAAAACAAAAAAATATTTTGTTAAGAGATACTTTATTGAACAAAAATATGAGTGTAAATTAGGTAGTATTTTATAAATTATCAAATAAAAGAATAGGTAGGACATCTTATTCCATATATTAATTAATAGCAATATACTGATGAAACTAAACAACGTTTCTGAATCTTTACTGAATTCGCATAAAACCATTGGTCTTTTCGTATAAATTGATCGCCCAACCATAACCAAAAATTGTGACCAAATATAATATATATATGAGAATTCGGTATGGTGGCCTTAGAAAAAGTTTATGAGTTTCATGAGACGAACCTATCGCTTAAGTTTCCAATAGTGGTATCTTTACTTCGTATCGTTTATGTACTTTAATGCCTCAATACTTTAATCAGAGGATGGAAATACACAGTATACTAGTTCACTTAGCTTCACTCACATCGTTTCTGCAAGTAAGTTTATTAGTTACAGCTGAAGATTAATATACCCACTCTAGTAATAGTGCTTTATACAGTAAATTATCTGCTTTTTACGATCTATTGTTTAGCAGGTTGAAAATTATTATAATGACATTATGATAATTTGCCTAGTTAATCACTCCTAATACGTAATACCTAGTAATAGTCATGTAATTAAGAACAAGTGTGATATGCTAAGTAGGAGTTTCTACGTGATCGAATCAGAAATGAGGAGATACGCAGGAGAACTAAAGTAATCTTGATAATTTACAGAATCGCTAACTGAAGTAGCAATGGCAGTGGGTAAGATACTAAGCTCGTAGTACAGACGTTCGTTGGGCCAAGAAAGTTCTCGAGTGGCGACCGCGCAACAGTAGACGTAGCGTCAATGATATTATAAAATATCATTGCGTATCGTAGTAGGCAGGTCGTCCACTCAGTGGACCGATAACCTGATGAAGGTCCCGGGAAGCTGCTGGATGCGGGCAGCGCAAGACCACTGGGCGTGGAAATCCTTGGGACGTTGGCAATGGACGTCTTTTAGCTGAAGATGATGATAATGAAGAGGGAACAAACAAATAAATAAATTCAAAACTGCTTAACAAATTAATTCTGCGAAGTATTTTATTTACTACAGATAAAATAATAGGCATTATAATAACTAGAAATATTTATAATCTTACTCCTATAAAGTCTATAAACTACGATAGTACGTATGAAATATTTAAGGAAAGAAATAATATTTTACATAATCCCTAAGAAGACTCTACAAGATATTCTATGATCACTTTCAAAAGTTAACGGTAAAAGGCTTAACATAACTATAGCTGCGCCTAGAAGTACACGTGCACCATCATTTGCCATTAGTGTCTTTGCGACGGAAGGACGAGGTGCGTTCCAGAACGAACCCTGAGATCTTCTCGCTGAAACTGCTCGGTGTTCCGGGGGAATGTTGGTGGTCCTCATTTTGGTTCAGTTTTGTTGAGCTGTGGACATAAGTTTTTACGCTTTGATATGCCTGTCTTTAAGTTTTGTTTGTCAGTTCTTTTGAACATTATAATGCTGGAGAACATTATTGTTTGATTCAATTAAACAAAAAGCGTCGTTGGCTCCACGGTATCGGTAGTGATTTTCAAATTCCTAACCAGAGAGCTGGGTTCAAATTCTGAGATGACTTAGATTGAACGTCATTGTATTTTTACCATAATGTTACACTAAAAACATTCCCTTCTATTAGTTAGTGCTCTTCCTAAGTCAAATCTAACCAACCTATGGATGTGTGTGTGTTTGTGTGTACCTCTTACTATATATCTTCAAGATGGCTGAACCGATTTTAATACGGTTTTTTAAGTGAAAGCTGATTATTGCGCAGTAGTCTTAGCATGGTTTGATAATAATCAGATATGTCTTACTTATTTATTATTTTGTCTAACCTGACATATTAAAGACAATTGTGTTGTGCCAGAGATCTTATAAAACTCTGTAGTTTTGTAAGAGCACTAAGCAAGCCGTGCCTTCTAATATATTGTATAATCATTATTTCAGAGGCACTAGTATTACGATACTTACTGGTAGAAATCGTGCGCAGAACATTGCGGTGTTTTTATCGGTTCTGTGGCATTCAACTTCTTGTGATCTATTACATACTTCTGCTTTCTATGGTCGTATCTGAAATCAAATTTAGTTTTTGGTAAAACATTATTCCTTATTCTTAAACATTATTAAGGAAGGATCCTTATCGTGTGGCATATTTAATCGTTCTATCCACAAGGTATAGACGGCAGTGGCCTAGTGAAACATTATTTGAATTATTACTTGTGCACCACTTTTAATTGGTCTTAAATTATTGGGATCAAGATTGCTGCAAGTGGTAGGAACTTCGTTTTTAGGCCTTCGATGGACTACTACCAACTTGGAATCAATATTATTAATTTTTCATTTTCATAATTTCTGTCTATGATGTATGATTTAGAAATATTCCTATGTTTGGATGGATGGATAGATAAAGATTTTAGTTAAGACTTACACATTGTTTCCGCTATATGGAACACAATATTATAATAATTTGTCTTGTACGGGCATATATTTGTACGCACGCACGCACGCACGCACGCACACACACACACACACACACACACACACACACACACACACACACACACGCATACAAACACTCACATGCAACAGCTGTCTCTTTGTTTTTGTTATTATATATTATATTATATTTTTAGAATTTATAGATATGAAATCTATTTTTGGCCTAAAAAATTGTTAACGAAATTCAGATATAAAAATTGTACGCTGTTGATTTCATAATAAATAACATAAAAAATATTAGATATGTAAGACCCATAAAAACTGTGATAAGGAATAAATAAATTAAACTGAAATAAATAAGACAATATTCCCTGGTAATCAAAAAAGAATTTCTTCTAAACTTATAGCATGAACAACTCAATATTATTGAATAAATATATTTTTTAACAAATTGGTTGTATTACTTGACGACGGGCGGGAAGCGGTGTCCCCACAGTATCTCGTGTGGCATGTAAGACGTTTGGCTCTGGGTGAAGGTGCCCATTGAGGCCGAGGCGCCTTTCAGGCTCACTGTGATCTCGAACCTTAAATCAGAGAAAAGTTGACTTTTGATTGAGTGTACCTACTACCAGTACTTCAGGCCAGGTACCAGTACCAGGCACTTCATACAAATCAACCGAAATATGCACTTACTACATGCTTGTCTTTCTAACATGTAAGAGCGAACGGGATAATTTTGTTATCCATAATTGGTAGGCCTTTGGCATTACCTGATGGTAAGTGATAATGATGCCGAAAGATGCTAGCGGGTTTATAATGATTCCGCAACACATTATGGAACTTGTTATCTTATCTCCATACTTAGACAAAGTGAACTTGCTAGCCAAGTGGGCTCAGAAAATGTCCTATCACCAACCAAACCGAGTCCTAAAGAGTTCGTCTTTGCCAGGAATAGAAATCGACGTCCTGATATGAAGCCAACGGACTAAGAGGCTGGGCTTGTATGTTGATACCCTAAACTAAGTACAACATCATCATCATAATCATCATCAACCAAAAGACGTCCATTGACTGCTGGACAAAGGCCTCCCCCTACCCCAAGTATTTCCACACCGACTGGAACTACTTACGCTGCTGACATACAGTGGCTTCCCGCAACTTTCACCAGGTCAAAGTAAGTACAGACTCTACTGAATAGTCAAAGTAAGAACAGACTTCACTGAATGGTCAAAGTAAAAGTAAGTACAGAATTTACTGAATGGGGTTCAGTGAGTACTCACGTAGTGCTAGCGATTGACTCCGGAGTGCATTTGTAGAGGGGACTGGTGGCGTCTATCACGTGGACCAGCACCACCGGCCAGAGGAGGAACTGTCGTTGCTGCAGCGGCAGACTGCGAGCGTAGAACTTCATTAACTCGCCTTCTTTTGTCCTGAGGAGGTGACAAAACAGTGTGCAACAAGACTTTTTTATTTCTGAAAACAGGATGTAATGAGACTTTTCATGATGTGTGGAAAAAATTGCCTTGAGATTCTAAGTAGGTAGCGTACTATGAATTTTCTTTCAGGTCCTATTTCTTTTGTCCTGAGGAGGTGACAAAACAGTGTGCAACAAGACTTTTTTATTTCTGAAAACAGGATGTAATGAGACTTTTCATGATGTGTGGAAAAAATTGCCTTGAGATTCTAAGTAGGTAGCGTACTATGAATTTTCTTTCAGGTCCTATAGCTTAAATTGTGTTCGCCATTTTAAGGATAAGAACACTACTTAGCGTAGAATACTCACGATTTAAAAGAATGTGTGCCTCATCTACTTAAATAAAAATCTTTTTGATTTGATTTAAGGTAAGAGACCCAAATAAAGCCTATGCCCCAATAAGGCCTAGGTTTCAAATTTCCCGCTTAGACATTTCAAATAACCGCGAAAGTTTACAGTGGTGTGCGTAAGGATGTATCTGACACATACAAGAATAGCGAGCGCCGCTTACCACGAGTATGTCGGAACATGTTGTCGAAAACAGTCGGGACGCGGAGAGTACGCCTGTTTTATAAAATTTCTACAGGTAATGATGTAAGTATTTTGATATTTTTGCACGCATGCCGAGATTTTTTTTGTGTGTTATTTAGTTTAAAAGTTTAGTAACCCCTACATAAGCATTTATACGCCATTTTTTCAATGTATTTTCTGTAATATTTTTTTTTCTTACACATACGACAGGTCCAAATAAGGCCTATCATATCGAATGGATGACATGTGGCAATGCTTTGCTTGTAATATCTGGTAGGTATCATGAGCTGTGTGTTGGCTTAACCCCTGATGATAAAAAAAAATACTGTTCAGGAGATTGCTTGAAGAAAATGAAGAAAGAAAGGATAATAATATGTTGAGACGATTATTATGACTGATTATAACGCCCAAATATGATTACTAAAGAATATTACTAAATTTAAATAATATTACGTTGATATGTTTCAGTAACTGAAGTTTAATGATTCATTTTGCTTTCTTTTAGTATGAAAGGCCTTATTGCGGCATGGGTCTCCCAATAAGGCCTAAATGACTTTTTTTCTATTTTGATTCACAGAAGTCAGATTTTAGTTTTTTTTACGTTTCAACTATATTTATTTTAAAGTTTAATCAATAAATATTAATATTTCGAAAGATGAGTGAGTTTTTCTTAAAAACCTACTAATTACGTCAAGATAAAAATAAGGTAGGCCTTATTTGGGTCACTTACCTTATATTTAATTTCTTCTGATTAGGAAGGATGCCGTAAATGCCGTAAAATTCGAAAAGAGAGTATTGATAATGATATAAATAACCGCAAGACATAATAACTAGCGGCACCATTTTCAGACGAAGATCTAAGTATCCTTATTTAGATTTTATACTCACATCTTAATTGCCTTATAAAAATAAAAAAACATAGAAGTGTTGGGAAGATTTTAACAGAAGAAAGAAATAGAAAATATTTACCTATGAGTATTGATGAAGTGAGCACTGAATTCCGAACTAATGATGTGGTCATAGTTGAGGTCCCAAGCACGCATCATCAGGCAGAGACGTCCGTCACGTATGCATATCTGAAACGTGAAGATTACAGAAGCCGTCTTAAACTTAAGATCATGAGAATTTGCAGGAAACAGATATGATCTTTTCTTGTGTTATCCGAAAGTAAACACAGTAAGACAGTTGCATGCTCTCCTGTAAGGAATGAGGAAAATATAAGGAACCAAAAGTAAAGTGTTGCTTGTGCCTTCTAATAAAATCTTTACATGGAAGACTGCTGGCTATTATTCACTTTGTGGAACTACTAACAATTGGAAAAGCCTGCTACAAAAATCAGAGCAATAGCTCGATAGGTTTTTCCGACATTGCAGCAAAATTGATAGGATGATATCTGAATTTTCGCACATCGTAAAAGCTTAACTTCGCTCAATGAAATAAACAGTAATAAATGCGAAGCTCGCTTTCTTTGATGACATGTCCTTTACCTCTAGTTAACACTTAACACGTTTGACACGAGATGTTATATCCATTCGGCCTCATTTGCTCTCCCAACAACGTCTTCAAGTTGTCTAATTTATGGTGACTTTAGTTGATATAAAGAACTCTTCATTCTCACCACAGCATTCTTGCTAAAACCAACACCGTCCCTGGACAATTTCTCAGGTCGCGTCAGCTTCGCGTAGACCACGCATGTCAGTACTCCGGACAGTCCCGTACCCAGGATTAGCTGAAGTACAAGAGAGTTTATTAAAGGCATTTAAGAAAACTTTCTTTATGCAGTTGTGACGTTGTGACGTAAATAAAAAACAAGAATCATCACATCATCATCACCAGGTGAAATATATTGTGGATTAAAAAAAAAGAATATTTTCGCTCCAATGCCCTTGAATAAATTCTATGCAACAATGCTTGCATTTTAGCAAACAAGTTCTAGATTTATTTACCCCCCAACATTCATCCAAATTTCGGGGTGAAAACAAATAAACAATAAATTTCGGGGAGACAACAATTATACAAACATCTATACTTTCGCATTTATAATATTAGTCAGATGACATGTCATAACTACACCTCGAAGTTGCATATAAAAAATCTTATTAACGTCACTGACCTGCATTATAAACAAAAAAATAGCTTCTGGACATTCTTCGTCTATAGCTCGATCCCCGAATCCAATTGTGGTCTGAAAGTAAGCATATTATTATTATAACTAAAAATTTGCTAAGTACACAAGAATATTGGTCACAAAGTTCACAAGTATCCCTCGATTACTGAGTCGATACTATGTATTAGACACTATGTCCTGTAGAATCCATTTGTCTTTAAATCCACTACATCAAACTCAAAATGTTTTTTGCTTAAGTACAGCTTTACACATTTTTTAAATCGTCTTGTTTTTTTTGTACGAGGAACTGTGTACACTCAACGTTACAGGAAATGTTAGCGTTAGTGTTAGGGATCACTAAAAAAGTGTAATAGCTTCCATTGATCACTAATTCCACTATCGATAGCACTGAAATGTCACTTAGTCCACTAGAACTGGTCACTAAGTCCATAACAAGTCCATAACATCCCGTATCAATTTATATAGGGACCTCAATGGATTTAGAGTTAAAATTCAACAAATCTTACTGGACAATTTAAAACACCTATATTGTATGTACTTAATTTTACCCTTTGTCACAGATTAATGGGGCTTGGACCTTCAAGTCGTTTAACTGTTTTTTCTCGTTTAATTTCTCGATAAGGTATGTTCGTCGGCATCTCAGATGATTACGTAAGGAGGAAGCGCGATCTAATCAGCCCTGATTAACAAATTGCTGTCTTTTACCAAGCTCTGATCAAAGGTTTCATGCCGACTAATTCCTATTTTGTCTGCAGCGAACTAGCGAAGTCAAAGTCAATTTTTTATTTATTTAAGTAGATGCTTTACACATACTTTTAAATCGTCATTTTTTTTCTACCTAGTACAATGTTCCTACCATTCGGAACTTGTACACTCAACGTTTCGGGAATTAGCTTACTTTAATCGTGTTCTATGGCCATTTTGGTTTAAAATTATAGCGTATTGTTTAAAACAACATTTATTTTTATAAGTGACGGAATCGATCAAATATTTCAGATAACAATATGTTGAAATATTATGAAAATTTTGTATTAATTCATGAGATTTTTTTTATTTTTCGTTACAGTAAAATGTTGTTACTCCTTAGTATGTTTTACATTTAGAATCTAAATTTTAAATTATGTAATTTATAAATGACATAAAACAGCAGCGATGCTAAGAATCTAAACTGATAACTGTCTAAACGAACCATGCCCAAACACTTCCTTACGAGAATAAAGACAAGACAATACATGACTTCCTTTCATACCCATCAGAAATAGAGTAATTTACCTTAATTTGAATTAAGATTTGTTTGCCCCTGAATAAGCTGGGTGTGGGTCTTGGCTTTGTGGAAATAGATAATGAAGATGAGGCTGCACTCTTCAAAATGCAAAGTTTTAAACGACTATAGTAACTGTATCGCTTTGTTGTTGCGAATCTTAGGCTTATATTTTTAAATTAGATTTAAGGGTCGGCATCCCCTAATAATTTCGACAGTGCGCTGTGGATATATTGTCATTAGTGACTGTTTTTGTGACGTACTTAGTCAAGAGTACTAGAAGGGGATGTTTTCCTTCCAAGATTTCTCCATCTTCTAAAATAATGTACATGTTGTTTTAGCCAATTGGTATGGAATTTGACTTTGCACCCAAGTATCATTTCAAGTTCTGAGCTCCAATAAATTCTAATCATTAAATATGTTATTATTTCTCCTCCAACACTTGTTTTTGTTACCAGGTAATCAGAGGCAAGGAAGTAATACAGTAACATTACCTGCGCCTCAACAGAGGCCAAGAATATAGTGACGAAGTCCTTTCCCCCTGTGACGCAGCTGCGTTTCGGCGGATCAGGTTCGAAGTCGTAGTGCGCGAGCGCCGTGATGTACCAGAAGACAGCGAAGACGAGCCAGATGGTGAAGTGGACTACGACTGTACCGATTACGATCCATCGCCAGCGAAGATTTATCTAGGAATAGAAGAGCTAATGTTTATTATTCCATGACATGATAATGAAAACATTTTGTTCGAATATTCCAGAAATAAAGTAGATGGTGAAGTGAATAACAACTATGTTGATTACAATCCATTGCTAGCTAAGACTGGTTTAAAAATAGAAGAGTTAAAGTTGACCAACCCTTCATATCATAATGCCAGTATTAAGTTTAAATATCTGCAGAGACTAAGATAGTGATGTTGATAAGTATGAACCTGATATAAGATAATATCAGGTGAGATAATGCCAAGGGCTTACTAAAAAGTGGATTAAAGCTAAGACGTTGAAACAGAATTATAATAAACCTAATGAACTATAATCGAGAAAATCGTCGTCTGCTAAAATAAAACAGATCTACTGGAAGTATAATAAATATTTCTTGATAAAGTTATTATTCAGGTGACCCACTTGCTCGTTTGCCTTCCTTATCACATAAAAAAAAAACATGAATTGTCGAAATATATAATAGCGTTTCCATGTATTATGCGTAATGACATAAAATAAAGATAAATGAATCTAGCTTACTTCGAAAAAAGATAACTAAAGAATCAGTAAAGTGCCGGTATTTCAAACCGATGATAGAATGCAATATACAGATGTAAATCTAGTCGTGCGTTAAATTTTAATTAGTGTTTCTACGCTTGATTCTGATCAAATTTCACTAAGGAACCATAGTCAACTCGCAAAATAATTTTTGGACTCTTGATACAAATTAGTATGAAAGGTCCAAATATTTTGTATTATTTTGTGTTTACCTTTGCTTGCTGTCTTCATCGTAAAGTCTTATTGTGATGCAGTATTACCGAAACATACCAGTGTATGAAAAGTATCGTTGAGCAGACGGATCTTCTCATACGGAACGTTGGAGATGAGAGCTACGCTCTCCAGACCAGTCTTGGAGACCAGGCGCTTGGGGTAGTCGCCGAATGCTCTGCTGTGTCGCGGCAGCTGGTGACGGATGCTGCTTGTCATGAACAGAAAATATTGGAAAAAGATGAAATATTAATTGTGTGTTATTGCAATTCAATCTTTCCGTTGCAATTGGTAGAGTACATAGATTGACTTGGATTTTCTGAAATTGGCTGAAGTTAGGACTAATAGAATTTTATCAGGGAATATTATGAAACTGTTGTTTCGAATAATAGCTATGTTTAAGACAAGATAATTTTCCCCATCACATATCAATTCAAACTGAGATAACACTATTTTAGATGCAAATGGTGATATTAATCGTAGAAGTTGCAATAATAGTTTTTGAAAAACTTATCCAGATGTTATTATCTCTTTTTACATTACTTAGGATTAGAATTCAGATAATATTTATTTAAAAACTTACTTTTTAACCTGCGTTGGTTTCTTATTTTCTCTGTTAATTTCAAAATAACCGAAGCTGGGTCTACGTAGTCTGTTCGTTTGATTAGAATCTCTTCTCTCACCTTTGCCATCAATACTCCTGTTAAGACTGCTGTCACTATCTTGCGTGATTACTATTCTAGGCAGTTGTTGCGATAGTCTCCTCAGTCGCTCAGATTTCGGTTCTGTAGGAAATAAATTAGTGCTTCCATATGATCCTTCGTTTTCAACTGTAAAGTCGATATTTGGTGGTTCTACATTTATTGATTTTCCATTACTTTTAATTTCTTTTGGTTCTTTTAAAGTTTCATATACAAGTTCTTCCCCACTGTTCTTAGTTTCCTTAGTTTCTTTTATAATTTCATAGCCTGGCTCTTCCGTTGCTGTACTTTTACTTTTACCAGGTTCATAATTATCAACTTCGCTATCTTCAATATTTCTTTTGGATCCATCTTCATTACGGTGCTCTTTTAATGATTTCAAGTAATTGATACAGTCATCGTAAATTTTATTTATTTCAGTGAACTCTATGTCTTTGTCTATAAGAATTTCCTTTTCCATGATTTCTTGTTAAATTGAATTATTGATTATTGCATTCAATCTTACAACATGTTCAACAGTAGTTACACGAAGTATTCTTTTAAATATGCTCTACTGAATGTAAAGATTTTTAATTTTCGTATAAAATTGATTATTCCATAACAAGAGTTATATCTGTGAAATTTTACAAATAAGAAGCACTTTTTGAATCACTTCCATCAAAATTGTATTACATTTCACAAAAATTTTAGGTATCTATTACA